>OY978441.1:38812636-40012636 GCA_963854805.1 Plagodis dolabraria | reverse complement strand
GTTTTTGAAATCCCTTCATTTCGATAGCACACTTTAGATTTAGAAGACCGATATTTTTTTTCTTAAAATATGGCGTCTAAAATCCATTACGTTGTTTTTAATTATTTTTTATGAACCGTGTCACTTGCGCTATCAAGATGAATTTAACGATATCTCCTACATCAAAATCGGTTTAGCCGTTTAGAAGTCATGATGGAATAAAGAAACTCACAAACTCATATACATACCTGCATGAAACCTGAATACATAACACTCATTTTTTTTTTGGCATTCGTGTAATAATATGTCGAAGTCCTATAATACCATGCGCAGAATAATGTTATAAAAGATACTTTTGAACTATATTGATACCGACTTCAACAAGTTATTGGAGGTAAAAAAATAATATCTTAAGTGTGGCCGATAATGAGTATGCCCTGTTACCTTAAACACGTCGGCTTAGTTATTATTTTATCCCCATTGCGACACTGATCTGGGGTCTTCAGAGTCTTCAGAGTCTGCGACATCTAAACGCCACAGGTAAAACGTTGTTCAGTATAATAACTTTAGATTATCGCCTGCTAAATGAATATGGTAACTTTTCAGCTGTGGTTGGGATACGACTCCGGCTGATCTCAGTTGTTCCATTCTCTAGTCCATTCAAAGGAAGTAGTTTACGCAATAAATCTAGCAGTTATACAGTTCAGTCACCATTAAATTTAAAATCCAGCCTAAGTTAATCTGAAAAATAAGTTCAAATAAACAATTAGTTATAACACGCTTATGAACGATAGCATTTGAAACCATACAAAATGTGTATTTTATTTAGCACATATTTTTCTACAATTTCTGATATTATAATTCAGTTGTGGTATTTTGGCCTGTGGTCTGACGCATGTTCGTGCCGAATTCCTGCTCTATATCTAGAAACGTCCGCGGTAATCTCCCCTTTCGGTAATCGTCCCCTCACACTTCCCCCATCACCTCACTCCGGTACCAACCGTGTATTCTATTGAATAAAACAGTCTTCTGTATTAATTAAAGCTCATATAATCTGAGGGAAAAACACAGTTGTTTTATTTGATATCCACGTTGCTTCTTTTTGTCACCACTATATTTTTGTGTAAATGATTCCAACTCATGCCAGAGGGAAAATTAACCAAAAAGAAGAAGACAACATCTTTTTTGGGACCATTTGGTTTAGAACGACGGCGTCTGAGTGCATGTGGTGCGTCCATAGCTTGTTATGCGGATGTGGTGGTTTTTAGTGACAATGAGATATTTGTAATGCCAGCGGCTTTTGCTCATATTTACGTCTTTGACGGAAAGATAATTTTGTATATATTTTATATACGGGATTGGGTATTTTTTTTACTTACACATGTGATTTGCGAGTTTCGGAGATTATTCTTTAGTTTAACAATGCGGCGCATTATTAACGGATCTGTACCTAAGGGGCATAACGGAACCTTATAAATGATACTCCTATGTCTGTCTGTCCGGCCGTCCGTATATCACGGGTCTTTGGATGGTAAAATGTAACGAGTTACAAACCTGAAGTTTTGATAATTGGTGTTGAACGAACGAAAAAAAGAATATTGGACAAAAATATTGACTGACGGACTGGAATTTTGGCTATAAAAGTTGTCAAACATAGGACATTACACAACCAATTATTTTTTAAAGGTATTGTAGGGGTGAATTAATATATCATGTTCATAAGTATAATCTTCAAGAACTTTTTATAATAATATCTATGTAATATTCTATAAGTGTTGGGAGTTTCAGGATCATGTTACCAAACCAAGCTTGGATCTAGTTGTAGCCGGCATAATAACAGCTAGACTAGTTCTATCTGAAACAAAATCGGCTTATACTAGATTTAACCCCGAGCAAATTCCTACACCTAGTTCTAACTGGCTATAACTAGACGTAGCCGCGCTTCGGGTTCTAGCCGTAACATATATACCCCAAATACGTGGGGTATTAGGGGTCGGTATAGGAAATTTACTCGCAGTACAACACAGCCACATAATTGTATTAAATTTTGGATTCCATTTTATGGCATCCGCTAGCTTGACGGGCAACTCCTCGACAATGAATTAGTTTGTACGCCGGCTACCTTTTGTGTAATCATGACATCAAGGTGGTCTAGAAAGCTCTGTGCGCCTAATGCGATACTTCTATCTCAGCTTCTAATAAAGCCATAGAACTGCTGTATTTCGTGGTAGTTTCCGCTATGCTGCATCCAAATGCTGGAATAATATTCCGCCATCGCTCAGGAACCTGCAAAATATTGTTATGTTGAAAACAAACTTAGAGCATTTCATACTTAACCACCAACAAAGCCAAGAAGATCAAAGGCATAACACAAGTGCTTTATAAACCGGTGTTTTTTAAAGTAACTCATCTATTTTTAGTGAAATAATCCTTATGACATCTGTAAAATGGTTTGATTAATTCTTAAGGGTATATTTTAGACGAACACCCCCATAAAAACGTAGGTCAATCTCATTTTAATGTTTTATATATGTAAAGATCATCAAGATAGTCGTTTTTGTGGTATTTACATAACTTTTTTTACTGGAACTGTTGTTTTGTAAATCCTCCGTGACGTCAACAGACCGGCCCCAACGGAAGACAGCACTGGTTCTACACTAGCATATTATGCTGAGTTGGTGACCGATTTATGACACGTAGCGATTACTTTCCAATTTTTTATGTATATTTTATTTAAAATTATTGTATATCACTTGGTGTAAATTGCTGCTGTCATAAATAATTTTTTTTTCATTTCATTTCTAATTATTTTAATAACAAGTAATAGTCCTATATAATTCAATATTTTGTGGTGTTGGACTACAAAATACATGATAATTATTTACTATTCAATAACTTACGTTTTCATACCCAATTTGAAAGAAAAGACAGACATATAGAGATAGACAGATACGAGTAGGTAACTGTAATAAACTGCTCTCCGGCATCACAACACGTCGAAGAAAAAGTGTTTGTTAGTTTTGATCACAGCTTATAAACTGAACAAAAATCGCTGTTTTCAGTAATTGATTATTAATAAGGGAATATGGTACTTTAGTGCTTATTGAAATTTTGGATTTCTAACTACATGAGATATATTTATTTAGTCAAGTAACAAAAAATTGACTATTATAAAAAAAATACGATTAATTACAAGTTAATTATATCAATTGAAATTGGAATCGATATAAATAAGATATATATATTATTTTTATGCATTTTCTACTATTTTCAGTTCAAAGTTGTTCATATGTTTCTAGTAGTAACTTTCTACTAAGTGAGACCTAGTTTTGTAATTAGATATATTTAAAATTTGAATGTCTTACTTATATATACCTTCAGATTTCTACATTATTTAATGTAGATGACGTTGAAAAAATATCGTTGAAACTATAAAGGTAGTTTTTCTCATAAATATCCATATGGTATGGTAACGGAAACCTAATAGAAAGTTACCGATAACCTAAAACTGAAACTAGACGTATTGGTATAGTGAAAGACACCAAGCATTACATATATATTTAAATTCTCAAAATGCACAATTACCTTACAAAATTACAAATTTACGAAAGAAAAATGTAAGTCATATGCGGGGTCCGAATCCGGACGCGGCCGTGGGTTCGAATCCCGCGTAAATTTGTAATTTTGTAAGGTACTCCGCAGAGCATGCGTTATTGCAAACATAAAAATATTTAAATTATTAAATTACCGTTTGTAACGTAATAGTATTTCTTTAAGTGCCACACACAATAACGCCGCCCTTGATAGTACCTATATAACACGTGATAGCGTCTTGTACATCATGTAACTCGTCCTTTGATATATGAAAGTGAACAGGTACCGTTCTGTAGATCAGAGTCACCCGTTAACGAGCTCCGACTGCGGCATTCTGCGACGACAAACCTGTGGAGTCGAATCGGCTTAGCTCCCTCCCACTTCCTCACTTCGACTCGGTTACTTACGCTCCAAGCAGTCATCGGTATCTTATTTGTTTATAAGTTATAGACTATATTTGATTTGTACTAAAACACGCGAAATGGATCTATAATAATTAATAAATTATCTCAATTGGGCTGAAGGAATACGATTTATTTCACGTCTTTTTGATATAATTAAAAATTTCAAATTGTAAACAAATATTGTGCACGTGGTTGTAGTTGTCTTACCATTTTGAACAATACCATGTAGATTTGTATGTACCAAGTTGGCAGCATTGCCACGTTGAATTGCAATGCTTATTCGTTGAGCCAAATAGGTGCCAGCATTTTGATCATAAATTTCATCGACCAAGCGCTCAGATGAGTTTTGGAAAATATGATGAGATCCTGGTCTCCACGGACCCAACGTCTCTACACCAAATGGCTCAAATATGTAACCCACACCGAGATTAGCATATTTGCGCCGCTTGAATTGCTCCGACGAAGTAGCCGCGGCGCCCTCACGTTGGTTTCACGGCGCAAAACATTTCACGCAGTTTTGTTGATAACATTATTTTGATTTTATTATATTTCATCGAAGTTTGTGAACGATTTCACAAAATCTCAATCCGTCCTTCGGAGAATGTTTCCTTTCATTAGAAAGGAAACATTCTCCGAAGGACGGATTGACGCCCAAAGTTCAAGTTGTTCCTTTCATTGTGATTTAATTGTAAGCTTGCTAGTTTAGCTAACGATATATATAAATTACAATATCGAGACTCGAACATGTTTGTTGTTGCGTGTGTAATTCAGCAGTAATTAGTTTATTATGTTAATCTCGATCCCGCACCGCCACTATAATTGAATCAACAGACGCGCGGTAATTAGCGTCACATTGTTGCCAACAATACTTAAATTTCATTTTATTACGTTTTGAACCCTTTAGAATTAATATTGTCGCTTGTTTTAGAATCATATGCAAAGTGATAGATTGTGAAAAGAGGATTATGAAGTAACATAATTTGAGAAAAGAGGAATTAAAAGTAACTTAATGCCACAAGCAAGCAGGGACGCCGCCGCGTCTATGAATTTAGGCGCAAATTATGTAAGTCAAGTTTTATGATATTTCAATTTGCTTACAGTTCAATTTTATGCTGACATATACTTTACTCTCTGTTTATCTTTATATTAATTTAGCAATACTTTTAACGTAATACATCTGAACATCGAATGATGAACCTTTAGAGAGGGCTAATTTTAGTCAAAAGGTAATAAAGATCAGTATACAACAATTACTGATAACAGCTTACTAGACACTCAACTTAATTCACACATTAATAATACGTATTTGAGAAAATATATATTTAATAAAAAAATATACCAGGTATCGTTTTGTACGCGAATGCGCCCCATTTGATGCTAGACGCCACCGTCAGGTACTTAGCTATCTAAATCTTTTATTATTTCTGGTAAGAAATGTAACTAGAGATTCCGTTCCGTGATCACTCTTGAATATAAAATGTTTTTTGTATTAAAAAGAACAATCTCTTAAGAATGGTTTATCTCCAAAATAAACATTTATACAGCTATAATACAGTAAAACCGCTGGAGACTGAGTGGAATAAAAGTAGTTGACGTGGTACTATAGGAGCTGGCATTAGTGCCCTCCTCACTCGCGATCCAGCCTCCGCAGTCCCGCGGGAATGCGCGACTGTTGGATTTCGTGGTAACGTTGATTATTAGCCCACTACAGAGCTAAGTCTCTACTGGACTTGTTTGGTTGCATTGTGCGAGCTTATGTTATAGACGACTTCGTTATTTTTTTGTAGGTACAATTTTTTTTATAGGGCAATATAAACTTTTATAGATATAAATAATTCAGTATTATTTATATCTATAAAAGTTTGTATTTCATTTTTCCCAGACTCAATGAAAAGTAATAATGACGATACCATTACCATTAATAATGTTTGCACTAATCTATGGTAAGCGGATAGACTTAAAAACATACAGCAAGAGGTAAAATGTTGATCCATCCTGGTAGTTATTTAGTTATGATGTCGCTCCGTCTCTTTACGACCAAGTTAACCAGCGTTTGCCGACATAAATATTTGATGAGTGACTGCTACTAGAATTTACTACTGAGCGCTTTCGTGCTTCGGAAGGCACGTCCAGCCATCGGTCCCGGCTGTTGTCTTAAGATTGCCAAAGCGGTGTATTGAGCAATATGCGAATACCAGCCTTACTAGATATTACCTTGAAGTAGAAAATTTCTCCCCAAGCACCTAACGGCGTGCTCTGGAACTGTCTCTGAGAATAAATTCTAATTCTAGGCATACAGGGGCTAAACTTTTTACCACCTTTGACCACATCACCACTTATAGTCAGGTGAGATTGTGTCCAAAGGCTAGTCTTTCCACTTTAAAAACGGCTGAATAATTATAACAATTATTTAATCATATAATTAGCACGAAAACCGTTCAACTAAACCTGGTAAAGTAAACAAAACTGTACGTAATAGTTGCTGTAACCGCTGACCCAAATAACGAGCCACATCCTTTCAGTTTACAGCAGTGTGACACTGGTTTGAAAATTTATGTGTCTCCAAAGCAAACAAAAACTTTTCAGGGAGAGACAATGCTTCCCGCCCGTCGCCCCCCTCCCCGCCCCGCGGTGGGCCACTGTGATAGTTCAGAGGATCCTTAATGAAGCCTTGCTCCCGAGGACAAGTGTCAAGTATAGAGCACCCGCTATTATGTTCGGCGACGACTTAAAGTTACTGCGTTGCAGGAATATGAAATTGATTTTTGAAAGCAAATGAATGTTCATCAAGAGCCTGGTCATTTTAAGTGGTAACTGACAATAGATAGTTAAGTTGTAGGATACTGGATAAAATCTATCAAGACACGACTGGTTAATAAAGTTAATATAGTAAAAAAGGTGAATAAAGTGTTTGATGTAACCATTAATTTGCTTTTATATTATTTAAGAAAACATATTGTATTGACACCGGAGCAAATAGAAACTTCTAAAAGCAATGGCTCTCGGGTGAGCATCGCAGCCTACGGTTAACCTTATTTAATGACAAAACGAAAATATATTTATAAAAGCCTTTATTCAACCATAACTTGTTTTATCTCTTGTGAGGTAGACTAATACATTACATACAGAATTTGTGACAAGCTAGAATTAGTTTTATTTATTAATTTTTAATTTATCGAATATATATATGCTATAATAATATGAATATACATATATATATATGTATATATATATGCTGCCAGCATGCTGGGCACGCTGCCAATTGGTAGTGGGCTGGAGCATTTGGACTGCCTGTCTTTTTTATTCTGTGACATTACTACTTGGTTTATATTTTGTATGATTGTTAGCACATTCATATAATATCATTTGATCATAAAAATCAACGCTAAGATTATGCAATCGTAGTTTATAGACTGTAAATATACCTACTCCCTATAAGACATAGGATATACTATAGGAATCCCGAACAACGCGCTCTTTCACTTGACGCTACTCTCATAAAGAACGCGCCGAATAAAAGAAAACATGGCGCACCACCACCGCGTCACGTCGCGCCGAGTCGAGTCGCGTCGCGTCGCGTCGCGTCGCGTCGCCCGCCGGCCGCTCGCGAATTCAAATCAGAATTTATTTTACGGTCGTCGTAACATTTTCCTTGTTCTAAAAATTCTGAACATCCGAGAAACGAAATGGAGCGTTTATTTTCAGGGTAAATCAGCTTTCTTAAATTTAGAAACGAAAAGGCAAAATCTACCGAGTAACCACTATTTATCGACCGGAGTCGATGTCGTCCATTTATAAATTAAATTCTATTGTTATTGCGTTGCGCATGGGGTAATAGTAAAAGCCAAATATAGGCGTTAATTTTGAATAATTTGATAGGGACATCTTTAGGGTTCCATATCTCAAAAGGAAAAAAACGGAACCCTTATAGGATCACTTTGTTGTCTGTCGGTCAAGCCTCTTCTTCTCAGGAACGCGTAGAAGTATCAAGTTGAAATTCATATCCAATATTCAAGTTTACTCTCCCTTGGAGCTGTGAAAAATCCAACTTCTAAGCCAACGCAATCAAAAGACACAGCCGTTTATGCCGCAATTTTTAGATATAGATTCCCATGCAAGTGCGAGAAAAAATTATCAGTATACTTTCCGTGAACTCAGAATCTTGAAATTTGGTCCAAAGTAACGTCTTGTAGTACAAATAAATGAAAATTTGCGAAAAGTATAAATTTTTCTTTACATCATATAGCAAAAATATTTTTGATAATTTGAAAATGTTATGGATTTCATTTAGCAATAAAAATACCGTAACTTTTACTTATATAACTACAGGTGTGTACGGAACCCTCAGTGCGCGGGTCCGACTTGCACTTGAACGGTTGTTTTTTATGTACACAATAAAAAAACCGGCCATGCGTCTACTACAGTAGACCCATGTAAATTAAAGTTTGCAATAGTCAAAACCAGATATGTATCGAATTAAAAAACAAAAAGTTTTCATTTGAAAAAAAAAATATTCAAGTCTATAGTCTTGCAAGTCATTCAATATTTTCACTCAACTGCCATATATACATATTTAAATATGTTTAAAACTAAGGAAAATATGCTTTTATTTTTAATTATTTCTCGTCCTATGAATAATTTGTTTAGGAAAGTCGAATGATAAACTTTTTGTCGAACCTTCATAAATATTTAGATACATTTGTACTATTTATGAAATGAGTTTTGGTTAAGCACGATTTCGCTGACACCAACACATCTAGCCTGTTCCAGATACGATAGCAATAGACACGACATTACACATAAAACCTAATGCGTAGCTCTATGCGGGCTCAAGAACGCATACGTCACTCCAGATAACTTCTGAAACAGTTAAACTTCATAAGGGTTTAAGTTCTCTTTTATACGTTATATCCCGTAAATTTATTTAATAACGGTTGAGTTGTTGAGGAAACAAACTTTTGATTGAGTCAAGCGCTTGAAAAGTTTTTTCATTTGACAAGAATTGTTTTCGAAAAATATAATGCGGTATTAGTGTGCGTATGGCGCCACATGAGGAAGTTCTCGAACGATCATTTACTCTTAAGAGATTCAATCGAAATAACTTAATTGCGTGTGTAGGGATGGGTTCATGTACCTTTAATTCAATCCTTGGGCGCGCAGTACTAAGCAAGCATTGCCAAATGTTGACGAGACAAAAACACCATACAAGTTTATCTTAGGTATTTACCACAATTTTTTTTAACAAATAATCTTTTATTTCCCTTTTTTTTTAAATGTCGGAAAATATTTCAACAATCTTCCATGAAATAAAACAACGGAGCTGGAATTAATGACGTGTTTTAAATACCTTTGACAAAAAAATAAAAAGCCTTTCTAAAAAAGCCACCTGCCGCTTTTGAATTTAAACGTTTTAAATTCTTGTAGTAGAGTTAGCTTGTTACGGAAAGTAAACAATTACGTTGGCACCGGAGCGAGTCTGCCGGCTCGTTTCCGTAAAATTATAATTTACTTAGGCTTAAATGCTCTGTGAGCAAATTGTGGTAATATTAAAATAGTTAAAAATATAACTTATGTAGCTTTTATTCATATGATATAAATGATATTTGTACTTGTGACTGAAAAAAAAAAAGTCAATTTGACAATCAACGTGAAAGGCCAGTAAATTTCAGATTTATTTTCAAAAAATGATCATTTTTTTTTCTTCAGATATTAGATAGGCATTTTCTGCCCATCACGCGCATTCTTCCCAGTGGAATTTTGCGCGGTATTGTTTGTGGGGCTCGTTTGGGCCTCTGTAGTTAGTTTCATTAGCTTATTTATTCATTAGCTTTTTGACATTTCTTGTCGAGCTAATTTCTAATCAGTTATTTTTGTTTCCATGGCAACGCTGCCTGCGACACCGGCGCGCGCACTACGGACGACGGTGTTGACGCGAGCCTTCATCCGGGTTGAGACGTCACACTAGAGATTCTAAGATAAGCTGTGTTTTATTTTGTAAACAATGCTTTGTGCCCTAACTATGAATGCAGTAGCAGGAACCATTGTATCGCAAGATAGCCAGATGTTGTGTCCGCAATGCCCCCAGGCTCGTTATTTCAAAGGTCATAAAGGCCTCAAAATTCACCAAACAAGGTGTCATAAACAATCAGAAATTCCCCTTTCGGCACCAATTAAAAATCAAACCGTAAGTAGTAGCAGTGTTGCGAGCCCTGCTACGCCTTCCAAACCGTTTTGGGAGGTTTTAAGCTCGTACAAAAATAACATTCCTTTATTAAAACGCATATCTCGGGGTGCAAGAATTTCTGTTGCCCAATCTTTATCTTATTCCATTAAAAACGTCTTGGCTACTAATACTACGCAAGCCTGGGAGCATCTTCTAGCATTCCCTTACCACGTATTTCACGTGAATTTTGATCCGTCTAACAAAAAACACTTACTACTAGAGTAAAGGAAAACTGCGTGAAATACAGGGCACGGGAAGAGCAATCTTTTGGCTCACTTTAATCATTCCACCACTGCGGCGGAATACAAAAACAAATAATTTCAATTCAGCTACTATTAAAATAGTAGAAAACAAAATTACTGATGGTGATATTAAAAACGCGGCACGCATCTTGTTTTCGAGTGATACAATCGCTCCTTTTACATCTGATACGTTGAATTCCCTAATAGAAAAGCATCCGCCTGCAACTGCAGGTCTCCACCTTCCCGAATCTCCTATACAAGACATTGTTGAGGTGACCCCACAGGATGTTTCTGCAGCCGTGGCATCTTTTTTAAGTGGCTCAGCCGGTGGCCTTGATGGCCTCACGCCTCAGCACTTAAAAGATATTTTATCTTTTAGTTCTGGTGAGGTAGGCGAGACACTTTTAAACGATGTGACGGCTTTGGTTAATTTGATGTTGTCGGGTCAGGTCAACAATGAAATTACTGAAATCCTGTACGGTGCGAATTTATGTGCCCTAAATAAAAAAGATGGTGATATTAGGCCTATAGCAGTAGGCACCACTTATCGTCGCCTCACAGCCAAATGTGGTTGTAGGAAGAAGGTTGCTTTTTTAAGTAATCTTTTTCAACCACTGCAACTCGGTTTTGGTTCACAGGGTGGCTGTGAGGCTGCTGTACATTCACATCGCACATTTCTTGATCAAAATTGTGGAGATGTGCTTTTGAAGGTGGATGTTAAAAATGCATTCAACTCTTTAGATAGAGGCACTCTTTTGACTGAAGTGAAAGATAAAATTCCGGAATTATACCCTTTTCTTTGGCAATGCTACGGCAAACCGTCAAAATTAATATACCAAAATAACGTTATTTTATCTTCCGTAGGATGTCAACAGGGTGATCCTCTGGGACCAGCCATCTTTAGTCTTGCGATCCACTCAATAATTCAACGTCTCTAATCAAAATTTAACGTTTGGTATTTGGATGACGGAACCTTAGGAGGTGATGCGAACACGGTTTTGGATGACTTGCAAGTACTTATAGACGATTTTCGTCTTATTGGCCTTGAACAAAATTTTTCCAAATGTGAACTTTTTGTTTGTGATACTAGTCCGGATAAAGTTTCGATTATTGAAAAATTCAACTTACTTGCACCTAATATAAAATTAGTAGAAAAAAGTTCGCTTTGTCTTTTGGGTTCACAAATTCTTGACGAATCTTTATCACCATTTGTCGAAGAACAAATTCAAAAGTTTAGAAATGCTTCTAGCAGATTACCAAAATTAACGCCCATATGGCTTTTACAATTATAAGATTTTGCCTTTTCGTTCCTAAATTTACATACTATTTAAGATGTTGTCAGCTGTGGCAACACAGTGAGCTTTTATTAAGAGCCATTTCACAAAATCACGCTACTGAAGTTTAGGTAAATGCCAGCGCATCGCTTACACAAGCGAAAGAAGTGAGGACGGAATAGCATGACTGTGAGTAACTTATTTTGATATTTGCACTCATTAATAAATAAATATAAGTTGTGATATAAAAAATTGTGTAATTGGCATGAGTAAATCATGATAATTTAGAGTTATGTTAAATATTTTTTCCTGACCAAGAAAACAGAGTTAGGCCTAATTTCACCATACCATGTTTGTTTACGCTAAATCAGGCATTAGCTAATGGGTCTTTAAAAATAACAGAGCTGTTAAATCAGTCTACGTTCTATGAAGTTAACTGAATTAATCATCCATTAACAGTTGGTGGGACACTCGGTTCAGTTAACAGTCCGTTAAAAGAATTAACAAGGCGTCAAATAAATAACAGAGTATGGTGAAACTAGGCCTTAGTATCACAGTTAATTGAGATTAGATTAATTGGAGAATGCACTTTTTTCTGATATAATATATGTTTGGAATTACTCTTTATTTAACGCAATAAATCGTGTTAAAATGCGTATAAAATTCGTGAAAATTGACGCAAGGTCTTTAATTTTTATTCCATAATTATGATAAATTATCGATATTCTAGTACACTATGTGTCAACAAGATTATATGCCTGATGTATAGATTTTTGCCTGATGTATAAGTTAATATGATGAATTTTTACTCTGTAGCTGATACTGATGCCAAAACTGTATTTTTTTATTTTTGTCTATCGGTCTGTCTGTCTGGGCATCCCGGCACCCCACACATAGCTCAGCACCCCACGGGCAGCCCGGCATCCAACGGGCACCCTGGCAATTCACGGGCAGTCCATCACCCCACGGGCAGCCCGGCACCCTTATTTAGTTTTGCGAGCTTGCTAAGATAAAAGACTAAAATCTGGAACATTCGCCACATATCTCAGTTTTTTTAACTATTTATTTTTTGCCGGATACATTTCAGAGACTGCGTAATGGAAGTGCACAATCTAATATATGTTTGCTCTATCGCAACACAAAACCGCCGTTTTCAAATCGAATTTTATAGAAACGCACAAAGTACTTTGCGTCTCCATTTATTGTGCGAACCGCGAAGGAATTATCTGAGTTACTTAACATGAATACTGTCTTCTGGAAAATACAACCCGGGAGTTTTCAAATCCAAAGTAAAGAGATCCTTTCTGAGCTATGCTCTAAGAGTGCTTCACCGCAGACCACAGCGTTGTGAGATAAACAGTGCTGAAATGTGAATAATTAGTCTGCAGGTAGGGCAATCACGAACGAAGTCGCAGGTACAGCTAGTATGTAATTAAAGTCTTTCTCATTAAGCTGTAACTCGTCTGAATCCAAAGATATCATAAGCATTATGGGCGTAACTTCACAAAATTTCGGAGTTTTCTAGTGTTAAAAGACTTAATTTCGAAATTACGTCCTTTCATATTAGCAATTGCATTTTACCAGACTGAAAGGGCCTTATTTCAAATTAAGCGTTTCCTGACTAGCATGACGTAAATTCGACTGTGGTATCGCATATAATAAAAGGCGTAATTTATCAATTAGGACTTTTCATGCTAGTACATTGAGTAAAATATTGAAGTGCGGGGCGTGCGGGTGGACTTTTCCAGTATAGGATAAAGACTAAAACCACGGATAGCTTCATGAAAACTTTTAATGATGGTAATTCAGAAGGTATCTCCGATTCAGACTTTATTGCCTCTTCACCCTATTGGGTAAGGGGAGATTATTATCTGACCTCACATCGTAACATATGTTCAAAAGACACACTTTTCTATTCTGTCCATGTCTATGACATAATAAGAGAGACTGGTGCAAACCACCAATCAAAAAAAAAGAACCAGGTCAGTTTCTTATTTCTTGACTAATTATAAAGGAGAAAAAAAGTTTTTCTAAATAATAATAATAATAATTTATTTTTGCATAAACTTATTACATTTTAGTTAATGAATCCATAGGCTCCCGAACTAGTTAAAAACTGTGTTTCGGGTGCCAGTGGCTTCTCCCATCTAGATTATTTTAATATTTTATGCTTACAAAATAAAATTAGCAAATATATATGTATACACATATATAATTATATACATATAAGTCGAAAGACATAGTCTATATAACTCAAAACATAAGTATATGGAACAATACATAAAGCATACCTACATTATAAATTTATAAATGCTAAGCAAACATATTTTAAAATTAGATGAAGCACGCTGATTTTATAATGTTTGTGAATTTGTAAAATGAAAGAAATGTATGTAGGATGTGTTGGGATGTTAGTGTAGTGTATGTGTATGTGTGTGTGAATATATGTTTGAGTGTATATTATCTCCGCCAAAACACCCTTCTCATAAGGATGGGTTGGTGGAGATGTGTGAATGTTTTTACTAAAATATCAATCTCTAAAACTATTTAGCATCCTTTCGATGCCTTCATAATCATATAGACAAAGCCAAGTAAGTAGCACCTTTTTCACCTCGTTATTACTTAACTTTTTAGCCTTATGCTCTTTATTAAATTTGTTATATAGGAGAGGGACAATGACGTTAAACTGCTTGTGCGCAAATTTGCTCTTGACACGAGGAACAGGACATTTATCTATTCGCTTGCTAGAATCAGGCAATGTTGGAACAACTTTTCTGTGATAACGCCTTAGGCCTTCGTAAATGAATAGCTTCCTGACACTTAGGACATTAGCCTCTTCATAAACAGCAGTTGTTGAGTGTCTATAAGGTAGATACATAAGAACTTTTAGAACGGCACGCTGAGCACGTTCTACTGTTATTAAATGAGTTTTTGCTGCACTACCCCATGTGCAAATGCAATATCTGATTAGGCACTCGCACAATGCCTTATATATACCTATTGCCAGCTGCCTATCTACAACTTCTCTCAGATTTTTAAAAGTATAAACGAGTTTTCTTGTCCTAGATGCCAAAGTCATAATGTGAGAGTTCCAGTTCAGTTTATCGTCAATAATTATCCCCAAGTATTTAATAGTATCAACCCTTGATAAAACTGAGCAGTTACATTTATTGGGTATTTGGCTATTTCGGTTGCATGGAAAGGTATGTATTTTTAAGCTAATATCAGTTCCAGGGGATCCTAATTGAGTCTTAGTGAAACACATATATTTAGTTTTACTGGTATTAAGGGAAAGAAGACTATCTTCAAGCCATTGCGTTACATTTGAAAGGCAGACCTCTGCTAGCGTGATAACCTTTTCCCATGTCTTATCATGTAGGAGTAGCACGGTGTCGTCTGCAAACATTAGGAGATCTAGTCCTAGCAAGGAAGTACCACATAGATCGTTAACATAAATCAGAAAAAGTATTGGGCCTAGTGTACTACCTTGCGGCACTCCGTACGTGCACACCGCACCATCACTTTCATAATTATCGACTTTAACCTTTTGCGACCTACCAGTCAAATAGTCCGTGAACCAGTCAAGTGCCACACCTCTTATACCAACATTATTCAGCCTCGTCAATAGAATAGGTATGGATACTGTATCGAAGGCTTTTTGGAGGTCCAAAAAGACCCCTAAGCATTTGTCTCCATCATCCAAGTATGACGTGACTAAAGAAGTTAGCATCAGAATAGCGTCTTCAGTCGACCTACCTTCTCTGAATCCATGCTGGTTTTTATGCAACAAGTTGTTCTTTTCTAGATACCGCATGACTCTTCTTTTGACCAGTTTTTCTAGGACTTTAGAAAGAGTTGAAAGAAGCGATATGGGTCTATAGTTAGAGGCACTTTTCTTATCACCAGCTTTAAAAATAGGGCAAACAACAGCTTTTTTAAACACAGAAGGAAAAATTCCAGTCTCTAGACTTAGGTTACATAAATATGTGATAGGTTCGATAATACACTTTATGAACCTTTTTAATAAATGTGTGGTAATTTTGTCCCATCCGGGTGCACTGTTTGATTTCAGTTCAAATATTATACTTTTGACTTCAGCTGGGTCGGTAGGAAATAGAGTCATTGAGTTGACTGTAGAGTTAGGAGATTTAGCAAGTGAGGCCAATTGACTTTCAGTGACATTTAATTTGTTAAGAGTTTCATTCGCAAGGGTACCTCCAATAGATGTGAAATACTTGTTTACTATGTTAAGCGATTCGGTTGGGCTATTAGCAATATTTAATAATTCTTTAGAAGGCACTTTAGATGGTTTAATGTTACATACTTCTTTTATTATTTTCCAAGTTTGTTTTATATTTCCTTTATTTTCTATTAGTTTATTTTTGTAATATTCTTTTTTTAAATTTCTTATGATTTTATTACATATATTTCTATAGTTACTATACTTATTTTTTAGTTTCTCATTATTAGGCGATTTCTTAGCTTTCATATGTAATCTATCTCTCTTTCTAATACATGATACAACTCCTTTAGTAATCCATGGTTTAATTGGTTGATTTTTTTTTGATATAGATTTTATCTGTGTGTTACTATTTATTATGTTGATCATTTTAGTTGTAAATAAATCGGTTGCAATATTGACATGATTTATATTATACAATTCTTGCCAAGTTTCTTTTAAAAGTAGTTCTTGTATATTCTCATATTTAATTATAATTTTACTATAAGTTTTAAGCTTCTTAGTTACTTTGGCATTATTAATGTAAAGTAGAATAGGTGAATGGTCAGTTAGTTGTTGTTCAAATACAATAGTTTTCCACAGTCCACAGGTTTTCACCATAAAATGATCAAGGCATGTAGATATTCTCGTTGGACGATTGATTCCCTGTCTTAAGCCGTGCATAGCCATTAGGTTTAGGTAATCTTGTGAACAGGCAGATAGATTATTAGCCAAAATATCTAGGTTGATATCGCCAGTAAATATTATATTATTTGTATGTATATTTCCCAATATGTTGTTAACCGATTCCAAGTATTTACTTGCGTTTCGAAAACATGGCGGACGATACGTGCACACAATAGTATAATCTGGTAAAATGTTAATTATAAGGCAGTTACCTTCGCAAAGAGTAGGTTCGAACGCAGTAGTAGCAAGTTCATTTCGGACGTATACTACCACGCCATCATTCTGATTAATACTATGTTTAGTCCAAAAAACGTTATAACTGTTTAGTGCGGGTGGAGACATATGACCACTCGTCCAGCATTCTGTCAGAACAAAAACATCTACCGAAACGTCCAGGCTAGAAACAAATGCCAAAAATAGGTCGAAATTACAGTTTATACTTCGTATATTTACTGTTAATATTGCAAGCGAAAACTTATTGTTACTGTCCGGATTTAGTAGATTAACACAACCAGTGGTACCACTTAGTGAGAAACATTCAATAGTGTCCATATCATCGACTTCTGTAATAAGAAATGAATTATTATCCATTATTGTGAAGCGAAGTAATTATGTGCAGAAAAAACTTATATTTAGGCATATATCTTGCAAATATATACCTATGTATAATTGATATATATGTTATGTAGTATAATATGTACAAATAGAAATAAAATGTGTTCAGTGTGTAATAATAAAGTTTATGTATTAGGAGTTTAAAATGTGAAAGATCAGTATAAATGTGTAAGTTGTGTATATAATATGTGTATGTGTATTTTGTGTTGACGGGTTTTTCAGTGTTAATGTATGCTTTGTATTTGAGTTGTTTTAACTTTACAGAAATCTGATGAAAAAAAATATAAAAATATAATTTTACGTAGCTGCAAAATGCTGCTTTTATAAAATAACGCAATATAATTAATAATGAAATGTAAACAAAATAACTATTTATATCTAGTCATTTACTAATTAAGTTTTCTAGGACGCTTTCGTGATTTACCCGTATTAGTGGCGCTCCTTCTGCTCTTCTCAGATACACTCTGCCTCGCGAGGTCCAGCAGTACTTGTAATCGCTTCTTTTTGCAAATTCCCTGGCCAGGAAGAACAACTTCCTATCCTGCATGGTCAGGCTCTCGGACACAAATATCGGCTTAGGTGGGCCTTCAAGTTTTATATTCGAAGTACTGAACTTGCAAGTTGTATATTTTTTATTGTACGCCTTGACGGTACCAACGATCTTATCTCTAAGAGTTACACTAGTGAGCTCTGCTACTATGGGCTGGTTTTTTTCGTTCTTGGTATTAATTCTATACACATCGCGAACTTCAACCGGCTGGATTGATACACTGAGCGCAGAACTCACTTTCTTAATAATATTTAATAGGTCATCCTTGGTTTCACCTGCTTTTTTAGGAACATTGCGCACTTCTAGGCTCGTACTACGAAGGCTTCGTTCCATCTGCTCCAACCTGGCTTCTAGGGACAGTATATGTTTGCGGTCCGCAGCCTTTTCCTGTTCCAGGCAGTTAACTCTTGAGACCATCTCATCATATTTTTTCGCAAGAAACTCGATCGAATTTGCGATGTCCTTATTTTGCTCCGTGTGTGTGTTTATTCCACTTTCGACCTTATGCATAAGAGCCTTAAATTTTTCATTTTGTTTATTCTGAAGCTCGGTAAACATTTCCAAAATTTCCTCCCTGCTAATCTCGTCCCCTCTCTTCCGTTTACGTACCGTAATGTTGGGATCACTCGAGGCATACTCGCGTGAGATCCTAGGCACTTCAATAGTATCGACGGGCGGGTGCGTCGGCGCGATGTTCGAGTCCGACTTACAATGCGTCAGCGGGGCGGAAGACGTAGGCGTCGTTGGCGGGGTACGTTTGAGAGGCATCTCGGCGGCTGTGCGGAGGGCAGGGCAAGTTCAAGCAAGCGGCTAGGTACTAGGCGCGCAGAACGTTAGAAGCGTGCGCGTAAGCAGCAGGCAGTCGTGTAGTCACACACGTACAGATGCACGTTGTGCGTTGCGTATGTGTGCAGCGTACAACAGGTGGCTTGAATCGTCAACGCGCTTTTGAATGTGTGTGTATCCACTCACCAATATCTTTGCTTAGCTCTTCCCAACTTATGCGATCCTATTATTTTGTTCGATTTATTGTGTGAATAACTTTGTTTAAATTTTGAAAAAAATATTTAAAATGAGTACTGGTCAAAGACGTCTGCTTGGTGCAGCGGTCCGGGGGAGAAGGGAAAGCTTTTTTATGGCTACTCTTAGCTTCTCCAAAAATAACGACAAGACTATCAGAAATGATCTTATCAACATCGTACGATATGATGCCCTCTAATGGTCATAACAAAAAAAAATTACTTTCACCTAATGAAGAGCCACGTTGAGTCCTCTAAGCCATATCGCATTATATAAGAGAACATGCACCAAACCGGAGATCTACAGAAATATCAATTAAATATAATATGTATGATGACTTCATGTAAAGAGCGGAGGTCTTTTATGGAAAATTTGTAAGTTACATATAATTTAATTCTAATTTTCCGGAAAAATTGTACTAAAGTCAACTGTGCACTAACCCTATTACTGGACAGCTATTAATTAAGGTCTTCACGATACACAACGTCTAGTGTGAAGACCACCAGCAATACAAGATTTGGTAGAAGTGTTATTGGCTTGAATAAAGATTTTTACTTTACTTTTTTTTTTAATTTACTTTAATTTACTTCATTGCAACTGAAAACAGCATTTCTTATCAGCCTTACAGATACACTTTTGAGTATGAACATTTCTAAAAAAAGAGTATGAACATTTTTTTGCTAAGCTATATTAGTATATTATGATGAATGTGAAATATGTGAGCAATATGGATTTTAAATAAATGGACAAGACCTGCGCCATAGAAATTGTGACATTTATGTGAATTATGAAAAACATCACAAAAAATACATTTTAGCAAGACAACCGATGAAGGCTATTTTTCCGTTGACCCAGCATTTAATATGGTTCTGTTTTGCTTCGTCTAGTGGTATTAAATGAGAGTTTTGTACCGCTGAGCTATAATAAAACAACATCGAAAGTTTTGCTGCCATATGGTAAGAAGCTCTTACTGGCAGAAAAAAAGACGATATCATACGTTCATCTAAAGCTTCCTGAAGCACCACAGTGACCAAAGAAGATTACTCCGTGACTCAATTACTGTTCAGTGCAGAATAAAAACTGGGCATTGTTTTCGTTTCTGATTTACTTCGTAAATTCGAACGAAACGTCGACCAACACCATCGTTTTAAGTACTTCGAAACTGGCCATACTTTCATGTCTGCAGATAAATTCCACCAACATGTAAAGCAAGCCTAAAACAAAAGAAAAAGATTTATGATTTTGTATGCCCCGACCTAGCACCCAGTAATTTCTGTATTTTCCCCAAAATCAAAGATTTGATGACAGGTTTCACTTTTACCAACTCCGAAGAGGCAGTGATCGCGTGCAATCAGCACGTAGAAAACATGCTTTCAGATCTGTGGTCCTCGTGTTTTAAAAAATGGTTCGATCGCATGTAAATATGTTTAAAATTTATTTATTTATTTAATTCACAAAATCCACAGATTTTAATTTAAAATTAACATAATCATATAGTGATATTTCTTACATCCAATGGTGGATTTATTTTATATTAACAAGCTTAATTCGTAGAGAGCAAAAACAAAGGTAATAATATATATCTAATAAGGTAGGTAGGTATTATTGAAACTGAATCAACATTTGTTAAAAATAATTGAATTAAATTGTTTCTGATTAGGTACATATTATAATGTCAAGGAGCAATAAACATACTATTTTATTTATAACTTGTTGTTTTTTAAGTTACGCAAAACTTTTAGTGTGACCTACGTATATACGCGACATGAGCGAAATATGCTTTCAACGAGGAAACTGTATAAAAGCGACTTTAAGAGCCAAGATTACATACAACTGGAATGTTTGAAAAAAAAAACGTCATAGATAAGGTTTTACAGCCCACGTACAAAAATTTTAACCTAACCTGACGAATGATTTATAGATTTTAATTTTTTTATGAGGAATTTTTTTTTGATACATTGAAAGTATTTTGTTTTGTTTTTTTGTATATATTTTAATTCATTTTAAACGTAATTTTTTGGTAGATCGTTTAACGATAAATACGAATTTTGTGATTAAACTGCAATATGTGACACTTCGTATGACCTGTCGGACATGTTTGGACATATTTTATGTATGTAATATTTTTATAATAGTATGTCAGGTTTTGTTATTTTAATTTTATTACTATTGAGTGTTCCAAAAATATTCTAGTGTCCTAGATCCTAGTCAATAGAAATCTAAGTGGTTTATTAATTTTCATGTAATGCGTGCATACAGATAGTGAGCTGAGCTATGATTAGTGCACTACAATGGCATATCCCCGTTGTAGGGACGGATGGTCGCAGTTTTGAATTCCGCTGGTACATCAATTTTTTCCTCACTTACCAAGCGTTAATGAAAAAAATGTGTATGTTACATATCAATAAATGTTCAATAACAATTTCAGGTGAGACTTAACAACTCCATGTTTCAGGGTGACGGGCGCAGTGCAGTTCCTCGAAATGCATCTGTTATAGGCACATACAAATAATAATAATAACTACTGAATCCATTTTTCTGTCGCTAATATGACAATAGATATCAACTCACTTTAGTCCTGAGTCCTAGGATAAATAATAGTAATTCCTATCTGCAACTACTTTAAAATATACTTCAATAATTTGTTTAATATGATTTTAGTTTAGCACACGATAGTGCTTGTTATCATATTCAGAAACATTCTTCATAGTTCTTTACTTCTGGTCAACTTAGGTACAACAGTAAAATCATAACATAATTAAAAAAATTATGTTCAAGTCAAACATGTTGTATAACAATACAAGTAGTAAACAACAATCAACGTACGTAAAAATATGATTTTGACAGACAGAATATTATCCTATTCACTTATTAACGTGACTTGATTTGACTACAATCGGTTATCTTATATTTCCCTGACTATGAAAGTAATACAAATTTAAAAAATCACACATACATTAGGCATTTTATTAATTACCAATTTGTAGCGGTTATGTGCTGCAGGAAATGTTTTGGGGAGGCAACTCTCACCTCTTAGAGTAATAATAACTTGATCTTACTGCAAAATTTAATACCTCCACGTCAATTAAGCAGGCTTACAAGCGGTAAAGGAATCGCTCGGCGCTTTGATGACGTCACAATAAATAGTTCACTCTTTTCACGAACTCTGACGTGACATTTAATACGAAGCATTACTGTTCCAACTACAAATCCGTCATGTTTATCCGTCTTAAAAATGTTACTTTCTAGTTGCGGATTTTAACTTGATTTTGATTATTTTACGATAAAAATTAATTAATGTGTAAATTACGTACAATGTTTTTATTTCTATTATACTTTAAAATAAACGCAGCAAAATTATTTGATGAGTGAAAGTATAATCAGATACATATAGTTTTTGTGAAGCATACAAAAAAATTACGTAAAACTATGGTAAAACCGTTTCATAACATCGTAATTCGGAACGATGCGAGCGGGACGACGCTATATTATAATCATCTTGTATCTCGCTTGCACAACCGTGATACGTATTTCATTCGTTCTTTAAGGATCAAACCAATATTGTCAGACGCAATTGTGGGTCGGTGGTAGTTCGTGTCTGAGAATGATTATTTTAGGCATGAAACTAAACTCAATTTTTGTATGATTGTTTCGTAAAAGGTGGGAGTTGGCCCCCTGTATAACAGCAGTAGGTATCTACATATAAGAAGTGATGGAAGATCGTACATTTTTCCTACAAAAAGTTCGTATCGAGTGGCATGGAAAAGTGGTATTTTATATTCTTGGGGGATGTAAGTATGTGTACAACAAGTTTTTATATCACTTCAGGCGAGAATTTTAATAATATCATCGAGCTAAGGGTTTTCTGGAAACAACTGAAGCCTTCAATTAAACGGACATCGGGTGATCTCACAAAACTAGCAGCATTCTGCTGGTTGAAAATTTATATAATATCTTTCTTGGATATTGTAAATTTTATTTTATTTAAATATCATCAATGTTAATATAAGGTCCTCGAACCAAATAAAGGTGCAAAATGTGCATATACTTATATTGTGAAGTTGGCCAATAATATAATGCACATAAACCAAATGCTAAAATAAAAATGGCTGAAAAGAATTTCTTAAATGAAAATGTTGTTATATACTTATTATTATTTTTGAAGCGCTCGTAGCGAAGTTTGCTTAGCCGTTCTGAACCGATCAGCAATGTTAAGCAACTTCCGCCTCGGTCATGGCTTGGATGGGTGACCCCTAGTGACATTACTGAGCGTTTCCGTGCTTCGGAGGGCACGTAAAGTTGTCGGTCCCGGTTGTTATCTTAGGATGGCAGTCGTTATAGCGTGGTGGTAGGGCATTTTCCGAATGCCCACCGGGCTAGCTACCACCCTAAAGTAGAAAATCTATCCCCAAGCACCTAACGGTGTATGCCAGAAGCTGTCCTTGAGAGACAGTAATTCTAGGTTAGCCTGAACAACATCTTCGACTACATCATCACTTATCATCAGGTGAGATAGTGGTCAAAGGCTAACCTATCAGGAATAATATATATGTCGTATAAAAAATAAAATGAAATTGGCTGACTAAAAATTTCCATTGGTTTCGCTACATAAGTAGTTCTCCTTGCGCTGCAATTTATTTCATACGTAAAGAGGTATGGTTTATTAATAAACTTGAGATAAATATTGGACTGCACTTATGTATTTAACGGAGGTAATGATTTCTAGAACATACCAAACATCGGTGACCTTCTTTTAATTTATATTTAAATTTACAAACTGAAGTCTATTTTACGAACACATTATCATTAAACTTTTACAAACTAAACATGCCAGTTGATTTTAATATCTCTGGCTCTCACGGTAGCTCCCTCATAACTAATCATCACTAATACCCTAAATTATTGCGTAGATGTCAAAAGGCTTTTCGAAGCGAATGTTAGATGTGAATCCCTAATATGTAATTAACGGTAAGCGCGTCACAGTACGTGAGCGGAATATAACTTACTGTATCGTTCATTACCATTGTGTGGAGTCTTTGTTGTGAATTAGAAGCGTGAACTCAACCGATGAGAGACCTCATATAAATTATACTCTCATTAATGCGCGGTTGATATCTTTTAAATTCCAACAGTTAGGCCAATTTTACATCAGCACTTCTATTTGGTTGACGTATTGATTAAATTCTTCATACTTCCCAAGTAGAAGTTTAAATCTAAACATTCATAATTTCTTTGTAAAACATTATAATCTACTCGGAACGACTAGTTAGAAAAATATTTATCTAAAGTTTGCTGCGACACACAATCTAAAAAAGCTTATTAATATGAAATCAAATCCTCGCAGTATTATTTATCAGATGGTGATTAAATACTTTTCTAGATTTTAGTAAAATTAAGATTCTCTTTGAGCGCAGCCAACGAGCGGCAGACTCATTAAATAGTTTGAAAACAGATAAATCCAATCAGATTCGACTCACTCTTGAAATTAATTTTAATTCTGATAGAAAGGTTTTTATCTCGCCCGATGATTAGTGACGGCAGCAAGTTAAATATAATAATATCAGACTCTCAAAGTTAAGCGCCTGGCAACAAATATTATACTTGACACGTAAGACCGGCTGATGAAAGCGCTAAAGTCTAAAGATTTTTTTTTAACAAACTTCAAAAAGTTGCTACGATAATTTAGTTTAATTAAATTTCATTTAATTCTGTTCAAATCCATTGAATGAAATTAATTCAGTAAGAAATAAATAATTAAGATTATAATTGTAGATTGATACAATATAAAAGCGGCTTACTCGTAGCAATAGTCGAGATCAACCTATAGGCTTCACGATGCTACCAGTCAGCGCCGCACTGTAGTTGCGTGAACTCATCTTATCAAGGATATTGGATGTGATTGGAACCAAGGGTGATTGTTTCAATTAATTATATGTAGTATGCAAGTCAATTTTATTTTACGTAAATAACTTTAGGTAGGTACAAGGCCAGTGGAACTTCTACAGTGGTATCAACTTCCATGACAAATTACAGCCGGTCTTTATTACCTTTAGTCATTACACCAACAGTTCGTATTTATATCATAACCAACAATGCATGTATGCAGTTGTATTAGATTAAATTCTTGTTAAACATATTTTTTCAGTATCTGACATGTAGGAGGTATATCTGTGTGAATTTGCCTTATTCAGGAAACACAGTGTTTAAAGTAGTTAAATTTGTTTATCTGTACAACTTGGGTGGCTGGACATTATTTGTTTAACATAATGAATTAAGCACTATGAATCCCCCTCCTCCTTTGTTGTAAAACTTACACGAATTCCAGCTCTAACACAGCCTGATAATGTTTCTGATCGAAATTCACAGTACGATATTATTGTTACGGAATAGGTAATTTACAACGCAATGAGAGCTTTTACTATACATGCTTTAAACGATACAGTTGAGTTCTTGAAACGGTAGTGCTATATCGCCATGATTTGTCGTCGCAGTGCCGTCTGCAACCACTGACTTATGATTCTGTATTAAATCGCACAAAGGGCACAAATTGTGCGGAAACAAACACATTGAGTGGACACACATTAACAATGAAAACTTGTTACTGTACATCATGTGGTTATATAGTTCTGCGCGCAATACATAAAAAACATTATTAAACAACTTAATAAATCATAAAAATGAAACTAAACTATTTTGAAATTCGTTAAAAACATTAATTTAAAATTTGTAATTGATGAGCGTTGTACTTAGACGCCAAAATTGAATAAATGTTTTGAATTTGACTTCGTTCAACTATCTTTGAGGCGGTCGCCCTAACAAATTAAAACTTTTTAAACAATTAAAATATGTTATTGACTTTAGAGATTCCTTTACTATTCCAATTCGCTTAGTTTTCTAAAACAATTTTGATGTCAATAAGCATATGAAGGTATACCTCAAACGACTTTACATCAAAATCAGTTACGTTACAGTTAACTGCATCAAATGTGCATAGTCAAAAGCCAGTATAAACAGTAACAGGGCTGTATTGTTATATATATAAGAGCTGATAAACTCACGTTTACCTAGATTGTCTTAATTGAATAGTTGGCAAGCCTATTTCCATGTACTGGGTACACTTGGAACTATTGTAATGTGTTAATTAATTCAATCAGTGAAGTAGTGAAGTAAATAAAAAGGATATATTATGTAACTTATGAAATGATGTGACCAATGAGCAATATACCACCACTCAGTAGTTGTTGTTCCACATTGGACGCACATCAAACTTCTTTACATCTTAATACCCAGATTACCCAAATAGTAGCTTGTACACTGCTAACAAAAGCATTCCCAAGGATGATCGTCAGGCAGGCGGCCGGCTATAAAATTGAATTCAAAACTTCATACAAGTACGTCCAGAGTCCACGTGTTGTGCTTTTTTAGAAAACGTATCGACCCTACATTCGTGGGCTAAGGGAAGGAAGGTGATGATGATAATATGTACTAAAGGTTGCGAGGTACATCATAATTTATACCTCTAGAAGAGTAATGACCACGGATTTAGGAAGGGAGTTCCCTTCCTAAATCCGTGGTAATGACACAGTCAATTAACTGCAGAGCCGTCTTCAACTTGTTGGCCTATTCCGTGACGTCACATCCCGTATCCGTGTCTGTGACGTCACTCACAGCACTACAGGTGGAACACAGTACAATCCCTAAGCTAGTTAAGATGTTAAATAATTTATTCAAGAGAACCATTTGTAGGAAAATTGCTTTCCTATAATAACATCAAAAATTGTCGGGAACGTCCTTACTTGATTTATATCAGAACCGCAATGGAAATCACAATACAATGAAGTTCAATTAGTCCAATACGTATATAAGTATTTAATAAAACTGTACTGCGTTTAACATAACTGACTACTGAGTACATATACTGAGCTCGTTTCACATGCTGTTTGTTTGATAAAGTTGAGCTCTGTGACTTGTGCACATAACCAAACTCTTTATATTAACGAGTCGGATAATCCATTTCAGTTATTATGGGCAATAAATGATTCTGATTTTGATTTTAAACTCAAATAATTCGTAAGAAAGCTTTGTTCTAGTCCATAGACCGCTGTTACCACAGTTGCAATAAATCATTGGCACTCTCATCAATGTTCAATTCACTTGAATAATTTTTGAATACAATTATTATATAATAATAATATAATAATTGTCACAATGACCGGAATTTTGTCTTATTTTCCAAAACTTATCTGAGTCCTATACGTGATAAAAATGCAGACATTTATTTGTCTAGATGAATAACCAATCTACCGGGGCTATGTTGCTAGCATGCTGGGTACGCTGCCAACTAGTAGTGGGCTGGAGCATTTGGACTGCCTGTTATCCTGCAATGGCCTTTAGGTTGCCCAAATGCTTTCGTTGTAGTAGTAGCAGCTGTAGTGTTGTATTCCATTTGTAGAGTGTCGTTAACATTGATAACACATTATGGTTTAAAAGATTATAGCAAGAAAGAGGGATGCATAGAAAGCTTAGACTGCGGATTTTATTGAATGTCAATTTTACACATTTTGGAAATGGGGATTCTCTGCGACGAAGGCGATGTGTATGTTTTCATGTTATGGTGAATGGGGTGCGGGAGGGAGATAAGTAAAAATGCCAGTTCAAAGCAGATACAACCTTATATTATATGCAAGTATACATTATAAAGTATGATGGTACGGAGCTCTCGGAGCGTGAATCAGAAAGACACGAACAGGTGTTAACGAAACTTTTTATTTTTCAACACCCTTGCTCGTAAACTGAGCTTTATTATATCGTTCTTAGGGCTATCAACCGAACTATAACACCCTCGTGCATAATTGTATTATACACTCTGCGTAATTTAATTATCCCTACAAAGTTAAATTAGTACCTAACTGCAAATTATATGCGGGGTAAACAGAGCCTTTTCAATTTAACCGGGTAATACAGTTCAGCCGAGTGTCATCGACTTCGCTCAATCCACTTAGCTCACTTGTATCATAATATACTATTTTAACGCATTCGGTAGTATTGTAAAGTTCAATTGTGCATTAAATATTTCTCATGTTTTTTTCGGATTTAATGTTTTACTTGAATATTTGTATTGTCATTTTTATAACATAATGAACTTAAATAATAGTAGTTTATGCAACTGCCATATAATAGAGGGTATTAGAACATGAGTGTAGTTTTTTGAAACGAGCCGCAGGCGAGTTTCAAAATAAGATTACACGAGTGTTTTAATACCTAATTATATGCAGTTGCATACACTACTTTATTTAATTTCATGGCTATAGGTAGCTACATAAAATAAAATGCAATATAGAAAACCGCGCGAAGCGCGCACAGCGCGCTCACCACAGATAATGTGTACTTAAATTGGATTGAAATCTCCTTGTAAAAAAATTGTTTTAAAGCATTGTTTTGTTAGGAGAATAATGCTTTAATTTAATTTTTTAATTTTCTTAAAGAAGTATGTATATAAAGTGTGCCAATAAAGGTCTGTATTTCATTTCATAATTAGAATATTACCGAATGAGATTATATAAAGAAAATGCCAATACAATTGGATGTTTTAGGTAAGTACGAGAAAATAAACTTTTTTATGGCAATACAATCGACATAAACCTAGCTTAACCGCTACGCATATGGTTTAATTTCGCCCTTAGTACGTTTGACGTCGGTAAGAAAATTAAACAAACGCATTTTTTTTCCTTGAGCAAGTAAATAGCATTGACAGATAAAGAACTAACATAATGTACAAGTGAGACTTATATTGCTTTATATCAAATAAATTACAAGCATATATACGTATTCATAAAGTATTATACTGAATAGGTTCGTAAACATATTGTGCTGTTTGTTAACAATAGGTTTTGATGAGTGCGTTGTGTAACATAACACGATCATCGTAATTTGCAACTTATTACTCAAAACTCGACGGTGCGAGGGTGGTTTGTGCCTGAAAACTGTAAAAAAATATACTTAT
Organism: Plagodis dolabraria; assembly: GCA_963854805.1. Lineage (NCBI taxonomy): Eukaryota > Metazoa > Arthropoda > Insecta > Lepidoptera > Geometridae > Plagodis > Plagodis dolabraria. Next base: position 39,983,826 of record OY978441.1, on the reverse strand, counting down.
ACTACATACAATCACATCATTTTAACCCCGAAGAAGATTTAAAAGCACTTTCTAAATATCCAAGTGAGAGCCTATTGCTATGTACCGGGCACAATTCCAAAAGATTCGAACCCAAGACTACGTGATTTCAAAGCGACATTTTTACCTCTAAGTACATAAATTTAGTTAAATCTGAACCGATTGGAGGCAATTTATTTCGTATTTAATACTTGAATGTTGAAAGAACAATACATTGAGAGAGACCTTTGAGCAATATTATGTATATTAATAAACTGCCAGCAGCTTGATGCCAAAGAGGTTTTTGTTTCATTAAATCACGTAATAACCTCCTTTTCCATACCTTGAGAGGCCAAATCAGCATTGTATTAACGAGACTACGCTGTCTGCCTGTCTGTCCGTTCGTCCATGAGTCACGGTTCCGTGTATCTATTTCCTAAACGGAATGAATTACATATTGAACTTTTTTTGACGCGAAGTGGATTATTGACTTCAGGAGGTACATACGTGAGAAGATAAAAATATATTTAGCTAGGAAGCAAAAGCCATTACAGCCAGCTACAGGCCCAGGCAAACATTCAAAATCGTCAATCGCGCACCTATTTGTTATGGGATCAATCTCAAAGTTTGAAGTTCTAAAATTTCATTTCATTAACAGCCCTCCCGTCCCTAATACATCCTCTATTAAATCAACAAATACTTAAAACGCTGATTGATAATAAAATGGTTTTGACGATGTGAGCAAAACCAACAAAAATAATAATTAATTAATAAAAAATATTAAACATCTTCGGTACCCCTTGAAATCCCGTTCACAAGACATTTGGTGAACTTAGAGATGTAAAACAAAAACATCGTGACCGCGAGTCGCCCACAGAGCTGAGACAAGGTTAGACGCACATCAATCATAATAAAGTCATACACAATTAGCGCTGCCACCTCGCCCGCGCCCGCGCCGGCAGGGGGCGCTTTATTCACACATTTCTGTTTCATTCATAACTGTCGCCCAATAACGCAACTCATTCGATAATAACGCAAAAAATAGAAAAAGGTATTCCACGATATTTACTATAATGGATAGATTAATGAATTTTAATGTGAGAGCCAATTCAATGGTTATTTAAAAATATACATCCATTTAACAGAAAACAACGTAACCTTTTATTTAAATAATAACTCTATAATAGACCTGTTTTACTTACATAAACGGATCCGAGATTTCACAAATAGATAATCTCGGATCTCGGCCGATGTAATAACGTTATTTTCAGTTAAGGTTAGAGCTGCCGCGAGGACGAGCTAAGCAGCCTCACCACCGCCGCCGGCTCGCAGCATCCCCGCGGGACTCATTTCTCATTGTACACCTCGAACCGATCTGTGCTCAGCTGGTCTTTGCCCTGACCTGCTCCACGAATTATTTCACAACAATAAGACATTCTTACCGAGCATTCACATAAAAGAAATATGTATATTAGTGACGCATTGATTCGCCTGTTTTTAGTTATCTGTGGCCTGATTGGATATGGCTTTGGGCCAAATTACAGATTCTAATTATTGTATGTAAATAAAGGGTTCATCGATATAACATGTAACAAATAGTCCTGTTGTGTTTGCTGACTTATTATCTTGGCCGCCAATATATTTTAATTGAAAGTGCTTTTCATTTTCCCCATCCTGCAATTTTTATTTACTATCCATAAGTTTTACTCTTAAGGTTTCTCGGTGATTATTTTTTAATCGACTTACTAATGAGAAGATTCTACATAGTTTTTATATGTTTTGCCTGATATTCTAGGTTTGAACTGTTGTGAATAATTTTTTATTAGTTTGATAGAGTATATAGGTGCATATCCAGTCAACCCATAAATATGTTTTATTTTTAATACTTCACTTTTGCATTGGATTAGTAGTTCAATGTAATAAAAAAAATACATTTTATGCTAGGCATTCAATTTATACATTTTTTTTTCCATTAAACCGTTTAGTGCCGATTTTTGTTTGTTATTTAATAGAAAATAAATACTTAGATTACTTTGGTGTTTAACAGAGACGTTTGTTATTTATTTTAATTAAGGTTGGTAGGTTTCGGGCTGATATAAATAAATTTTAAATCATTTGGTGATGTTGTTTTGTACTACCTACAATTAACAAATATAGAAATACGATGAAAAGACTAAACCAAAACTATTGTTACTATATAGACAAAATGAGCAGTACTACTGATGTGCAGCGCTACAAAACTTGCAGCAAAATGATTAAAAAAAATACAATTTTTTAACGATGAGACGGTTGGTGCGTACTAGAAAACACAAATACACGTATCAATAAATAACAGTGTTCTTTTGTTGTTGACCATTGTATGGGGATGGCACTGACTATAATTTTTTCCATCAATTTAGAAATGAAATCCGCAAAATAAAAACATTAAAATAACATTGTTCTTGATGACGGCAGGTTTTAGATACTCTCTTCACATGATATTTGTTAAACACAAGCGGTGACTTGAGATATTAAAATATGATTTATTCCAGGAATTATTATCGCTTGGTATATTGTCCAAAAATCCTAATTTACAGTCGAATTACGTATACGCGATTCCTCGTTTACGTTTCGAATTTGCTTTTCGTAGCTCCTAGCTACGCTTTCAGTAGACGCCAGCTACGTATCATGGATTTACGTATGAAGCCACATTACAGCATACCAGCAATTATTAACAACGAACACGTAGTATTCGATCATACAATTTGGTTTTGTTACGACTTACGCCTACTCAATAAAGATCACCCACTTTATATGAGACAGACAGTTCAAACTGTCAAAATAAACAAACATGAGTCTATGCCGCTCGACTTGCACTGCATAGATTTTCAACGTGGGGTAGGTTATAGATCCTACACGCGTACTACCTACGTAGCAGTTCACGGAATAGATAGTAATAGTCATGCCCGCACTGATGTAACTACTGATATCCATTGTGTATACAGACGCATACAAATATCTATATTTACGTATTGATTAAAGTTGTTTGGTGATTTCAAATATATTTCGAAAAGTTATATAATAGGATATCAACCAGATTACATTCCAGAGCTGTATAAACACGCTTCAACTTCTCAATTTCAGAGTGTTCAGCAAATTTGGTTCTGTAAAGTATTTGTGTAGTGCTCCAATGATGTTCGCCAACTTACATATGTAGATCTCTAAAATGTACGAGACATATGTACAGTTAGTGCGTCTCATGTGCATGTTATTTCTTAATTAATTGCTCACTCTCAAAGATCGCTTACGCTTAGCGACAAATTTTCTATTTGATCATAGAAACTTACCAGGTGAGGATTCGTTAAATGCCTTCTCCCATGCGGTGATACTAAAGCCAGAACAGTGGGGATCGAACCGGGGACCAGCGGCACGGCACTCCATTGCTATTACCGTTCAGCTATCATTGATTTAATATTTTATTACTATACTACTACTATAATAACAATGGTAATAGACAAGTGTTACGCTAACCATAAGGCGATAACATAGTGAACAATATGGTTCAATATGTTATCGCCTTATAGTTAGCGTAACACCTGTCTATTGCAGTTATTACACTGCACTGCTCTAGACACTCCAAGACGTTATTTCTTATGTCTAGTTAGCGCAGTAATGTCACTAGCTACAGTGCCCTTTACGCCTAAATACGTTGTAAGTAGTGTTTGCTTCCTTTTGTATCGAGACAGAATATCTGACACTGCGTTGTACTAAGATGGACTCTCACTTATATATCTACCACCTAATAAGTCTAATTACTTTCTGAGTTTCATCAAGGAAATGCTGCAATTAAATTTCTAATTGCTACACCAGTCACGAAATAATATATAAGTTACTCCTCAAATTACAAACTATGAAGCTGTGATGAATTTGAGATCGATAATTTTTCATTGTGAAGAATTCCCCTGAGACACAAAGGGGAAATAGTATTGTGGCAAATATAATATAGAAAATCAAACAGCAACAACTTAAACAATTTTATATTTTTGCTGTGTTTGGATTACATTACCGTTTTACTTTTCAATAAATGTATGATTCCAAGCAATGGTATCCCCTTGGCAATAAGTATGGACTATTGCGTGGGGGTTCTAAGGTTCGGATCTTACTTGGTGCTAATATGTAGCCAAAACGACGAAAAGGTCGTAGAGCATCACCTACTCCGTAAGAGCAAGCGAACAAACATTGCTTATTGTAATCCAATCCTAGTGTAAGTACTAGACAACCCTCTCATACTGATAACATACTAGACACCTAATTACTATCAATATCTAAATATTAGGATTGTGCTTTAAGATCACAACCTAATGAAGTGCAGCTACGTTTACTGAACGTATCTAATAAAATAAACAAAGATCTAACATATGCACCACTTACGAATCAGATAAAAACGTACATAATCATGACTTTATACGGTAGTAAAAATGAAGGTTATTTCAAGACTTACAATTACTGTGCGAACGAGCCACTGACGCCTCAGAGTGACGAACGCAGTTCAGTAACAAGTAAGAAAAGTAACTGCAACTGTATTAGTGTAAATCATGACGCTTACTTTCAGGTGAATAACTTGTCCGTCTTAGCACTTTAATACATGAAAAAAACCTCCAAAATGAATACGGATAGTAATTATCATCCTAGTTGTTTTATCCTCAAGAAATAGGTAACTGAACACCCACATTTTCCATATGTGTTCAGGTTTCATGTAATAGGAGGGAACATATTGCCATTTACCATATCCAGTTCTACATTACGGACTACTACTGAATGCTAGAGAGAAACTACTGTAACTTTCTTCGGATGATTCGGAGATTGTACTTAGAACCTCGGTATTTCAAAGCAAACTTTACGCTACTGCCGCAATGGCTCGCCAAATCTACGAGTATTTTATCAATTTTAAAACCAAATCGACATAGTTTAAATTATGTTGTAAAATTCCATGTTCATGGTAAACAGTAAAAAAAACTGCGTATTATTCTTCTTATTTTTTAGAATCCTTAAAAACAAATAACAGTAAAATTTATTCAGAATTAAAACCCAAGGCGATGGCGGCGTGAGACGTTTAGTGTTCTGCTCATTCTTTACGAAAGACATCCAATGCACAGAGCGAGGGATCGCGAGTGCCCGAATTTATGACAAACATACGATATTTTGACGTTGTTGTGCCGCCTCAGAGTTGGCGCTATAAGGAAACAGTGCGCCACGCAGTCGGCACACTTTCGGCGACAAATCACCACATTAACCCTCGACTTGTGTTGTTTACTGTACGCTACAAAGCTTACAGGCGCTCCGGTCAATGAAAGCCGTTAAACGAAATCCTTCAGCGGCGTCCAGTTTCAGTTGTTATATCTACATGTCTGGATAGAGATCACGATCAACTCAATAATGAAACCAAAACATTAATTTTATGTTACAGCTACTTTGTAGCCATCCACTGTATATATCCATATTAATGCGTTTGCAAATAACTAAAGCCGCCATTTCATAAATAACACCATATTTATATTTACCCATAAATCAAACTTATGCATGTTTGTGATACTTCATATAATTATGTGATACAAAAAATTCCATTACAAATGTTATTTTCTTTCTACCTTTCTTCAAATAAATCTAAAAACAAAACTCTAAGCCTTATGATGATGAGATATAACTTTGAAACATGAATATAAAATATAATTTATTGACATTAGTATTTGCTTTGGGTTCTAGAAAGAAAATGTAGTTTCAACATGCTCTTATAGCTTCGTACTTTGCTACTCCGGACAGATTTTATGGCAGATCATATATAAACTTAAAAGTCATCTCAATCTATTGAATTCCTATCAAATTCTATTAAAACTAACTATTTGAACCTTAGAAGAATATTATCTATACTCTTACAACACGAAGATGCCGATAATGGCTTTCTCTGACAATGAAGTAAACTGAAAATTAAAAGTTTAATAGCATATATTTAGCAGTCTGGATCTTATAAAGTCATATCTGTCAGACAGGCTACAGAAAGTTAGAATAAATGGCAATACTTCTTCCGGGTATCCCGGAAGAATAGGAGTATCGCGAGAATAGGAGTACCGCAAGGATCAATTTTAGGACCCTTTCTGTTTCTAGCATATATAAATGATCTGCCTTGCATGGTCAAAAATTTCTGCGATATAGTTTTATTCGCAGATGATACCTCCCTGATTTTTAAAGTTGATAGGAAAGATAGTGAACTTATTCATGTAAATAATGTATTGTCTATGATCTCTTAGTGGTTCGCGGCTAAAAATCTTCTCTTGAATTCAAAAAAGACCAAATGTTTAAAGTTTTCTTTACCAAATGTTACTTATGTTGAACCAAACATTAATCTTGGCCTAGATAAACTCTCTTTTGACAATGCGACAGTCTTTCTGGGAATCAAAATGAATTCAACTTTGCAGTGGAATCTACATATACTTGATCTATCAGGAAGACTTAGTTCTGCTGCATATGCAGTTCGTAAGATAAGACAGCTAACAGACGTAGCTACTGCTAGGCTTGTTTATTTTGCGTACTTCCACAGTATTATGTCATATGGCGTATTGCTGTGGGGAGCTGCTGCTGAGATAGAGACAATCTTTATCTTACAAAAGCGTGCAATTCGAGCCATATATGAAATGGATCCTAGGGAATCTCTGAGAGATATTTTTAAAGAAATTGTTATTTTAACTTTACCAAGTCTGTATATATTTGAAAATATTATGTATGTTCGTAAACATTTGAGCAAATTTAAATCAAACAGTGACAATCACGATTATAACACTAGGAATAAAGATAAAATACCAGTGCCAAGTTTTAGATTAGCAAAGACAAATAAAAAGTCGTTCTTAGGTAATTGTGTACGGTTTTATAATAAATTACCCAAACATATTACAACGCTCACAGAAAGAAAATTCAAGTTGCACGTGAAGAATATTTTGATAAAGAAATCTTACTACACAGTTTGTGATTACATAAATGACAAAAATGCTTGGACTGGTTCGCCTCTGCCAAGCTAGCGCCTGTCACCTACGTAATGTATATAAATATTGTAGTAATTTTACTATATAGTATGTAATTAACACATTGTTAAAAAACGTTTAAAAGAATGGCCCCGAGTTTCTTGCCCGTTCTTCTCGCAGTAGCTCTATAATTTTTGTTTGCTGAACGTGGCAGTACAATTTAGTATATTTCAATATTAAAATTTGTAATTGACCTTCATAAGAGCGTCGTAGACGCCTAAATTGAATAAATGATTTTGACTTTGACTTTGATTTTGCAGTACCTACATACTTGTTTTTAAGACAGCTGAGACCACTGGACTGACTTTACAGAATAAGTATTCCGTGACTAACGTCCGTGACCTCAACGCGGCTGAATGTTCTCTGAGTGACAAATAACAAAGAATATAATTAACTTCTTCGATATTCTCATCTTTCACACAAGAGCTGTAAATATCTATTACGTCAGATATTTGTTAATATTTGACGTTATAGATAAATTATTTTTTTTAGCTGCGACAAAATATGTATATTACGTTATATACAATAAATTGTGTTCCAGTCGCTAAAGTCTTAAATTGACTAAATTAACTATTGTAACGCTGTTCATTATATTTACATCTTCCACATTCCGTCGCTTAGTGAGTGGCTCTTTTTTTTGTCTTGAGCATTACCATAAATCCAGTTTTTTATTCCTAGTGTGGGACGTAATGGGCGCGGCGAGGTTTCTCCCTCCGACCTTGAGCTATATAAATAAAATTTCTAATGTTAGTTCTACTTTCACTGTCGGGGCTGTAAACATATTAAGATCTACCTACAAAAATATCTAGAAAGAGAGCTAACGTTCCCTGTTTACGCTTAGAGTTTGACTGAGAAATAGTTTCTGTACTGCATCACTGTTTAAATTGTAGCATTACATTCAATAATTCACGTAGTGTCGATACAAGTATAGAACTCAGTTGACAAACAATTTGTGGACAAGGAGATATCCAGATAATTTTAATGTGATGCGATACATGAATCTTTGAAACACTAACTGCCCTTGATCTGTATCAAACCTGCAAGTAAATGCTCCGCGTGATCCTTATCAAGTGAAGTCAGGTAGGCAGGTCACGTCCTTTCTGTATCTGTGACTGCACTCGTAGCACTGAAGATGAATACCTATTCACTCGGATCAAAATTATTTGTCGGATAGCTCTACAGAAAGCTATAATTCGTAAATCGTCATAATCATATCAAAAGTTTGCGAAAAAGCATCAAATTACGTTCATTATATGGATATAACATGAGATTTAATGAGCACACCTTAGGTATAGATATAAAACTATCGTAAGTTTAACTAATCTGTGGTGTTATTAAATATAATATAATTAATATAATTAAATAAATAATAATCAAAGTTATTATCATTTCATGTCAAAAAATTCTTCAATAGAATAAAAGCTTTGGTCTATAAGCCAGCTCTTTAATAGTGATTAAAAGATGGCAAGTCTTGTTGATTCTAAAATATTGTTAGGTAGTTTGTTATAGACTTGCGGTGAATGCCCGCATGGCTATCGCCCTCAAGTATTAAATCTGTCGCCAAACACCTAACAGTGTGTTCCGGAAGATGTCCTTGAGAGCCAGCAATTCTAGATTATCCTAAACAACATCTTCGTACAGATCCTTACGTCTTACCACCAGGTGAGATAGTGGTCAAAGAATAACCTCTAAGGCGCAAAAAAATGATTATTGTTACGACGCAAATTCGATCTAACTAGGTCATATCTCTAAGAGAAGTCACATAACATCGGCGCCGAGCGATGTTCCGCACAGGTTACATTAAATTATTAAACTTCAAGTTTGTTCATTATAATTCCTTCTTTGAACGTGAAGCAAGAACTCAAATAGTCTTGGACTAAACGTTTTAGTTCCACAACTAAGTAAGTGTAAGTACTTGCCCTGCAACTTGGCAAGTTTGTTCATTTTCAACCTCCCTCTCCCCTGTTCTAGCGGCATACTACACATAAAAACATTGTCGCAAAAACTTCGATGCGAGTTAATAACGCGTGTAAAAATCACACAGAATATATGATTGTACCACAACGTATCGAGAATATCATAAAACAATTCACTTTGGTTTATAAATGTGCTGATATTTTGTCAGCCAGTCAATATATCCATACAAAATAAAATAAATATTAAACGGGAAGGTTGAATTCCTCAAGATGTCTGACATGAAAAAACTATTACCTAGGTACATGATTGTATTCCAAGCTTTGGCATTATGGCAACCTCTAAGTGGAGGCTTTTGTTCAACGGTGGACGTTATTTGGACATGATGGACATTATTGATGAATATGTGATATTAATTTAAACCCACAGCACGATATTCTAGTGTGTTGGTTGGGGCTTTAGACATCAAGCACCACCTGTGAAGTAAAAAAAGAAAGTAGCTAAACATTACTAGGCAATACAAATACTTATTACAATAACCTATTTACTTATAATTGTAATTTAGATTACAATTTGACATGTATGTGTTGGAAACTATACGAATTAACGTGTAAATGATACCACATCAGGGTCTCAATTCGCTTAATAGTGTTAAAATTGGGACTAAATGAGTTTTCAAAGAAATACCAAATTGTACTCACGTGAAATATTACAATTTAATAGGTCACTCACAACATATTTACTATCAATATAACACTAATTGCTACAGCACATTGGAGAACCTTCCCACTCGACGGCAAGGCAAAGACTGACTGTCAAATGTAACTGGTGTTAACAGAACGCCTCCCCCCTACCGCACTCGTTTCTGGTAGGGTACACGTGACTAGTCATTACAGTTTTTTTTTTTTACCGGCGGTATGCCTTTATTAAACAAAATACTACGTGTATATACAAAACTACAGCTACTACAATAAAAGCATTTAGACAACCTATAAGTCGTTTTGCATGGTGGTAGGGCACTTTGCAAATGCCCGCCTGGCTAGCTACCACCCTCAAGTTGAAAATCTGTCGCCAAGCACCTAACGGTGTGTTCCGGCAGCTGTCCTTGAGAGCCAGTAACTCTAGGTTAGTCTGAACAACATCCTCGACCACATCATCACTTACCATCAGGTGAGATAGTGGTCAAAGGTTAACCTATCAGCCATTAAAAAAAAAAAAAAAAAGCAGACTCATAGGCAGTCCAAATACTCCAGCCCAGTACCAGTTGGCAGCGTGCCCAGCATGCTGGCAGCATTGCCTCGTTGAATTGCAATGCGTTGAGCCAAATATGTGGCAGCATTTCGATCACGCGTCGCATCAACCAAGCGCTCAGATAAGTTTTGAAAAATAGAATAAGATGAGCTCCCGGTCCCCACGGACCCAACGTCTCTTCACCAAACGTCTCAAATATGTAACCCATACCGAGGTTAGCATATTTGTCATTACAAATACTTTTAACCTTATAAATATTCTTAAAACATAGTATCTAGTATTTCCTTAATACCTAGTATTTCCTTACAATTATACTACCATAAATATGTTAACTATTATTGTAGCAACTTATGTAGTTCCGTCTGCTTTTAAAACTAAAACCTACTCCAAAATTTAAACATGTGTTTTAGTTCTTTGACATAGTTTTTTTCCACTACTTACTGCAGGTACATTTTTTCCCATCGCATCGACAAGGGAGCCGACACGTGATACTACTTTGTCTGCAATAAGTAATTACATTCCGCACGAATCCAATCGTCGGATCGAAAAATAAATTCAACCACATCAGTTCAAGTGAAACGCAAATGAAAATTCCTGAAGTTTATTCTGTTTAATAAACTTAACCATGTAAAGGAGGGTTGGGAATGGAAAAATTATTGGGTTTAGTGATTTAATATCGCATTAAAGTTAGTCGAGTGGCGAGCAGCGTCAACGCGTAATGTTCGACGGTTACGTTCTAGATCTGTGACGGTATTGTCCCGATCCGTTCCCGGCCCGGCCCCGGTACGGTCCCGGATCGGCGTGGCCCTGGCATGGACCGCCGCGTTCGTGTCACGTGCTTCTCTCTTCCGGTGTAGTACGTGCGCGCTATCCCGCAAACGTTTATTGCAGATATTACGAAGTCCGACTTTCAACAATCGTGGCAAAATAATTAAGATTGAGTTAAAGTTTCCGAACTATTAAAGGCTAAAGAATTCTCCCAAAGATAAACCTAAAATGAAATTAATTGACAGAATTGATCAAATAGCCTTTACGAGTATATTTCCTTATCAGTTTTTTATATCTCTTTCCAGCTTAGGCTAATCAAAATTTTCACTATCGAATAGGTGAGATGGACTTCATATCTAGTTAATATGTTCGATACCAAAAAAGTTTTTCCATACATAATGTATCTAGGATGATGCCTTCAAGGTATTCTTTCTGTATATAATATGACGTTCAGTCAATGTTCCCAATATATTTGTTATTCAATCCGACTTGAAACAAGAAAGTGCAAGTTCAGTGAGTAACCCTTAATGTTAGACCCACTTGGTTACCATCTATGTATATATTTTTGTACAAATATAACAAACAAACTAAACTAACTGTCGAAAGAGGAAAACTGACAATCCACTAACACACTACGTCCTCGAGATTTCTCAAGGAGAACATCCTATACATTTCTAATGTGAAATTCTCTTCGAGTAATTACTTTTCTGTGTGAGGAAGGTGCAACGTTTAATGATTGTACGCTCCCCAGACAATCTACGGAGCGGCCTCGTGACGGTTTCTTAGGAATGCAAAATAAACTATTGAAAACAGTCTTCGGTAGCTCAATGCGACATATATACCAACCAACTCTATTGATAGCCAACTCACCTGCTCCTTCAGTTCATGCAATGACCCAGCTCTGTTCAACCCATTGATATTTACAGTTAGATAAGTGAGCACTTCATTTTGGCAAGAGATGATGAACGTGAGGTTTGAGACTTAGGGTCCGTTTCAGAATGTCCTAGTAAAGTTTCAGGTTGACATGCAACACATAAAATAACTGAATGATACAAATGACAGTTATCATGCAGCGCGTTTCAAGCTTTGACCGATGGATTGGCTATATCGATGACTGTGAAACGCAAAGATAGTGTTTTATTTATTAAATATGTTCTGGTTAGGAAAACCGGAACTTACTTGAACAACCTGAAACAGGCCCTTAGTATATCACACGCGATAAATTTACGTGCGCTTCGGGTGAAAGGTCCGCTTGAGACTGGCAGTGAGACGCAATATGATTCATAACTACCCTCTTTGAGCAATTGTATCAAAAAATAATTTAAATCAAACTACCATCGAAAGGTGTCGATATTAGCTGTTTGTAAGTAATAATTACGAGGATTCCATATGTATATATGGAATCCTTTATATACTTATGCAGCTAAAGTATAATTTCGAGTGCTCGGGTTGAATGGAGAGCTCGATGTCATGCCTTAAGGTTCTTCACGAGTGGAGGTTACAGCTGGCTGTCTCGAGGAATGTACGGTAATGTACTTGTTGCAGTTTTTTCAGTTATAGATATATGTAGCTTTAGAATACGAATGGATTAGTTTCTTTCAGTTTCCGGTGTGATTATTATGATAGACGGTACTATTTATTATGTATACACATATGTATGTAGATAGAATTATTCTTGTGTAATAAATAAAAATCCTTATTCTATTAACCTTCTCTAGGTACAAACCGGCTTTTTGGCTTTTTCATCATCTGTACAAGCGGTTGGCGGTAATGTCCAATGTATTGTAATTTTAACTAGTTTTACAAAATCTGAAAATAGCTCAAATTACATTTTTGCGCCAAAATATTACGTCATTTATTAATAACCTCGTAATTCCTTTTACAGTAATGAACCTAGCTGCTGTAATTTTGTATATACAAGACAATACAGGTGTTTAAAGAAATTTAAAGAATAAGAATTAAAAAGTGTTTTTTTTAATGTTGGTCAACATCTTATCTTTCACGGGATGCTGGTTGCCCAAAAAAAAAGGTTTATTGCTAAGCTTGCATATAACCGATCTTCATAACTCAAACATTGTTAAAACCTCTAAAATAGTACAGTCCTTGGCTTTACAATAAAAATATGAAAATATTATGATTATTATTACCAACGGGATATTTACCGGGTTTTTGGTTAGTATTGAGCTCCCGATATTTCGACACTGTTGCAAGCGCCATGATCACGAGTAAACTGAAGTCTATGCGAGTGAATGGTCGGCACTAAGAGCAGACGAACCGGTCTACCCTCTTTCTAGTACGTTTTTTCGGCAAGGCGATAGTTTGAGACCCGGGTAAAATCATAGGATAGTTTTTATCCAACTGCGCAAAAAGAGGTTAATGTTTTGCGCGATAACCGACATACGTGCGGGCGGAGCCGCACCCGGAAAGCTAGTACCTAATAGTTTCAGAAAAAATAGCCTTTAAAAACGGATACCAGCCATTTTCCTCGAGTTCAAATTTTCAAAACATTTTTCCAGTAAAATATTCGATAATAGATATTTATTTTTAACAATTTTCAATAATTTAATTAATTTTTAAAAATATGTTTACTTTTGTACTCGTAAAGACTATAAAAAATTTGTTAACTAGAGATTGCATCAAGTAATCTGGATTTAAAAACAAAAAAACCTCAAAATGTAAAAAATATATTTACTTTTCTCTGCTCGGTCTACTCAAAAATTTAAAAAACGGACTTTTGCATGGTTTTGGTGATATATTAGGGTATGTTGATATTAGTGTTATAAATTCTAGGTTAGGCTGTACAACATCTTCGACCACATCATCACTTACCACCAGGTGAGATAGTGGTCAAAGGCTAACCTATCAGGTATAAAAAAAAAAAAAAAAAAACAGAACAGCCCTTCGACTCATATGTTTCCAGCCTGGTGGTCGTCTCAAGAATGCCTCGCCCTTCACTTCGTGTCAACAGTCACCACTCGTTTTAGCGGGAAATCACCCAGCCAATCACAGAGTGTGTCGTATGTTTAATACCGTCGAAATGGTGGTGCCACTGTCGGATCGGTGTTGCCATTACCACGTCCGCTAACTGACTAGTATTAAATATTTATTGCTGTCCAATAATACCATAATACCTAATGAAAACATAACATTCGGCCATCGGACATCGTGCAGACTCCGGCGCACGAAAACAAACATATTTAAAGCTAGGTTATTAAAAGATTCTTCTTCTAATTGTTGATGACCCAAAAAGTATAATTATCTCTAATGACACTAAACGGATTCATTATTTATTATTACAATTATTATTTTCATTAATTTTAATTTTATTTCATTGTCTTTTGAAATTTCATATCTATTGATTAGGTGTTTTTTCCATCTTAACATACTTAATATTATGCAAAACAATCAACACATAAACATAACATTAGGCCTTTTCTGTTACATGCTATTAATTTGGCGACATAATCTGTTAGTTCGATTTGTTCAAAACGTATTTGAAGCAAAGAAATAATATTCTATTCTAAAAAGTAGTTTTATTGAATCACAATTTTCAAGATTAATCTCAATCACTCTATTGGCCGTCAAGTTCATCTTTAAACATTCCAGGTACTTCACTATTTCCTAGCGGGATGTAATAAGGATTGTTTTCATCAAAATTACTTGTATCGAATTCATTTCAATTATTTTTTTTATGTCTTTGTATATATCATCCGTATAAACCAGATAGAGCAGGCTGTCGGTATCTGTATAACAAAGCTTTACATTGTTAGCGTATTTTTTACATTGTAATGGTATTGATCCAAGTGCTGCTTAGCCTATTCCAAAACGACAAAACCTATATAGATTGGTCTGTCTAAAATAACTTTCTCGGGTTTTAACTGAACCGCTACCAGATTTTCAGAAAATATATAAATACATTTCACATTAGGCTTAGAAACTATTTTTTTTTCGCACCAAGCTGTTTATTCGTGATATTGGTCTCATCATTCCATTTGGTAAGTAACTTTACCTCAACCTGTTTGCGTTTATTTTCTATAGTCTTGCCAACTATTGAATTATTTAGGAGTTAAAAAAAATCTTTTTCAAAGTTCGTAGTGGACGATTGCCGAAGACGGGTATTTAAATCAATATATTTCTTTAAGTATTCTTCTTGTCTGAAACTCAGTATTCTATGGATTTTTCTTAATACTAGTCCATTTTTTATGCATTCTTTGAGGTGAGTATAGTGATAAATATAATTAAATTTATTATACAAACAAGCTATTAGTTTTTCCGTCTTTCTTCCTATGGGTACAAACTTTTCTGGCGCACTATGATGATCATGCAAATATTTTGGGTATTCCAGATCAACCTCTAGAATAAACCCACAATTGCTGTCATCTAATACATTCATTACATCAACTTATCAATTTCATTTTGATTTAGAAATTTAAAATCTGAAATAGGTAACTTTTTGTCATTGCATAACCATATAAATTGTTGCAATCGAGATTTATATATCAAATAGCTAGAATCTTTGAAGTCGTCAAATTCTGGTAAATAAATATTATTAGCTTTTGCATGACGTAGTGAACACTGTGCTAGCCCACCTCGAATACCCTTTTCAATCATTTGGTATATTTATAGATCATGAATCAAATCTAATTTAACACCTGTATAAAGTAGCATAGCATCCCAACTAAAACTAGGTGCGGTGATGTAGTATGCTGGATCTTATTTATAGTACTGTAGACTTACATCTCGAAACTTTTCAAATATGTCACACAATAGCAAAACATCGCATTTTTGGTACAAGTCAGTATACTCGCCCAATGAGTTGATGTTAAACTCTTTCCAAACAGTTTGAGCAAAATCATATTTTTCATCAGTTATATGTTCCAATTTTATTGTGTTATAGAAATCTTAGGAGGAAGTTGTTTATACTCATATGTTTGCCATGAGTTAATAAAATCGTACGGACAAAGTCCTTTGCTTTTCAGCAAATGTAAATTTTCGACATTAAACTCGTCTTTTACGTGAACAAAATCTTTTTCAGTCAAGCTTTTACTCAAGATATCTAAACTTGAACTGAGAAACTGCAAGAAGTCTATGAATTTTATTTGAATAGGGTGGTCACCCTTCTTGTTACAGACATATTTAGTTATGCTGATATATTTTTCTTTAGTTTTAGGTATAATTGTAAGTTTACCGTTATATTTAGCTAACTCTAATGAATATTATGAGAGTCATAGTTCGATAAGTTATGAAATACCACGGGTATGAATGGACATACCCTGTACATCAACTTACAATACACGTGCGACGGGCCCCTATATTTGGAGGTAATGGGGCCGTGATCACGAACCTTCAAATCTCCGAGTAATATGAGGCCACAAATATGACAATTAGAAGCATTTTCGAAACTGTCTTTCTCATCTTTGGTTAAAGGTAACATTGGTTTTTTATCTCTCAATATTTTGCTTATTTGCTTTATATCTTCAATCAGTGTAGTAATAAATACTTCAACACAATCTTGTCCTCTATAAGAAACGTATTAATTCATACTTGGGTCATGTAAACAGCAAATATAATAAACAAAACAAGACGGTTGATTTTTTTTTTAATTATGAGTTTTATGAGATCGATCTTGGTCATAGTTTAGCAAGAGACATTCAAGATTAGCATAAATTATAAAGTTGATCTTTTGTTTTCTCTCATAATGTTTAAAACCAAGTATACTATTTTTTGTGGTAAAGTCGTTACAACTTTAGAACAGTTATGAGTTTGATACTTTGTTTCAAACTGTAAACATGATTTACACATTTATAGTTTAACTTTGTACTTAGTTATCTGTTGTCGTACTAATTTAATCATAACCCTTATAATTTATTTCTAGATATAATAAATTAACATGTGTAACATTAACACAGCTTTTTCAAAGTCTTCATTGTGAGTTTACATCTGTGTAAGATTCCGTTTTCAACTTTGGATTCGAAAGTGCCAAAACTACTACTAAATAAATACACTCACAACTTGTAAAAGCTTTTGATTTATCATCTGCCCATCGTCATCAAACTTTTATCTTTAGTACCTTTGAGATGGTCATGAAAATTATCTAAATATTTTGAGAAACTTTCTAAAATAGCTTCGCCAAATCGAGAACTGCCTAGATTCATGGACATTCTCTGTCATTGAAATTGTTCAACAGCTATAGGTTTGTGTTGGATTGGTTTAATCTCATCTGCTAATAATCCAAAAAAAATTGTCAATCATCATAGAAATAGCCAATCATCAAATCTTCATAATCCAAATAGTCAATCATCATAGAGAAAAAATACACACTTTGATATATGCGATATCTAGGTATATCTTTAGTTTATGCTTTAAAGTAGACTTATGTCTCTCGATGCCACAGGCTAACTCAAGGGCAAGACATGCCTTCTCATACTCCCATTATCTAATAAACATTTTTTTCAGCTATCATAAAATTATCTTCTATAGGGAAAGCGCGATGAAACTTGTTTGCCATTCTGTCCAAGTGAAATTTAGGTTGGTCAAAGGATATAATCAGTTTTTCACTGTACTAGCTAATTTCTGAATGGCAAAATGCAATGTTTTTCTGTCTTCTCAATTATATTTTCATCATTCATACTTATTCATTTTTTCAACCATATTTCAATGTTGTGGTCTTTTGTTCTCTGGGTCAAATTTTGGCCAAGCGTTAATCATTCTAATAAGAACTAATTAACGTCTAACACTTATTACTAAAATTCTCATCTTTATTATTATTGGTTCAGTAACATCAATAGTATGATTCGACACAGACTTAACACACTTGATACTTGCTTCCTTCGTTACATATGTCTCGCGACGACTGCTCACTAAAATCACTGATCAGGCGGTTGCGCACTAAACATAATATCTAGCCCATTACTTCTACAAAATATAAGTTTTTGATAAACAATACCCTAAAAATAAGCACATATATATGAAATAAGAATCTGTTGTTGCTCTATTCTCAGAATCATCTAAAGATACTAAAAGAAATTATGATCAATAATGCGTGTTGTTGAGTATCTCTTATAATATATATCCGACATATTTTCTTATCTAATAATGATTTAAAAGCTTCAAATCATTAAAATATATAAAAAACATTACATTCCATCAGTTCATACGGAAAAAAATCCTCTGAGTGGTAGTCATTTAAATAATTTCTTCTTTATTTTATATCTTACTTTGAGTCTACTCACTCTAATGAAATTCGCACGAGTTATTCAAAGCCACTTCATTCGCATCCATAGCAAAATAGAAATATTTTAGTTCTATAACGATGAAATATTTCTATCTTAATTTCCTGCACCGCGTATGATCAAATCGTTCTTTAAAGAAATATCCTCCTATAAATAATGCAAACTTACTTCTTCTTTTCATCAGTTATCTTCTTGCAAATGACGCCCGCTCGCATCCTTTTACAAATGACGCCCGCTCACGTCCTTTTACAAATGACGCCCGCTCACGTGCTTTTACATATGACACCCGCTCACGTCCTTTTACAAATGACGCCCGCTCACGTTTTTTTACAAATGACGCCCGCTCACGTCTTTTTACAAATGACGCCCGCTCACGTTTTTTTACAAATGACGCCCGCTCACGTCTTTTTACAAATGACGCCCGCTCACGTCTTTTTACAAATGACGCCCGCTCACGTTTTTTTACAAATGACGCCCGCTCACGTCCTTTTACAAATGACGCCCGCTCACGTCTTTTTACAAATGACGACGCTCACGTTTTTTTACAAATGACGCCCGCTCACGTCCTTTTACAAATGACGCCCGCTCACGTTTTTTTACAAATGACGCCCGCTCACGTCTTTTTACAAATGACGCCCGCTCACGTCTTTTTACAAATGACGCCCGCTCACGTTTTTTTACAAATGACGCCCGCTCACGTCCTTTTACAAATGACGCCCGCTCACGTATTTTTACAAATGACGCCCGCTCACGTCTTTTTACAAATGACGCCCGCTCACGTCTTTTTACAAATGACGCCCGCTCACGTCTTTTTACAAATGACGCCCGCTCACGTCCTTTTACAAATGACGCCCGCTCACGTCTTTTTACAAATGACGACGCTCACGTTTTTTTACAAATGACGCCCGCTCACGTCCTTTTACAAATGACGCCCGCTCACATCATAAAATCAACAGAAACTGATACGTAATACATACTTATAATAAATTTAAATAGTATCACAAAACAAAAATCTGAATTCAAAACAAAATGTACCTATCAAATGCATTGACAGGTCACAGAAAGGGTGTAAATTAAAATACAATTTACAGCTACGAAAAAATTCAGAATTCCATTCAGTCGCCGGGATTACGGTATAGTCTAATAAAGTAAATATGTATATTTAATTCTACTAACTGATCTTCTTTTTATTCTAAGGCTGAGATTCAGAGATAATTGTGTAAGACGGTCAAAGACCAGTCTTAGCCAAGCGTCGGATAAGACAATTTTTAAATTCCATAATCAGAGATATAGTCTGAGTCTTGCTCTTTGTTTAGATCACACTCTATTATCTATGGCACATTTTTCACTTATGGAACGTTTACCGGTTCTTGTTTACCTGTGCATCCTGATATAAAAAGAAAAGGACAAGAACAACGCTATGTAGAATGTCATCAGAGTGAGTGAAACAAAATAAGTGCCTTTTTCAATTTAAAAACAAAGAGTTCTTGAAGAACTTATTGCACCATACGCCTCAGTGTCTCACTAGACGGCGCCACTCCTGCTTTGCGACAGGCTAAAGTAGTCAATTTCCACTACTTGGCTTAGCATAGCACGCGCTAAGTTTAAACGATGTACCAGACGTCTCTGAATACAATTATGAAGCTAAGCACTACATTTTGACGGATTAAAGTATTAGTTCACGCTTCGACTTGTCCCTGAATCTTAGCCTAAGATTAGCTGGCAAAATAGTCAAGTCTCATTATTTCTCATATCTCATCCGAAATGTATTCATACATCATTAAAATCTACTATTCGTTCCACGTACTATTGCAACGTGTTAGTTACTAAACATAAGCATAAAAAATAACTTACACATGATGATAAGCGATCATCTGCAATATTGTTCATTGCGGGTAGATAATGTGCACGAACAATACGAAAGAAAATGTTATACCAATTCAAAATCTAACCACATATGAGTAGATATTAAATTTACACTTTTAAAGCAATTTCAACATTAAAGATAAGACAAAGTTCTTTGTAGGGACGCTAGATACCTAATATTGATACAGTACTCACAATCACTTGGGCTGCAGCAAGACCTCACTTTGTGGGGGGTTTAAAACACTTCTGAATTGTTATAAACAGAACAGCCCTTCGACTCATATGTTTCCAGCCTGGTGGTCGTCTCAAGAATGCCTCGCCCTTCACTTCGTGTCAACAGTCACCACTCGTTTTAGCGGGAAATCACCCAGCCAATCACAGAGTGTGTCGTATGTTTAATACCGTCGAAATGGTGGTGCCACTGTCGGATCGGTGTTGCCATTACCACGTCCGCTAACTGACTAGTATTAAATATTTATTGCTGTCCAATAATACCATAATACCTAATGAAAACATAACATTAGGGTTACATGTTTAGGTGATAGAAAATAACTAAGTACTAAAAAAGTCACATTGAGGGCTGTAAGACTTGGAAAATGCTTGTACAAACGGGTCGGACTCTTTATGTAAATTGTACATTTTAGGGTAGCTCGCCTCCTAGTACCTAACGGTGTATTTCAATAGCTGTCTATGAACCAATTCTAGGTCAAGCCTTTTTACATGCGTTCGGCCACATCAACACTTACCGACATGTGAGATCCAAGTCAAAGGTTAGCCTTTAAGCAGTAAATAACAGTTAATCGTATGACTAATATGAAAACAAGTGGAGTATAACTAATAAATTAAACAAAACTGTACCTAAAATAGTTGGTAACCGCTAACCAACAAACGAGCCTGATCCTCTCAACAGTGTAACGGTGGTTTGAAAATGTATCTGTCTCTAAACCGCACTAAAACTATTCGGGGAGAGACAGTGATTTTATACTCCTCTCCCCTCCCTCTCCCCGCCCCGCGGTGTGCCTCTGGAATAGTTTCGGACGATCCTTAATGAAGCCATGCGTCCAAAGTCAAGTTTTAAGTATAAGTCACCCGCAATTGTGTCTGGTGAATTAAAGTTAAGAATAATTATATTTAATTTTCATAATTTGCCTGAGGATCGTTATGAGGGTGTTACGGAATGTTCTATAACTCGTTTAGTGGTTCGGAAAAAATGAACAATAACAGAACAATTACTAGAATAATTTATAAATCCAATAATTTCTACCCCCTTACCCACAGTTTAGCAATGTCAGGCAGGCGGCTAGCTCCACAAGGGAAGCCACAACTTTATACTATTTATGTTCTTGTGTTGTCTATCAATAAAGAAAACACATTGTACTGACTCCTCAGAAAGTGTGACAAGCCAAGATCATGTCACAGCAAATGGTTGCGGGTATGAATCCCGCTCATGGTTATAGATATTTCTGTCACTGTGAGCTTTGAAAATTATTTACTTAGAAGTCGTATAAAAATAAAAAAATCTGTAAGTTTCACATATTTTCAGTTTTTTGATCTTAGCACTGAGGAGCGGAGGAAGACATCATTGTCAAAATGCCTTGACTTGCAAAAATATAATACTATCTTTATATATAAGATGGTGATCCTTACCGTTGAAACAAATGATATCTTTACTTCTTTTGTTCAACCTGAAGTAATTTACCAGATTAAAAAAAAGTTAAATTGCAAATTTGCGAGCTAGAAACCGCAGGATCGAATTACCAATTATAGAGACTAGAAGATTGTATGTTTTGAGCAGATATCTTATGAAATAAATTGGAGCAAAAAGTATTCTAAGATGTATTTTTTATGAAGACCACTTAAGGTTCTATTTAAAATATAAAACTATTAATAAGTTAATTTAATTCAGTAGACATTTAAATCAAATATAATGAAACATGTATAAGTTAATCTGTACTCGTATAATTTAAAGCCATTTTTATTAATCTACTGTTCGTAAATACCTGTAGCTATGTTTCAATTTGTGATTTTTATTTTATTTTTATATATAAGGTGGATATTAACATATCAACAATATGGCGGGGGTTGGTGTGGCATCGGTAACTGAATATGTTCCGCTCATGTTTAAGCTGTGGCACGTCTAGGAACGTGGTGTATCTACTCCATTCATAATTCACAAATTTTACTTACCTACATTGATTTAATTCCAAATATACGTAGGTACCAACCGTATTAAACCGTATTAAAGCGCTACCGCGTCGCGATTTCTTTTGTCGCAAGCCGCCAAATATCGAACAAAGCAGAATAGGTACTCGAACAGCTGTTCTGTTGTAGTTGCCTAGTACTCGTATAGCCGGTCATTGACTTCGTGTAGCGTTGGTATGTGTGTTAATGGAGAAAACTGCGGTTGTCGCTATCATGCTCAAAGGCACCGTGCCACTGCTTAGATAATAGTGTTTTTTATGTGCCTGTGAAAATTAAACATGAATCGGACACATTTAGTTATCGATTCCACACCACCCCACGCCGTATTGTTGATACCTACGAAATATAGCTCTTAGGCTAGACTTTGACTGTCATCACTTGTAAGTGATAATGTGGTTAAGATGTTATTCAGGCTAACCTAGAATTACTGGCTCTCAAGGACAGCCATCGGAACATATCGTCAGGTGTTTAAGTAAAGATTTTCAACTTAGGTGTGCTCTGAAGTAATAATATCATTTTCATTACTGATGCTCGGAAACTAAGTCGTACGAGAATTTAATATGAAATTCGGAAGATGATTTTGATTTCCCGCGGAAGGGAGGTAAGAAAGTTGTCTAGAGAGGTTAGTTAGTTTAAAAAAAGAACGAGGCTCATTAATGTTTATGATTATGTAGAATACACATTTGTATAACTTTAGCTCTAGGGAACAGTAATATTCTTTGACAATATTACATTAAAAATAGAAATTATCTATATAATAATGTTTTGTAGCATTATCGCCTACTAAGCGATTCTATATAGGTAAAGTTTAACATAACATGTTCGTAGACAGCAAACCGGGAAACAGTCGTGCGATGCACGGATGAGCAAAATTTTTGAACTCTAAAAATTTACTAAAAGACATTTTAAGCCGCTTCAACTACATCGAGAAGGCGTCTGGACCGGTTTCGTGACTTCCAGAGTTGCTCCGTCACGGAGTGCGAGCACTTACGACCGCTTAAAATGTCTTTTAGTCTGACTCAAACTTACGTTAGTTTTAAGCTATAAAAATTTGTAAACATAAAGGTTGTAGACACTGTAAATTCACAAGTATAGTTTTATGAACAGAAAGAAGAATTACTTTTATTATATTTAGAGATTAATATTCAGTGTACTCGTGAACTTGATTTAGAGCTTTCAATCAAACTGCAAACAATCGCAAGGTATAGGTAAGGATAGGTGGCGCATGGCGGTAGTGCACTGATCATTTTTTTTATGAGCGTCGACACTGAGGTCACACAGTCGTCGAATGTGTTCTTTTCACTTGTCCCTTCTACTGTAAGAAACGTGCCGAATATAAGAAAACATCGCGCGCCACCACGTCGAAGCACGGCGTACAACAATTCCCTTATTTTATTTAATTCTGAATATCTAAGGAACCAAATGAAGCATTTATTTTTTATTAATATTTTTATTTTATTCATCAAATTCTGGTTATTTCAAAAATAGCTTGAAAATCATTTTGAAACATATCTTTGGATTCCCATATATAAGAGGCCAAAGATTATTCATGGTCCCAATTTTAATCTGGTACTTTTGGTAACTTATTATATCTGTTTTATATATATCTCATTATGAGATATATTAGGCAACACAAAAGTTCGAAGAAATTCTACGATGATTCGATTTAAATTTTATATCACTCACAAAATAAAAAACTATAGATATTTTACTGATGTTACAGTGTGATCAATTTAGCAATATCACTATTTTATCCATTAATGAAAAAAAAAAACTATTTAGAACAGATCTGCGCTGGATCATCTCATCTCGAACCCACTGCTGGAACACAGGTCCACCAATCCACCAAGTGGGTCAACTGCATCTTGGAGGATGTGCTCTGCCAGCCCCAGTGATGCAGTATTAATAGATGGAGGCCGCCTGAGACCCTGAGAGCCTCCAACTTACCGTAACAACTACCATACAAAGACATTGCATAACAGGAAAGTGTCTAGTGACCCGGGATAACAAACAATGCAGCTGGACCAATTATGCCAGAGACCTAAGGCCGTCTAGGTCTCGTAGATACATTAAGGAGTTGGGATGGCTAATGGGGGAATTACACAATACACTCCAAGTGGAACAGATCAGTGTAGAACTTACCACCCTCACACAGAATAAGAATAATAAGACTTAACGCGATGGTTTGATGAACTACGAAGCACGAAAGCGCTCAGTAGTAAATGCCACTAGTGGTTATCTATAAAGTAAGGAAGTAATATTGCTGTCGCTATGAATACTAGGGCGCATCTAATGGGGGCTCATAATGGGTACTGCCATTTTCCAAACACAGAACATGCCTAATTCAATTTCAATTTTACAAAATGTTTAAAGTTTTAGTATTATGTCATATAGCTTGTGACTTTTCAACTTTTTAAAACATTTTTTCCTCCTCTGCCTATAACAGATGCATTTCGTCACAAGTCACGAATTGCACTGCGCCCGTTACATTGAGACATAGTTGTTAAGTCTCATGTGCCTGTGATTTCACTGGCTCTCAAGGACTGCTACCGGAACACACCGTTAGGTGCTTGGCGAGGGTGGTCGCTACCCAGGCAGGCACTCGCAAAATGCCCTTCCACCATGCGGTGAAGCTCAAGCTTGCGGCGGGATTCAAACCATGAACCTGCTGCGCGGCAGTCCATAGCCAATGCCACTGAGCCATCACTGCTTCAAAATATGTAAGTTCATTACAAAATGTTTGATATCCCGAACAATTTGACTCCAATTTAAAACTCTTGAGTATGTTATTCAGATAAGACTAGATTTCAGATATAATAAGACAAGTACATAATGCTTGGCATTTAACTTCAATATCCACGCGTAGCTAACGATTACGACAAGGGTGCTACGGATGTAGCCGTTTGCTACGAATACGTAGGCGCTGTGAAAATGTTTCTTCGTAGTGTAGTAGATGTAAAATGACATTTTACTAAAATTATCATTGATTTCCGACACCATTTCCAAAGTAGGTCCGATAAATTAAAAAAACTGAATCTCTTTTTTATCTTCTCTTTTTATGGATTATGGATGTTTAAATCTGCATTAACATTCTTTTGAAGCCTAAAAATGAGATGCCAATTATGTGACTCAAGTGATGTGTTTGTTTGATCTGGCAACGATAAGCTCCTTAGAGCACACTCGATTCGTTACAACAACGATCATTATGCCAACACTCGTAAAATGGGCTGATATTATATCCTTGACTCAATCAAATTGAATATATATATACTTTTCACTTCTCATGTTCGTAAAGTTGTTTTCGGTCTGGTGTTACCTATTAAGCACAAGTGTATCAACAATATATTTTATTGAAATTGATCAAAGCGGTTTCGTTTTATATATTTCACGTAAATAATTTGAGTCTTTCTTAATATCCATATATCAGAAATATTATTAAAGAGCCAGATATAAATAATGCCGAAATAATGACACTCAAAATAGAAAACTATTTAAATATCAGTTTAAATATAAAATAACGAGATATGTTTTTATTGTATCTATGATATGATATCTAACGAAACTTAGCAATAATGTTTTGATGATAATACTAATATAGCGATATCATGCTTATTTAATGAGTTATCTGGTTTTGAGGATGAGAGTGTTTTGTTATGAGAGTGTTAATACGAGTAATTGTGAGAGGTCAGTAAAATTACAGTTTAATGAATTTTTGCACTTGCGTTGATATTCGCTTAGCACGCGATAAGGCTCAAAGTGATATTTAGAAAAATAAAATCAGTGCAATTTGTTGTTCAGATGAAAGAAAGAATCGCGGTGTGATTTCTTGCTACTTTTTTTTACTCTGTAGAGATATCTGTCCTGTGAATAGTGTAGCAATAAAACATATCTTTATCGCAAGAGGACCTTTTTCCTGTCGCAATAGTGTAAAAATTGATAAATACTTTTTTGAAGCAATGATGGCCGAGCGGTTACAGCTATAGACTGTGGTGCCGCAGGTCCCTGGTTCGATCCATTCTGCCACGCCGGCTTGAGCTCCACCGCATGGTGTTAGGGCATTTTGCGAATGCCCGCCTGGATAGCTACCACCCTCAAGTAGAAAATATGTTGCCAAGCACTTAACAGTGTGTTCCGGCAGCAGTCCTTGAGAGCCAGAAAAAATAAAGGCACTAAAACGTAATAATTTGTCAGAAGTCGTGTCGCACTTAAATGCAAGTTAAGGACTTTTGATTGATTTCAGTCATGGTATGAGTATTCATATGTTTGTTATGTTTGAAAATGTGTTGAGGAGAAAATCATATCTAGGGGCTATAATAGTACGTTACAAACTTATTAGTTATATTTTAGACATGTTTTATTTGTTTTAGGGTGATGATAATGTGCGAAAATACAAGGACAGTTTAAGTACAGCGCAAGGTTTCAGGTGACAACAAACAATAAAAAAGCGAAAGTAATACGATACGAAACGATATCATGGAGCGAGATATACCAACGATAATTATCAAAACTAATATGTACAGCGCGCAGTAAGTACGCAGGACAGTTATATTATGTGTCAGAGTGAATAGTCGCTCGTTACGCTTCACTGCAATAAAAGGACTTGTGGCTATCTAGTCGTTAATAGGTCGCGTCACGGACGTCAGCAATTAGGTTCCTCCATGTTGCTGAAGGCAATCAGGACTTCCGGCGTGGGATGCTCAGCGACGTGAACTCACTGCAGTAGTGGTATGACGTGTCTCTAGCGGCGTTGGTGAAAGCCATGCTGCAGTGAGACGACGTGGAATGCGGGCATCACCTTCTATGAAGAGGTGATGTCGTTGAAGGAGGTGGCAGAAAGGGAGCGGGAGTTAACGTCAAACCTCCCAATCCGTCAACGGAGAACAGGGCAGCGGAGGAAGCTCTATTCTCCTTCAACCCCCATAACCGAGGTCTGGCGGCAGTTCAAGGGGTGACTGCCGCCACATCAACGACCTCGAGGTGGCGCGTGCGGTGTTTCCGCGTGCCCCTCAAGAACGATGCGATGGCGAAGTAGCTCCAGCTTCGCCTCATCACGAGATTGGGACCCAAAGGGGGCTAACGCTGCTTGGGCCATGGTAGAGTTTGCAAACGTTCCCATTGCCCAAGCATTAAGGCATCCTGTAGGAACACCGTATGGTTTTTAGTCGGTAGGGGCACTTGCTGCTGTGGGAGCAGTTGATGTCGATCCCGACATATCCCGGCCACCACCCCTTTGGTGGACGGGAATGCGTAAAAGCATTTTCCAAACGCACAAAAAAAAAGGCACTTAGGACTATAACGTTGCTTTACCTAACTATTATTTTATTTGTCTATAGCTGTTGATATAAGTCGATATCACGGTGTTACTGAAATATGGCGTCTCTTGTAATGTTTTGTTTGTGTCAGTAACGGTGGCATGAATATCTGTGGATTACTTACTTTCTGTTATTTGACGATATGAAGCATTGTGTGGAGAGATACACAATCGCTCAATAATCCTATTTACTAGCATGTTCTACCAGAGATATTATGTCAACGTAAATGTATTATGACAATAAAAACAAGAAAATCGCTTTTTGTTTATATTTTACCTTTTATTCATATATTATTCAGTAGACTTAGATGCTGACAGATGGAGAACATTTTAAAGAAACATGTTTTAGATTCAACCTGAAACACATGATCAAAATGAACATACGATTTTGTAACCGCTACACACTAAATGTGTTTTACTTAAAACATATTCAAGTAAAGTTATTCAGCACTTGTCAGTCCCTAAATTTAAGACGATTTTTTAACTCCATTGCCAAAGATATTAGGATTGCTTAGAGACCTACATACAGTTTTTTTTTTATTTGTATGAAGTTTCTTCAATTTTTTGACCACTAAATCATGAGGCCGTTATTCTATTGATGGTCGATGTGTTCTTGCAAAGAAATTCGTTCAAGTAGGAATTTAACATACAATTAAAACAATCAATAATTTCAGGACCCACAGTAGCAGCGTGCCTCATAATTGAAGATTCATTTATTTGTAAAATACCGGTTCGATGTACAGCTGCGCGGGGCGAGAGCGTGTCTTTAACTTCAAATATTCAAATACTTTTACTTTCAAGTTGTTCGATTTTCTTAAGGAAGTCGTTGTAATTTTGATTGTACTGAATTGTTCTTTACACAATGATTGAAACAATTTGAAGATAATATATACCTAAGAATTTTACTTACGAAATTATAACAATCATATTCATATTCATATTTATTCATATTCATTTATTGGTAATAATTGATTACAAGTCAAATATTTGCGTTACATAAACATATTATAGGTAAGTATATCAAATAAGTATAAAAAAAAATCATTAATACATTTAACAATTATCTGCTCATTTTTATAAATGCGAAACTCATATAATTTGTCAAAATAAAATTAAAAATACAAATGTAAATCACAATGTCAAAAATAAAAATCAAATTCATAGATATAGGTAAAATTAAATCCTCATCATCATAACATAACAATAAATTATGAAATTGATATAAATATGTCAACATACTACAATTTAAATTATTATGAAGAGTATGACAAATGCGAGTTATAAAAGTCAAAATTAGAAAAAAAAAATTAAAAAGTAGAAATTGGTAAAAATAAGGTCCTCATTATCATAACAATAATTTGAAATATGTCAACATACGACAATTAAAATAATTAATACAATACAAATTCGTCAAATGAATAAAAAGACTTCTCGACAAGCCAATCTTTCATTCGACATTTAAAGATGTGCGTTGAAGGGGCATTGCGAATGTTATCTGACAGCCGATTATACACAGCTGGTGCTATGACATGCACTAGCTTCGACGACTTGACGAGACGGTGCGGCACTGCGCGGAGTTTGTGCGCATAACGCGTATTGTAACCACTGTCACCGAATTTCGAGTATACCTCCAGGTGACCTCTAGCGTAAAGAGCGGCTTGGAGGATCACCAAACAAGGTACAGTCAGGATTTTTAATGTTTTGAACAGTGGTTTCGCAGGAGTGTCTTGTGGCACTCGCATCACCGCTCGTATAGCTCTTTTTTGCATCCGAAAGACGCGTTCCCACTCAGCCCCGCGCCCCCAGAGCTCAATGCCGTACTGCAGGAGCGAGTGCACAGATGCGAAGTAGCAGTTACGGGACATTTCCGTTGGCAGTACTGCCGACACACGCCATAGTGCGAAACAAGCACGACCTATCTTCTCACATAGCTTGTCGATGTGGGACTCCCACGTCAGACCACTATCGAGCTGGAAACCTAAAAAGGTTGTATGTTTCACCTGTTCTATTATTTCGTTCCCAATGGTTACCTTTAGATGTGCATTATTTAAGCCTGATAGGTCAAACCTAATGAATTGCGTTTTGTTAATGTTTAGGATAAGCCCATTTTTTCTGAACCAGAGGTTCAACTCAGCCGCAACCTCATTCAGTTTGACCTCCAATTGTTGATTAGAGGGCGCAGTCACCACTGCCGCAACGTCATCTGCGTACATAAAAGCACAACCTTTATGCACGTTTCCTGGTAAGTCGTTTAGAAGGAGGGAGAACATAATATTGGAGAGTGATGAACCTTGTGCTACTCCTATATATGTCTGCAATGGTATCGATTTTACTTCGCCTCCCTCGCCGACAAC
This sequence comes from Plagodis dolabraria, assembly GCA_963854805.1. Classification (NCBI taxonomy): domain Eukaryota; kingdom Metazoa; phylum Arthropoda; class Insecta; order Lepidoptera; family Geometridae; genus Plagodis; species Plagodis dolabraria. The sequence goes on along the minus strand of OY978441.1, from coordinate 39,953,879 downwards.
TATTTGATGGCGGCCTGTCATAAAATCTGTCAGTAATGCAAGTGCTGAACCCTCGATCCCATAGTGCTGCATCTTAGCGGCAAGTACACTGTGGTCAGCGACGTCGAAAGCCTTAGACAGGTCACAGAAAATTACTGCAACCTGCTGTGAACCTTCCCGTGCCTCCAGTACTTGTCTTACCACTTGTCAAGCCAGACACGTGGTAGATCTCCCGGTACGATATGCATACTGCTTGTCTGACAACGCCGCACAGGCCGTCAAGTATTCAATCAGTCTTGCGCTAATTCCGTGTTCAAACACTTTCGCTATTGCTGGAATGATCGATACTGGCCTGTAATTATTTAATTCCCCTTGTTTTCCCTTTCCTTATACAGAGGAGTAATTTTGACATATTTCAAGGTTTCTGGGTAGATACCTTGCTTTATGCATTGATTGTATAAAGAAGACAACGTGCTAATGGTGCTGCTACTTGATGGAGAATGGAGACGGAAATGTCGTACACGTCGTTTGACTTTTTCTTTGCTAAGCTAGTCGTCAGAATACGGTACACCTCTACCTCAGAGAAAGGTTTGATCCTGAAAGTCCGGTCAGAAGCAAGTCGCACTGCGGCGAGCGCTCTGCTTGCTGCGACAACATTGGCTGCTGGTGCGCCACATGTCACGGCCGCCCGCACAAAATGCTCGTTCACCGCGTTGGCTACATCATGTTTGCTCTGAAACTTGGACCCGTCACCTTGAACGAGAAAGTCTGTAAAATCACGGTGCTTTCTCGACCTACCTGTTTCAGTATTTACCACATCCCACATTGCTTTAATTACGTTAGGGGATTTGTTTATGTTTTGACAATAATAATAACTTTTTTTCAACTTGAGCATGTCATTGTATTTATTCTGGTATTCGTACATTTTTAAAGCTAATTCATTATTTGTAGGGAACTTCAATGTCAAGTTTTTCATGTCACGTATTAGATCCTGTAAATTTATAATATCAATTGTCACCCAGGAACCTTCTTTCGTTATAATCGGTATGGCTTTTACAGGAAAACAAATATTAATTATATTTTTCAAACTATTTACTATTGCCGTGGCGAGGCAGTTAGGTGATCCCAAGTACTTGCTAACCAACTCTTACCAGTCTACACTTTCTATAGCAACTATAAAGTTGCAAATGTTGGACTGAGTGTAGGACCGGCCGAGCCTGGTGAGCGCGGGCTTGGGGCCAGCTCGCGGTTGGCACGGCACCACAGCTTGCACTGCATAGTGGTCGCTGAGGCCGGAGCGCACAGGGGAAGCGCGTGACTCGCGCGCCAGGTCACCACTCACGTATACGTGGTCGAGGCTAGTGCTTGTCAATCCCTTCTCTCTTGTTGGAAAATCTACGATATTAATAAGATTATTATTGTCCAACATTTTCTTAAATTTTTTATAGTCACTACATAATACATTGCTTATATCAATATTTAAATCACCTACGACAGTGTAGCTCTTCCCAGTTTCAACTAGCATGTCGAGCGCTTGTTCAAAAATAGGAAAAAACTGTGAGGTTTTAGTTAAATTAGAACGGTAAATACACATAATAATTATATTTATGTCAGACAATTCTATAGCCGAAATTTCACATATTTGCTCAGCGGATAAACTGGAAAAACAATCTAAGTTTTGAAAATTGAAGTTACTAGTATTATTAATATAAATGCATGAGCCTCCGTGACCGAATGGTCGGCCTACAATAGTGTGACGCTAACGTAAAGTTATTTGAATTAATACAGGTCAGTTCATGATTCTTTAACCAGTGCTCTGTTAGGCAGAGAATGTCACATTTCATTTGGGAATATAATAATACTTCAAGCCTATTAGTTTTAACTTTCAGCGAGGCGATGTTTTGGTGACATAATCGCAAACCGGTTACGTTATCATCACCACTTACCGCTGCAGAATGGGTATACACGGGACCGTGTACTTGTGAAGTGTGCGTTCTCATTCTGGCAGGCACGTCGATTTCGGGTGTGAGTGAAAAAACCACTCGGTGAATCTGATGCCCTGAGGCCAAGCAGAGGGCGTCGTTACCTTATCATAAATGCTATCGGGCATACCGATCAGGAAAGATGCATGCCTTTTTGATCTAATATCGCGTTTTTTAACGGTGTATTCTGCGATGGCTATTTTATTCAGGAAAGATTTCACTTGTTCCGGCGTTGTTTCTATTTTAAAGTCCCAAGCTTGGATGTGTCTTATTCTTTCTGCAGATTGTATTTCGTCATTCTTTCCTACACCTATGACCACGGACCGTTGTGTATGTTTTTTAGAAGGCCGGCGGCGCTTAGCTGCCACCTGCCACATATTTCCATCGTTGTTTTCGTAGTTATCTACACTTGCAGCGATCATGGGTGCCTGTGATATTGTCTCAATCACCAAACGCTTTGTGTTTGCGCTAGTTGTAGCTACACCATCCATCATGTTTGTCATTGTCTCACTCGCAGCGTCAATGAGTGTAGTCGGCGGTTTTTCAAGTGATGACTTCTTAGTGGCAGGTGCATATAGTACCTTAGGCACAGTAGACACAGTGTTAGCAGTACCGGAGGCGATTGCTTGCTGGCGAGTTCGTCGGACCGGTCGTCGTGGTGCGGGCGGAGTGGTAACGCGCGCCGTAGTTTGTTCCGGTGATGTTATCTGCGGTGTACCCGCAGCTGATTTCAAATCTGCGATCACTTCCACTTGTTTCATTATAATTGCTTTTAATTCATTTACTGTACAATCCAGGGTTCCCACCTTAGATGTCAGGTCGTTCACAATGTTTGTTAGCTCGCGTACTGCGGTTTCGAGCGCTTTTTGCGCCATCTTCAGATTTTAATTTAATAAAAAGCGGGACTGCGATGCGTCGTGTGTGCGGCCGCGCGCGAGACTTTCTCCATACAAAGGTTCATCCTCATTTACATGTCTAATTTGGAACGTCCGTACTATAAGATGAACCCTAATATTGTCATGCTGCCCGTTGACTGCATTCTTTCTCGTAGTTGCCATGTGCGACATCAAATCTTTTGGTTACATGGCAGTTAGGGCGGTCCTTAATGCAGGACGCTACGTGCGCTGACACTATAACACCGTCACCTCTTTCTGAAACAAACGTGAGAGCTAGCGGTGCGGTTACATTGGCCACAGCTTCGGTGAAACGAGTCAAGCGGGCAAAGTCAAAGTCAAAGTCAAAATCATTTATTCAATTTAGGCGTCTACGACGCTCTTATGAAGGTCAATTACAAATTTTAATATTGAAATATACTACATTGTACTGCCACGTTCAGCAAACAAAAATTATAGAGCCACTGCGAGAAGAACGGGCAAGAAACTCGGGGCCATTCTTTTAAACGTTTTTAAAAAATGTATTAAGTACATACTATATAGTAAAATTATTACAATACTTAATTTACATTACGTAGGTGTTAGGCGCTAGCTTGGCAGAGGCGAACCAGTCCAAGCATTTTTGTCGTTTAAGTAATCACAAACTGTGTAGTAAGATTTCTTTGTCAAAATATTCTTCACATGCAACTTGAATTCTCTTTCTGTGAGCGTTGTAATATGGGCAAGTTTGCTAATCTCGCCAGTGGTTACATATTTGAGCCGTTTGGTGTGGAGACGATAGATCCGAAGTGGGGGCGGGAGGGAGCTCAGGATATTTTCCATAACTCATTAGAGAGCTTGGTAGATGCAACGAGTAATCAAAATGCGGGCACCTATTTAATTTGGCTCAGTAAATAAATATCGCAAAGTGTTGTATTTAGTTTGTTTTTATTTCTATAACTTAGTAAAGGCTTACTAATATTATTGATCTAAAATTTTGGAAAGTGTTTGTTAGTTTTCACCTCTTAATCAGCTGACAGATATTGATGACATCTGGTATACTCTTTTACTTTCTTAGGTCCTGGATTTATTTAACAGCTTAGCAAGTGGTTGAACCCTCAGGTAAGAGTACCTAATAAGTAATCTTGGTATAGCATCACTCCAGCGTCAGTTATTTTGCCTCCAAGCAGCAGTGTACAAACACTAGTGTGCTTAGTCTTAACGGACAATGTAGCAAGTGAAAATACTGAGCGTATAACGAGACATTACAACTAACGGATAATGTAGTGATAAACACAGTGCAGTATCACGCTAAACGATCTAATTGCAACTATAACAAGCAAGTATCACCAGGCGGACGACCAGTCTCCCTCATCATTCTATATTATAACAAAAACCACTTAGCAGGATTCTTCTTATTCCGATTTCATGAGTAGTTATCTGTTCACGCAGGCGAAGCCGCGAGCGGAAGTTAGGTTACATCTATATTGGTGAGTAGAAATATTTTGTTATTCATTTTCATTAACATTATAAATGCTGCAGTGAGTTATTTCTGTATAACTTTTTGCTACTTAAACGACCCAACCGATTTTATAGATAATTTCCACAAGCTTGTCTCTTGTCTTCACCACATTGTAATGTTTGCGGCTTTTTAACAAATTAAATGTTAATTTTATTCCGTTTGCATGCGCCTGAGATACTGTAAATCCAATATTTATTCAAGATATTTTTAAAAAAGGGGTCACTTTACTTACAATTTGCGACGACTTATATTAAAGTAACCCCGAGATGTTTGTTTAGGCTCCACAAGTAGCTGTACGTCATGTCGTAGACAAGGCAAACCGACCGGCTTATTTGTTTGTCCCAACAGTCTGTGATGTTCACCCAATTCTCTCCTGATCTTATATCAACCTACATTTATTTATAACTGCTATTTGTATAAGATCTCAATATTTGCGAATATTGTACATTCACAAACATCTGACACTCTCAAAGAACACAATAGCTTCAACTAATGTTAGATAAATAGAATATTATAATGATACCTATATGTTTTCCGTAGTTACCTGCGCGAGTACTTGACGGCTTACTTGGAAGTGAAGTATTCGCGAGTTCTTCGCAGAAACACATTAACGCTTTTCCACATACGACGGAAATAAACACAACATTACAGATCGTAAAGCGTAATGCGTTGCGTGACGCGAGTTTTCAACTTGTTACTTCGGTAGAAATTTGCATGGCATTTTTCATAAGATTAGGATTATTATTGTTATTAAATTAAACTAAACTAAATTAAAATAAACTTTTGCGATAGTAAATCTAAGTTCAGCGGAAAGTGTCTACAGCATGATGACTTCAGTTTTTCGAACAATATTGTTTGTTTTCTTAATTGAGCTGTAAGGAGTTAATCCTATATACTCATCTCAAGATAAGCTCGCGTGGCTCTTATTAACTGAGCATTCGTTCTCAGACAATGTAAGTAGTTGAGATATAACGACTCGTGACCATCGTACCTCGGGACCATCGACAAGTGAAGCTCGTACTATTGGTGCATCTCAAAGTTAAGAACGATCATAAGATGCTGTTTTGACAGATATTCCATACATTAAGTCGGGACAGATTTTTTTTCTAATAATGTTTGAACCTTTAAAGGGGTCCATCTTAGCTAAACGAACCATAATCCTGTCTTCTCGAACAGTGGTCTTCCTTTGTCGCGCTTTTCTGGGTACATTATCAGATGTTCCAAACTGTTTATAATGTACAATGGCGTTAAATAGCATCTTTACGGAACACTCTAAGTGAACGGCTATTTTCCTGTAAGACCATTTTGGTTTGAAATGAAAATTCATTATAATTTTCCTTGTAGCTGCATCACAGCTTTTGTTTTTACCCATTTTTTTCAAACTGAGAGTCAGAATGTAACCTGACTAAATTAATAAGAAAAGGCGGGAAACTGTCTAAAGTGATGAGCATAATAATAATTTAATTCTAATTTCAAAATCAAATTTTGACGAAACGTCACACTTTGTTTCTAATTAATTGTCCAATTGCCAATACTAAAGTTATTAAGTAACTCTTTTTTCACACATATATTTGTGATTATTTTTATTACTGGACATAGTAATTTTTAAATAAGAGTTTCCATAGTAATATTATAATGTGGTAAATCAATTAACAAATTGAAAATTATTTGCAATAGCAACATAAAATGCAATTCACACCTCTAAGTGACTCTGTTTCTAATTATCTGACCACCACTGTATGTTAAATACACATAATTATGTTATATTTTACAAATTCCAAGACACTTACAAAAGCAAGTTTTAAAGCTAAGCTGAGATACAATACAATGCAAAGTAACAAATCTGCTTGAATGAATTTTAGCAATCAATTTTTTTTATTGCCTGATAGTCTAGCCTTTGACCACTATCGCACCTGATGGTAAGTGATGATGTGGTCGTAGATATTGTTCAGGCTAACCTAGAATTACTGGCTTTTAAGGACAGCTGCCGGAACACACTGCTAGGTGCTTGGCGACAGATTTTCTACTTTTTTTTTTTTTTTTTTTTATTGATGATAGGTAAGCCTTTGACCTCTATCTCACGTGATGGTAAGTGATGATGATGGTAAGTGATAAGTGATGATGAAGGAGACCCTAATAAGCCAGGGCTACGGAGAGGGAAGTGGATCACGCACTCTTACCATCCACGAAGCGCAGGGACTGACATACGAGTCGGTCATCGCCATCAAGACCAAGAGCAGCATGAAGTTGCACGAGAGCGTCCCGCATGCCGTCGTTGCAATTTCACGGCACACTGGAACCTTCATATACTACGCAGATGACGAAAACGACGCCATAGGACGGTTCGTTAGGAAGGCGATGGTTGCGACACCAAAAGCCATCCATGATTACAACCTCAAAATGGCGATCAAAGATCGAAATAGCGCGGTAATGGAGGCCCTGTTAAAATGTGACGTGGGAGAATAACAAAATATGTAAATTTCTGTAGGTATATTATTTTATTGTAGTCCCAAATAATTTTTGTAATTGTAATCGTTGGCACGGGTATCCGGAGCGGTCATGCTCACAGAAAGGTGTTGTCTAGCGGCGGTGTTATGTGTCGGGTCGCCATCTTCCCTCAAAAATGGTTGAGGAAGGCGATGGCTGGCACATGCGTCAACTCGTGAACGGGTGCTGCTAGAGGATACTGGTCTGCTCTGGATGCTAGTGCTAATGACATTAACGGAAAAAAAAGAAAAAAAAAAAAAACTTTTAACACTGTTCCCCCTTGGAATGTTGCATGTTTTCTATTTAATATTTCTTGCTTACTAATAAATTATGTCATAGTTATAAAAAAAGTCACGGACCCTGGAGTCTGTGGTGTGTAGATTTAAAATTAAAAAAAAAAAAAAAAAAAAAAAAAAAAAGTGATGATGTGGTCGAAGGTGTTGACAGGCTTAACCTAGAATGACTGGCTCTCAAGGACAGCTGCCGGAACACACCTTTAGGTGCTTGGCGACAGATTTTCAACTTGAGGGTGGTCGCTAGCCAGGCGGGCATTCGCAAAAATGCCCTTCCACCATGCGGTGAAGCTCAAGCCCGCGGCGGGATTTGAACCATGGACCTGCTGCGCGGCAGTCCATAGCCAAAGCCACTGAGCTATCACTGCTTTCTTACTTGAGGGTGGTAGCCAGGCGGGCATTTGCAAAAGCCCTACCACCTTGCTATAACAACTGCCATCCTAAGACAACAACTGAGACCGACGGCTTAACGTAAGCGCTCAGTAGTAATGTCACTAGAGGTCACCCATCCAAGTCATGACCGCGGCGGACGTTGCTTAGCTTTGCTGATCGGCTCAGAATGACTTAGCAAACTTCGCTACGAGCGCTTTATATATTATTTGCTCGTGGTTAGTTTGTGACGTCACGTCGGCTTAACAGGCAAATCTGGGGGAATTGTCACTATAGATATATTTTCAAGTGTTTTATTAAAATATTTATTTAATATTTTCTTAAAATATTTTTGAAACATTGATTATTATTAAATATGGATTTCCGCAAAGTAATGCCTGTATTAATATTAGTAATCTATTCATTACTTTGAAGAGTTTTCCACATTATAAGAAAAAAGTTCCCTCCCTAAATCATTCAATATATTATTTGAATTCCTTCCATTCCAATCGTCTTCATTTAATTTTTATTTCAGCTCAAGAACAATATTTTTAATCTCATCTGCAATACGCTTAACTGATTTTATTAAAGTGTTTAGGAATCGTCTGAGTTCGTATCTCAGCGATGCAGAGACAACTCGTTTTATTAGTTTTATTTAAATTAAAAGAGTACCTACTTACTGCCGCGGCTCTCCAGCTCGAGTTCATTGCACGTCGCGAATTCGATATAATGTTTATTTGAAAAGCAATAGTTATTATTTAACATTATTGCTTATCATGAACAAAACGTGAAATAAGATTCTAAACATATTTTGAGCTCTTTCAGTAAAAATAACAAATATTTTTTTACTGAAAGAGCTCAAAATATACGAAAAACATTATTTATCAATAAAGTTGCATAAAACCAAAATAACAGGGAAAAGTCATTATTTCACTAATACTTCTATTACTATATTGTATATTCTATAAATCTCAAAATGAAATTATATAAAAAGGTACGCAAGGCTTCACAGTGTAGTCGGTACTCAGAGAAATGAAGAGAGTCGGTACGACGTTTAAATAACGAATGGCACTCGGGGTTTTTTTTAGGGAGGGCATAGATGCTGGCTATCGACTGTTCGGTCGTCCAGCTCCACCGGATTTTGGGCGAGGGAAGGCCCTACAATAGCCCGGAAGGCCTGGGAGAAGTGCCTTCTAGACGGGCGTAGAAGGTGAAAAGCGCCTTCTACCTCCGTCTCCTGCGGACGCCGAAAACGTGCCGCTACTATAGGGCAAGGGCACCACTGTGGTTCGGACCTCGGCTTGTCTCGCTGCCCGGAAACGCTCGGGCTAAAGAAACTTCTGCATATAAAGCCTTACTGCCAAGATGGCGGAGACCTGCGACATTCGTTTCACAACTTTCAATTATTTTAAAAACTTTAAATATTATGGATATTACTGATAACTAAGAAGGCAAGATAATAAATACAATAATAATAAATTATCAATTAATACTAGGTAATATTACTAGATAAAAATATTAAAGAGCCACGTTTAGTCAAGTGTTTGCCGAATGTACGAACGAACACGTGCAAAACATAAACAAACTTAATATTATTGAGTTAAATAGCTAACACAAGCCATAAGTATTAAATAAAAACTAATCGCTTAAAAATTAATACTAATAATTATATTTCATTGACTTTTGTAATTCATATTCACAGACGTCATATTTACCTATATATTATCAATTCTACGAATACCATATCTTTTTTTTTTTTAATCTTTATTACTACAAATAATGGAGGGTTTGATCACACATGATCATGCCACCCTCATAGGTCATATCACATCTTACGTTCTACGCTTAGCTAACTGCACAATTTTGTATAGCATTCTAGCCTCCTCTGATTGAGGAAATGCTAGGATGCTATTGCATTCACCAACCACCCGTAGGTCAACTCCTTTTTCATAACACAACCTTGACCTCTCAGCTTCGTTCCGGACACATTCCACCAATATGTGATACACATCCTCAACAATGTTACATTCAACACAATTTGGTGAACTCAACTTACCCATAAGAAATGCATAACTGTTTAGTGGTATGTGCCCAGACCGAAGCCTCAAGGCAATTACAATTTCTTCTCGTGTCATAGATGACGTAGTAAACCACGGCGCACGACTGAGACCTGGTTGAATGGTCTTATACCATATACCCTTGGTCACTGACCTCTCGTCAAAATGTTCTTTCCACATCTCAGTACTCTTATCCCTAACTAGGTATAAAAGATCAGTGAACAATGGCCAACAAGTATAGGTTATTCCGTTTGTTAGGGCGTCTTTGGCTAGTCGGTCTGCCTCCTCATTCCCCGCTATGCCTACATGTGACGGTATCCACTGTATTTTGACTATTTTATTATTGTGAGTTATGTTTATATGTTAAAGTATCCATTATGTATACGGAATTGATAGCCATAGCAGAGGCTGTCTCATATATTGACTCCTGCATAGCAGGTAAATACGTAATTTTGACTGATTCCAAAAGTGCCAGTCTACCATATCTTCAAACTATACTTTAGAGGTTAAAAAGGGTAGCTCCTAACGAATCCCACACATCAGAACCCATTTGCTTAATTTAACAACGTTCACAATCAGTTTGATCGATCGAAGGGTAATTTATGTCAATATTCACAATGGCGACAAATAATGTTCTCGATTTTAAAGCCAGCTTAGTAAAGTATGACTATAGTTTTGCACTTGACTATTTTTGAAAAAACATCGTAAATTTTTAATGCTACCCTCTATATGAGGTAATTACTTACTTACATCCCTAGAAGACACTCGCCATTTCGTTATTTAGAAAGCCTCTAAATAACAAAACAATGAGTGTCTTCTCTGTCCACAGTTCACTAAAAACATCGGCCAAGTGCGAGTCGGACTCGCGCACGAATGGTTCCGTAACATTAGCTATACAACATTAGACTTCATATTTTAACCATATTTTGTTTTACGTGCGCGAGTCGGACTCGCACTTGGCCAACTTTTTTTATTTGTTATTATTACGGCAACAGAAATACGTCATCTGTGAAAATTTCAACTGTCTAGCTATCACCGTTCTTGAGATACAGCCTGGTGACAGACGGACGGACGGACGGTGGAACGGATGGAGGGACGGACGGACAGCGAAGTCTCAGTAATAGGGTCCCGTTTTTACCCTTTGGGTACTGAACCCTAAAAAGACAATACACACATTCACTCCAAAAAACCCGCAAGTAAAAGATTTGAACTTAATTAATATTAAGCACAATCATTTAAGTGTACAACTTTATAAACATAAAAACATATCTAAGCCTTTTAAAAACTTCGAGAGCTTATCCTAGATGGAGGTCGTTCTCATCGAGTGAGCGAGCATTTTTTGTACAGACATTTTCATTAAAAGTGGCTACAGAGTACGACCCCGAAAGTTTTTAGCTTTTGTGTAAAAAACCTTTGTGACACAAAAACAGGGATGCTAAAAACCAGATTTCAAGACTGGAACAAATATTAAAATGCCGCGCACCGCGCATTACACGTGGTTTAAAACCATTATGAAATACATTCCAAAGTAATATACCTGCAGGTAATTAATTTTTTATTCTAATTTCATGTGGCGTTATTTCACAGATAACTTATTCGCAACCAATTTATTCATCTCTGTTCTTTCAAGCTGAAACACAATGAGGCAGCATCGGTGGGGTTGCCAGCGGGGCACAAGTGTAATCGTTTACGTTATAAGAAATTACATTATTTCGCTCAAATGCACATAATTTTTTACCTCACAAGCTTGAAAATATTCGTATGTTTTTCAATATCTGCCTGTAAAAGTGCCGTATGTGTCGTGCTAGCGTGGGAAAGGTTTTAAAACTCATTCTGTTCGGTAAACTATGCGGTTGGGTTGAGCCCTATCTCTAGGTGTGTAGTGTTCATAATACGCCCCGACGTACGTGGTAAAGTGTGAGACTACAGGGATTGAGAACCCTTCGTTTCCCATACATTTTGGTAGCACGAGCGTGGTTATACAATTATCTGGTAACATAGCGCGGTCGCTTCCCATACACATACAATGATCGAAATAGTATTGTAAAATGCCAAAACATATTCATAGTAGGTAATGTTTTATAATAATAATAATAATGTTTATTGCCTGAAATAATAACTTAACCTAATTACACTATCTGATCCATGGTTTATGTTATCGTTACTCGAAATAAATTGAAAATGTTCTACTATTAATGTCGAGTTGTATTTAGTGCACCAATACAAGTCCATATATTCAGTATAATTACAACTCGGCGGTATATAAACGACTAAACAAATAAACAAAAATCTTTTATTTTAATACAACGCCGGCGCCGACTAATTCGAAGGTATAATAAAATTTACCCATATATGTTAGATAGATAGATAAATAATTCTTTACTGTTACACCACTCACTATACAAAAATAACATCAAAAAGAAATCTTACAATAAAGTGTCACAATGGGCGGCCTTATCACTAATAGTGATCTCATCCAGGCAACCTTTGGATGGAGAGGAAATACAGGAATAACAAGACGGGTGTAATAAAAGATAAAGGTACAATCAAATCAAGACAAAAATACATAATTAAAGATTGTGTTTACGTCGCTCGTAGCTTCACTCTCCGCAACTCGAATCAGTTCGAAGCCACGAACAACGCTTCGCCTTCTCCCATCGGCATCGGTGCGGTCGCACAAACAGGAATAGAAATGTTTGCCCCCTATTGGCATTAGGGGGACAGATAAAACTTTAAGGAGGTGAATAAAGTTCGAACTGTCCCATAGGAGGACAGATAAAACATTAAAGAGGTGAATAAAGTTCGTACTGTCCCCTTATCGCTAACAGGGGGACAGATCAAACTTTTTTGTTCGTTCTGTCACCCCGAGGGGACATAGCAGGGGAACAGATCGGAATATTGCCGTGTCCGGGCTAGGACGAGCCGAGCCTACACGGACGATCCGCCGTCCGTGGAGGCTCGGCTCGCGCTTGCCCGCGCCGTTTATCACCACCTTTATTCATAGCGTCCTTTCAATGGGTGGGTGTCCGCTTATTATTGGTTGGCAGCTCATGACGTCATCGATACTCAATGACAAGCTGGCTCGATTACGCGGGAAGCTTCAACATTGCAATATCGGCCTTTGTCATTTATTACGTAATTGCTATCCCGAAATTTGCAATGGGCTGTTTTAATTTGCTTATACTTCGTTGCATAGATAAATGCTTGCCAAGCCAACTATTAGCACTAAGCCGTAGTGACGACGAGTACAGAGAGCAGTAAGATGTCCGATCATTTTAAGGCCGCTCGTAACTCCCTAAGCACTCAGTATTGTTTATTTCTGTAACTCGATACGCAGCACTGGCAACACTCAAATGGTTAGTAATTACTGTTGCGAGCCAATTCGCAATTTATTGCCGAATTGTTTCATTTTGTAAGGAGAGGAAAACCGTGCTTACTTTTCTATTAAAAATCTCTGCTTACCAAACGGGCAAGACGCAAAATATCTTCAAAGTACTTTTGGAGGTTTTCAGGCTCTATTTTTATGATGTCTAGAAACCTTATAATATATTTATAACAAACATCTAAAATACTCAAATCAATAGGATATGGTTCCTTAATTAGTTAATATCTATGTTTTATCCATATGGAAGATATGTTTACTTTTGTTTGAAACAAGAAATAACCTTCGATTTTTCCATTTTGATCGCATACGTATTGTGTACTGTTCAAAAACATGTAAGCTTTTGTTAAAAGATCATAAAATGACAAAAATACTGGCAGTTCTAGTGATGTGGTCTGGTTGTTAGGGTGGCGGTCGGATTGTTGTTGTAACCACAAACGAACTTGGGCCGGGTCACAGCCCTGCGGTGGGACACGGGAACTTCGACCACAATAACATGTCTGAAAATAGGACGTTGTGGGGAAATAATAGAAACTCTGATATATATTAATACGAACACAAATATTGCCTCGTTGGCTATGATTATTGAAATTTCGTACAAAAAACGAGATCCTTATACCAAACCCATGTTTAGCATCCGTTCTACATATAAAAGGCTTGATCTTTTGAACCAAAGAAATAGGTAGTAGCTGATTTAATATATCACACAATGTGTATAATTCCGGATCTCTAAATAAATAATAATATAAACAAGCACTAAACATTTAAGGGAAGATGTCGCCATTGAAGTGTGTTTACAGCATTGTTTTGTTTTTATGCTTTCGTTACAAAATAGTGATAATATCATACAAAGTCCAAATATAACATTTTAACCTGAACTAATAATGAACACCAGCTAAGTGCGAATCCAACTCGCTTTTCATACGAGAACATGTTTTATGGACACGATCTAGGTACAACATAGATCACACTAAACGTTCTGCGCTACCGGCAGTTCACAAAAGATAGAACGTATTAGAAAACGCCGATGCCGACGCCGATACCGACGCAAACGCCGACGCCGATGCAGACGCTGACACCGACGCCTACGCCGACGTCGAAGCTGACACCAACACCGACGCCTACGCCGACGTCGAAGCTGACACCAACACCGACGCCGACGTCGACGCCGAACCCGGCACTGACGCCGATGCTGACGCCGACGCCATCACCGACGGTGACAATGCCAATATGTTATTCAACTAAACACCGCCATTTGCTCATCGATTATTACACCTCTGTTACTAAAATATATAAAAATAAGTTAAACTTACTTTTATTTCCTTCATTTAGACTTATGACTGACGATCAGCAAATACGTTTCTGTTTTTTTTTACGAGAAGCAGCGAGTCTCTCAAAGTCAAAATAATTTATTCAATTTAGGCGTCTACGACGCTTTTATGAAGGTCAATTACAAATTCGAATATTGAAATATACTACTTTGTACTGCCACGTCCAGCAAACAAAAATTATAGAGCCACTGCAAGAAGAACGGGCAAGAAACTCGGGGCCATTCTTTTAAACGTTTTTTAACAATGTGTTAAGCAAGTACATACTTTAAAGTAAAATTATTACAATACTTAATTTACATTACGTAGGTGACAGGCGCTAGCTTGGCAGAGGCGAACCAGCCCAAGCATTTTTGTCGTTTAAGTAATCACAAACTGTGTAGTAATATTTCCTTATCAAAATGTTCTTCACGTGCAACTTGAATTTTCTTTCTGTGAGCGTTGTAATATGTTTGGGCACTTTATTATAAAACCGCACACAATTGCCTAAAAAGGACCTTTTATTTATCTTTGCTATTCTAAAACCTGGCACCTATATTTTATCTTTATTTCTACTCATAGTTATTGTCACTGTTTGATTTAAATTTACTCAAATTTTTACGGACATAAATAGTATTTTCAAATATATACAGACTAAGTAAAGCTCTCTGTAGCTAGAGTTTTGACCACGAACAAACGACACGTTGATTTTGTAAAAGAAGGGTCATCTACAAAATTTAAATCCAAGCCTTACTCCATCTTAGGAGCAGCTCCCGATTGGACTCTTTTGATGGACACGTATGAAAAATACTACGAAATTCCTGAGTATGTTGGTGTTTCGTCTTCCAGACCAGACATATTTCTATAGTAAAAAAAATCTAAAACGCATAGTACTTATATAACTTACTGTGCAGTGGGAAACGAACATACCTAAAGACCACACAATAATAACAAAAAAATATTATGACCTAATAAATGAATTAAAAAAAAACGGTTATGTGGTTAATTTATATGCTGTAGAAGTTGGAGCAAGGGGTATACCAGCGAAATCCCTATATTATAATCTTCTTAGGGGAGCATTCATATATCGTAAAGAGGCCTCTTAATCCTACTCCTGGGTTGCAAGCCCCAGGCCCCTCTGGCCTCTTCCTCTGCAACGCTATGGACCCGGCACCCGCACGGTGAATCCATGGAATGCTAAGTAATTCGTCTCTCTTATCACGGTATGTGCACTAGACCTGCCCTCCTGACACATGCATCACAAGTGACAAACTACGCTGCGTTCATCACCCTGAGATATACATTTGTTAAGTCTCATGTGCATGTAACCTGACGGGCACCCATAGATTTCAAACCGGGACACATTTATTGCTTGGCGGTAGTAATAAGTATACTGGCAATACATACCCAGACGAACCCGTACAAACAGTTGTACTGCTTTTACTTCTGCTCATTATACTTTAATTATTATTCTAAGTAAAGTTCATGAATATAAATACAACATAATATATTGTATCTCTGTAAATTGAAAAATACCGGCAAAATACGAGAAGGACTCACACACTGATGGTCCCGTACCAACACAGGATATAAATTGTTATTTTTCAAAGTTAAGTTTTAATTAAGTCCAAGTTGCCAGTTTAAGATCATTTTACTGTTTATTTCAAAAACAACACTAGTTAGTGCCGAGTCGAAAGCCGTGATCTAAACAATCAAACATACCTACCTTACGGAGCTCTAGCGATGCGTTACTCGTTTGGACCGAAGTATTTTTTTTATGATTGATAAGTGTGCCTTTGACCGCTATCTCACATGATAGTAAGTGATGATGTGGTCGAAGATATTGTTCAGGCTAACCTAGAATTACTATGGCTGCCGGAACACACCATTAGGTGCTTGGCTACTTTTTTATTTATATTTGACATGTAATTGACCGTTTTATTTGTATCGATGATTGATTATAATATTATATATGTCCCTATAGATATATTATATATGTCCACAATATGTCACACACGCAAAAGTTTCGTGTTCGTAGCGAGTTGTGTAATTGAGGTTTCGCTAAATGCGGAAAATATGTTTTCTCGTTCAAGTTCTGAGATAATATCAAACTCCGGTAAAGTTGTGGGTTTCTGATAATGGGGTTTGCTGGGAGCGCCATTTTTTATGTAATTTTAAGGACCGTGTCGTCACCGGGGAGGGATTGGATATTATTCATAACTTGCTCGTTTACCTGCATGCGTTGTCCTATATTTTGACTTCTGTAGATAAGACAACATAGTTTATCTCAATTATTTATAGCTACAGCTAGGTTTATCATTTACAGATAAGGTGGAGTCAAGGTGAAATTATATGATATAATAAAAAGGTAATTTGAGTCGACAATCTCTTTGTATATCTCCTTTTTTTTCTCATGATGTACTTTGTACGTCATTATATTACAATCTAGCCAAAAATACGGACTAATGAGTAATTTTAGTTTGACTTAAACTGCTAAATAGAGTAAAGTTAAGAATGTGTCCATTAACACCTATCTTATTGTCTCTATTAAGGTTCCAATGATTTTTCAATTATATTAGTAATTCTGTGCACTTGATCTATTGTAGAGTGCTTTTCTCTAAACCCGAATTGGTATTCAGGTATTAGTTTCCGTTCTTCTATTACAGGTTTTAGGCGTCTCAATAATAACTTTTCAAATAATTTTGACATGATTGGAAGTAAAGATATTGGTCTATATGATTTTGTTTCGTGAGCTGGTTTACCTGGTTTCAGTATCATTATAATTTCAGCAAATTCCCACACATCACGTACATGTTTAACTCTGAATATAGCGTTTATTAAGGTAGTCAGTTTCACTATGGCTTTTTGGGGAAGATTGTGAAGGACTTCTCCTGTTATAAGATTGTAACCTGGCGATTTCTTTTTATTTATATGTTTAATTTCGTTGAATACTTCTCTTGGAGTTACTTATTTTATTTCTAATTCACCAGGTGATATTTTGTTTGACAAAATCTGATTCAAATTCTCTTTACATGAAAAATTTGCTCTAAGTGTTGTGCAAACGTAGCAGCTTTTTGTTCATTATTTTTGGCCTAAGGGCCATCAGCTTCTCTAATAGGTGAATTCTGAGTAATAGGTTTCTTAATATTTCTGAGTAATAGGTTTCTTATTACTCGTTAGTTCAGATAAATGTGTGTTTAACGTTTCGTCTTTGAAGGCTTGAATTTTTCTTTTAATAGTTTTTGTCAGATTGTTCAATCTATTTTTATATTTAGGGCACCGGGTTTGTTGCCATTTTCGTCTTTGTATTCTCTTTTCGGCAATGAGGTCTCTCATTTCAATCGGATATTAGTAGCCCGTTATCCTTTTCCTAAATTTAGGTGTATTTATCCAAGCGCTACTTTGGATGTCTGTAATAAATTTTCTTAGATCCATGTCTATCTGTTGCGGAGTTTTTAGTGGGACTTTTAGATCTATCATATCTTCTAAATCTTGTTTAAATTTATTCCAATCCGTTTTCTTGTTCACTAGAGTTGGGTTGTTTTCTCTCTGTATTATAACATTCTCACGTAAGGTTAACAGTATGGGTGAGTAGTCCGAACTCATCATATAGCCTTCGTCAATACTGATGAAGTTGGGAGACAGACTAACAGAAGTTCTCTCCCTTTAGTAGACGTAAGCCTAGATCCCCAATGAGTATTTTTTGCATTGAAATCGCCTCCTAAGATGAACCTGTCACCAAGTCTTTCCAAAAAACTTTTGTATTGCTCCACTTTAAGTGAATACCTCGATGGACAATATATTGATGATACGATAATTGAATAGCATTTTGTTCAGATACTGCGATTCCTTGTAAGTATTTTTCTTCAAATTTATGATCTTCATGATGGCAGACAGTATCTTTAATTATAATGGAACTGCCTGCTTTAGCTTTGTTATCGGGATGTAATGCATGATATGATTTATAACCTCTTATTTGAATAAAATATTCTTTAGTGAGATGCGGTTCTGAAATCAAGCATATGCGGGGCCATTTGCATTCCAAGCCATAATTTTTAGTTTATTAGTCATTTCTGTTCTATTGCTATAGCTTTTTTGGTGTTAATTTCTAGTTTTTCTAATCTTTCGTCAAATTAGGTAAGTAGTTGCAAGACCGCGTTCATTTTTTCGTCAATATTAGATTTAAATTTATCTTTGGTGGAGCTAGTGGCAATGAGTTTGCTTCTGTTCCTTTTGCTATCTGCGCATATGAGATGTTCTTTGACACATTTAGAGCGCTACTGATTTTTTTCGTGCTTAAAACCTGGTTGTTAATCGGAGTATTCTTTTGCTGTTTTTATTTCTAATGTTTTGCAGTTTTTTAGCTACTGTGCACCCCCTGTAGTTAGCAGGATGCGGTTCTCCACAGTGTACGCATTTCGGTTTCTCTTTGTCTGTTTTTTTATAGTCTATATTTAAGTGCTTGCCTGTACACTTCACGCACCTAGGATCTTTCGAGCAGTATTTTTGTGTGTGTCCTTATGCTTGGCATTGCTTACATTGTGGTATTAGTTTGGATGTATTAATTGGTTCAATATCCACATTGCAACCTAATATTGAAGTAATGTTGTAGATCTTTTTAATTTCTTCATTTTTTGGAAAGATAGCATAAACATATTTAAAGGTTCTTTTGTCTTCCAAGTCAGTTTATTGACCGCGTCCTCTATCTTATAGCCTTTAGATTTAAGGTCTTCGACTATTCTATTGGGCAAGCACGACGAGTGTAAGTTTTTTGCCATCACCCTAATCGGCCTGTCTTGCTTATTTTCATATGAGTGCCAGAGAATTTTTTTTTGCAAAAGAAACTTACTTATAGATCTATAAGAGTCATCATTCTTGGCATTTACCTTGACACACTCTTCGTTCATCATTTTCACGATGAATGATTCTTTTTCTACAGTTGTCTCGAGGAAGTCGTAGAACTCCTGATATTTTTTTATATTCTCAACTACTATAGGTGGGGGCTGAGGTGTTTTTTTTGGCATCGAAATTTTCTCAGATTTTTCGTCGGAGTCAGCTCCTTTTTGAGATTGTGGGGAGAGTGTCGAATTCAATTTCCTTTTCTTCCTGCTTTTTTGTTGAATCCATTCAGTTTCCCTCGCGAGGTCCTCTTTATCTGTCTCATACTGGGTTGATTCAGAGGGTCTCAAATCTTTTGGTTGAGATTGAAGTGGTAATGCATTTTTAGGACTTGCTCGAGTTGGCGCTGGAGTTCATTAATTTGTGATTTTAGGTCATTAAGAGATGCAATGATGCAAGACATGCAATTTTTCGCGTTCCGACTTTTCTTCGGTGTAATGTTTGAACAACATATGTTCTGTTTCAGTTGTCAGAGTAATATCGACTTGTTTAGCCATAGTTTTTGAGTATAGCTTCGCCTTAACAAAGTTAATTATAAAATATTACACACTTATGAATACAATATCACTATCGAGATCATTGTGCGAACGCGGTCGCGACCGCGACGGCCAGCGTAGATGCTATGTCAGCGCTTTACCCCAGCGCTAGTAACTAGGGCAAGAGCGTCGTGACGCTAGCGTTCTCTGCGGAAATCGAACGATCAAGTGTATATCTCCTAATGTAAAGATTTAACTGACCGTATGCGAATAGAGTATAAACTTGATGCCGACTTAAGTGTTATGACCATTTTTCCTTAAATCCTCTTAAAATAAACATCAAATTTATGCGTGAATCGCCACCGTAAAGTCAATTATTTCAGATTCAGATTCAGATTCAGATTACTTTATTGTTTAACTGTGTTACATTGGGTTCTTATATTATAATTAATAGTATCAACAGCTTTGTCCATAGCGAACATACAATATTTTAGGCAGGTAGTAAATGATAATTTCAATATAAATTTTAAATTAATGTCAGTTATACATTATTAAAATAGATTATTTTGCATATATTTGATACATTATTAAAATTGATGTCAAGTTTACATAAAAAATATTAATTACTTAAATAATGTCAATAACTATACAACATAGCATCAGTCAAGTTTGAAATTTTATCATTCAAAAATTCATTTAATGTATAGTAACTCCTCATTATCAGAAAATTAAACAATTTGTTCTTAAATATAATTACACACTCCGATTCCAGTATTACTTTTGGTAAATGATTGTATATTTTGGGAGCCATACCACATACACCCTTAGTAAAACCTGCAGTTCTATGTGGGAGTATCTTTATTTTATTTTTGTGTCTGTCTCTTTGACGGAACTCAAATAACTGAAAATTATTTCTTACGAATAGTGCCATCTCAAAAATATACAGACATGGGAACGTCAATATTTTTAATTTCAACAAATGTGGCTTACAAGAATCTGTAGACTTTAGATGACACACAGATCTTATACATTTCTTTTGTGCCTTGAACAGGGTTTCACGTTCCGTACAGTTTCCCCAAAAGATAATACCATAACGTAGGGTAGATGTGACATATGCATGATAAGAAGTGATTACAGCTGATTGACTAACCACTTTTGACAGCAGGTAAAGAGCATATCAGTAACTATTAAGTTTTGCACGTATTGACTCTGCATGTATTTTCCAGTTCAGATCAGAATCTACATAAAGACCCAAAAATCTCGTTACAGAAATGTCCTGAATGTCATTATTTAGATATTTTATTTTTGATGTCAATTTTATATTCTTATTAAATGTCATTATATTCGTTTTGTCAAGATTAATTATAAGATTATTAGATGTCAACCATTTTATTATATTTCCTAAAGCTAAATTTATTTCTGGGCCTGATTGCTTTTGTTTTTCTCCTACAAATATAGCAGTACTATCATCAGCATACAGAATCATTGGATGAGCAATAGCTTGTGGTAAGTCATTAATATAAATTATGAATAGCAACGGCCCAAGTACACTACCTTCTGGGACACCGTATCTTACTAGCCCAGGAGAAGACGTGTATTTATGTTCAGTTTTAGTGTCTGGGCAAATTTTTATGATTTGAGTTTGCTGTGTGCGATTGCTGAGATAAGATTTTATTAAATTTAAAACATTACCAAAAACATTCCATTACTTCAATGTAAAGATACGTCCCCTTGAAGAAAAGTCAACACCGTTTCTTGGATTTCGTTATCACTTAGTTCAGTGTCACGTAGTACAACAATGTACCTACCTAATATTTGATATCTACGTCGCGAAAAATTCTAAAGAAAAAAGTGGATTAAATGGAAGTTACATTTTCAAATTGTTTACTTAAGGGTGCACCGAGCTTTTTAGGCTCGCCGCGTATGTGTGCATAAGTAAGGCACGCCAACAGCATCCGTCCCCGTCCGACGGCCGAAGAAAGGTACAAAAGATCGCGGCTCTGGCTAAAATGGGCGGAACATGTGTGAATTTTTAGTATTTCCGTCGTATAATAAAAACAAATTACTGTTTGAAAAATGTAACGTGTTTACGTTATAGAAAACATATTGTTTTTTTATTATTCAAATACGGATTTTTTACGCCTAAGGGTTTATTTCGTTATTTAGATGTAACTTTGGGTTTTTTTGTATCGAGAAAATTTTAAGTGATCGTGTTTCCAAAGTGTATGATTTATAGATTGAATCCTTAAATATAATATATATTAATTACATAACTCAAACTTAAGAAATAAAGATACAGCTAGGGATCAAACGAACCACAATTACGTATGGCTGCCTCGGTGCAGGCTTAAGTAGCGATGCTAGGAAATGTCACCCAATTTTACTTTTGTTGAAAATGTAGTCACTGTTTGGTATTTTGTACACAGTGCCCGAATCAGTGTTATGCCGTTGTTATAACACCGACAGATATTCACCATTTCAAAATGGCGCCTGCTGTTTTTAAATCGGGACACCTTCGTCCGAAGCCAAAAGCTTTTCGCGACATAATTGGGCACTGATGCCGCGACTCAACCTGTTGTCATGAATTAATAATTATACCAAGCACAAAGCGTCCGCGTGCCCTTTGTCAAATACCGGCAAGTGGCGGGTCACCTTTCCATGGCATATAAGTAATATAGAGGCGTAATGTACGGGTGGTACGTTCCCTCGCTTTGTGTGCAAACAATGCCCATCCACGCCGCTACCACTACTTGCAGCTATCAGAGCGGATGATATTGCGGATCAAAACATTATAACTGGATGAATTCGTTTGTACCCGTTGTGCTTCTCATTGTGAACCTGACCGTGTTCTAGTGCTCAAACCTTATTAATATTTGTTACCTTATGATGAGTTTTGGAAACGAATAGATGCTAATTGTCCGATTTGTAGTATGAAGAGTATATAAAAAAACAGTTTGATGAACAGCACAGTTCTGATGTCGCTTGAAAAAATTGCTATGAGCTTATTTATACTTTGAAATTACTGGTAATGCTTTACCTGACGAGAGGGTATAAAAAAATATCTGCAGAAAATGAGTCGGTGAGAACGACTACGTCTAGTCTCTGTCATTTTCTTTAATAAATTTAACACTTTAAGCAATGTTGAATTGTAATGTTTGATTGGTGCTGAACTTTGCTAGTTTACGGAGAGACAGAACCGGACAATTGTACTTCGAGGTTTGCGTAACAACACAAATCAATTAATATATTGTAGTTTTTATTTCCATTAAATGACATTTCTTTTATATTTTGTATATGATCTGATGTCTTCAAATTGTGGAAGGTTGTGCGATTGTGTTTAGGGAGTTGCTTTGCTCCCCACTACCCGCAGGTGCGTAGGTAGAATTAAGGGAAAGTGTATAAAAATACTAACACCACGTGTAGGTTATGAGTATATAAAATACGAATGGATTAAGCATCCGGGGCGAAATCAGAGGACGCCAGTTCGATTCCAGTCCGGAAAAAATAATTGTGCTTCAATAATTTGTAAATATAATTTAATGTGTTTACATTTTCTTATAATCCAAAGTGACTCCTTAATCTGTTTAATAGTTGTCCTTACTAAAAAGGTGAACTTTTTTCTTACTAGCGCCATCTACTCATTAGGCTGCAAAACGGAAATATCTATCCGTTCTCAAATGGATCTCACTACCATTGTGCATGCTTTGCTCGCTGAAGTAGTGCATCAATGATCTGAGAGAGGTCGCCTATTCTTAAACCTAAATCTGTAAATATAGATTTCGCCTTAGGAAATATAATATTTTTATAATATATCTAGCTAACTAAATAATTAATTAAATCTTAAAATAAATAACAATTATTAATAGGACTATATAACAATAAAAACTATAGGTTCAAAAATAATATCTGTCAGGAATGTCTTGTCAATTAACTGTCAAACGTCAAATATTGCCACGGTGATATTTCTCACTTCCTCTTAGACGCACGTATTTTTGAAAATAAAGAAATATAGCCAATGCCATTGGGCTATTTATCTCAACGGTTTAGTGAACTCGTTACCACCATATATGTTAATAAAACGAGACACTAACTTCCGCGGCTCGGAGGCCTAGTCGCCGAAATGGCAAATTCAAATCACATCGCTCCGAGCCACGCCGTGAAACATTGCTGAATTTTGTATTATAAAAAGAGTGTAAATTAGCACGGGCTCTCTGCATACTGGAATTCTACCGATTGCATCGCCATAGGTTCGCATATATACGAGTGTTCGCCACGTGCAACCACGGTTGCATGAAACGATAACAGTAATTGCCACGCGCAACTGTGGTTTCACGGATATCGTTAGCATATTTTTATCGATTTTCGTTAATTGGGTCCTTTTTGGCGAGATGAAACGTAGCCATAATAGACAATAGAATACAGCTACTCTTCGTTTTGATAACCATTTGTAGTAAAATGTATCTATGAAATAAAAAAGGCATCTGTTGTTTGCTGGCGGGCCACATCCTTGAGGCCTCTAAGCCATTTGACTGTGTAGAGCACCGCACTCTGATTCGAAAACTTTCACATTATGGTATTCGTGGAAAAGCTCTGGATCTTATAAAGTCATATCTGTCAGACAGGCTACAGAAGGTTAGAATAAATGGCAATACTTCTTCCGGGTCTTTGGTAAGAATAGGCGTACCGCAAGGATCAATTTTAGGACCTTTTCTGTTTCTAGCTTATATAAATGATCTGCCTTGCATGGTTAAAAATTTCTGCGATATAGTTTTATTCGCAGATGATACCTCCCTAATTTTTAAAGTAGATAGGAGGGATAGTGAACTTATTCATGTAAATAATGTGTTATCTATGATCTCTAAGTGGTTCGCGGCTAATAATCTTCTCTTAAATTCAAAAAAGACCAAATGTTTAAAGTTTTCTTTACCAAATGTTACTTATGTTGAACCAAACATTAAGCTTGGCCTAGAAAAACTCTCTTTTGACAATGCGACAGTCTTCCTGGGAATTAAAATGGATTCAACTTTACAGTGGAATCCACATATACATGATCTATCTGGAAGACTTAGTTCTGCTGCATATGCAGTTCGTAAGATAAGACAGCTAACAGACGTAGCTACTGCTAGGCTCGTTTATTTCGCGTACTTCCACAGTATTATGTCTTATGGTATATTGCTGTGGGGAGCTGCTGCTGAGATAGAGACAATCTTTATCTTACAAAAGCGTGCAATTCGAGCCATATATGAAATGGATCCTAGGGAATCCCTGAGAGATATTTTTAAAGAAATTGATATTTTAACTTTACCAAGTCTGTATATATTTGAAAATATTATGTCTGTTCGTAAAAATTTGAGCAAATTTAAATCAAACAGTGACACTCATGATTATAACACTAGGAATAAAGATAAAATAGCGGTGCCAGGTTTTAGATTAGCAAAGACAAATAAAAGGTCCTTCTTAGGAAATTGTGTGCGGTTTTATAATAAATTGCCCAAACATATTACAACGCTCACAGAAAGAAAATTCAAGTTGCATGTGAAGAATATTTTGATAAAGAAATCTTACTACACAGTTTGTGATTACTTAAACGACAAAAATGCTTGGACTGGTTCGCCTCTGCCAAGCTAGCGCCTAACACCTACGTAATGTAAATTAAGTATTGTAATAATTTTATTATATAGTATGTACTTAACACATTTTTAAAAAAACCTTTAAAAGAATGGCCCCGAGTTTCTTGCCCGTTCTTCTCGCAGTGGCTCTATAACTTTTGTTTGCTGAACGTGGCAGTACAATGTAGTATATTTCAATATTAAAATTTGTAATTGACCTTCATAAGAGCGTCGTAGACGCCTAAATTGAATAAATGATTTTGACTTTGACTTTGACTTTGACTCTGCGTGTTCCTAGCCATGCTCAGTAGCAGAGGAACAGTGGACCCACCAGCTCAACATCTTACTGGAACATTCTGACCGGAGCACATGTGTCTTCCAGGGTTCCAGTACCAGGGTACCTGTACTAGGCTCCCAGTACCCGACGAGGCTGACCTCCTGACGAGGCTGACCCTGAACTCCGGCCGTCCCCTGAACTCCCGCACCGACCGCTGCCAATTCTCACGTCTCTACAGCACCTAGCTGGGACAGCCTACCGGCGCGGCAGTGTTGGAGCTGCGCTACTTAAGGCAGACCTGCTGCTGGGCATCAACTCACTGCTAGCGGACCGGAGATAAGTCCTCGACCAAGGAAGCTCGCTATTGCCACACCTGTCTGAAATCCACGACCCCTTTTTCTATCTAATATAATTCTTAATCTGTTCTTCTTGTTTCTCTTATGCTCCTCACCTTAGGTAGGCAGGTGACATAGTGTTTTATGTAATTACTAGCTGTACCTGCGACTTCGTTCGCGATTACCCTACATGCAGACTAATTATTCACATTTCATAACTGTTTATCTCACAACGCTGTGGTCTGCGGTGAAGTAGTCTTAGTAAAGCATAGCTCAGAAAGGAGCTCTTTACTTTGGATTTGAAAACTCCCGGGTTGTATTTTCCAGAAGACAGTATTCATGTTAAGTAACTCAGATAGTTCCTTCACGGTTCGCACAATAATGTAGTGGCAAAGTATTTTGTGCGTTTCTTTGAAATTTCGATTTGAAAACGGCGGTTATGTGTGGCAGTTTTGGTATCAGTATCAGCTACAGAGTGCTGTCAAAAATTATTTTCAAAATATCTTCAATGTACAGAATTGGACATGTTACAGTTTTATTATAAATATAGAATTGGACATGTTACAGTTTTATTATTTGTGAAATATTCGTATATATCTCCTGATGTTTAATTTTTAATAATTTAATTTTCGTTAATTGTTACACGCGTAAACTTGTACCGAAACACTTGCGGCAATGTTGTGATTAATAGTTTGCCGCCGGAAAGGGGAGAGGGAGGGTGAACAGGGACAGATTCGTCAAGTTTCAGGATAATAACTAACACTTAGTTGTATAGAACTAAAAGGCTTAGTTCAAACTGTGTTAGGCTTTAACTACAAGACGTCTCAAGTAAAACTGAATTTGAAGCGCTCGTTACAGAGCATGCATAGTCATTTCTTCGTATAATCGATCAACTAGGTGAAGCAACTTCCACTGCTGTTATATTTTCTGTGGGTGACTACTAGTGGCATTTATTAGTGAGCGTGCACGAGTTTCGGAGAGAACGATAATCCGTCTGGCACGGTTGATTTAAGATGGCACTCGTTATTAGCTTGGTGGTGGGTTAATTCACAGTGGATCACAAACACAGCTGCCATTGTGCACAAATAAGTGCTTAGCGACATATTTTTTACTCACCTTTGGTAGCAAATAACACTGGCCAATGAATAAATGCTCCACGGTGCAGAGAAGCCCTCATCTGAGGCAGATGGCTGAAGCATTAAGACCTATGCTCCGGAAGAAGCAATTGCAGTCAGCCTTTCTTCTGATGAGATAACATCACACAAAGGTGCGCGCGTCAAATGCAAAAACAATCGAAAATGTTCCTAAATAAAAATATCGTTGTTGCGAATGTGGCATGATGCGGCGTGTTGTGTACGTGCGGGTAAAGACGTTTTAATAGTTATTGTGTTACAAAAAAAATATCCGTTCGGACGCGCCTTTTCTCGAGGGCGAATTGAGTCGAAAGGAGGTTATTGTTTATCGCTTCACAATACAAACATGGGTAACAGAAACTTTCTTTAGTGTTATATGATACTAATTCTTTCAGAATTTGAACGAAGGGTGTGACCCTTACAGTGTTACAAAGAGTTAGTTTGTATGAAATTTGCGTGATAATGCGTTGTAATATTCACCCGTATTTGGCGTTTAGTGTGAGCTGCGGACAGAACGTGAAAGTTAATAATCATAAAGATTAATGAGGGTTACTAGACGCTTTACCTGCTCATTCTCATACAACGGATATACTGAGACAATTCGAGCCGTAATCTGCTGACACTCTAAGACTCTGTATTGTAAAATCTGCGTTATAAATGAAATATGAACAAACAAGCTTGGGATCTTGCGTAGGAGTAGATTAGCGACGGATTAAGTCTGCCTCGAAGCTCAAGCCAGTTGTGGGGATAGAACCATGGACCTGCGGCACGCCAAGCCTTAGCTATATGTATATACTCGGCGCAGAACAACTAAATAAAGCTGTCTCTACTCGCTGCAGTGTACAGCTATCTGTATCAGTGACCCTAATCTGAGCAAATATCTCGAACTTTTCAAGATACATTAAGTTATACCGGATTTCTTTTTATTGACGGTAAATATTTAATTTCCGTCCCTAATTATAATTTATATTTAG
Source organism: Plagodis dolabraria (assembly GCA_963854805.1). Lineage (NCBI taxonomy): Eukaryota > Metazoa > Arthropoda > Insecta > Lepidoptera > Geometridae > Plagodis > Plagodis dolabraria. The sequence goes on along the minus strand of OY978441.1, from coordinate 39,925,926 downwards.
ATACTTAAACTTGATTAAATTAGCTTAAGGATCATTACAGATATACAGCGGTAGCCATGAAGTTACAAAGAGGAAGCTGCTTACGTATTAAAGTTACTAGCGAGAGCGTGGTAGCACTTAGCGACGGTGAAATATATAAAATATGAGAAGCAATAGTTCAGTGGTACTCATCAAATATTTCTAGCATTTCAGACGTGAAACTATAATCTGTTTATCTTATTTCGGGTATGTTAAACTATCAGCTAATCTGAGGTTAGTTACAGCTGCTTGCTCAGCACTGATGAAACAAACAAAGCTATAAAAAGTTTAAGTACATGAGAATTTTGAATAATGCCCAAATATTTCAGACGGTGCGATATCTTGAGGTCCTTATTTAATACGTATAATAAATGATTTACTTTTAAGTACAGAACTAGTATACATAGGCATGGCAACATTGTGTTTTTGCAAAGTAAAATGTATTTTTCGTATCTGGGTGATTCTTCGAGTGAGGCATTCTTTGGTGATTTTCGTGGCAATTTTCAAATTCATTATTTGTTTTAAATTTGTTTCAGAATCTTAAAGTATAGGTAAAAGCAATATTTTTATTAAAAAAGGCACCTCGAAGAGCGATTTACTTACAGAGATAATCGAGGTTAAAAAAATGGAGACCACGGAAATCACAAATAAACCCACAAAAATGAAAATTTTAATTCAATTATCTCAAACGAGTTACTTATTGGTCCGTCCTATTGAAAATAAGTTATTTTTGTATAAGGCAACAAAATATAGGTTACTAAGACAGAAACGTTTTTAGTAGAATCAGTCCAACATTATTTATTATTTGTTAAAGAAATTACAAAAATATAACACTTAATTACACATTTAAAAAAATAACACTTTCTCTTATTATAATCAGCATAAATAAAATAATAAAAAAATATTTTTATTCATAACTAGTACAAAACTCAAAGTTATTTCATTTTCATGGTCAAAAAATGATCTGCGTGGGTCAAAACTACCACGTAAACCACTCAAATCACGACTACGGAAATCAAAATAAACCCTTTATGTTAAAAATAAACATAAACCTTTGAAGCAAATAAACTGTGTTTTGATTATACGTTACGTTACCTTATATTTGTTCGGCACAATATTTTATTAAATAAATAAATTCACAGACACTGGAGATAATTGTACCACGCAAATCAAAGTTTTGAGAAACCAAACCCACGCAACGAAGTTCTTACCATATATTTTTTGAAAACACGACTTACCATCACTCAACCACTCTCCCGGCCGTGTTGGAGCGCAACCAATTCTAACTTGAATTAGGATGGTGCATCATGGGGCCACGTATTTAGAGATGTGCAATCGAAATTATAATAATCCACGCAAATCAGCAAGAACCTCGGGACAGTTACATTTAATTTTTTTGTACGAAATGTAGTTCTTTTAGAACTATGGTCTATTTTTTATAGCATTGTTAACTTCTTAAGACTTTTTTTTGATAAGCATGTAGCGTTTAGTTTAAAATATATAAATTACTAAGTGACCAGTTCGGGGCTTGGGACACTCCACGAAAATCAAAGAATGGGGGTATTTTATTTTTTAAAGATATTTAATTATAAAGATAATTGAATAATAATCAGTAAACCAGTTAAGAGAGGATTTAAGGTATTCGCATAAAAAAATATGGCTTGCTGACTTCTGGATTTCTATTATTTTTAAGTACAGCCGCTTGAAAAACCTGTCCTAAAGAACGACCCATCTACTTGTCGCTCGTCGCATCGTTCAAACAGAAAAAGTCTACATCGGGCCGCTGAGAGATTGCAATTTATGGGTTTATCTGACTTGCGCGCTAGTTAACTCTACACGGAGCATTGTATCATAAAGCATCCTCACACGGGACAAGTTGTGAGGGGATTTCGATGATCCATCGAGAGAAGCATATGCATAACCTGACGACTAGTATGACGCTAAGGGGTGCACTGTTACGATAGTTCATTGTATCCATTATAATAGGGGCCACACGCAGTTCCCTTACTCTCAACTTCAACACTCTCGTAAAGAACAAAAACAACACAAACCATAGGTATGGAATTTCATTCTAAATTAATTTATTCTTGTTGACCTCTTCCCTGCTTTTAAGATTCCGAAGTATAGCATCTTTACCTCCAGTATTGATCATAATCAAAAGTAATAAGGCTTGAAAGAAGCTTATGTCCCCTAGTTACAATTCATAGTATACGCGCGTCGAAAATATTTTTATTCAGTTGTCAGCAAAATTTCCGCTTAAATCAACAGAAAATAGAAATCTTGCATCAGTTTGCCAGAGCCAGAGTCTGTTTGCGCAAGTTCCGAGACAGTGGTTACTTTTGAATAGCCTGAAAAGCGTCGAGCATAGCTACTGGCTTCTCAACGAGCTCTGATAACTTAAAATACAAATATTTGACTGATCCAAACTGCCCGAAGCTTAACCGCGACTACGAATAATTAATAAAGCAACGCTTAAGCCTAGTTTCTTTGTATACATATTACATTTAATAATTTGGAGAAATCGATATCACTCCAATTACAATGTATTGTTGATGACCCTAACGTATTAAATTTGTTTCTGGATGTTCTAACAACTTTAACACTTTCTTTTTTATTTATGGAAATTGATAAACTATATATAATACTTGTAATCAAATACTCATTACGCTCTGGTTAATGAGGCCACTCAAGCTAGGGTGAGAAAGACATTTTTTTTACTAAGAGCTAGCTCATTCGCTCCAATATACTCCCCCTTTCCTATCTTATCATGCACTATACAGTTTAAGACCAGCATTCTAATCAAGATAGTATAAAAATTGTAGGTGTTTAACTTTTGCCGTCTACATGCGACAGACAGACATTGGAGTTTTATTAACAGCGCAGCGTTTCGCCTTTTGGGAACGGAAACCTACAAAAAATAATAAGTTTAAAGCATAAAGTGTCATGATAATTTAATATTGATTATTGCTCATTAGCTAGTTTTTTACCTGATCTATCACCTAATCTATCATCGAGCACCTAAAGGTGTTCCGACAGATATCCTTGAGAGCCAGTAATTCTAACATCATCACTTACCATCAGGTGAGATTGTGGTCTAAGTCTTACCTATTAGCAATAAAAAAAACGCTCCTATTTTTGTAATAACGTAACGATTCGTTAAAATTACTTCAGTGTTATATTTTCCTCAGTGTATGTAGACATTAATAAACCAACATGCGTGTATACGACGGAAAATAACGACATTACAGGTACGAGTGGGTTCGCAAAACTTAATGCGTAGCGTGTCGCACGACACGGGATATATTATGTCATTTGGAAAAGTTCTCTGCTAAACCAAACTTCGTGAAGAGTAGATCATCTGTTTCCCTCATGTGTCGCTGAGCATATCGATTTAACTTGATCTACAAAGAAAGCAATGTTTAAATTGAAGTGAACTCATAAAAATTTACAATTCGCACGAATCTGTTTCGAAAACCAAGCATTGTAACACTTTGCAAGCGGATCAACAGGCGCATACAGCCCAGTTCTTACAATTATATGGGATTTTGTCGCTTGCGTAACTCAGCAGTAATCACTTGATTTTGTTATTCTCGGGGTGAATTCGTGCCTCTCTACTTATAATGTTAGGAAGTAAGATAATGTGCGCTCATTATCTATCGGTGGCAGCGAGGACTCAAAAGCTTTAGCTAATTACGTCGGCTGTAAAATTTGAGCTAAAAAAAAAGCTGTAAAATGTTTCTAATTTAAAAACTGTTTTGGTTCAATTCATAACCTGAAGCGACCAAGTTTTAGTAAACGAGAGTTTAAGCGACCTTAATTAGTGAAAAACAAATAAAGTCTTCATACCACCCCATCGGCAAACCACCCTCACTGCCACTGTGTCAATATTGTTTCAACTTATTCAGTCATTACTGAAAATAGAGTCACTTTCTTCCTATTATGGACATCACCCTTACGAGCTCCTTATTATCTTAATAATCCAATTGTGACCAATCCAATCTACCGTAGGTGGCGGTTGCGTTGCGCTGCAATAACATAAAATTAGCGGAGACACGTGACTGTAATATCAAACTGTAACTATAGAAGAGCTGGAGTAGAACGTCCACAGGCTTTTAGACCCAACTCTATTAAAATTAAATGCTCTTGATAATAATAAGATCTGGTGTCTCAGGTGGTGAATACAAAGCAGTACGTAAGCACCATTTTAGGTGTTCTAGAAATTCTTTATGTATTTTGCAAAAAATCGTTATCGGGAAACGCAACACAAGTCTGACGCGCACGCACACTAAGCTGCTGTTTTTATTTGGTTTGTTCTATAATCTCACCAATGTAACGAAAAGTTTTTATACCTAAGAGAGCAGTAAAGCTTAAAAGAAACACGTCGCTTTTTATTATTCTTTGTTTACCAATCCAATACAAATTCACTAAAAAGTCTGTGTATACCACTAAATCCTCCTTCTTAAGAAAGGAACATTCAGGTTACACGAGTTTATTATACCATAAAATAGCAAATTCGAAAGTTTCTTGATTCAGGTATTCATTCACTTCGCTCCATCGCAAAATAAAAAGAAAATATGTTGAAAAAATATATACATTATTCACGGTGCATATTATAGCATTAGCTAAAGAAGTGTATGATTATTGCTAAAACTCAAGAATGACCTATCATTTAGCTATGTTACAAACATAATATGCTGGAAGAAAATATGACTATATCATTTCAAGTAAATCTAAGAACCGAAATAAAATCAAATTTTCGAATTCTGATTTGTCGAGTTTGGAACAGATTTTTATTTGTATTGAATTTAATGTTACTTTTCTAAATAAATTTCAGTATAAGGCTTATCATAGTACAATTAATACTATATTATTAGTACCTAAGTATTATTACCTCCTTTATGGTAAATGTTAGGATCACTTTACAGCCTACAATGCTTTATTTTACTTGTAACTAATCATCACCATAACAATGCTGGACATCCAAGCACCTGAGGCGCAGGCAAACATTTCTATTGGATATAAAAGTTGAATTCGTACGCAGTGTCGATGTTGGAGAACTTTCTACTATTTTGAAATACATTTGTAGATGTCTTGGATTTTATTTTCAATGTTGACTTACATAAGTAATAAAATATTTTTTTAATATTTTTTTTAAATGTTTTATTAGGAAAGCGTGCTCCATCTCTGACCACATCAATGCTTAACATTAGGCAAGGTGTGGTCAAACGCGAACCCATTTTGAAATAAATATATATATATATATAAGAGGTAAATGTAACTGATTGATTTCGTTTTTATCTCAATAAATAATAATTTAATTTAATTTAATAATTTAATATACATATATATATTATGCAGTCCATTTTCAAGGCCCTTGTTAGAGTGAGTTACTTTTTTAGAGTTTGACATAAACTAAAACATATTTTCATAATCGTACTTCTTGGTGATAAGGCACCGTATGTTAGCACCATTCTAGAATTCAAAAGCACAATAGATATTCTAACTCGTTTCAAATACCACCATGACGCAGAAAAATAGCCGAGATGAATGCGATATGGAAAGGTGCGTCCACCATCACAATAGCGCCGCGTTTGTGTTCAAAAGACATGCCTGAAACCTATTAACTTAAAATTATTAGACTTAATAATAACTGAATGCGTTAAGCATATTAATTCTACTCTTTTAATCCTTGAGAATATTTTATATTGAAGCGCTTGTAGCGAAGTTTGCATAGCCATTCTGAATCGATAAGCAAAGTTAAGCAACGTCCGTTTCGGTCATGACTTGGATGGGTGACCGCTGGTGACATTACTTCTGAGCGCTTCCGTGCTTCGGAGGGCACGTTAAGCCGTCGGTCTCGGTTGTTGTCTTAGGATGGCAGTCGTTATAGCATGGTGGTAGGGCATTTTGTGAATGCTCGCTTGGCTAGCTACCACCCTCAAGTAGAAAATCTGTCTCCAACCACCTATCGGTGTGTTCCGGCAGTTGTCCTTGAGAGAGAGTATCTCTAGGTTAGCCTGAACAACATCTTCGACCACATCATCACTTACCATCAGGTTAGATAGTGGTCAAAGGCTAAACTATTAAGCATAAAAAAAACCTGATGAAAGAAAGAGTATAAAACTGTGTGGTGTAAGGAATTTTGCGCTAGTTGCAGCATACAAGTAAAAAACCTGTCACCAAACACCCAACAGTGAGTTTTGACAAGTGATGTTAAATAAATGCATAATCTAGTCTGTTAGCAGTTTTCGTATTGGATGAAATGTATACTGAATATATATAGAATGCGTTCTGGCTGAATTACGATTTTAACTACAACTTGGATTGTGTATTGAACGAACTGCTAACAAATCCTATTAATCATTTACAGGTTAGATAGTTTAGAGTGAGGTTAGAGAGAAAAGGATAGCTATCAATCATAAAAAAAACTTTTAAGAGTTATTTATATATCTCACCGGGATTATCTGTCTTCAAACTATTCAATAAGTTTACCCTTAGTCATATTGGTTCTCTGAGACTTTATTTGCTTTAATAATCACTTGACAACTATTTTGACCTCAACACATTGAATAACGTTTTAGGGAATCATTTAAAATTGACAAGAATTTTGTTTGAGAGTGCGTATTGTAGCAATCGACAATTACTTTCCTAACTCTACGACTAATGGACGCCACAATACTTTCATGGCAAAGCACGAGTTTATTTAAATGTTTTATTTACAGAGTAACAGATGTTTTAATAGAAGTTCAAGTTCAAATTCTATTAAAACTTTTTAATAAGTAATGTTATCTCTACGTCAACCACACAAAGTCTGTGCCACCATAATAAGGAGGCAAATCAGAAGACTTTGCTTTTGGAACTGAAAGCCTATTGAAGCTCGCGCTAATAGGAGCCTTATTTCAATATCAGTATGGTTAAATATTGTACTGGCGGGTAACGAGTTGCTAATTTAGTTCATCTAGCGAGAGACGTGGGTGGACTCATATTAAAACATGCTAATGCTATTCAAAACCTGAATAACTAATTTCTAAAATGTGGCAAGAAAACACCTCCAAAAATTACATATGCAGTCAGCCTAATAATGTTTATCCTACCTAGCTGAACTAAGATGCGCGTACAAGAGCTAAGTCATGTTATTTAACACTATCTCACTTGATGGTAAGTGATGATGAGTCAAAGATAAGGTTTATTTGTCAAGTTTGTTTATAGTGATAAAAAACGTACAAATAATACAATTACAAATTAGGCTAACCTATATGGCTAACTTACTCTTTCTCAAGGATAGCAATCTCAATACACCGTTACGTGCTAGACGATACAATGTCTACTTGAAAAATATTTATTTTCTTATTTGGAGCAAAAAAAGACATACATACATTTAAATAAACAAAACAGAAGGAATTGGTACAAATTGTTTGCCACAAACCAGTCCCAACTCAGCACGTTGCTGGTCTAAACCAGCGCTGGTCTTCCGTTGAGACCGGCAAGTGACGTTACGTACGAGTAACGTACACGATACGCGTACGAGTAAAACTAAACATAATGACAGAAAACCACAAAAAAAGTATGTTTGGCAATACTAATACCTTATGCATAACATAAATAAACCTGATACAAAGATACTAACTTCCTAAAATGTGTTATAAACGCTCAAACAAGAATGAAAATGTAAAAAGAGAACAAACAATTTACACTTATCACTGTACATGAAACAGAATCTATTTTTCAGAACGGAATCAATCAGACAGCACTAGTGTCATATCGCTGTTCTTCTACTTTCTGGTGAGAGTAAAAAATTTTTTCAATTTGGATCTAAAACTGTTTATACTCTGCAGGTTCCTTATCGGCGGCGGAATGTTATTCCAACACTTGGTCGCCACATACCGGAAACTACCACGGAATGCGGCTAACCTGTGCCGCTCCGTCATAACTTGCATCGAACAATGGCGACCAGTGTTGGGATTAGACTTCCATGACCACTTTTCGTACAGATAACTGGGAGACTCGAATTTTATGACGCCAAACATCAGACAAGCTACGTGTAACTTTCGACGATGCATCATTTTTAAAAACTGATCTTCATTCAATAATGGGGACATATGACATCTCAGCGGTATGTTGAAACAAAAACGGTCACAAGCATTCTGAACACGTTGTACTAACTTTTTAGTTTTTTGACTAATAGTCGAGGACCAAATCTGTATCCAAATAATTTAATTTTGACAAATCTTCGTTTACAAAAGGTCTAATTTTATATAAAATTTTTAGTTTATAAAAGCAATTTTTGACGCATCGCTATATGGTTGTAGTACCGCAGCTCAGAGTCCATTAATAAACCTTGATTTCGCGTTTCATATACCCGATCAATAGGCTCCTCCATGAGCGTGATACTTGCAGTTGGACTAAGTCTGTTGAGTTGATGTTTAGTTCCAAAGATCAAACATTTAGTTTTAGCAGGGTTGAGTGAAAGGCAGATGTCACTAGACCATACTGCTATTCTCGCGAGATCACCATTCAGTTTGCTTATAGCTAAATCAATATCTTGAGGTTTACACGATATGTTAACTTGTATGTCATCCGCATACAAATTTGCAGTCTATGATATGGTTTACGACATCAGCTGAGTATAAAGTAAACAGAAAAGGCCCCAAAATGGAACCCTGAGGTACTCCTCTATTTAGAGCCAACTTGTTAGATAGTAGAGAAGAACCATCAGTGCGACTCAGTTTTACAGACTGATAACGTTTATTTAGATAGCTGTTAAACCGCTGTATAGCTCTTACATCAAAACCATAGTAATGTAACTTTGAAAGGAGAAGATTAACATTCAGACAATCGAACGCCCTTGAATAGTGTAATAACACTAAAAGTGTACACATACCTTGGTCTTGCGCGCCAAGTATGTTGTCCGAGACGTCAAGCAAAGCTGTTGTTGTACTGCGACCCTTTCTAAAGCCTGACTGTACTTCAGGTAAATTGTTATTTTATTTTCAAGAAAATCGGTAAACTGCATCCATACTGCCTTTTCCAAAATCATAGACAAACACGGCAGAATACTTATAGGTCTAAGATCTTTTAAGTCGACCGAGTTTGAAAGTTTCGATAACGGTTGCACAATTGCATGTTTCCATACACATCAGAGACCGCTTTAGATATAATCGAAGTATATATTTATAAGTGTCTGTATGCTTTATATTGTATAAGGAAACATCATTATCAACATGTCCAAACTAATAGCATCACACTCTTGGGCATTAGATTTCAGGCTTCTAATTATACTTATCAGTCGGTCGAGGCTCACTAGTTCTTATTGCCTGATAGGTTAGCCTTTGACCACTATCTCACCTGATGGTAAGTGATGATGTGGTCGAAGATGTTGTACAGGCTAACCTATAATTACTGGCTCTCAAGGACAGCTGCCGGAACACACCGTTAGGTGCTTGGCGACAGATTTTCAACTTGAGGGTGGTAGCTAGCCAGGCGGGCATTCGCAAAGTGCCCTACCACCATGCTGTAACGACTGCCATCCTAAGACAACAACCGGGACCGACGGCTTAACGTGCCCTCCGAAGCACGGAAGCGCTCTGTAGTAATGTCACCAGCGGTCACCCATCCAACTCCAGACCGCGGCGGACGTTGCTTAACTTTGCTGATCGATTCAGAATGGCCAAGCAAACTTCGCTACGAGCGCTTTCAATGCGAAATACTGCGTCGTTAAACCTATGGTGTTCAAAATACGTCAGGTTAGAAATTAAAGTGTGAGGGTTACCTGGTAAATTTAAAAAATGTTTGTTTGTAACGTCAGGATCATTAAAGAAAGCTGGTAGATCTGTGTCTTTGTTTGGTATTAAAATATTTTAAAGATTTTTCCAAAGAAGTTTAGGCTTTTGCAAATTACAATTAGGCCGATTTTTCATTAAAAAGTGCTTTATTAATTGTCGATTTTAAGCTATTATAGTAATTTTTCTTAAGCTGTCTTAGTTTTGTGATAGTCTGTTGCAGCCTCATCTCGCAGCCTCATCATCATTTTTATCTGTAATCCAAGGATACGTGCGATCCTTGATTACAATTGACACAGTGGGCACGTGGAGATCAAACACCGTTATGACAATATAGTTGAAAGTTGTTACCATTTCATTTACATCAGCAATCTGGGGAATGAGGTCCCATCCTACATACTGTAGATCAACATTAAAATTATGCATATTGATATTTTTCTAAGGTCTATAAGTTATTGTGTGTGGAATTGTTTTTAAACGCCTAATTTAAAACTCACACACAACCAAACCGTGTCCAGTAAGAGTCCCCACAAGTTCTTAAGTTATTTTATTAGTATACATATCAGAGCAAACCACATCGATTTATGTCTGTGTAGTATCGGTGAAATGTGTTGGTTCAGCGACCAGGTTCAAGTTAAAACACGATAGGAAAGACTTGAATTTGATAGTAAAACTGTAATTTGTATTTAAATCAGTACTATCAGTACTAATATTATAAATTCGAAAGTAACTCTGTCTGTCTGTTACGCTTTCACGCCAAAACTACTGACCGATTTGAATGAATTTTGGTATGTAAATAGTTTGAGACCCGAGAAATAACATATTAGGTGATTTCAATATAAATTACTAGCTTTCCGGACGCGGCTCCGCCCGCGCGTATGTAGGTTATCGCGCAAAAACATTAACCTCTTTTTGCGCAGTTAGACGAAATCTATCCTATGTTTTTTCTCGGGTCTCAAACTATTTACATACCAAATTTTATTCAAATCGGTCCAGTAGTTTTGGCGTGAAAGCGTAACAGACAGACAGTGTTGTGAGAGTGAGCCACATTTGTTCGACTGCGGCGTGGTGCGGGTCTACTGGATGGCACTAAATGCGTACGGCGACTCTGTTAGCCAAGCCTAGCTAATTAGCACCCTCAAGTTGCTAACTAGCTAGGCAGGCATGCTATAACTAAACCGACAGCTTCACGTGGCCTCCGTAGCACAAAAACGCCGAGTAGTAATGCCACTTGCAGCCACCCATCCAAATCTTGCATAGGTGCTTAGCATAGTGGATCGGTTAGAAACGACAAAAACAGCTAAGCTACGACTGTCACCGAACACTTAACTGTCAACAGTCCTGTCAGCAGCCGTCCTTGAGAGCCAGTTTCTATTCTAGCTTGTAAAACACAACGATTAAAATAGTCTTATATAGCAGTAATAAAACTAAAACAGGTAAACTAGTAACGACTGATCGAAAAATGTTTAACATATAAGTTTTAGGTGGGGTAATTCGTAGCAACAACATTCAGCTACGTCGTAGACAGAGCTATGACATATTTTTATTAAATTAGTTTCCAAGCAATGCAACATTCCTGAATAATTCATTAATTCAAAACAATTAGACGGGACTGTAAAAAGTTATTAAATCTTAATATTACAACTTATCTTAATCCTAACCGTTGTGAAGATGTTACAATCTAAGTCAAAAGTCACAATCAAAATATTTCAAGCCTTAAAAAATGGAATTATAATAATATACATTTTTCTTCAATATCAGATCTAAATAAACAATATAAAAGATTTCATTCTATTTTTTTTTACTCACTGAACATGATTTTTGTTTTCAAAAAGTTGTCGATAACATTGAGCCTGTTTGATATCTTCGACCAACATCATCACATACCAATATGTGTAATATTGTAATTTAATCGGCTGAGCATGCGTCATTGCAAAAATTAAAAATGTTAAATAAAAAGAGCAACACATCAAATAGTCCATAGTTCAAAATCCCAACACGAAGTTAAGCAGCTTAAACGAGCAGCAGTTGAAATTCCCAATTACTTCATTATTATTATTATTTACAAAAAACTGGGGTCTCATTTTCTTGTACGGAACTCTATGTTGTATATATATATTCAATTTGTTATCAGTAGATTTCGATAAAGCATCACAAACAATCAACATGAACAATTATTTGCTAGAACACGTGTAGCACTTAGTATGCTACACTACCTATTGACTATTCCCTAATTAGAGACATCATGTCGAGCCGCGAACAACGTGACATTCGTAACGAATAATAGAACAGGAATCCCGAAGTTATGGCAACTATTACCAACAAAGGGCCATGTACATGTGAGTAGAGAAACAGTAACCAGCGAGACACAGCGTGGCACACAACACGCGGGCCGCGTCTCTGCGCAAGGTTAATGAACGAGTACAGTAGGTTAACTTAATCACGCTTATGAATTGTCACGTGTTTACTTTTAATTAAATTTACATATTATAACTTTCGCTTAAAGCAACCTTTTGACATTTGCGCGTTATCCCACCTATATGTATGTATATGTAAAGGGTCGAGGGTGCCGGTACCGTGGGGCTATACTGAAAGGTGTGAAAGTTTGTCATTTATTTGTGATCCTGATTTGAATATTTATTCAAGTAGTGTTCATTTGGTCCCAAGTACAAAACAATTGTTTAATTGTGAAAGTATTTTTTTTGTAAGTGTATACACGAGTAGGGGAGAATTGGGGGTTCTGCATCTGCATCGCTCTCGCTACGCTCGAGCTCGCGATGCATGACCCCCAATTCTCTCGATTATCTGCTATCCAATCCACATCAAACATACGATTAATAAGTAGTATTGTAATTACAAGGGAACCGACAACTTGTTTGCGCACGGATCATGTGTCAGATGTTTTTATTCTCTATAATCGTCTCGTTAGCGCATTTTACAACATGTATTATGTTCGCTCACTATATTCGTCGCACTGAATTAAAAAAAGCGAGGTTCCCTCTAGCTTATAAACCGCTATCGTTTTATCTGGTCAGTCTGCATTTGTTTATCTGAGCAGTTCATTTTATTTTAGACCGTTCAAGACAGATCAGTTCAGAACATAATACTTTGTCTGTCTAGTGAAACAGATGCGACCGACACATTTATAAGGCATAGGTATATAGTATCCCGATTTAAGTGTGGGTTATACAGCCGTGGTATGTTACCTAGAGTACGTACGAGTACGTATAAAGTGGGGACTTTTTATGATTATTACATTTTATTATTTTGTACTCATGTCAATGATATGTGCAGTCCTATGTACCTAGGCTATCAAGTCAGCCTATATTTGGATTTTCTAGCGTACGTGATTCAACGATATTTTTTTCGTCATATTTTTTTATCAAAGATACGATTAGTCAGACTGTCATGTTGACGTAGTTGGTAAGTTCTTGTCTTCTATGTTGCGGGTACTAGGTTTGATTCCCGACAGTAGCATAAATCTCCTCATCAAGGAAAATATGCACTTCTGGTTCTGGGTGTCATTGTGTGTGTGTGTGTGAAGAAGTGAATGTTTCTAGCACCTAAGATACAAGTCTATGAATTTAGTGTGGGCTATGAGTTTAAAAGTTTTTGTTTTTAGTATTTTCTAAGATATCTATACTTTTCACTATCTATACTATTAAATAGCTTCTTAGCAAACAACAATATTACTGTGATTATATCGATACAAATATTTCTGAAAAGAATTTCTCTTAGCGATAAGACTCCATTGTCACTATCCATAGGTTACTTTACGGGCTTTTGGTTCTTTTGATGTTTTGTAGTAATCATCTTGTATAGAAAATAAAAAAAGTTAAAAAAGAGATTGATTATAATGAATAAATAAATAAATGACGGCCTATGGTTCAAAGATACAACCTTCGTTTCATGATTTTACATAATTAAAATTATAATATACGTTTTGGTTAAAATTTAACGTAGGTACCTACATATTAATGTCTAATAAAAATACTAAATAGGTAACAGTAGTGATCAGAACATTATGTGATTTTTAAATATTTACTTAAGTAGCAATACATTTTTAGTATCGTCAAAAAATACAAATCGACTTATTGATGTTTGTTTCGCTACTAATATCTAAAAGATTTAGTTATAAGGATTTTCATAAAAAGCATTGTTTTATTCGAGAGGTTCTCTCATTACTGGTGATCAATTGAAATATGTTGTTTACCAGTTAAGTGAGATCTGTAATTTAAAAGACTCGTAATTGGTATAAGTACCTGCCACTTCCTTATAGGATTTTTGTCTCCAGTTGCTCGAGAATGTGCAGCAGTCATCGCTTTACATCCCTTGACGACAGCATAAAGTCTCATTCAGATTTGTTTATCGGTTGACAAGATGAAATGAACTTTGTTTACAAGATCGTTAAGGTATACAATCGTTAAAACTTTAACCTTTCTGTTTTTTTATTTTTGTACGTTTTAGTCAAGATTCGACTTGTGAATGCATCTTTATAAAATGAGATTATAAATAGGACTGATTTGGTGCATCTACATTTAAAAGCGGATATTCAGTGGTGGGCGACGACGCTCCAGCATCCAAAAAAAGTGCAGTTATTTACATATTCGGAACTTCAAGGAACCTAACTATGTAAGTAAGTGACCTTAAAGTATTTATTGTTAGTATGAATGAATTATTAGTGAGTGCAAATTGCCTTATAACTTCGGTGAAAAAAATTAGATGCCATGCTGGCGTAGTTGTTAAGTAATTGCCTTCTACACCGGGAGTTTCGGGTTCGATTCCTGACAGAAGCTCAATTTACTTCCCCAAGGGAAATTTGTATTTCTGGTTCAAGGTGAGATTATGAGTGAAGTGAATGTTTCTGGCACCCGCTATACAAGTCATTGAACTAAGTGTGGACTGTGAGTGTGAGGATGTAAACGTATAAAGTGTAATGTGACTTAGGTACCTGTGTTGATCGGCAAACTAACTTGTGTTAACTCATGGATTTTTTATTTATAAAGCATTTTGCTATGCTAGGCTAAAACAATGTTCAGAAACAATGTTGTGTTAACTCGTTGCGAAGTTATCTTCTATTATAATTATTTTAAATTATTGCTTTCAGGCCGGGCTGGTCGCAAAATCCTTTCTGGGCCGATGAGATTGATGTATCGGACGACGAAACACCGGCGGGGTCCGAGCCTGTAGCACCTCCACCTACACCACAACCTCCTGCAAAAAAGGTGGCTCAAGAAAAGAAGAAAGACGGAGGCGCATCAAAGAAACGGACGGCTAGCAGCGGCGCTGGGTCTTCATCGAGAAAGAAAAAACTGCCAGCGGCGGTGTCAACAGAACTGTTGACGACATCCCATTTCTTTGGCTCGGACACGG
Organism: Plagodis dolabraria; assembly: GCA_963854805.1. Classification (NCBI taxonomy): domain Eukaryota; kingdom Metazoa; phylum Arthropoda; class Insecta; order Lepidoptera; family Geometridae; genus Plagodis; species Plagodis dolabraria. The sequence continues at coordinate 39,910,756 of OY978441.1, read as the reverse complement.
ATGACGTAGAATTACCTCTGGCGCAGCCCTCGATTACACAGGTAATGAAAAAATATTATTCGCTCGTTTACTTATTTTTATGGGTGTGATACTCAGTGTGTGTGTGTGTGATGATTGTTTACGGCACCATGGCCCTCTTAGGCAGGGTATTTTTTTAGTTACGATGGTGGATAAGCGTTGTTTAATGCAGGCTAGATTATTTTTGTAAACATTTATGTAACTTACTTTTGTTACAGCAGTTATATCAATAAACTGTTACGTATGAAGGTCACTTATTATTTGTTTGATTTTTTTTCAGGAGATCGGAGAAAGCAGCAAGGTGAAACCAGCGCGTGCGGCTACATTGCGGAGCTTCTTTTCACAGCGCGGAACGAGCGGGTATACAACACAACGAGATCTCACACGTGGCGGGGAGTATTACGTCGAGTTAAGGGTCTATAATTCCCGAGAAGCTGAATGTCAGCCTAGCGAAGAACGTTGGAAAAGAGCCCTGGTTACTTTAAAATTGTGTACTGACACCCAAACACCTGTATGGCGCGCATTGTCAACACTTGTAGAAGCCGGGAAAAATGAATTCAAGGCTATACAGCCAATAATGTATCCCATGAAATTACATTGAACAGTATGTTTTAACAGATTGGTACAATCGCAATTGTTTCATTTTGTCTTTACTTTATTATATTACCTTGATATTTTTATTTCTACCTTATAATAGGTAATTACTTGCATATATACTACTTTTGAATTAGTTAATGTTAGTTTTAGATTTTATGAATAAAATTTGAAATGGTTATTCTTATTTTGTGTCTAATAATTGTTTTATTTACAGCAAAACTAAAAATGAGAAATATTGAAATATTGAAATATTGAAAATTGAAATATTGAAAAATTGAAATATAGAAACTGAAATACTAATTGCAAACATTATAATAATATCTACACAGTAAATTGCAAACTAGGATTACCAAACTATACATTTAAGTATCCCATGATACCGCAATGAACAATATGTTCTAACATACTGACGCAATAATATTCAATTATTTCACTTTTATCTAACTATCTTTACTTAACTGTTATCTTTATTTTATTTATACCTTATAATAGGAAAGCATTTACAATACTTTTTAATCAACAAATGTAAGTTTTATTTTCATGAATAAAATTTTAACTGGTTATTATTATGTTATGTCTAATGATTGTTTTATTTACAGCAAAACTATAAATGAGAAATATTGGAATATTGAAATATTGGAATATTGAAAAATTTAAATATAGAAACTGAAATACTGAAATATACTACTGAAAACTAATTGCAAACAGTAAAATTAAATCTCAGATTACGAAACTATGCATTTATATTATTACCGACATCTAGGCAGGTTAATCGCTTCATATCAATTCATGCAACTATTATATTAAGTAAATACCTCAAATATTTACCTATATTTTTTAATATTTTTTATCAGTTCAAGTTTGTTATCAAGTATACCTACTAAGGAACAAGTGAGGCAAAATGGTATATTGTAGAGAGTGTAATATTGAGGTGTCTCGTATCTCGTCGCATTATAAAAGTAGTATTCATAAATCAAACTGTTTGATCAACTCTGAGTTCCCAGATGTGCAGATTATAGCTAGTGCATTTAAATCTAGAATTGTAAGTTATAAAATAAACCCTATTTCGAATAATATGCTGCCTGAGGAATTTTTGAATAAAGCCTCTACTTCAGTTTTACAATTAATAAAAAAATCATTGATCCAACACAATGCATTAAAAGTCAACATGGAATTTTTTGTGTCATATTATTTACCTAAAAATGATGAAAAAGCCCTTAAGTCATTTAATGTGCCATTTGTAAAGATTTTTTACAACTCTGATTTGATATCGTTTTATAAAACATGTGTCCAAAAGCTGATAACGAAATGTTCAGAATTCGAAATGTCGGGGAGTGGTTGGACACTAAATTCTATCAGTCATTTAGAATTAAATATTAATCAATACAATCCATTACGGGCGGGCTCATACGTGAAATTGCCGCGAGAAATTCAAAACACCAAATCATGTTTAAACATTCAAAACAAAGATGATCGATGTTTCTTATGGAGCATAATTGCGCATATGTATCCAGCAAAAAATAATCCAAATAGAGTGTCGTCATATCCACATTATAAACATATTCTGAACACTTCAGGAATGACTTTTCCTTTGAGTTTAAATGATATTAAAATATTCGAAAAGATAAATCCTTTAATTTCGGTAAATGTGTACGGTTTGGATAAAAACAATATAGTATCTGGTCCCCTCTACAAAACAAAACATCGTAAGTTGACGCATATTAGCCTGCTCCTCATTGAGATAAACGGGAAAAACCATTTCTGTTTGATAAAAGATTTCGGAAAGCTTGTACATAGACAACTTACACAACATAAATGCAGAATTTTTTTGTGTGACGAATGTTTTATTTATTTTCCATCGCAAGAAAAACTGGTAAATCACGATTGCGCTAGAGTAAAAACAATTCTGCCTCAACCAGGTAGTAAGTTATTATTTTCGCATGTTGAACGAACTCGTAGAATTCCTTTCGTAATATATGGTGATTTTGAAAGTTTGCTTAAAGAATATTCGGATAAAAGCAAATCACAACATGTTGAGAACGTGCAAATACATCAAGCGACTTGCTTTGCTTATTACATATGCTGTGAGTCTAAACCGAGTCTAAACAAATTTGTGTCTTATCGGGGCCCAAATTGTGTAAAAAAATTTATTGAAGCTCTAACTAATGATGTAATGGAATTATATCAAATTATATCAATTAAACATGAAATGATGCCGCTAACTGAAAATGAGCTGGCATCGTTTAAACATGCTACCATCTGTCACTTGTGTAAAAAGGAATTTGTAGCTGATGACGTAAAATGCGCAGACCACGATCATTTTGATTCAGCTTATTTAGGTCCGAGTCACGTGGGATGTAATTTGAATGCTAGGACATGTAAATTTATTCCAATCATATTCCACAATCTTTCCGGATATGACTGTCATTTATTTATTACCGAGCTATCTGCGATCATAGGACGTATTAATCTTATTTCAAAAACAAAGGAAAAATACATATCAATCACAAAGTTTATACCAATTGATTCCATCAATGCCGCTCAGTTGAAATTTATTGATTCGTTCAATTTTCTTAGTTGCGGCTTGGATAAGTTAGTAAAAACACTGCAGAAAAGTGACTTTAAAAATTTAAAAAAATATTATCCTGATAGTAAATCGTTTGATTTATTGTGTCAAAAAGGAGTATATTGCTATGATTATTTGAATTCGATGGAACGCTATAATGAACCAAATCTTCCTGACAAGAGTAGTTTTTTTAATAGGCTTTCTTCTGAAGATATATCAGATAAAGATTACGAACATGCGCAAACTATTTGGAATGAATTTAACATAAAAGATTTAGGGGAGTACACCGATTTATATTTAAAATGCGATGTATTATTATTATGTGACGTTTTTGAAAAATTCAGAACAATGAGCTTGACTTACTACAACTTAGATCCTTGTCATTATGTATCATCACCTTCATTAAGTTGGGATGCCATGTTATTGTTTACAAAAGTTGAGCTTGATTTAATTTCCGATGTTGAAATGTATCAAATGCTTGAAAAAGGCATTAGAGGAGGTTTAGCACAATGTTCTCTCAGAAATGCTAAAGCAAATAATAAATATTTGTCTAATTACAATAAATACGAGCCCAATTCTTATCTAATGTACCTCGATTGTGTAAATCTTTATGGATATACGATGATGAAATGTCTTCCTACCAATAATTTTTCCTTTCTAAATGAAGACGAAATTAAAACCCTTAACAACATTGAATCGATACCAGATAGTAACAATCGCGGATACATACTTGAAGTGGACCTTGAATATCCTCCACAAATACATGATCATCATTCTGATTTACCATTCGCGCCAGAAAAATGTATTCCGCCTAATGGAAAATCTCAAAAGCTAATAGCAAACCTACATAATAAATATAAATATGTCATACATTATACTCATTTAAAAGAATGTTTGAGAAACGGACTTGTACTATTAAAAATACACAGAGTATTGGCTTTCGATCAGAAACAATTTCTAAAACCTTACATTGAATTAAACACATTGTTGCGACAAAATGCAACTTCCGAATTTGAAAGGGATTTTTTTAAAAAACAGAATAACTCTATATTTGGTAAAACGATAGAAAACAAAAGAAATCAAGTTGATGTAAAACTAGTTAATGTATGGAAAGATTGTTCTAACAGAACTAATAAAATTTGCGGCGCTGAAAAATATATAAGTGCGCCAAATTTTATGAATCTCTCGATTTTTACAGAAAATTTGGTAGCTATTCAAATGCAGCCAACACAAATCAATCTAGACCGACCAATATATATTGGCTTTACTGTTCTAGAACTCGCGAAGAGACATTTATATAGATTCCATTACGCGATTATGAAAAAAATGTATGGAGAAAATATATGCCTTTGCTACACAGATACTGATAGTCTTTTATATTTGATAAGGACTGATGATTTCTACAAGGATATGAAACTTAACCTACAATACTTTGACACTAGTAATTTTAAAGAAGATAATGTATATGGTATACCTCATGTTAATATTAAACAACCTGGATATTTTAAAGATGAAATGGCTGGTGAGTTAATTACAGAATTCACAGGACTTCGCGCAAAACTTTATTGCATAAATACTGAAACATCTTCACTTAAGAAAGCCAAAGGCACAAAAAAATGTGTAACGAGGAAACTTGACATGGCAAAATATAAACGATGTTTGTTTAGGAATATTGATTTTAGAGATAGTATGTACATTATTAAATCAATTAATCATAAAATATTTACTCAGAGGTTGAATAAATTGATTTTAAATAAATCAGATGATAAGAGACAGATCACGAAAGATATAGTAAAAACTGTACCTTGGGGACATTACAGCAATATATTATAATAATATTGTATTATATTAGAAATATATCATAATAATAAAAGTGACATTTAAAAGCAACATTGAACTGTAAATAATGACAAAATTATATATCTTGTCAACTGAAAACCGTTTTATTTTGGTAAATGTTTACTATAATTCCTAACATAATAACTATATATATATTTATAAGTAATACATTTGTAAAGTTATATAGTCTGTAAGTCTTGATTTACTGGTAAAAGTTATAATTTGCTATATATAATATATGTGAAATATATATGAAATAAATTGAAATCGCATAAAATATCATTCCTTGCATTTTTCTTAACCTATCCTAATTCCTGTCTGATTTTATAAGATTATTGTTAGTGTTCGACCGAATCCAGATTTACATCGGTCACCGAAATAATGTGTAGGTAAACCCTGCGTAAGCAAGATAAATAAAACAAGTACGTGACTCGTAACTATGTTTATTAGGTTATATATTCAATAATATTACAATAAAATAAAATATCAATAAATACAATTAGATAGATTTATAAAGGTTCTGGGACACATAACTTTTTTGTCATCTTACTTATTAAATCTTGCGTTGCGTCTAAAATGTTATCATATTTATCCTCAACTACATACTGCACACTTACACAACAATCATCACTTGCTAGGGTGTTAATTTCACTGATTTCAATTTTTATTAAGTGATGTCCTTTTCCTGGTATTTTTCTGACAACGAATGATGAATCTGGTGATATTTTTTTCTTAAAACTTAACTTTCCTTTCTTATGAATTGTTTTGAATGATTTATTTTTTGTATTGGTTTCTTTATTTTCTCGAACAATATCTCTATCGTGTTCATGACTGTTCCAGATTAAATTCATGTCTTGAGCCTCTTGTAGATAGAAAGGATCAGCGTCAGCAAAAACTATGCTTGTCATTGTTTCTGTAACAAAATAAAATAATACTTATTAAATTAACCTTCATATGAACTACCAATTAGTTTTAACTGATATTATTAGTAAAAAGTTAAAATAAACACTTACCAAAATCAGGATATATGTAAACCAACAGTGCAATGCAAATTTGTCTGCTATACAGTGGAGCTGGTGCAACAATGAATTAATAAGTATTACAAAAATAATAACTAAAATATAACTAGGTACTTACCTTTTTTGGTAATAGATCACGTGGACAAAGGTTGTTTTTAAAAGCTAAATTTCTTGGAAAGCAAACATTAGAACCGCTAACATTCGATCAATAGAAATGGACATTGTAATGATTTATCTATTTAATATAAATACCCTATACAGTATTGTCAGATATCATTATGAGGTTGATAAAGCAACCCACAACTTTAGAAATTAACAACATAGAAGTAAAATCACATTCCGGAATTAACAGACATAGCGTATTACTTCCCAATACGATTCGCTGTCTAATTTGCGGTCCATCTAATTGTGGAAAGACCAATGTAATGATAGGCTTATTATTACATAAAAACGGCTTAAAATTTAAGAATGTTTATCTGTATTCAAAAACCACATTTCAACCAAAATACTGCTTTTTAAATGAAATCTTGAATCAAATTCCAGATATAAAATTTAACATATTTAATGATAACAAAGACGTTATTGACCCGGATATTGCTTTACCAAATTCTGTTTTTATTTTTGACGATGTGGCATGCGAGAATCAGACAAATATACGTAACTATTTTTCAATGGGACGGCATAAAAATATAGATTGCTTTTACTTGTCCCAAACTTATTCGAAAATACCAAAACAATTAATACGAGATAATGCAAACTTTTTAATAATTTTTAAACAGGATGATATAAATTTAAAACATATTTATAATGAACATGTTAATTCAGACATTGATTGGTCCAAATTTAAAAACATATGTTTAAAAACATGGACTTATCCGCACTCATTCTTAATTATAGATAAATATAGTGAATTAAATAATGGTAGATACAGAAGTGGATTTGATACATTTATTAAGTTCGATTGATTTCATTTAAATACAAGTCATAACTACTAAAGTCATCATTTCTTATAATTTAATGGATGTGGTAACATCGTTATAAAACATGGAAAAAAAATGGAAACACCAAATACTCGCCTCAGTTAAAACAATTAAAAACAAAATAAAACAAATAAAGGATGAAGAAGACAACACAAACTTAAATTTAAATAAAATATTTAAACCTCTCACTGATCCTCTTAATAAAATGGCTGAATCTAATTCATATAAAAGTGATATTAAATGCACTTTTGATACAAATGATTCATCACTGTGTAATTATTCCAACGGTTCACCCGACGACAAATTTCAAAGCTATAACTCTGCTAAAAGTGAAAATACATTAACCGATAGTGAATCAGAAAAACAAATACATTCAACGCCATTTAAAAATGAAAAAAAAGTAACCAATTTAGACACTCCCCTTCTATCAATATTAGAAAAACAAAATTTGCTTGATGAAAATAATACATTAAATGTACCATTTGGAGTACGGGATGAAAACAAGCAATTATTCATGGGAAACATACCAATCTCTTTTAAGGTTTTTGGTAAAACTTCTAGCGACAATGAAATTTCTTTAATGACCCTTGGAAATATAAACTACGAAATGACACCTGGTATTAAGGAACTTTTATTTAAAAAAAAGCCGGATTTAAATTTGGTAACAGAGAGAGATAAAATAGTTTATAAAGATATGTTACACAATACTAATGCTCACAAAAGAGATTTTAATCGTTTAGGCCAAATAAGAGGAGACAAAAGCATGAAGTACTGCCAAATTATAAAACCCTTATTTTTTGATCGAGATGAAGTGGAAAACAAAGCTATCAAGCGTGGAACTGGAGTTAAATCCCCAAGTTTTAAAAAAACCTATAAATCAAATACAGATTTTATTTATTGGGACGATCCTAATGAATTAATTGAAAGACTTATGCTTTTGGTGGCATCTAGAGATGCTGGTAACAGTAATCATGACAATGAAATTATTTCAATCATAGAAGAGTTAAAAGAAGCTGGTATAATTAAAGAATAAAATGACTAAGCGTTGCGAATATTTGTTTAGTCTTTAAGAATCATTCAAACATGAATGTCAACAAATTCGGCCATCACCTATATAAAAAACAGAAAAAAGATTATATAATCCAAAGCGAATGTTCTATAAAACAATCTAGTGATGGAAATTTAAACGCCCAAAATAAGATCCTTAAAAATTTGGAACATCCAATTGATCTGAATGACAGCGCAACCAAAGAATATGTTGATAAATCTCTCATTAATATTTTGAATAAAATTTCATCTAACACAAACTTGCTTATTGAATTAAATAATCGAGTTAATAAATTAGAAGTAATATTTAAACATTATAATAAACATGAGCAAAAAAAGTGTGGTAAATGAGATTCATAAATATGCAAGGGTAAATTTTCCTCGAAGACATGTTGTGATGAAAGATATTGATGACCTTTGGCAAGCTGATTTAATAGATATGCAAGCTGTTTCTAAATTTAACGGTGGTCATAATTTTATTTTAGCCGTTATCGATACTTTTTCAAAGTACGCATGGGCATATCCACTGAAAAGTAAAAAAAAAGAAGTTGTCACTCGAGCTTTTCAATCTTTATTACATAAAGGACGAGTGCCTAAACACCTACAAACGGACAGAGGCAATGAGTTCTATAATGACAAATTCAAAAAAATTGTGGATAGTTATAAAATAAATCACTACTCCACTTACTCTACTAAAAAAGCATCTATTGTAGAAAGATTAATCCGAACATTGAAAAATAAGCTCTACAAAGAATTCAGTTTCAGAGGAAACTATATATGGTATGACGAAGTTCTTAATAAAGTGATTGACATATACAACAATACCATTCATAGAACAATTGGTATGTCTCCAGCACAAGTAAAACAAAAAAATAAAGATATATTACTGGAGAGGTTCAAAAAGAATCTTACCTCTATCCCTAAAGAAAAATATAGAAAGAAATTGAATGCCAATGATTATGTGCGCATAAGTAAATATAAAGGCACATTTGAAAAAGGGTATACGCCGAATTGGTCAACAGAAATTTTCAAAATCATCAAAGTGCAAAACACTGACCCAATAACTTATTTATTAGCGGACATGAGGCATCGTCCAATACTAGGTGCATTTTATATACAAGAACTACAAAAAACTCAGCACCCTGATGTTTATCTTGTCGAAAAAGTTTTGAAAAAAAAAGCTAAAAGGTGTTACGTTAAATGGCTCGGGTTCCCTTCCAGTGAAAACAGTTGGATTAACAAAACGAATGTTTTATAAAGATTGATTATACATAATTGTAATTCAGTCTCCATCTGGTTATGACGGAAGATAGTCTTCTGAATAGATTAATCAACAAATTGCCATTTGAACTTCATCTACCAGGATATAATTTCTGTGGACCAGGAACTCGCTTAAAAGAAAGACTGGCTCGTGGGGATAAAGGCATCAATCAGCTGGACGAATATTGCAAACAACACGATATAGCCTACAATAATTCATCTAATTTACATAAACGGCGTAAGGCAGATATAATTTTACTAAAAATGGCGAAGACACGGACTACTTCTGCTAATGCTAGTCCCGGAGAAAAAATAGCAGCTTCATTGGTTAATAAAGCAATGTTGGCCAAAGTTGCTTCTGGTTCTGGAATGAAAAAGAATTTTAAAAGCATTGTATCTCACACTAAAAAGCAGATTCGTAAAATGAAACCAAAATGTAAAAAAATGGCAATAGAACTGGCATTTGCTGCAGCAAAAGATTTAACGAAAGATTTACCTATTAAACTACCACGAATTATTCCTTTACCAAAATCAGGAGGTGTTCTTCCTTTAATACCTATTTTTGCGGGATTATCAGCTGCTGGAAGTCTGGCTGGTGGAGTATCCGGAATCCTTAAAACGTACAACGAATACAAAGCTGCAAAAAAACGTCTTTCGGAGTTAAAGAGACATCATGATAAATTGGAAGGTTTAACTATAGGCAAAGGGCTATGCATTAAACCATATAAAAAAGGTTTTGGATTATACTTATCTAAAAAAAAAAAAAACTAAATCAACGGTTGCCTAGTCGGGCTCTTACAAATATAGATTTATTGAAATATTGTAATAATATTCCTTACTTTAGAGGTGTTTTTATGAGAGATAATTTACCTAAAAGACCATATCCTATTGAGTGTGGTGTCGTCAATTTAGATAGCTCAATAAATCCTGGAACTCATTGGGTAGCCTATGTGAAAATTGACGATTACATTGAATATTTTGATAGCTATGGGAACTTGAGGCCGCCTAAGGAATTTATAAAATATATGATGAAGGGAAACATTCTATATAACTATAATAATCATCAAAAAAATAATACGTATAACTGCGGTCATTTATGCCTTAAATTTTTAGAACAGTTTTGGTGTAATACAAACAAATAAATAGTGGATGTGTTTTATGTTTTCTCCAGTTTAGTATAAATTGTAGAACAGTCTACGACTATGTCTATCTCATTAAGTTTTTCTGGAAAGAAATCTATATTAGAAACCACTTTTCATCCACCTCTATCTTTAAATCATAGCTATGAGTGCGGATTATTATATTTCTCTGTTTTCAATGTTATACCAAATATATCAGATGTTAACAATATATTTAGTTACGGTGAAAAAAATAAAAGATTAAAAATTCCAAATGGAAATTATGATTTACAAGACATTGCCGACTATTTAAATAGCAAATTGGATGACTGTGAACTCAATATTGAATCCAATTCAAATACTGCAAAATGTTCTCTTTTTTGCACAAAACCTGTTAATTTCCAAGTAATAAATAGTATGGGAAACATGTTAGGTTTTCGAAAAGAAATACTAGAAGCTAATAAATGGCATGTATCAGAGAATCCAGTGAACATTCTTCCAACAACAGTCATAAGGATCGAATGTGATTTAATACACGGCTCGTACATTAATGGTTTATCTTCCCACATTATTTATGAATTTGTACCAAACGTTCCTCCAAGCTTTCGGTTTATTGAAAAACCTAAAAATATTATATATTTTCCCGTAAAAGACAACAACATATCATCAATTACAGTAAAAGTTGTTGATCAAGAAGGCAATCTCATTGATTTCGGTGCAGAAGAAATTCAGATGAGCCTTCATCTACGCAAGCAGAAATGATTGTATTTGGTCAAAACACAAAAAAATATAATATTATATCACCAAAACCAAAATTAAAAAACGGTATTATCAGCTATGCTTTCAAAAGGCATAGACGTATCAGAAATCCCAAAGTAAAAAAAATAACAAAAAAGAATAAAGATTTTTTACGAGCTCTGGGTTTCAAAATATGAATATTCTCGATATTGATAATTCACCACATTTCGACAACTCTATTGAGAGTTACGAAATACATACATATAATCCATACAATAACAGTTTTAAAGCCAATGATGAAATACGCATATCTATCCAACAACAAGACATATATGTACTACCATCTGCCAGCTCTATTTACATCGAAGGACGTGCTACGGTAACTGGAAAAGATGCTGCAGGCCATCCTACTAAAAAACCTGTCAATTTTACTAATAATCCAATATCATATCTGTTTCAAGACATTCGATATGAAATAAATGGCGTAGAAATAGATCGTATCAGGAACTCTGGAATTTCTTCTACTATAAAATCATATATTTCTATGAATTACGGTGAGAGCAAAGTTGCTGCTGTATGGGGTTGGAATATAAATGGTCAAAATTCCAAAGATGATTTCTTTAGTGTTGTTATACCACTTAATAAAATGTTAGGGTTTGCTGAAGATTATAATAGAATAATTTTAAACTGCAAACATGAACTGGTACTTAATAGAAGCAGCACTAACTATAACAGTGTTATTATTGATAAAGATGACAGTATTGAAATAGATATACTGAGAGTTCAATGGCGCGTACCACATGTGAAAGTTTCTGACCGAGAAAGGCTTTCATTACTTAAATTTCTAGAAAAAGATAAACCTATACAAATGGCTTTTAGAAATTGGGACTTATATGAATATCCTTTGTTGCCAAGAACCACAAAGCATTCATGGTCTGTAAAAACGGCTTCTCAATTAGAAAAGCCTCGATATGTTATATTTGGTTTACAAACTAATAGAAAAAATAACAAAACTAAAGATAGTTCTACATTTGATCACTGTAATTTGACTAACGTTACATTATTTTTAAATTCCCAATATTATCCTTATGATTCACTAAACATAAAGTTCGATGAAAATAAGTATAATATATTATACGAATTATATGCCAAATTCCGTCAGTCTTATTACAACCTCCCAGCTGATCCGTTGTTAAACATTAACGAATTTAAAGAGAAAGCTCCTTTGTTTATAATAGACTGTTCACGACAAAATGAAAATTTAAAATCAGGACCAGTGGATGTACGTTTAGAAATTGAAAGTGCCCAAGAAATTCCAAATAATACAGCAGCCTATTGCCTTATTGTGAACGACCGGCTTGTTGAATACAAACCACTAAGTAATATTGTACGTAAACTAACATGAATGCAATTGTAGACGTACAAGGTTTCAAAACTGATTCTAATGAATTCATTGTAAAAGAAATAGCACTACAATTTGATAAACAAATAATAAATCTTGTATTTAAGCCACCCTTCCCGTTTTATGACTTAACAAAAACAGAAAAAAGACAAGTATGCTGGATTGAAAGAAATAGACACATTTATTGGAAAGAAGGACTTATACCGTATAATTATCATAAGATTTATATTGCAGAAATTTTAAGGAACTGTAAAATATATGTCAAAGGTTCAGAAAAAGTTAGATGGCTAAGGAAAATATTAGAACAAGATAATATAATGTATGACGGAATTAGTAAGTGTATTTTCGATCTAGAGGATTATGGTTGCCCTAGTTTACTAAGTTTGTATAGAAAGTATATTTCATGTTCCGATGTTTATTGTTGTGTATATCATACTTCATACTGTGCTCTAAGAAATGTAATTTGTCTTCAGAAATGGAATGTAGAAAATAAATGTTTTTAAAATTACCTATCTTTTTAATAAAATCCTATCCTATTTAATTTTAAAAAATAACCGTTCGGATTAAAAATAACTAGGGGTGCCTAATGCATAAGCACTCTTAGAATCCTTAAATCTTGTAAAGTTACAATAAGGATGGACGATTGTGCAAACAGCTCGATCCGAACTTAGCCCATTGATATCAAGAAGAATGCCAGTTGTGATCTATATAACGGAGAGAATTGGGGGTCATGCATCGCGAGCTCGAGCGAAGCGAGAGCGATGCAGATGCAGAACCCCCAATTCTCCCCTACTTACACGTTCTTGACTCTAATACATAAGCTTGGGGTTTTTTTAATATTTTCATTATTATTTTAATTTATGAGATAAACGAGTTCTAAAACAACTAATTTTTTGGATCATTTTACTCCAATTATTCGCATGTTTTGTAAAAATTTTGTTTTTGAAATAGAATTATGTCTACTGTATTCTTTATTATAATAAAATAACGTTTCGTGAAGACTTTTATTAAATAAAATAATAACATAAATATAAGTGATACAAAATTGTATAAGTTAATAAATACAAACGTTATATATGAATCTATAACGTTATATATATATCACAAGTTTGTTCCGAAAATACCGATAGTCCAGGAGTCCCGGTTCCTTTAACAGCTTGCCCCGCGATTCCCGGACCTCAATAATAACCACCGGTTGTTCACTCCCTAACAATACATAAATAAGTCACAAACTAGCTCAAAAGAACTTTTTTATATATATATCTTAAAACTAGCTACGTGGTAAGTAGCAGCAAAAAAACAGACAACAAACTTTATTCGATTTAATTCTAATCAAATAATTATATTTTTGTTTGAAAGTTCCCGTGAATATGAGACATATTAATCGATGGGGCCGAAAGGTTCTCGAATGGAGGCCACTAACCAGCAAGCGCAGCGTCGGAGGACCACCCACATGGTGGACGGACGACATAACTAAGGTCGCAGGAAGGCGCTGGATGCAAGCCACATTCAACCGTTCAATTTGGAAATCGATGGGGGAGGCCTATATCCAGCTGTGGATTTCTTGCGGCTGAAATGATGATGATGATGATGAATGTTTTATAAAACCGGCTGTTCTCACGCGTATTGGTCGAGATTGTCGACTTAGGTTTCGACCGAGTGCAGCCGGTTTTATAAAACATTAACAACTAATTATATTTTGAACCTATCAGAATAATCTCCCTATGATGTAAGAAAGTGGTAATCTATCTACGTATTTATAGGCAGCGAAAAAGTTGGTTCACTGAAATACTTGTTACTACGAGCTCCACTCTTTGAATGTAAGACCTTAAAAAGCGAATAATATTACGTAAGTAAGCATATCTTAATGTTTTGTCAATTTTGTGGTCTTTCAATGTGTATATTAACGTATTATCGATGATACAAAACAGTACACAATGATCATATGATTCAACCGAAGCATTGCGTAACGTCGGTGCATCTTCGCATTTACGACCTAAGGACAACGTGCAGTCACACTGAACATACCGAAGTCTCACTGAAGCACTGAATATTTAATGCTACATTAATTTTAACGTAAAAAGATAACTGTAATAGTTTTTATCTCTTTATTCTAATAATTATGTATGTACTGACCTTCACGCAGCAACGAGTGAATAAAACTTATTTTCTGACCGCATCGTTAGAAAGTTATGCGTGTGGTATAATGACCCCACTCCACAGTGACCGCGTGGTTAGCGTAGTAGAAGTTACGAGTTTAACGAATAATAATCTATATTACTTAAAATAATATAGGTAACCTTTGCACCTGAGTTGTCTCTAAAATTATAGGTATGTTTTTATATATGCATATTTGCAATAACGTATGCTTCGCAGATTACATAAATGTTGTAATTTGTTTTTGTATAGGCTAATAATGAACCCCTGCAAGAGCCAACACGGTTAATTTGTTTCAGATACTATAGACGCAAATCTGTCTCTACTTCGCAGCTACACCAAGTGCCGTAGTCTGATATTGGCTTCCACCAGAAAACCGTGAGATTTTGACGTAACACACCCGAGGCTCATCACATTGTAACCGGTAACCTCTGCCAGACAGATGCTTTTCCTCACTCGAACGGCACTGCGCCCATCTACCTGACACATACCAACTGTACTATGTGTCAGGTAGATGTTATGGTGTGATATTACGGTTGTTATGAGCCAGTTATTTTATCATGTGTTTTGTTACGTGACAATTCTCTTCTTGAGGATGGTAGCTTGCCAGGCGAGCATTCGCAAAATGCCCTTCAACATTGTATATATTTATCTTCAGGTATTAGTCTTCGTTCAGTTTGGGTATGTTGTGTTGATTTAATAGTTATATTGTATTGATTAAATATTGTATAATCTGATCATTCATTTGAGCTGGTTCTGATTGTGTTAGTTTGCTATATGATATCGTGTGTTGTTTATTTTATTTTGGTGTGGTAGTTCTTGCTTTGCTTGGACTATGGGTAACTTTTATGTACAATTAATTTTTCTTTATAATTCCTCATTACTGCATTTTAAGTCTTTATTTTCTAATAATAGTATCTCAATTTCTTGGTGAGCACTTTTTAATTCTAATTCTAACATTTCTATGCGTTATTGCAGTTGTTTTGATAGCTCGGTTTCATCGTTAGAAATATCTGGCAAGCTATTAGTATTGCCATCTAAGATTTCTGACCAAATTTTACTTACATCAGTTTTATTACAGTATGAGTGACTGCGCTTGCGTCTAAATGTGATGTTGTCAAAGAAATTAATCTTCTTCTTAACAGGCGAATTTGTGTCCCTGGACGAGGGAGAAACCACAGACCAAGATCAAGTTTTGATCTATGCGTATGCTTTTATTATTGTAAAGGTATTTTTGTTGAGACCATGCCTTTTTCATTATTAACTAGGATTTATTATTTCCTGATCGGAATTGAATTTTCAACCGACTTTCAAAAAAGGAGGAGGTTCTCAATTCGTCTGTATTTTTTATGTTTTTTACCTCAGAGCTTTTGAAAGGGTGAACCGATTTTGAGTATTATTTTTTGTTCGAAAGCTGATGCTTGTCGTTTGGTCCCATTTAAATTGCATCAAAATCAGTCAAGTCGTTTTTGCGTTACACTCCAATAACTGAAAAGTATTTACCTATCTTGATGATATAGTCATTGACAATCGATATCGTAAGTAGCAAGGGTTACTAAAACTAGTGATAAATTTTTTACCAAAAAATGAAACTGACTTTTTGGTTTTTGCCATAGTAAAAAAAAATGTAACCATAAAATGGAACCGACTTCAACACCCAAAAGTGTGAAACAACTTGTCAAAGTCGGTACCATGCGCACAATATTGTGATCATAGGTACTTTTGAACTATCATAGTACCGACTTCAACAAGTTATTTCACACTTTGGGTGTTGAAGTCGGTTCCATTTTATGGTTAAATTTGTTTTTACTATGGAAAAAATCAAAAGCTAGAGAGGCTAAAATGTTTTTTTTTTTCTTATTTGTTCTTTATTTTATTTTATATTAGGTATTAACTTGGCCAAACAGATGGAAACGAAGTAATAAATTTTTACAACAAGTGTCTTTTACACGAAATAATTGGCCATCAAAAAGCACGATCTATGCCTCTAAGAAATAATTTTATTTAAGGCAAGACCATCTAACGGTCTGTACCGTGTACTGATTTGGTTAAAAGTAAAAGATGTTTATAATAATATAGACGTTATATATTTTATTAAACAATTAGTACCCACTCTGAGTTAGGATTTAAGCCTTCTATATTAAACGCACCTTATTTTCTTTCCATAGCGACCCCTAAAGCCGCTCCTCCAACGGGGCAGTTATACAAATATAATGAACCAAGATATGCATGCACGAAGCAGGTATACAAACTACAAAACTTAAGTTATTTGCCTATATACAATGATGGTTAGAAGTACATAATCGAATATAAATAGATACCTACACAGGAGTCCATTGAAATGTTACAATTTAAGACCGAATATTGCATTTCTTAGAGGGCGCAATTTTACTTTTGAGACATATGTGGGTGGTCAATAGAAGCTTAACCTCAAGTTTGTAGGGTCGCCACCCTTGTCCTCCGGCCGCCATCTTGGAAAAAGGGGTGAAAACACTTATTACGCGATATCTTGGAAACTATGCGTCTTACAAAAAATTCTACAGCATGTAGTTTGCAAATTATTTTGCCTACAAATATGATTACATAACTTTTTGCCCTAAATTAAAAATTTAAGAAGTTATAAGCAAAACAAGAGAGAAAATTTTCATATATTTTTTTTTGCTCTATAACTTTCTTTTTCTCATTTTACAAAAAAGGTACCTTAGACCAATCTTGTTGATTATGATTTGAGGAATTTTTTTATGATTTTTTAATTTAATTCATTTAAAACACTTACAGCGCTACAAAGTTGACCAGGTTCATCAATGCTCATGGGAATCCAGTCAAAATGAAATGTTTAACTTATATTTTTCATATAATAACATATCCTTAAAAAAAAATTATTCGTACAACTTCACTTATTCATACCTAACTGTTTTCCTTACCATAGAACTTACCAAATATAACTTACCGAAGGATAAGCAGGTAGAAAAGGTCTGAGTTACCGTTTGGGGACAAAGGAACATCTGCCTGCTACGACTATTATTATTATACGCAGGCTTAGCTGTTTCTTCTACCTCAGTTTATTCTCTTAGTTGTGCTACATTTTTTGTCACGTGTAAACGTGTTGAAAATTGTGGATATTATTTTCAGTTTAATCAAATAAACTGCGAGTTTCGGAAAAAAAATCCTCAAAACATCATCTACAATATTGTTCTGGGGTAATTTTTTTGTAAAATGTATAAAAAAAGTTATACAGTAAAAAAATATATTTTTGCTTATAACTTCTTTAATATTTAATTTAGGGCACAAAGTTATATACGTACCATATTTATAGGCAAAACAATTTGCTACAAATTATGTCCTAACGAATATTTTGTAAAACGCATAGTTTCTGAGATATCGCAAAAAACGTGTTTTCACCCCTTTTTCCAAGATGGCGGCCGGGGGACAAGGGTGGCGACCCCACAAACTTGAGGTTAAGCTTTTTCTATAGACCCCCATACATGGCTCAAAAATAAAATTGCGTGCTCTAAAAAATGCAAAGCTCATGTAACTTTTCAATGGACTATAGTTATAGGTGTGCTAATGTTAGTCAAAGAGAGGTTTATTATTAGGTTCATTTAAGTCTACTTTGTATGTAAACTGTAAAGATGCGAAATGAATTTACAAAGTTACATAACATTCCACATTATTTATCAAAAATAAATAACACTTCAAAAAGGATCATAATGTTTTATTCCATGCGACATCGTCTTTGACCGCTCGATCTAACGGTGTGCTCGTGTGCGCCGCGCTACGATAAATGCCTAAATTTGAACGATAGCGCAAGGCGTAAAGACTCTTAAGCATAAGATTCTCTGATGGCCGTAAGCAAAGAGAATTAGAGGCATCAAGATATTAAAAACGGGTATCATATGCACAGCTTATGCGCAGTCTACGCGCGGACGTAGCGTTTCATTGAGATTGAAGCAGTGACGGCTCAGTAGCATTGGCTATAAACTGCTGCGCAGCAGGTCCATGGTTCGAATCCCGGCTTGAGTCGGCTTGTAGTGAAATCGGGCTTGAGCTTCAGCGCATGGTTTAAGGGCATTTTTCGAATGCCGGCCTGGCTAGCGATCACCTTCAAGTACAAAATTTGTCGCCACGCACCTAACGGTGGGTTTCAGCAGCAGTCCTTGACAACCGGTGAAATTACAGGTACATGAGACTTAACAACTATGTCTCGAGGTGACGGGCGCAGTGCAATTCATACCTTGTGACAAAATGAATCTGTTATAGGCAGAGGTTAGACTGCTTAACATCAGGTGGCCCTCAAGCTTGAACCGTCACAATAAAAAAAAAGATATTGAGATACCACAATAAAATTTGTGATCATCATTTGATAAGATTCCTAGAGTTGTCCAAGTATCGTATATTTAAGTTCCGAGACAAATAAATTGCCTTGTAATAATTATGTCAAGCTTTCTAATAAGCTAATACAGACTTTCTTCAAGTCTAGTCTTATTTTCCAACGTTTTGTAACAACGTGTTCTGTGTGAAATATTTTGTAATTCCAAGTTCTAATAAAATGAGTCGTCTTCGTTACACAACTAATCCCTACGCACTTGAGTGTAGTGTGTAGTGTGGTCTCGGCTCGGCCGCTGAGTGGCGTGTAGTGTGGTCTCGGCTCGGCCGCTGAGTGGCATGTAGTGTGGTCTCGGCTCGGCCGCTAAATGGCGTGTAGTGTGGTCTCGGCTCGGCCGCTGAGTGGCGTGTAGTGTGGTCTCGGCTCGGCCGCTGAGTGGCGTGTAGTGTGGTCTCGGCTCGGCCGCTGAGTGGCGTGTAGTGTGGTCTCGGCTCGGCCGGTGAGTGGCGTGTAGTGTGGTCTCGGCTCGGCCGCTGAGTGGCGTGTAGTGTGGTCTCGGCTCGGCCGCTGAGTGGCGTGTAGTGTGGTCTCGGCTCGGCCGCTAAATGGCGTGTAGTGTGGTCTCGGCTCGGCCGCTGAGTGGCGTGTAGTGTGGTCTCGGCTCGGCCGCTGAGTGGCGTGTAGTGTGGTCTCGGCTCGGCCGCTGAGTGGCGTGTAGTGTGGTCTCGGCTCGGCCGGTGAGTGGCGTGTAGTGTGGTCTCGGCTCGGCCGCTGAGTGGCGTGTAGTGTGGCCACAATAAATATATTATTTAATTAATGTTGCTCTTCAAGCGTCAACGATATTATATGAAACTCCCAAAAGAGTCGTCTACATGATGAATACCAAATTTTTAACATACATTATCGAGAACTATACTTAGAAAATACGTAACATTTTTTGGACTACTTTTTGCATTACATCATTTTCTATACACTGATGCCCAAACTTACATATAATCAGTATTCGTTCCCTAGTTCTGACTTTTTGTATTAATTACCCTTACTTACACATAGCAAATACACGATATCTATTCAGTTTATTGAATTTTACAGTTTCATACTTCTAAGCAAGAGACATTATAGAACAAATATAATGTCTCTTGCTTAGAAGTATGAATATTATAGAACTATAATACAGATAATCAAAACGTAATGAAATATTATTTATTTATAGTTTCTTGAGAAACAGTAAGAGTTTGATATCTGTATATTATTACCAGACACGCACTTGTATATAAAGCGGTAATGAGAAGACTAATTAGTCATTAAAAAGGTTAACTGTTAGCAAAGGGTCAACATAGCTCACGCTAAATGAAAAAAATTTGCTTCGTTGGTCAAAGATAACCCCCTCCCTCTCACCCGCCCTCCCTCCATCACCCAGCGAACCCTTACCGGCGCTATGAGATGTCACCAGGGACGGCTGGTTTTGTGACTTTAATCACTGTTGACATATAGAGTTAAGAAACTTCTAAATAACTAGACGCAAATTGCTACTTCTTTTGAGCACAGCGTCAAGATCACAACAAGGGACATTTATTAACCCCAAAAACTGTAGGCATACGTTGTTTCAATATGGATATCTACATTTCCAATGTCTATGCTCCGGGTATTGTAGTCGTAAGAACTATTTGTGTTGTATTGTATCAGCCGGGTCGTCTACTGCTGAACACAGCCTACCCTATAAAGGGTGTATTTGCCATAATTCCCACGCTTGGCAGGCGTCTTGGGGATCGCAGCGCAATATAGCCGTTCTTAAGAAGGCGCTGCTGCCCACCTTCCAGTATTTTTCCCTATGCTGCCTCTTACATCACCGGCGGGAAGAGATGGATGGGTGGAAATCTAACCTGGCACCCCACGCGGGCCCAGAACTACTTACAGTGATCTAATTTGTTGATATTAACACAATAAGAGGCGAGTGAAATTCAGAAGAAAACTACAAAACTGGTCATGTACGCGTCGGCTCTTACTTTTTTGTGGTACCGCATTACAACAAATTCGCATTGTAAAAGAAAAAAGAACGTATAAAAATAAGATCCAAGATATATTTACGCGTACTAAAAAGGATAAATAAAAATACAACAACTGCTACGAGCAAAACCGGTGGATAGGTTATGTAACTGCCGTGGTTCGAAAATCGAGCCAACGCTACGGCCCGCCTTAGTTCTAAATTTGAAATGATCCATCGAAGTAATTGTGGTCAACACAAAAGACGTATGTCTTCAATCATGGTGGTAATTAATATGCATTTTTTTAAGGTTCAAAAACAATGATTATTAAATTCATAAAATAATTATTCATTCAATTATTCGTTCGTTTATATAGAGAAGTTTTAGCCCATATTCCCTATTGAAGTTTCGATATTTAGTGATTTCTTTCGCTTCTCATACCATTATCGGTACGTTGTGGTTTTCTGTCGAGAATACCCGTGGGTTGTGTAGATACTACTTATACATAAAAAAATGTGCGCACACACAGGTAACGAGACTTTAGTTCCTAAAAAATACATTTTTACTTATTTCTTTTAAATTTTAAAGAAAAATGCATGCAACTTTTTTTATTTCATTTTATGAAATATTATTTCGTTTCTTTGAATTTAATTTAATTAATTTACAACACAGTTCTCAGTTTCAATGAAACAATAGCCATTATTTAAAATTACAAACAGTTTTATTTTCTATTATTACCCCAAGTATCTATGGTGTTGGACGTTATAGTTACTTGAGCTAAGTTTGAAAAATGTTTTACAAAAAGTGAATTTACCTCTGTACAAAAATATGTCCAAGGCAGCTTTGATATTGTACTAAAGCCTTAAAATAATAATTTAATAGTAACATAAAAGCAACATGAGATAAAGCAAAAAGTGGATCAAGCCAAAAACAAAATCTCAAAAACGTGATAAATGCAGAAGCTATAGAAGTCAAGAGTCTTATACAATACAAAATTTACTCGACATGGTTAATAAAAAAAATCATTTAAAAGGTAACCTTCACATAACAAATGTTAAAAAAATCTAAACAAAACAACACGTATAATTGTATGAAATTATTTTTCTCAGTATATTTAGCACTTGCGTTAGTTCAATTATTAAGTCACGGGGTCACAAGTAAATTCCCACATTCACATCTGTAGCGTGACCAAGCCCTCCGCATGCCCTAAGAGGAGAGGGCTCCCCTCAGTACTAAAAGATTATATTATCCAGCCTAATAAATTAGATACACATATACTCGTACCAAAAGGCTGCTTGAAGTGAGCGTTCAATATAATTAAGTCTATAGGGGCTGTTAACCGGATGAGTTTAAATAAATGTGGAGGTAGGTTTTACTATGTAGTAAACTGTTTAACCACAGTTTACTTTGCATTTGTAAATAGCCCTACTGCCATGTAGTGAAAGCTTGAAACAACATTTACTTATTAATTGTATAGTGTCGCTCCGGCCACTGCCCGCGGAGAACATTCTTGGGTCGTATTGAATTTTCTGGAGCCGTTTTCATTTTATCGAAGTAAAGCCTTTAAATTTGTAATTACTTCATGTAATTAAAATGTTTCGTTATTTGTTTTTTTTTTTTTTTTAAATAATAAAGGTAAAGCTATATTTTTGGGATATTAAACAAAACTTAGCTAGAAAGCTAATTATAAAATACAGACATTTAGAACGGAGCATTGCAAATACATAAGTATGGGACGCCGTCAATATTTTATTTCTGCCTTTATACAGCTTTTTAATTAAAATTTTATCCATTTTAACCAAGCGAAATTCGAAGCCTCTTCTTATGCAAAGCTCATTGTAAAGTGAGTAGACGTTCACGAGTCAGTAATGTTATATCACGATAAACGTTTCATTGCTTACATAGTTTTTATGTGATTGTGATGGAACAAGCACGAAAGCCATCTAATGTTAGCGGTGACCTCTGCCTCCAACAGATGCACTGCCGTTCGTCTTGTCCGTGGTTCAGATCCTGCCACAGGGTTGCTCCTCACAGCATATTGATGAGGTATACTGTAATGCTAGCCGGACTAGCTTCCACATTCAACTAGAAATATCTAACGAATCACCTAACGGAGTGTTCCACCTACTAACGCATGCCACTTCTCTGGACATTCTTTGTGAATGAGACACGTTTAAACGTGGAATGTTTGTACTCATCCATAATAATAAGTCCGCAGCAAATCTGTAATATCTGTAACAATCGCACAGAAGACAATTTACGGCTACCTTCAATCTTACTTATACACATAATTGTTTACCTAACGACATGTATGTTTACCACGTATAAGATACGATATGTATTTTTCTTTAGCGTGTCTACCTTACACCGTAAACGTATGCACACGCCTTGTTTGTTCGCTTCCAGTCCATCCGCAAGTGTGGAATCAATTCTGTTAAATAGTCAACATTAAATACCTAGATAGGACAAGATATAAGAAAAATAATTTACTTTCATATATCAAATATATGAAAGTAAATTATTTTTATATAATGTATGAATATATGTATATATATATTCATACATTATATATTTAATATTGTTATTAGCAATTTACTTTCATAACACAAATATTGAGAGTATATATATTTTAAATGATTAGAAGTCGTTATTATTACCATATTTAGCGTTTGCTGCAGGCTCAAACGAGACGAGTATTGTATACCTTACGAGAGAAAGTCCCTAACTATATGCTAAGCCTGATATAAAACTGAGGTAAACGTGGACCACAAACCTCACTGACCGAAAGTTAGTTACCCAACACATAAATTGTTCCTTATCAAGAAGATTATTTGCAACTAAAATAATATAAACTTCTCCACATTTCAAGTTCAATAATTATATGGTTCAAAAGGTACGGAGATACAATCCATTTAATTCTCGTTCAGCACTCTAAAACTTACGAAAGTTAATAATACTTGTGTCATGAAAACATATTATGAAGCCTCTGACATATGATATTAAATCCATGCAACGACAAACGATAAACTTGAAATACTCGGCCATCTACGAATTAATTACTAACATTATGTATTTGGCCAGTTTCAATATTATTACTCGGTTAAGGATTAAATTGATTTAATGAGGCACAGAGTTCGTTCTCCCGCCGTAGACTTATAAATAATATTTTAAATTCATTTTGGCATGTACTTATCTTTGTAACTACGTTGTATTAGATTTTACTATCATTATTTGAATATACTACGCTTTTTTTGTAATGAATAATGATGAAATGTCCTTACATTAAGAAAATCCAAATAATTTTAATAAATTCAAGTCCAGTTGCCATATCGCTATTTATGTATTAAAAATCCAGAATGCGCTATCCAAACCGACACTTTGTCCCATTCGACCAACAAGGAGTTTGCAAAGATAAGCCAATTAATATAAGTAAATCTCTCCACCTTATAAGTACTTAAACATATATATAAGCAGAAGAGATGTATTTGAATAGTTTCTAATAACCATAATAACTTGCAGAGTTATAAGTAGTCGATGAACTACACCAGCTTGTTATTATTGTCACGTCTCTCGGAGTAACGCGAGCCGCGACAGCGACCTACGACACATTACTCTACAAATGGACTTTCTGTGTGACCACAGAGTGTTACTCATGTTATAAAAAGGAGTATTATAATACAATAAGTTACAGTCTGAAAAAAGTCGGGCCTCCATTAATGAAATTAATTGGTTATGTGGTAACCAAGTAGCTTTAGGGCGGACAACCTTTTATATAATATCAAGTCAAAATATAACGCGTGAAGTCATTCCAGTGAAAATACGGTAATACATTAAGTTGACATTTATTTTAACAGATTTTCGAATAAGAGACTCGTACATACGAGTATATAATTTATAGCCACGTTAGTGTTGTTTATTGCTGAATCATCAGATTATAATATATTTTTAGTAGGTATAGCTTGAAGTTGGTATTGCCATTAAAATTGCACAACAGGACATACTTTTTTATTGGTGATAATATAAAAAAATATCATCCTGAAGCCTCGACCTCGACTATTTGCTGCTGTAGATAAGCTGATAACGTTCAGGTAAGCCTATTCCAAATACTCCAATGCTTTTGGGTCAGATTATCTCTCGACATAAAAAAAATTTGGTTGGGTTGAATTAACTTGAAAGCTCATAATATTTTCCATAATGCTCCTGTGCAATATTTGTACGTAAAATTCGATAACTATACCACCATACTTACGTACGTATTTCTATGATGTGAGTTATGTTCTGTCAAATCCTGTACTCCTTAATTGCCCACCACGTTCTCATGATCACTACGGATGTTTTGACTTTGAAGTTAAGAATAAGATCTTACAATATTACAGTGAGTATATTTTTATTTGCGGATACGTTAAAATTATAGATATAAATAGTAATATCAAATTATTTCAGAGTTATTCTTTGCTCTGAACATGTAGGTAATCAGAACATAATTGGATGAGCATCACAGACTGTTGGGACAATCAAATAAGTCGGTCGGTTTGCCTTGTCTATGTCTACACGACATGACGTACAGCTGCTTGCAGAGCCTCGAATACGAAAACTAAC
The DNA here is from genome assembly GCA_963854805.1 of Plagodis dolabraria. Lineage (NCBI taxonomy): Eukaryota > Metazoa > Arthropoda > Insecta > Lepidoptera > Geometridae > Plagodis > Plagodis dolabraria. The sequence goes on along the minus strand of OY978441.1, from coordinate 39,885,104 downwards.
ACAATACTCAAACACTAGCGTAATTAAACATAGAGGAGCGATGTGGCGCACCGCCGGCGGAGCCTATACAAACATCTTGGGGCTAATTTGATAGGACTCATCTCAAATCGTAGATTAGATTTTAGGCGACCATTTCATGATTGTGTTACAATAATTATATTTTGACGTTACAGTATCTAAGGTGAATTATACTAAAATAAATAATACAAAACCAAATTGATTAACATTATATGGGATTAATATGCAATTGCATTAAATACACAGTGAACCTAACAAAGCATATTTCAATCCCAACCGTGTTTTATTACATGTTAACTGATCTATATTTAATACTTTTTTAAATACCAGATCAGCCTTCAGTCGTCGACGAGCCGCATGACAATGAAATCGTCTCTCGTAAATCCGAATTCAGTCTTGCATATCCTTCGCGCAGTCATTTCACCTGCCACAGTGCTCTTGTACTGTTTGTACACTGCTTGGTGGAAAAATATCTAACACTAAACAACGGCCACTTGCTGAAGAGGCCAACCACGTGGTTAGCAATCAAATTATTCTAGGAACTGAGAAGTCTAATTATCAGCAGCACTAAGCTGCGGTATTTACTACACATTGCTCAGGCTATATCTAAACCTGAATATCTTGGGAATTGCTGAACAGCAATATACCGTACTAAGATGATGGGTAACAAAGCGAGTGAAATAAGCCGACCTCACTTACCGTGGGATAAGGACAGGATTATGGAGCTGAAGAATGCGTCTTGGAAGTAAAGATAAAGTTCTGTTGTAAAGTTTTGCTCTGTTTGTAAAAGTAAAATTATGAGATTAATATAATATCTAATAGAAAAACAAAGAGTCTCATAAAACATATATCAAAACATTCAATCCAAGAAAGTGTCTCACAGTGCTGTTGACCTATGGCAGCGATGCAAATATTTCTAAACAACAAATATGCTATGCAGTTTTTAGTATTTCAATATGTGAGTGGCGCCGTCTGTGTGAGACGTGACATGTTGACGCACGATTAGTGCAACATGTGTATACATACATGCATACTTTACTAGATTATTGACAACTAGTAAGTTTTTAGTTAATTTTATTATAATAATTACGGCTCTGCCCACGACTATATGCAAATCTACTAGTATTAAATAGATATCATCATATGTACGTTACGCAATGCTTACAAAGCAACGAGTAAATTGTAGGTTCTTCTCGTAAATAATAATCAAAATAAACGTTACCGTCCGTAGAGAACAGCAGTCTTCGCGAAGATTAGCAAGAGTTTTAGGTCTAATCTTAATTATGTTCTTTGACTGAATACACCAAATATGAGACTGAATATTTTTCACGTTCAAGCTGACAACAATGACGGAAAAGCAAATAAATCTAAAACAGAATAAAAATTACAATTAAAACCTTTTTTTGAAGCCCCTAGTTAACCTTTATTTATACAAGAAACATACGAAATGCTCAGGCCATCTTGCCACGAAGAGCTTGTTTCTCTCGACTATAGAAATATTTTTTGGAATTAAATATCACTTGCCTTATTGCGAAGAAAAGCAAGCAACAGTCCGTAACTTGCGTCTAAACGCGACACGACGTCTGACAAATGTTCCCATGTTGAGAGGAAATATTAGTAAATCCCGACACTACTACGAGAGCTTTTCTGTCTGAACAGAGAAATATTTTTGTGACCTCTCGGTACCGTATTCGCTATAAACGATTCAATGCTAAGTCGCGGTTTGTCAGTTTTGTTGTGCGTATACTTTAAATGACAATACATTTTTAAACTGTGGCTGTTTGTGTGGCATCACTATTAAAAAATTGTGATAGTTATTAACTGTTGCCAAAAAAATATGTATTACCTACAAGGTCCTGTTGTATTGGGCTCGTTCACAATTTACTTATCAGTACTAATATTATAAATGCGAAAGTAACTCTGTCTGTCTGTCTGTTACGCTTTCACGCCAAAACAACTGGACCGATTTGAATGAAATTTGGTATGGAAATAGTAGACCCGGTAAAAAACATAGGATAGTTTTTATCTAACTGCGCAAAAGAAGTTAATGTTTTTGCGACCGAAATACGCGCGGGCGGAGCCGCGCCCGGAAAGCTAGTTAACATATAATTTTCAGCCACCGAGCGCATCCATGTCGGAAAACATGTTAAGCCCTTCGTTATAGTTTGTTATTGTGATCCAGATTTTCCTGATATTGAAGCATATCCCCGAGCACAATACGCGCCCAATTAGGAAACGCATTTCAGGCGCGGCGAGTACGTGTGAGCGGCCTTGCTAGGAGCCGACAGCGGTACTCTGCGCAGCACGACTTCAGCCCCCCTTCTCGGTACCTTCAGTGCTATCTGACCAACTATAGTCTGGTAGGTCCCGTCTCAGAGCTAATGTGTCTAGCCTGACCGTACCCGATACAAACATAAAAGGATAATACCCTTACTCTCGTTTGTATAACCATCGTGCAAACTTACGCTGGATCCTCTCGATTAAAACGTAGTATTTTTCCTCATACGGATCCTATACGACCACTCTAAGCTCTAACGTGCTTCGGAGGATATGTTAAGCCCTTGGTTACAGTTTATCATCTTAGAATGTCATTCGTCGTTGCCACCCTGCCACCCTCATGTAGAATATCTATTTCCAAGCACTGTCAGCAGCTGTCTTTGAGAGCCAGTATTTCCAGGTTAACGTAATCGACATCTAGGACCATATCATCACTTACCATCAGGTGAGATGGTGGTCAAAGACTAACCTACAAGGTTAATAAAAAAAAATTCGAAGTAAAAAGTGACGATCTTATCTGAAAATAAAAGTTCCGTTTTGTTCCTCGAATACTCAAAATTTAAGAAAAAGGAAAAGTTACGACGGCTATAAAATAAATTCAGCTTTAAATTCCTAAGTAGCGTTTATTTTATTCGGGCCGTTCTTTACGAGAGGAGAGACGAGTGACCGAGAGTGCGAGATTCGCAATCTATTTATAGCCAACAAACGATGGTAGATCTAAACTACAAGTACTGCGTCACCGATCACATAATATACTTACCCCCGCCAGTGTTCTTCAGAATACGTAGCAAACGTATAAAGCACTGAACAATAAGTTGTAGAGCGTTATTCTTCAGCGTCTCTCTATTTATAAATTATTGATTGTGTCCAAACCGTCTACACATATATAATAATAGTATGTGTCATGATTTGATACATATCAAAATCTCGTCACATAATCATTGCAACTGCCATATTTCTCTTTAAATTCGAAGTTTAAGAGTAGGGAATATATTAATGCGGTGATGGTACTTCATGAGGAGGAACAAAGATACTCGTAGACTGAAGAATGATATGTGTGATGGATGGTTGCCAGGTGCTCTCATAGTCGTATTGAAGGCATATTCTCGTTTAGTGGTCAATATTGACTACTTTATTGCGTTCACTTGTGTACATTAACATTAATATTAGAAACTATCACATTAACAAAGATGACAGCTGATGGAAACACAATTTGATTTAAAACAAGGATTTGAAGCAACGATCTAGCGGTTATGTCCGTGAACTGCCACCGTGCCGCAGTAATAGCCCCAACAAATATGAAATCTGTATACAAGCTTCACCGAGCAAATACAAAATGGTGATTCACTTATCACAATTAAATTCACCATTCTTTATTTGCTAAGTGTTATTGTATACAGATTTCATATTTGTTGGGACTATTATTTGGGAATCATATTTATGTGAATAGATGGCTTGATTCATTAGTGAAGGTGAGGTATTGAAAGTCAAAAAGTGTTTACTCTGCAATGAAATTAAATGATAGTTTATTTGTCAATAACATGGGTGCACAATATGGAAGATGTTATAAAGTAGTTTTAAAGTTTCCAGTATGTTCTACCTTGCAGCGGCGAACAAATTGTTAAATATGTATATTGAAGAAATATAATTGTTTTAAAATTACATAATATTTTCTAAGAATTAACACAGTAGGTACATAATTAAAAGGTTAGTTTTAATTTTCAAAAGTAAAGATTTTGTTTGAATTTAATAATAAATTGATAAAACCTAATAAAATGTCAAAAATTATAATATTACAATATACAATACTACTTAGATTATATAACATCAGTAGTTAAAAAATTTCATTAGATGTCAGAACGCAAATTACTAATTTACTTAGTTTTACATTAAAAACATCATCTCAGAGCATATAAGGAATTTTGCGATAGCAAATTATGCATTTAAATTTATTAAAGTGCAAGTTTCTTGCGTTAATTGGAATTTTGTTATATTTTTTTATCGCCATACAATACGAATAGTTTTTAAATAATCTTAAACTAGACATAGGCATTACTAGGTTTTACCGATAGCGAGTTGATCGGTGAACATCACCTTTTACATCGAAAAATATGAGGTTCGTTTTACAAAAAGACTACAGCCATAATAACCATCTTAACAGAAGCATCATGTACGCATGTGACCAGTTTTTGAAGAGTGATATGAAACACAACATTTTAGTTCTGAGCTGAGAATGCGTATTATAAGAAGTTCGAAGATTTCCTGAAAACTTTCATCAGTATAAAACCATAATTTGAAATAATTCTTTGCAAGACACTATCAGGTTTAAATAGTATTCCTTTAAAATATATAAATACGGACGTGACTTTAGCAATATCACGTAATCCAGTTGTAACAAATTCCGATGCTCTCCGCCTCTCCAAGAAGCATCGTCAGCGACAGACAGGTCACGTCCCGACCGAGTCAGAGACGTCACTCACAGTACTAGTTATGGGCGTTCACGCAATGTACCGATTACGATGAAATTATTTGTCGGTGTGTAGCCCTTGTCGTTCACCAGATTCCTGGAGGAAAAGATCTCTGCTATAATGACATTAGATATTTGCGGCAAGAGGCTCGGAGGTGTTAATTCTTACGATCTTTTTAACGTTTAACTATGGATTTTAAAACAGCTGAAAAGATAAGGAACGTTTTTTTACAAGTCATTTCACCAAAATTAAATTTATATGTATTTTTATCTGTACGGTTTCATATTTTTGATCTTCTAATCGTGATTTGTACTTTCAGTTTTTATTTTTGAAGGCATTTACCCCCGCCTTCGCATTACCCTTCTACCATGGGGTGGTGGAATGGGATGTGTGGGCCTTGAACCCACTAAAACCCCCCCGTGAGCAGTCCTCCACCGAGGTGGGGCAAGACAGGGTCGCGTTAGCATTCAGCATCTTGCCCCGACGGTAGGCCCAAACTCAATTGCGCCTGTGGAGGGATGACCCGGCTCACAAGGCCTCCCCCAAACGTGTGGGGCCGTGCAAGCTGGTGGAGAATCCCCCAACTCTCCACCAGTGACCCCACTACGGAGAAGGGAGGAGGCGGGTGTACTGCTGCCTTCTCGCTCCCGTTCGTCTACGCCGGAGCGGAACAGCATAGACATCGTTCTCCCTGACCCGCTCCACGGCTTCCTTCTGCGCGATTACCACTTCGCCGAAGGAGACCACCACCTGCCACGATCTCTCTCCGCCAAGTATGGCGTTTACAATGCTTGGCAGAGAGAGATCCCCTCCTAAAACGTACTGCCACTACACCTATCTCTCTCATTCATTGTCAAGCGGTAGGTTCTGGATTATAATACCTTTTCTAGAGCTGGTCATCGTCAGGACTTCTAAAATATGGGGGCTAAAACTTCTGGATACAAATCAACTAACCGGTTATTGTATAAGTGCTTTGTATGTTGCTTACTAATGTCACATTTTGATTATCGTCATGATTAAAGACCTACGGTACCGTGTTGCATTGGCTCGAACCATAGAGTTCACGTTACTTATCCAGTCTCTTTGCTGGTGACAGTAATTGTCGTATCTAATCTCAAAAGGGGCGCCGCACACATATCGATGCTTTATGATGCAAGGTTTTTTCCGTTTTAGTACCCGCTAATAATGCTTGTATATAAAATATGTTTTGTAGTTCACTTCTTTTGAATGGGGTATGATTACAGTTCAACATCTAGAGTACAATAATAAATAATATAATGAATAGATTCAGGCGTTACGTTGCGGAAATACATATTTAATAATAACAAATATTTTATAGAAGTGAAACTAGTCGGATATCCTTCTGGTTAGGCTGCGTGATGTTTGTGACATCACGTAGATAACAGGAAAATTGGGCGGAATTGTCACTAGATATACATTTTTATACTTTTTTAAGTGTTTTATTCAAATATTATTTAATGTTTTCTTAAGATACTTTTAAAAATATTTGTTAATAATAAATAATATAGTTTTGTCAAGTGCGGCTTGGACACGCACTAATAATCTTGAACTGTGGTTGACAATAATGGTTTTGTACCATAAAACCATTATGTTTTGTTATGGAACGGTCGGTGTGCGAGTCCTACCTGGACTTGGCTGGTTTATTTGTATAGAGTACCAGCAGTCCGCCCCGGCTTCGCACGGGTATTTAACAAAAAAATAAAAAATATTAATTTTAACACATAAAAAGTAGTTATTGTGACATAGGTAACAGTAAAAGTTAGACTATTAGTATTGCGTACTTTTTTATAGATATTTATATCTTCTATCATATATAAGTAGGTACATCACTCTGCTCTATTTTGAATAATTTCCTGAGCGTACGCGATGTAACGATTTTTTTTGGTATTTCTGTCGCACTTTGGGTTACATTATCGAAGTTTTCATACGGATCCCTAACTATCATAAAATTTTGTATAGTCTATGTTTATTAGGGATAATGTTGTATACTCATGGTGAAAGATTTTTTTAAATCGGTCCAGTAGTTTCAGAGCCTATTCAATGCAAACAAACAAACAATCAAATCTTTCCTCTTTATTATACTAGTTTAGATAAGCTTCCAAACCACAGCATTATTTGATGTAAGTGAAGAAACGGCGAAGTGACAGTGTGCGGTGTAACCTACATGCTTACCTCGAGGATATCTATTCACCGCATTTGTACTCAAAGACGCACAGTTTATATCTTTAGGGAAACTAGCCTAGTGAAAGTGGAGTAGAAGATTGGAGCGCTCATAATAATGATCGCTCTTGTAAATGATCACTGGCAGACCGCACTATTACTATCTCCGACAGACATATCTCAGTACCTATGTAGGAGAGAAGATATGAATGAGATGTGATCGACTTTTGACTGACTTGTGATACATACATACTAAATAGCTACATAACTATTTTGGGACATCATTTTGAATTAAGATTATTATTGACCTAACATCTGAACTTCTGTTTTTATTTTATGCAATGCAATAATTTGTGTTAATGTTAATATTTTTGCAATGACGCATACTCTGCGGATTATAATCCAAAATCACGAGAGCAAAAACTATAGTCATGTACGGAATTAGAACCCGCGCCATCCACCCCTATAGCCGAGGCATGCTCCGACTCATTAAATGTTCTATTATTTTCATCACACTCATTTTATACCCGCGGTATGCCATTTTAACAATAACTACGAACTATATACAACACTACAGTTACTACAATGAAAGCATTTAGACAACCTACAAGTCATTGCAGACTCACAGGCAGTCCAAATGCTAATCATATAATTAATAAATAATAAACACATAAATAATAAATATATGCACTACGGCTTAATGAACTTGTGAATTGTTTTCACTCGTTAATTATAAGCTATAGATAATATAAAAATTGGCAATAAATAAAACGCGGAGGAATAGAATAAAGCAATTAAAAACATTTTTGCCGCATTTTGGAACGAAGTCTGTGTAACTTTATTAATTGGAATAGTTCTTAAGATTTTAATTATATTAAGATAGTGTCAGCGAGCAGGGCGAGGCTCGCGGCAGACTAGCTCTAATAGATTTAAACAGATAACGTCGTAGTAAGTATAAACTCATTAAATGTCTTCATATTTTATTCTCAGTTAAAGGTTGATTAATTAGGCCACAATGTCATGCTGGTTTCCCAGAGTATTAAGATATTGTAATTGTATAATATAAGTTTCCAAACGACACAGATTTAAAAAAAATGTCATCAAGTCTGAGAGAAGCTTTATACAATTCAAAAATATCTTGCCAATATGCTTTTATGACGAATTGATAAGAGTCAAAGTGTTCTCATTTGTTTCATAAAAGTAAGTAGCGTTTATAAGTAAGGAGTATATCCATTAATTAGCAACTACTTAGCGCGGATTTTAAAAAAAATTGTCACGTGCCCCCATACTTATAAAAGTATGGGGGCACGTGACAATTTTTTTTACCTTCCCAGTCATCATGTTTCCTCCTTTTTGAAAAAACCCATAAAGGGAATTGGCAAATAAAACATATTTTTTTATCCTGCTATTAATTTATCCTAATCATAAAATTTAACGAGAATCGGTTAGAAGAGAACAACTGGAAGTCTGGAATCCGAACAGACGTGTGACTGATTTGTACAATAATATTTGTTGTCCATTTAGTAGTGATGAGTAACATTGTGTGTAATATGGTGGCTTGTACCAGGTGCCATATTTTCTATGTAAAGCCAGCATTATAACAAATTTAATAGATTTTTCATCTAAGTATGAAGACTTCGGAATAAAGCTTAGTTTCTATATTTTATAATGTCGATGACTATTTCATCTCAGATCACCATCATACCCAAGAAGGTATCCTTCAGAATGTTTTACCTTTTAACTTATTGAATCCCAATATTAAAAAAACATATTTTTTCGATAATATAATTAAATTAAAACAGGTAGCTCCATTCAAAAATCCAAATTATTTTTGTTGTAAGCACTTCCCTTAATTGGTAATTCAATACTGTGCTAACATTTTATTCTAAAATATTTATTAATAAACCAACTCTAATAAAAACTTATGTAAGAATTTTAAATGAATTGGGAAACAGCAACATTAATGACGTCCGATCAATCAATGACTTCATTACAATTTCAAATAATTTGTCCGTGATCGTTGTTCCCGCGGGAACAGGTCTAATGCGGCTATAATAATATCGGGTGGAATAAAAAAATCACTGTCTTGATAGGAGAGAAAATTTTGTCTGTCAGTTCAGTTTTACCTCTAGCAGCATGTTAGTAGGTGCCGTTACATTATGCAAAGAGTCTCAATGCCGTTCAATTCTTGGCTTAAACATAAAAGGACTGTTCCATGTCTTCGTGTCGGATGTCATGAAGAATCACCACTAACGCTTATTTTATTATTTCATTTTATGAGACGTTATGACGGATTTATCCACGGGCTGATGGTAAACATCAAGAAGTTCTATATCAGTTACAGTGCACCGTTCTAGTGCTGTTGGTAGTGCGCTCGTTTGCTCAGTTATAAACACATTTAGTAGTTTTTGCACACTACTTCTTTGAGGCAGATGATCTGACACTGTGGAGACGTTTTATTGCTGCACGTTGGGAGTACCACCTAGTAAGTGAGATCTTGCTGCACACAGGGAATACAACAGGACTCTTTACCCTTTTGATGCATAGATTACCCAAAAGGTATACCAAAAAGAGATTTTCCAAGTAGGTTTTATGTCACGCAGGTGATTAGCCCTAAACTGGAGTTGAACAGATTCACTCTATGACCTTCCGTTTTTCGCTGTATATTTAGTAAAAACATTATTATATATACGTGTAGCAAATGCGATGTCACAGTGAGAGTGAAGACAAGTTAAAGAGCGGGGGCGACAGCGGGTAAGAACGGCTACTTGTAGCCTGTAGCGAGGCAGCTATAATCAATTGTTGCTCTCTGCATTAGATTAATAAATGCTTGCATTGAGATGGCAATACTGGTTTCCAATTAAACTTTATAACGGAATATGCTTGCAACCCGTTTCATCCTAAAAGTAGCTGCATATCAAGTTCATGTCCATATTTCATAGTCATTCAAGTTCGCAATTAATCACAGTACATATTATCTCTTATACGCGCATCAACTGCTTCGTCCTTTTGTAATATAATACTATACGTACAGTCTTCCATTGACAAAACGTTGACCTTTTCTGCAGTAAAAAGCACGGTCTCTCTTTAGTAAAAACTCACATGACAGCTACCGGAAAAAATCTAAAGCGAATATTTCGAGTATTGTAAATGAGAAGTAATTTGTTTTAATTATAGGTTTATCCTGCTATCAGCTTCTGGTGAGAAAGTTTTTTTTTTATTATGCCTGATAGGTTAGCCTTTGACCACTATCTCACCTGATGGTAAGTGATGATGTGGTCGAATATGTTAAGGCTAACCTAGAATTAGTGAGAAAGTGTTCAGAAACTATTTTTTATTTACTGATAATTTTTGTGATGGTAAGTGATAATATGGTCGAAGGTAGTAATCCAGGCTTCACCTTGATTAGATACTGGATCTCAAGGACAGCTGGCAAAACAAACAATGGTGCTTGATAAAGGATTTTAGACTTGAGGTCTTGTAGCTAGATGAGCATTCGCAATACCTTTCCACCATGTTACGAGTATATAACGACTGCCATCCTAAGACTACAATCAGGACTGATGGATAACGTGCCTCAGAATCATAGAAGCGTTCAATAGTGAATATTACTGCGGTCTTTCATCCAATTAATTAAATATTAAACTATTACTATTTTATTAAAAATTTAACGACTGAACCAGCTGCGCTGCTTAACGAGGGATTCAACCACATCAATAATATTAAGACATTCCGTTGGTTAAATTTACTGTCAAAAGTTTCACTACAATTTATGTTTACCTAAATGTAAATTTCAAACTCAATCTAAATAAGAATAGATGCGAGAAGTGAAAATTACGCTCTTAAGTAGCTGCAATAAACGTTTTCGGCAATAGCATGCACGTACTGTACCGGAAGGACGTAACACGTGTACCACCCTCCGTGTTCATGCGGTGAGTTCCGCTCCGGGGCGAGGACGTGCCGCCAAAGGCCCGGGACGTAAGTGTTGACGTCCGTAATGCCTCTCACAAGTCAGAGTACCTATATCTAATGTGTTATTGAATACATTTTCTCTCACCTAACATTAGTGTACCAGTAGGTACAGTTTGAAATGGAACAAGTATAAATTAATTAAAAATGTAAAAACCCGACTGCAAATTATTTATCTTCGTTTATCATTCCATTGAAATTATAACTGCAAGATATCGTTTTTTAAAATTCTTCATCAGGAAGAAAATCATTTTTTTTACCTCACAATATGGGGTCTTAAAACTGCCAGTTTGTTTTTCTGTTTTTTTTATGTACCTAGTGTCATTTGGGTTATCAAGACAAATTTAACGATATCTCTCACATCAAAATCGGTTAAGCCGTTCAGAAGTTATGGTGGAATAAAGAAACTCACAAAGATACATGTATGTACATGAACCTTGAAAACATAACTCTCCTTTTTTGGGCAGTCGTGTAAAACTAAACTTAGAGAATTTTAATTTGCGTGCGTCGTTAACCGATTCCACGAACAGATGTGGCTGAATTTATTTTCCATCCAACGATCGAATTTATTGTAAAATGATTGCTTACTGCAAGCAAAGTAGTAGCTCGTGTCAGCTTACATATGGATGGGATGAATCGTAATTGCCTTGCAAAGCAAAAAGCTGTAAACAGGAAAAATTACGTATGGAAGCATGTTGAGGAATTTTATTTAATTTCAGCTTCTTTTGGCGAATTATGCAGACACTGATTTTAGGACATTTCTGGGATAAGGTGTGTAAGCATAAAGTGCATCTTTACTCTCGTGGCACAGTATTGGTCGTTTGATCAAGCAAAGCTAATATAAAGGTCTCTATGCCATGATGTGAATTTGAGCATTTCTATGTTTCTATGAAAACCGACTCACCTTTATCCTTACAGATCAGCAAAATAAACTTTTGATAAAACAATTCCACATAAAGTTGTTTTTAACGACGGTGTTTATACAATGCTCTTTGCATCTGAAAGTGATGAAGGTCATAGCTGTAGCTGGGACAATTTTTAACATAATAATTTAGAAACCAAATTGAGTGAATTGTTTTATGATATTTGCGCGGCGTTTTGTGATTTATTTATATATTCAGTCTGGCGTCGTTGGATATTTACACACGCGTTATTAACTCGTATCGAAATTTATGCGGCTAAGTTTTGTTGGGTTAATATGGACGAATTCGCAAAGTTTCAAGGCGAATATTATATATATAGGCTGCGTTAGTTATGAAACTAAAACGCTTAGCCCGAAACTTTAAAACCTAACTTAAATTTATTTCAAGTAAAAATAATTTGTAATAAACAAACTTTTAGATTTTATGTCATTGTGACTGATCAAGTGGGAGGCCCATCTGATGTTAAGTGGATTAATCTCTGCCTATAATAGATGCATTTCGTCACTAGTGAAAAATTGCACTGCTCCCGTCACACTGAGACATAATATAGTTGTCGAATCTAATGTGCCTGTAATTGTACTGGCTCTCCAGGACTGCTGCCGGAACACGCGCTAAGCGCCAAGCGCGTATCACGTATACGCGCTTGGCAATAGATTTTTACTTGAGGGTGGTAGCTAGCCAGGTGTGTATTCATATAATATGTCTTTCCACTACGCAGTGAAGTTCAAGCCGGCGCGGTGTTGGGATCAAACCATGGACCTGTGGCACGGCAGCCCATAGCCATTACCGCGCGGCCATCGTTACTTACAAATTATCATAAAGTAGTAGAATATGTGCGGCTGTAGCAACACGAAACACTGCGCAGGTATATAACAAATTTCTTTTTCGACTAGGCGTAATTGACTTTTGACTAATTCGTAATATCCGGAAACAGTTTAGTAGGTACACGTCTTATTTCAGCAATAAACCAATGTGAACTGACTGTCTTCGAAGATTTGTATTAATATGTTAAGAAAATACTCAAGATAGGCGGAGGCAAGGATACAAGGATCAATAACCATTGAAACAGTCTATGGGCATACTCATGGATAGACCTTACATTTACAGACAAATACATTCTGTCTGAGAGTTCGCATTGAAAACGCAGATATATCCGTGAGTACAATAGAGCTGTGCTTTTTTTTGCGAACGATGAACCTTTTTTACGGGTTCTATAGAATCTAGTTTAGGTCCAGGAGTTTGCTTTCGCTTTATTTTGTAAAATTGCCTTTAAGTATATTTTTTTATTATTTTAAGTCTGGAGTAACCAGTTGCTGGGCATAGCTCTTCCTTCTCTCCTTCCAGATAATATTTGAATATTATTCCGCTGTTCAGTTTCAGGTGGCCCAGTCATTTTCAGCTAAGTATGTTCCCAAGTAGAATCTATCATCACAACTACTGCAAAAAAGTGAAACTCAGTTAAGTTTCAGAATAAATCGGAAATGGAATTGGACTTGATTCATTTGACTAGCACGTGAACATCAGTAATGCTTCGTGGAAGTCAAATTATTAAAGGAATAAATCGCTAAAGAAAATAGTTATGAGCTTGAAAGCATATTTATAAATAATAAATTTAAATTAACAGAGTGGAGATTTCATTACAAATGTTACCTGATTAATATAGTCATTAACTAAATTATCAGAATAGCCAATAAAATATTACATTTTCCAAACATCTTAATAATTTTACGAATTACTTTTATAATATCAAACCTAACTTTTAAACAAAATTTTCATTTAACAAAGTTTTGAACTGACATGAGTAATCCACTAAAAAGTAAAGTAACCATGTGCATGACATCACGTTCACACTGTGCGTCAACATGTCACGCAACAGACAGACGGCGTCACTCACAAATTGAAAAACTAAGAGCTGCATAAAATATTCGTTCTGTATAGTAAAATTTGCATCTTACCCACGGGTCAATAGACGCATCGTGTCACTATAATGTAGGGAATGTTTTGATTTGCATTTAACGAGACTTTGTTTGTACAAATTAATTTTAACTAGTATAATATTGAATGCATTTTGACTCGTATAAAAACAGCAAAATCGAATTTTAATCTTCCATTTGAGAGAGATAACCAAATGTTTTCCGTCTTAATCGGATCCTTATATAGATAGCTCGGCTGCTTTCACTCTTCACTATTCTAAAAGCCTTATACGTAGTTGTATAGTTTTCTCGTGTACTAGAAAGTTCTTTACAACGTGTTGCCCACAATGGTTAAAGCCCTTGTCAAAAGCATTGTATCATATGGGCTCACCAGCTATGGGCGTACTTACAAAACTTATCTTAAGCAAATTTACAACATACAACATCGACTACTAAAATTAATTGTCCCATTAAAAATTAATAAACAAGTATATACGCGGCAGATCCTGAAGGCCTCTTTAAACACTGCGGAATTATACCGATTTATTACAAGATCGAGCTTAACTTGCTTCTTGAACACTACATCAGGACTGATATTCAAATCCCTATGAGTCATACTTACCACACGAGTAGAAAACTAATCCTACCTAAATTTAATAATTAATACGGTAAAAGAACATCTCAATATCTCATACCTCAACTAATTGACCAGATACCTGTAGAAATCAAGGAAAAAATAACCCCTACAAATATCAAAACTGAATTGAAACAATATTATTTGGTAAAATAAATTGGATCATCCTACGACGACAAATTTGGAATTTCGGAATTATATCGATTACAATAATTTTTCTTATTATACAAGCCATTAGAAAAATATATACCTAATTATAATTCAAATAAACATCATAAATATTATGTACCGTTACAACAAAAAAACATCAACTTAAAAATTCAATTATTAAATTTTTAATAATAGCCAGACTGAAGAAACATTAACATTACTTAAAGAAAATATGAATAATGGAATAAATTAATAATACGCTATTCAAATATGAGTATATTAAATAATATACATATTACATATATATCATGTCAATTACGATATATTTGGAATGAATTCCTCGACTGTGTATGGTGCCCATGTCAGTGTGGAAAGTTGTAAATTTAATTTAAAAAATCGATAGTGTTTTCCCATTACGTATAGGTTCAGGGAGGGCATTGTAAACTTTGACCCTGAAAATCCTGGTAGATTTGCCCGATGTAGTAAGCCCATGATGAGGAATTATAATGTCGTGATAATCATTGTGTCGTTTGTAGGAGAATATGTTTTTGTATACATATACACCAACATGGTAAACAGAGTTGGCAACGTCATTATCTTCAGGTCCTTAAATATTGTCTGAGATGATGTATTCGGCGCAACTCTCACGACCACGCGCACAGCTCACTTCTGCGTGACAAATGCGCGGTACCAATCTGAGGAGTGACCCCATAGATCAATACCGTAGACTAACAGAGAATACACGGTAGCATAGTAACAGTCGCGTACCGCTTGGTGCGACAAGACGCGAGCTACCCGGCCCAGAGCAAAACATGTTCGTCCTAGCTTCTCGCATAGCGTATCTAGGTGAATGGACCAGGTAAGTGATCTGTCCAGTAGGTAAAGTAGGATCTACACAGTTCGAAACCACGGGCTCCGCTCATTGGCCTTGGCGAGAGGCTTGTTGCAAACCGCCGTTGGAATTTGCTACTGTACAGTTCCACAGTGTATTTTGAACTCCCGCGCGGATAACACGCATCCAACGAAGGCCAAACTACACACGATATCGCTTAATTTATACGTTTTAAAATTACTATCTAAGTATGAAATTTGGAAGAAAAATATGTCATAAATAATACATTATATTTGGTCGTGGCTTTTATACCTACGTATCTCAAAGAGGGAAACGCGCTATGCGTGCTGTTATATACCTATTTAGTTAGCCTTAGTGCTGTCCTGGCAGCCTATCTAGCTTGCTCAGCGGTACTGAGGTCGAGACCCTACTCTTAGTACTACTTTTAAATCAGTCTTCTTCCATCCTTCAAAAAGAGCGGTTGCCTAAAGATACGTTTTTAAATATATACTTAGATTAATTTCCCTCGAAATATACTCATAAGTCGCGAGTGGAAAATAGTTTTTTTTTAAAAACCGAAATCCTATTTTCGTTATAACAGTGCGCTCCCGCCATGCGTGCGCTCTCGCCGGCGGCAGCAGCATACTGCCCTCGCGTGGTTTGCGACCGGCGTCTACACAGTGGGAAATAGTGGTCGCTAACCACGGTTGACAACGCATGCTCGCAAAAAATCAATTGTTCTGATATAGTGGGTAAATTAAATTTATATGTTCCACCCTTTTATATCTCTATGGTTCCACCTATACACCCTGGGCCAAGAAAGTTGCTTCATGCACCACTTGCACGCACTAACTATCGCAGACATTCATTGTTAATAAATAATATATACAATAAAGATCAACAACAGCTGTTAATAAGTTTAATATTTTTATTTTTGCATTTACGCGTGCTCCGCGTGTTATATTACAAAATTACGAGAGGAAAAATTATAGTCAAGTGCAGTATTCAAACCCGCGCCATCCAACATTATAGCCGGAGTATGCTTTGACCGCTAAGTGAACATGACATATGACTTTTTAAAAAGAAATAATACTTATGAGGGCAGTTAGATTAAATCTTTCAAAGACATTTACAATGTTATTATATAGTAAGTAAGTAACACATTGTTAAAAGACGTTTAAAAGAATGGTCCCAATTTTCTTGCCCGTTCTTCTAGCAGTGGCTTTATACAATTTTTGTTTGCTGAACGTGGCTGTACAATGTAGAATATTTCAATATTACACGCTGAATTTGCTGGTTGTGCCCTCTGACTTCTCTGACACGGATGATTTTCACAAACAGATTGTGTATTTCGGGGTGGTTGTATAATCCGTTGAGTATTTTGAAAGTTTCTATGAGGTCCCCACGTAACCTCCTTGCTTCAAGAGTAGTGAGACGCAGGATTTCCAATCTCTGCTCGAAAGATTTGCGGCGTAAGGCTTGCGGTATCTTTGTGGCTTTTCTTTGCGCGCTTTCAAGCAGATCTATGTCTTTTCGAAAGTGTGGGCTCCAGACTTGAAATCCATACTCCAGCAATGGTCCAGCAATTACTCCATCTTACAATCTAAACTTTGCATTTGTACTGTTAATTTGATTCCAATTAGTCATCATAACCTGTTGTATTATATTGCTTAGTCTTTGGTAACCTTTTCATACGTTTATTATGTCATCCAAACCTAGAATTAAAACTAGATTTCAAAGAGAGCGTCTAGAGCTTGGTGTGTTTACATGTTTATTTCTACTGCCTCATTAGTACTTAAACAAAACTATATTTATTGAATCACTATTTGACGGTAAGACAGGAATACTTTAAAAACAAAAGCTGTTTCTAGTGCGCAAACACTTACGTATGACG
This sequence comes from Plagodis dolabraria, assembly GCA_963854805.1. Classification (NCBI taxonomy): domain Eukaryota; kingdom Metazoa; phylum Arthropoda; class Insecta; order Lepidoptera; family Geometridae; genus Plagodis; species Plagodis dolabraria. Next base: position 39,867,845 of record OY978441.1, on the reverse strand, counting down.
CAGAGCCGATATCGTCATTTTATGAATGAAATTCAATTATATTATATTAAGAGATTGCTATGAAAAGCACAAACGAAATTCTCGACAGTGTTTAAGTAAATGAGTCTCTAACTCAGACTCGGGGCAATCACAAATAATGTTAAAAAATTTGAAACAAACAACACTGTAGTACACGTGAATGTAAATTGTACTAGTTAAAATGTATAAGGAGTCAGTGCGCTAGGAGTCGTGTGGCGCAGACCAACGAGTATAATAGGTTTGAAGCTGATAAGACCGTACAGTAAGAGTTTGAACTCTTTAGATTACTTTAACTTGCCCGCAGATGAGTTTTGTAATAAGAGACTACGTTGTTGTGGTTTCGTTCTACGGAACCGGACCCTAATATTAAGTGCTTCAGTAAGTCCATCCTGCTTTTGAGAAGTAACGTCATTTGTGCCGTATAGTAATATGGCATATATTATAGCATTACGAATAATAGTGAAATGCGGAATGTTCAACATTAAAACAAGGGTACACATACAAGAAACGTGTTTTTTAAGCAATTTTGCATATTTTAGTTACATTGATGTGATTAAATACAAACTATAAAATAAAACCGTGAATAAAATCATCGACCAGTCACCATCCTCTGAGGGCTTGAGCTTCGCAGCATAGTAGTAGGAAGTTCTATTAATAGCTAGCTAGTTCAGCTAACTCGCAAGTAAAGTAACAGGTGCCGCCACGCCGTGCACACCTGTCTACAGCTCCGCCAGTATCTCCCAGTGAGACCGCAATAGTCCCCGCACTATTGCCGTCTCACTCGGGTCATCGTTCCGACGCTAGTTGCAGACCAGTGCCTTGGAATACGCAGTCCTGACGAAGTTTTGTTTTCTGTGCAGAAGCTGAGCAGCCACCGACCGCCGTGCAACGTGAGCTACGAGCTCGCCGTGCCGGCGCGCAGAGGCGCTCTAAGACGTCAGGCATTACCACCTACCCAAGTCCCTTGTTTCGGACGAACAACATCATATCGGGCTGGTGGTCTTGTTTTGACCGCACTTTTCGGTGCGCATTTCACCACTTTACTACCCGACACAACATGGTAACAGTCGCGTAACAACACACTTTGTGCTGTTAAGCGACGTCGTTCAGGCGTGGGGTAGCGTCAGCCAAACCCGTCTGAACGATCAAATCCGCCATTTGCTGCGGTCGCAGTGTGACACCCTACGGTGACAACGGCCACTGTTGTTGTTTTGGTTTAACCTTGCACCGTGGCCTTTCCCGCTTCACGGGTCAGCCGAAGCAAGCTGGGCTCCGGGATAACTGGCCTTGGGGTCGCCCCTAGTCAACCCCGGAGTAGCGCTTAGGAGCACCCCTCTCCGCCGAGAAAAAAGCTCGGAGAGGGTACACAACTAGGGCACACCCTAGGTACACACTCCCTCTCACACAGTGAGCTCACAAGGTGTGTGAGGGAATTCAAACCCTTGATAGGGCGTCCTGAGTATTCGCCTCAGGATGCAGTCCCGTCCCTCTAACGGTGAGGTGCAGGTCCTTCAGACCTTCGCCCTCCGCCACCCCGATCTGTATGTTGCACACATGCAACTCCTCGAAGAGGAAGCGAGTGCCCGCCTCACGGACACTCTTATTGCTCCCTCCGGGACTTCAATCCCGGAGGCCAACGTCCCTCCTCTGACCCGGTCCTTCTCAGAGGACAGCCCGCTTTCGCCCGCTCCGGGCCCGGATAATAGACGCACGGTGGCAGCCCCTCCCCGTGAGAGGTCTCGCTCGCGCTCACCGATCGGGAGGCCAGCGAGCACCCGTCCCTCCATCGCCGTTGTCGAGCCCACTTCGGACTCCGAAACGGAGATGGAAGTAGATCCGAGTCGCGCCTTACGCACTGACTCGGACTCCGATAACGACGGCTATACCGTCGTTGACCGCAAACGCAAGCGTGCTCCTAAAGCCGCTAGTTGCGCAACTTCCGCCCCTCCCGCCAAGGCACCCGCTAAGGCCCCCGCCTCCGGCAAGAAGCCGACCCCCGCCCCACGCCCCGCGTCTCCTCCCTCCGCTCCGGCCACTACTGCCGCGTCCCCTCAGGACGCGAGCGCGCGCCGCGAAAAACCACCTCCGCCCCTGTTCATTCAGGACAAAACCAAATGGGACATGCTGTCCCGTTTAGTTTCGGATCGTGGGATCCATTACACTAATGCCCGCTCCACGCAGCAGGGCATTAAAGTCCAAGTGCCCACCAGTAGCGACCACAGAGCGCTAACAAAGCTCCCCCGTAAAGAGAGCATAAGTTTTCATACTTATGCGCTCGAAGAGGAGAAAGTCCTTCGCGTTGTGATTCGCGGTGTGCCTAAGGAGATACATACCGATGCGGTATGTGACGACCTTAAAGCACAAGACTTCCCTGTGCATGCGGTTCACCGCATGTACAGCGGGAAGGACCGCAGTCCATATGACCTAGTACTCGTAGTACTAGACCGTACACCAGAGGGCAAGGCCATTTTTAATTTAAAAAAGGTCTGTGGCCTCTCAGGACTCGATGTCCAAGCCCCATACAAAAATGGAAGTCCCTCGCAGTGCCATAACTGCCAACTATACGGGCACGCCTCCCGTTTCTGCTTCGCTCGCGCTAGGTGCGTTAAGTGCCTAGGCGATCACGCGACAGCAGCGTGCACTCGCACCCGGGATTCGCCGGACCCACCCAGTTGTGTTCTGTGCGGTGCTCAAGGGCATACCGCGAATTACCGTGGTTGCCCTAAAGCACCACGAGTGAACCACAGGGTGGCAAGGCATAGGCCGACCCGCCCCTCTTATGACCGTTACCAACGGGTCAGCCCTAAACTAACGGTAGTACCTGCCTCACAGGTAATACCCGCGCCGCTCCCAGCCCGTAACGCATGGTCTAAACCACCCAGTATGGTTAAGACCGTCGCTACCGCCCGCGCCCCGGCCCGCGCGCCCGCGCCCGCGCCCGCACCCGCACCCGCCCGCGCCGCGGCCCCTGCCCGCGCACCGGCCCCGGCTCGCCCAGCGCTCCCGGCACCCGCTGCCAACACCGTTCGCGCCCCTCCCCGCGCCGCTTCCCGGCCACAAGCTCCCCCTATGCCATTGATGGCTGCCCCTCTTCAAGAGGCAATCAACCTAGTCAGCGATCTGGCTATGTCGGTTGACATCAATGAGGTACAAGAGCTATTCCACAAGATGCAATACGCTCAATCCCCAGCGGACGTGATCCAATACACATTGGAACACGCGAACTTACTAAGCGCCCTTAAGCGCTTCGTTCCCCAGGCCCCTCCCCAGTACAACCACTATGGGTAGTACAACCGCACGCACGAAACCGCGCTCAGTTTCGTTAGCGTCATTCAACGCTAACGGTTTCTTTAGACAACGTGACCTTGTCCACGACTTTTGTTGCACCCACCTTATCGACATTATATGCGTGCAGGAAACCCTTCTAAAACCGGGGAAGGCGAACCCTAGGTTTGCCAATTACAGAACGGTACGTGATGATAGAGTGAACTCCCGTGGGGGAGGCACTCTTATCTATTACAAAAGGTCCCTGCACTGCATCCCCTTACCTACCCCGACTCTTGTTAATATGGAAGCATCTTGTTGCCTTCTAGCTATGACTGGTCATCAACCTATAGTCATAGCGTCCTGTTACCAAGCTTGTCAAAAGCCGATCGTCCGAGCTGACTTAGAAGCATTGTTCTCATTAGGAAGCGCCGTCCTTCTGATTGGCGACTTCAATAGTAAGCACATCCTATGGAATTGTAACGTCAACAATCCCAGAGGCATTGCACTTGAAAAACTAGTCGCAGAACTTAATTTTGACATAATTGCGCCCACTGAGCCCACTCACTACCCTCACACGGAAGACTTTCGACCTGACTTGCTTGACATGGCACTACTCAGAGGCGTAACACTCCAGTTACGCTCCATAGAAGTGGTTCACGAGCTTCACTCTGACCACCGACCTATTATACTGCGACTAGGTCCCGACCCAACAACAGACCTCCCCCGCCCCACTAAGACGATAGTGAACTGGAAGCAATTAGGCGTTGCCCTAAAGGCTATCAGTTCACCGGACCTTGACAAGATCCCTGACGACATCCTGACTAAAGATGACGTAACCCTTGCGATCGATTCGTTCACTAATCACCTCTCCGCCGTAGTAGGTGCATCCGCAAAGGAGGTCATGGTGCCGGACGACCGGCGCCTTGTCATTCCAGCGGATGTGAGACGATTAGTGACGGAAAGTAAAGCAGTGACCCGACATTACGACTCTTACCCCAGTAAAGAGAACAAAACTAAGAAACGCCACTTTGAACGCATGGTTCAAAGTCGCATGTCTGAGTTGCGTGATCAACAATGGGGTGACAAACTTTCAAACCTCGTGCCTAGCCACCAGGCTTATTGGGACTTGGCGCGAGGTATGAAAGGTAGTAACCATAACGACATGCCTCCCTTATACAGACCAGTCCCACTAGTCCCAGCGTTCTTTGACGAAGACAAAGCTGAGTGCCTAGCTGATAGCCTAGAGGCTCAGTGTTCCCCTAACGTAGATCACGTTGACCAAGCTCACCTCGATTCGGTGGATGCTGAAGTCGAACGTAAAAGCTCTGTGGTCACCTCTGAACTCCCACCAATCACCTTAGCGACTTACGCTGAGGTGGCGAGACTGATCAAGGCCCTCCGACCGCGCAAATCCCCCGGTGCCGATGGCATCTCCAACAGGGTTCTTAAAACCCTCTCTCCTCCTCTCATCCATCTCCTAGTCAGCATCTTCAATGCTGCTATGAGCCACTGCTTATTCCCAGACACCTGGAAATGTGCAAATGTCATTGGCATTCACAAACCAGGCAAAAGCTCATCTGACCCCACCAGTTACCGCCCCATCAGCCTCCTCAGTGCCTTAGGCAAACTTTACGAGCGGTTACTTGCAAACCGTCTCCAGTCCCATGCTAAGGAACACCACCTTATCCCAGATGAGCAGTTTGGCTTCAGGCCCGGACACTCATGCGTCCAACAGGTGCACCGCCTCACGGAGCACATCATTGAGGGCTTTAACAAGTACCCCAAACCCCAGACAACGCTAGCAGTCTTCCTCGACGTAGCGAAAGCTTTTGACAAAGTCTGGCACAATGGCTTGATTTACAAGCTATACCAATTTGGCGTGCCAGAACGTCTTGTGCTCATCCTACAAGACTTCCTTAAAGCCAGAAGCTTTCGCTATCGCGTGGAAGGCACCCTCTCCTCCCCCCACCCAGTCAGAGCCGGAGTCCCTCAGGGCTCCGTGCTATCACCCATTCTTTTCGCGCTGTATACCAGCGACATCCCACGCTCTCAGCCTAACGTCCTATTAGCCCAATACGCGGATGATACCGCTATTTATACCACTGGGTGGCATATCAGTAGAAAGTCCATTCCCGCCCTCCAACGGGCCATCACCGAGATCGGTGACTGGTTCCGTAAATGGCGCATCGCGGTCAACCCAGTTAAAAGTGCAGCTATGTACTTTACTGAGAAGGGCCGCCCCCGTTACCCGCAACCTTTAACTTTGTTCGACCAACCCATCCCCTGGGTTAGTAAAACAAAATATCTCGGAGTCACCCTTGATCGGAATCTCACCTTTAGCGATCATATAACAACCGTCCGTAACAGAGCGGCCTTTGTAATGGGTCGCCTTGGTCCCCTGATTCGCAAAGAGAGTAAAATGTCTCTTAGAAATAAGAAGACACTTTACACTGCCTGCATCCGCCCCATCATGACTTACGCATCAGTAGTGTTTAGTCATGCTAGTGAGGCCCATCTCCATAAGCTTCAAGTCATTCAAAACCGTTTTCTTCGTAGTGCAACCGGCGCTCCGTGGTATATCCGGAACACCGAGTTGCATTGCGACCTAAACCTTCCCTCTTTAGCGCAGTTCAATAAGGACTGCGCCCGCCGATACTTTGATCGAGCGCCCCACCACTCGAACCCTTTGGTTGTCCAGGCATCGAACTACTCGACCGCCTCTTCTATCCCATTTTTCAAACCCCCCCGTCGCCGACCACGGCAGGTATTAGACGACCCGGATGACCCCATCGCAGTCATTACATTGGCAGCTTTAGCGTTATCCGCAAGTCGTCGAGGTAAAATCCCCAGGTGTGAGGTAATTAGAGGTCACACAATCAAACACCGAGCTCGCCGGCGAGCTCGAGGCAAAAACAAGGTCACGATAAATTGCTCTCCAAATAGTCAAAGAGTATTATTCAGTAGGGCCCAATTGTGCAACACTGCAGTTGCACAGAGGCATTTTGCTCCGATCCCCCCCATGTCTCTCGACAGCGAGACAAGCCGAGGTCCGAACCACAGTGGTGCCCTTGAGCTCGCTGTCAACCCCTCCTATAATAGCGGTACGTTTTCGGCGTCCGCAGGAGACGGAGGTAGAAAGCGCTTTTCGCCTTCTACGCCCGTCTCGGGAGAAGTGCCTTCGGCACTTCTCCCTCCCGGGCTATTGTAGGGCCAGGCCCTCGCCCAAAACCCGGTGGAGCTGGACGACCGCACAGGCGGTAGCCAGCATCTATGTCCTCCCTAAAAAAAAAAAGTAAAGTAACACTTAGTGCGGTGTTATCTATGGAGCCAGTTCCTACTCTAGGCTTAGCGCACTAATATTCAACTACTGCTACTACTAATATTAAACCTCATGATAACTTAGTTAAAGTGAAATAGTGACTACAAAAATGAATAAACCCTAAGAACGCTAAGCCGTCCAAACTTCTTTTCTTCTTTCTTTTATATAACGTTAACGTTAAACGTTAACTTAAAATTTCACTTCAAATTCCATCGAGTGACGCCAGGCACATCTTTTGTATAATTAAGGTCCTTTCAAGTACTTTTACAAATTTGGCCGCTTCTTGTCTGAGAATAACCCAAAAAAGTTATTAAATTAGAATTACAAAGAGTTCATAACTGACGCAATAAGCTGAAGCTCAGCCTCGACGGAACCATCGCGGTAATGAGCTCCCATTATCTCATGTCCACTGTAATTAGAGCCGCATGCGTTCTACCTGAGATATACGTAACATAGTGAGTGCTAAATAACGCAAGCTATTACAATCTCATACAACTGAAAGAACTGTCCTGAAAGCACTTGTGGCTGGGCTCGCGAAATGTTACCACGTTTTGTTGTTTGGAACAGATTCGAGCCAAATGAAAAAAGTTCTCGTTCCACCTCGTTTTCTTTGCAGATTAACTGGTATTAATCGATATGCGCCGTGACACATGTGCCAAAAAGTTAACGCACTTTACCCTAGGTTTGGTTTTCCTTGTCCAGCATGCTTTTTCGAGTGACATATATTTCACCGTGCAGTCGTCACGGCACCCATTACGTTTTGCGTTCCACTCGCACCTGTAATGTCAATAGTCTGCGCCGTATAATATGTGCATGGGGATACGTTTGTGTACATACTACATACCTTCATCGTGAAATATGTCTTATTTTAGGTGAAAGCTTCCTTTTAGACTTTATGGTATCCCCGTAGTAAAGGCTTTATATGATTTTAGAAATATTTTCAAGTTGTGCTACCGCTATGTACCACCAGCATTAATTGAGGTTTAAATAGGTTGTCGAAATAATCTAAATATAACTTACAATAGTTAAGATTGTCGAACTAGGTTTCACGACGCTTCTAGTCAGCGCCGCGATCTAATGTCCTTGTGTTTATTCATATTATACAATATATGACCAGTGGAGCCTCTGCAGCGGCTTCAGTTTACATATCAAATTGTAGATGGATAGTTCGCATCTGTCACTATATCTACTTGTACTAATTGTAAATGTATATTACTGTAGTTGTATTAAATTATTATTTTTAATATTTTTGCAAACATTATTTGACCTTAAGGGAAAAAATCACTGTGAATTTTGTTTATCTATAAAAAATGCAATGTTATGAAATGGTACATACTCTGTTTAACGTAATATATACGAATATAAATACAATGCATCTCGATGATATAACAGTCCAAAATAAATTTTACGAAATAGGTCAGTTACCACGTAACAAGAGCGAATATTATGCATTTAATCTTTTTAGTTCCAACGGCTGGAGCTGATTTCAGAAACGGTCGCGCTATATCGCCATGATTTGTTGTCGCTGTGCCGTCTGCAACCAATGCTTTATGTTGCTATCTATTTCCAATCGATAAGCACACATTGTGTGGAAACCTTAAGTGTACACACATTGGGACTATTACTTAACATTCCAAGAAATGTTGAAGCAATGATAGCCGAGTGGTTATAGCTATGGAGTGCAGTGCCGCAGCTCCAAGGTTCGATCCCCGCCGCCGGCTTGAGCTCCATGAGCTTTTTTTATTTGATTGTGGCAGAACAAGCACGATGCTCACCTGATGTTAAACAGTGAATAATGCCCTTTAACAGATGCATTTCAGAACAAGTGATGAATTGCACTGCGCCCGGCACGCTGAGACATAAAGTTACGATGTCTCATATATGCCTGTAATTTTACTGGCTCTCAAGGACTGCTGCCGAAACACACTGTTAAGTGCTTGGCGACAGATTTTCTACTTGAGGGTGGTTGCTAGCCAAGCGGGCATTCGCAAAGTGCCCTACCACCATGCTATAACGACTGCTATCCTAAGACAACAACCGGGACCTACGGCTTAACGTCAGCACGGAAGCGCTCAGTAGTAATGTCACCAGCGGTCACCCATCCAAGTCATGACCGCGGCGGACGTTGCTTAACTTTGCTGATCGATTCAGAATAGCTAAGCAAACTTGGCTACGAGCGCTTCAAAACTCCGCTGACTGATATAGACAATTTGTCATGTAAGGGTGTTGCGATGTGGAACCCTATAGACAGAGTACGGCGCGGCTCGCATTGGTCGCATCTATCATATTTCCGAAATCTTAACCGCTACATATGATATTGAACACATCCTTCTAAGAAAAACCCACTAAGTCGTTCGCTACGGGAACCGTACTCAGGATGTCTAGATTCCAGAAACGATACTTCGTGCCACTTGACCATCTATAAGCAGCCTTTTTATTTTCATTTTTGCTTATAAAAACACATTTGATTTTATTACTGATAGGTTAGCCTTTGACTACTATATCAACTGTTGTGATGATGAGGTCTAAGATGTTGTTCAGGCCAACGTAGAGTTACTGGATTTCAAGGGCAGCTTAAAATATAAAGGCTTGCCTCTCAAAAAACCTTACATTAAGTTATCAAAACAAAGTAATAGCCGAGCGGGAACTATAATAGCTATACACTCCCGTGACGCAGGTCTGTGGTACAATCCCCACCATGCAGCGGAATGCATGGGATGCCATTATGTGAATATTTGTGTGGCCACCCTCCAGTAAAAAAACTGTCAGTAAGCACCTCACAGCGTGTTCTGACTGCAGTCCTTGAGCACCAGTTAGTGACTATGAAATTACGTACACAGGAGCCTTAACAACTCTGAGACTAAGATATTTATTTAGTAGTCAAAAATAACCAGCATAACTTGCAGAGTTCAAGGCAGTCGTAGTACTTGCTCCAATTTGTTATTATTGTCACGTCTCACGGAGTAACGCGAGACGCGACCGCCACCTCCGACACATTACTCTACAAATGGACTTTCTGTGTGACCACAGAGTAGTTAGCTGTATTCATGTGATAAAAAAGGGTATTAATACTCCTGATAAGATAAATTACAATCTGAAGAAAAGTTCAGGCAGAAAAGCTCCATTACGGAAAATGAATTGGTTATATGGAAACAAAATAGCTTTAAGACGGTAACCTTTTATATTATATATCCAGTAAATATAATAATGTAGGTCGTTCGAATGTAAGTAATCCAGTATATTAAGTTAAGTTATATGTTCATCAGAAGTAAGTAAAATATGAAGAACACGCATATTGTATTACTGAGTCATATGTGTTTCTCACACACACGTTTATACTCACACATTAGTTTATAGCCTTGCCTATCACAATAGAAATATATATATATTTAAATAATGTTTTTATTTCTTTACAAGTACAGTTAACTACCCCGTGGGGTGCCGGGTTAGAATTGAACCTCCTCATATCATGCCGTGGGTGTCGTGAGAAGGGCGACTAAGGGAAAATACTGGAAGGTGGGCAGCAGCGCCTTCTAAAGAACTGCCAACTTACACTGCGATCCCCAAGACGCCTGCCAAGCGTGGGGTTTATGGCAAATACCCCCTTAATAGGGGAGGTTATGTTCAGCAGTGGACGATCCGGCTGTTACAGTACAGTTAACTTAATCTATATGGCATCATTGTAGAAAGGTATTGTCTCTCATTATACAGGTTTAACACCTAGTGTGAGAGACAGTGCTACATTGAATTTTGTAACATGTTTTATTTGGATCAATAAACATTATTATTATTATTAGTATATCGCCAAGATTGCCGTCCCGTTTATATTTAATCAATAGAACAAATACGTTTTCTGATAATACTCAATAAATTGAATACGAAACTGCCAGAATTGAAAAAGAAACAGGCCTTTACCTCGACGACCTGCGTCTATTTGTACTGCTGTCGAGCATTATTGTTGACAAATCATATAATCAATCTAGAAAGATTAAACTTACTGACATGAGAATTTCATATTTAGTATTAGTTATTAGTATGTACAACATCACTGGAAATAGAAATTGTTTTACCAAAATTGGCACTTCTTCCAATGCAATAACGTGTGAAAACCTTGGAGGCCGATCGGAAATTAAACAAGTTATAATGTTTTTATGTTTGCAATGCATGCTCTACGGATAACATTACAAACGTACGAGAGGAAAAATTAAAGTCATGTGCGGGATTCAAATCCGCGTCCATCCACCCCTTTAGCCGGGGTATGCTTGGATTAGATCCAATTGAGCTAACATGACAACGTGTCATAACTCATTTTTATATTCTATCGTTCTTTAATGATGTCGCTCCATCCCAATACGATGGCGTATTGGGATGGAGCGACATCTATAGTTCAACTTACGTTGTACTACAAACAAGACTAATTTTGCAATTAGCTTTAAACCTGTTAATGATGACGCAACTCTATAATTTTAATATATTAAAAACAAGATATTTTTTTCTGAATTTGAAATCAATTCCATTTTGAAACATTAATTAAATATTACAAATATATATTCAGAATAGATAAGGTATGAAATGTTCACTCCTACTTTCGTGCTATACAAATGGTAACGTAAAAGTAAGTCGTATGATGCGCTCGAACGACTACAGAAATGTTTACTTTCCGTAACGAGTTAAGGAACTCTACAAACTTTTGAACTCAAAAGAGTCAGGCGGCATTCCCAGAAAGGATTTTTAATTTTTTGTGTTGGAGAGTTCTTTTTAAAACGTCTTTTATTCAGGCTTTGTCTCTTTGTTACCAATTAAGGTTGCGCAAAAATGTTCCACATCTCAAAGAGTTCATTAAAGACGTAAATCTAAAATTCAAAGTTGTTAAAAATATTGGATGAAAGGTTGGGAAAAATGTGTCAGTCAATGGTCATCTTAACACACGCGATAATACTGAATTACGTATTTGCACTGCCTAACATTTATAATTGCTGACAAAGAGTTCATATACCAACACCTATTTTCAAGAGTCACTTTTATAGTACACGCATTGAATTGGTAGCTTACGATAAATTTCACGCAATTTTATTCCATAATGACAATTTTCCAACCTCGCATAACGCTTCACGTAGTTCTGTGTAAAGCAAATCCTGTGTTGCCATAATTTTAATTAAAAGTACTCGATTGTAAAAAAATCGAGTTTTTAATTTTTGTAGACGTGTAAATCATAAACAAATAGTATATATTTATATAACTTGACTAGTATATATTTGTTGGACATTTAATCAGAACATAATTGGAGCATCACAGACTGTTGGGACAATCAAATAAGTCGGTCGGTTTGCCTTGTCTATGTCTACACGACATGACGTACAGCTGCTTGCGGAGCCTCGAATACGAAATCTAACACAATACTCAAACTCTAACGTTATTGTGTCATATTGTTCAAACTCACTGAAATAGGGATGATGCGTGTATTTGAACTTGTGGCTTGCCAGTTTTTCGTATCATTAATAAGTATATTCAAAATTATTCGAGAAAATCGTTGTGTGTGGGGATTCATATTTCCACATTTATAGATAAAATAAATAATAAAACAAAAACTGGCAAACCAGATTAATAGATAGCAGACTCTATATGCAATAAGATATGACTGCTAATTTTCAGCGAGTTTGAAACCTTAACAAACTGGTGCTACGGAAGCAATAAGGGTGCGACTCACTCACGAACAAACAACTTCGAGATGGCAAGAGAGGCCTTATACCATCAACTGTCACTTTAAATATGCCCCGTTATTAATTGTACGACTTAGTCTTGCCAAATGATTCATAAACTTTAAGGTCTATGTAGGTTTATCTAAAACTGTTAACATACTGAAGTGACAGGGAGAGAAGAGCGGACAGAAAGAAGCCGAGCTTTCTTATAGGGTCTGTGATAAGAACAGGAAAATATTTGTTATCTCTCTCAAATGGAAGACTATCTAATCTATACTAATCTAATTATGGTCTTTTATAACAGTCAAATCGTAAAATTCATATGATATTTATTTGTACCTACAAAGAGTCTCGTTAAATGCAAATCAAAACATTCCCTACATTATAGTGACACGATGCGTCTATTGACCCGTGGGTAAGATGCAAATTTTACTATATAGAACGAATATTTTATGCAGCTCTTAGTTTTTCAATTTGTGAGTGACGCCGTCTGTCTGTTGCGTGACATGTTGACGCACAGTGTAGACGTGATGTCATGCACATGGTTACTTTACTTTTTGCTGGATTAACCTGTAACTTTGTAGGTATTCTGTACAAAAACTAACACAATATATACTTAATAGATAATAATTCCCCGCGGGGTGCCGGGTTAGAATTGCACCTCCCTATATCATCCCGTAGGTGTCGTAAAAGGCGACTTAGGGAATAATTATACTGGAAGGTGGGCAGCAGCACCTTCTAAAGAATTACTATCTTAAATTTCGATCCCCAAGCCGCCTGCCAAGCGTGGGGATTATGGCAAATACCCCCTATTAAAGGGGAGGTTGTGTTCAGCAGTGGACGATCCGGCTGATGCAGTACAGTAAATAATAATTACACTTTAACCTAATAATATTTTTTATGCATAATAGGTTAGGCCTTTGACCACTATCTCACGTGATGGTAAGTGATGATGTGGTCGAAGATGTTGTCCAGGCCAACATAATTTACAACACAAACATATATAATGAAATCATAATATTATTACTAAAATTTCAAATTCATCAACGCGAGCAACATTTTAGTCATGTTCCCCGGTCTCTGCTTGTACCCTTTAACGTAACCGTTAATATTGGCGCGTCCCTATCGTTCTCTCAGAACATTTAATAAATATTATTAGTGTGATTTTAACCCAGCAATCGGGTAAATGGTGCACATTTCATAATGTCGGGTATACCTTAGAATCCCTATTGCTTGCAATATCTTCATAAGCTATGAATCATTTATTTTTATTGTATTTAGTTATTCTCATTTTCATTGGTATTTTCTGTAAATTAGATATTTTTATATTTCTTTATGGTAGTCTACTTTATATATAAAATCAATTTACTGTAATAGTAGCTACCTCATCTTCATACTTGTAATATAGAAAATATTATTTTCATCGTTGTATTTTTTTTTTATTATTACTAAATACTACACACTACAGACTCGTGATCGGTACTCTTGTTTGTTTGGTTGTTTTTTTTTTACATATACATATTTAATAACTTTGAGATCATTCTCCAACTTATCAATATTCTTGAACTGAAGGGATGTTACCTTAGTGTTAGTTAAATATATATATATATATATATATATATATATATCCTGGAACCGTTTCAACGTCCAATACGGACTTAAATGCATTTAAAATGGCGACCACCTGCTTTTGGCGCCCGATATACGGACGTCAAATCAATTGACACTGCCAAAGCACGCATCTTGGTCTAAGGTACCATAAGAATCAAAAATAAAAAAATAAAATCGGACTTCATTTTATAACCAATTTGTACGAAATTGTATTTTCATTAGTTCTAAAAGGTTCCGTTTGAATTGAGCAGCGCTGATGACCCGTGAAGTATACGTTTGACAACAATGTAATGAATGAATGTGACCTCGCCTGCTGAGATTGTTTATTAATAAGAATTCGGCTTATCTTCTTCCTGGCGCGGTAACACAGTGAACCTTGTACAAATTGAATAGGTACATCTAATATTAATTTAACTTATTAAACAGTCGAAATCAAGCAAGTCGCACCGTTGGACGTAATATTCACCGTCCGTTAATATCATAGGAGATCCTGCACACGTATCGTACACGTGTGCAGGATATCCCATAATATATACGCGAAAATTACACTTTGTACAGTCAGGCTTGGCTTTTGGAGAAAATGGATAGCACAAAAAAAGGACAAAAAGGTAAGATTGTTGTTTTTATAAAATTATCGTTTTTTTCAGAGTGCTTAGTTCGTTATCAATACGGTTGGATTTTTATTTTATATCTGTTATCGCATAACCATTTCAAATATTATTTTGTATACAAACGCAAACGGTTGCAGATTAGTGCTATTTAAATTAAATATTATCAAATCAGTTTAGTAGTTTTTCAGATATAAAACAATAAGTATATTTTGCTCATGATACAATATTTCGTTGCTACATTCGCAAAATTATACAAGGATAGGTACAGTCAGTCACTTTGATCATGTTTACACATCCCGTGAGCCGGTTACGCCTGATTTTGATTACAAAGTAATCAGATACACTAGTTTTTAAAAGAAGGCACCGGAATATCCATCTGAACAGTTAGTCTCTTAGTCTTTACACACAGTTAGTACGTTCATGTGAACTCAGGATGGTTATTTTTTTAGACGTCGATAATTTTTTAAGTAGATCAGATTTTGAACAAATTTTAATTAATGATTTGATTTGGCCTTGGGATACGGCACATTTTATTTTATTTTATTTTCCTTTATTACAAAATCCACAGATCTTAAAAACATAGGTTTACTTATTAACTATTTCTTACATCTAACGACGGATTTACTTTATTTACAATAAATACTTACAGAGAGCAGAGATATATGTTTATATGTGTGTGTGTGTGTGTGTGTATGTGTGTGTGATTGCGTGTAAGAAGGTGTGCGTGTTGGGAGGGTGGGTGCGTGTGTGTGTAACCTATTTATCTACATTTAATTTATTTGTCACAAGATTTTTAAATTGATGTAAGTTATTATTAAATAAGTCGATTGAACTAAACTGTTCGTTATAAGTCGTTTGAATTCTATAAATAATTGAGTTTCGATAATAATTAGTGTGCGAGCGCGGTAGATTGAAAAAATGATTATGTCTTGTGCTTCTTTTGCGAACTGATGGGACTTGCAGACTCATAAAGTTTTCTAGAAGCTCGTTACTGTTTATTGTTCCAACACAGTTTTTATACAGAAACATCATATCTAAGAGCGTTCGTCTGTCATGTAAACTGAGAATGTTATGGAATTTGCAAGATTCATTATAGTCAACATACATGTGATTTGTGCGGTAATTAAGATGTTTTATGAATTTAATTTGTACTCTTTCAAGGTCTTGTATGTATTTTACGTAATGTGGGTTCCAGATACTAGAACAGTATTCTAGAATGCTTCTGACGAATGCAAAATAAAGTATTTTGAGACACATATTATCAGAAAATGGTTTGCTGATTCGTAAAATAAAGCCTAGGTTTTTATAAGATCTATTAGCAATGTCGGATATGTGATCGTTAAAAGATAACTTGCTGTCTAAGAGAACTCCAAGATCCTTAACTAAGTTAGTCTTGTTGACGGGAGTGCCAGCTATACTATATGTATATTTTATCGGCTCTCTCTTCCTAGTGAACGTCATACACATACATTTATTAATATTTATATTAATGTTATTTTCTTTATAGTATAAGTTAAGTTTATTTAAATCGTTCTGAAGCTGAACGCAGTCGGATACAGTTTGGACATTGCAATATATTTTAGTGTCATCTGCATACATTAGGTATTTGGCGGACTTGAAACATTTACCGACATCGTAAAGGTATGCTGCATAAAGCAACGGCGAAAGAATTGATCCTTGGGGTACGCCTGAGGGGATGTCCATAAAGTCAGACCGATGTCCACCAATAACTACCGCTTGACAGCGGTTGCGGAGGTAGGATTCCACCCATCTTAGGATCCCCACAAATTCCCATCTCCTGCAGCTTTCGAAGCAGAATTTTATGGTCGACGCGATCAAAGGCTTTTTCGAAGTCAGTGTAGATGACATCGACTTGCGACCCTCCGTCCATACCACGCAACACGTCACTGGTAAATATAGCGAGGTTAGTATTGGTCGAGCGACCCCTGATGAAACCGTGTTGTTGATCTGGTATATTTTGACTTAAGAAGGGATACAGATAGTGATGCGCAGTTTTTTCGAAGAGTTTACTTAAGGTGTTAAGAATAGAGATTGGCCTATAATTTTCTATTGCAGTTTTGGTGCCTTTTTTATGTATGGGGACTATATGTGCAGTTTTCCATATTTTCGGAAAGTATCCTTCACGAAAACAGCGATTGAACAAAATAGCGACAGGTTCAGCTAGAGAATTAGCGCAGTTAATATAGAAAACAGACGGTATCTTGTCACTTCCAGCACCTTTATTAGGATCTACATTTTTAAGAAGTTTCTTAATAAATGGTTCATCCACATGTAATGTATGTAAAGTATCTGTACTGGTGACGGAGACAGCGCCGCAGTTTATGTTTGAATTCGACGAGGCTGAACTAAAGTTTTTACAGAAGAAATCATTAAATGATGAACATATATCTATATGTGTGTTTAATAATTGATTATCGTAGAACATTAATTTCGGGTAATCAGTGTTGTTTTTTCTTTTAGATTTAACGTAAGACCAAAATAGTTTAGGACATAATTTAATTTTTTCTTGAGAAAATTCAATATAATTTTTGTAACAAAGATTTTCCAATAGTTTAACTTTTGCTCGTAAGTATGAAAACGACTGATATTCAAGCTTATTATTATACTTTTTCCAATTCAAGTGTGCTTTTGCTTTTTCCTTAATTAATTTGATTAATTCACGAGTGTACCAGGGTGGATAAATATGTGCTTGTGAGACATATACCTGAGGTATGTGTCGTTCTATAGCACTATTGATAAGGGTATAAAAGTTATTAACCGCATCTTCAATACTGCAATCTCCAAGCCATTCCTGCCACTTGTTGTTGGAAAGATGTTCGTTCAAAGCCGCATAATCGGCATGTCGAAACAGGCGCTTAATGTACGGTGCAGTTTTAATAGGTGGTATCAAAAAATCCGTCGCATCCATGATTACCGCGGGATGGTAGCTGATGTCCTCTTTGACTAATGGAAATGCAGACTTCTGCAGTCCTAGTGCAAAGTTTGCAAAAACCAAATCCAAAGTGTTATCGTGCGAGTTAACTAAGGTATTATATTGATCGAAACCTATATAAGACATTTTATTAACTAGCATAGATGCGCAATTTTGAATATCAACAGAACCCTTTTTTAAAATAATCGGATCGCCCGAGGACCATCGGATACAAGGTAAATTAAAATCCCCGGCTAACATAATAAAATCATTCGGATGTTCATCTATAATTGACGATAATATGTCGAGCAATTTACATACGCGTGAAGGTATAGATCTGTCCGGAGGCAGGTAAACAACACCAACGTGAAGATCGCGGCGGGAGTGGGAGGGCCACGGCCCCAGCCCCGGCCCGCTGGACGCGGCCGGCTGGTTCCAGGCGAACGCAGTGCGCGGCACAGTCACCCACACGCACTCGAGGTCGTCACGCTGCCACTCGGGACGCGCGCGCGCACCCATCCGCGCTGCGCTCAACACGGCGACGCCCCCGCCGAGCGAGCCCCGGTCTCTTCGGAACACTTCGTACCGGTGGCTGCACAGCTCTGTGTCCAGTATACCGTCACAGAGCCATGTTTCGGTCACCAGGATGATACCGGCATCGCAAATGAGTGAATTGTTATAAAATTCGTTTGTCTTCGTTCTTAACCCGCGTACGTTTTGATACAGAATCGTCAATTCACCCGTGGAATCCATTGTGAAAGTGGACTATAGTGAATCTTATAGCGTAACGTATAATAATTATTGAACGATTCAAGGAGCTCATGATAGTGAATTGTGTTAAATATTTTACTGGGGCTGCAGAAATTATACAGTTGTAATAAGAGAGTTAGATTATAAACAAGTATATTCATTAATATCTGAGCTAACGAAATTAACTCAATCATTATTCTTGCTAGTTGATTTAACGAGTGCAGATAGTACTTACCTAAGTTTAAAGTGAAAGCGATAGTAGTTATAAGTGTTTTTGTGACTGTTTGAATAAAATATAGGTGTAATGTGTGTGATAGTTTAAAAAATAGGTTAAGTATTATAGAATGACTAATGTTATATGTGAATATTATGAAAATAAATGGTACCGATACAAAAGATGCAGTTTCTATATTTTGTCCAAGTCCGTCTTGCATAATATTGGAATAGGAGATGATGTGTCCGTTTTTCTTACGTATATCCTATTTTTTGTCCAGACGTGCTTGTAGTTTTGTTCTGCAGCTTTAGTTTTGCACGATCTGAGAAGCTGTTTGTTTTCCTTGGTCAAATGCTCGTTCACAAAAACTCTTCTCACTTCACCGCCTAGACCAAGCGCCTTTGTAGTTATGTTCCGGTTCTTCCGGGCAGCAGCCACGACGGCGTCTTTGACGGCGCGTTGTCTGAAGCGCGCGACGATGGCGCGGCCGGCTACAGCGGCGCTGCTGGTGTGGCGCGGCTGCACCCGGTGCGCAAACTCGATGTCGCCGCTTTGCACGCTCACCCCGGCTTCGGCCGCGATCTTCACGACAATGTCGATGGTAGATTCGTCCTTCGTCTCGGGCACTCCGACTACCTCGACATTTTGAGCCCTCGACCACTGCTCCTGGCGCGCCTGGGAGTCTTCGATCGCCTTGGTGCGAGCTCTTTGTGTAGTTAGCTCCGCCCGGAGCTGCTTGTTTTCTTCGCAGAGAAATGCAATACTGGCCTTGGTCTCAGAATAAAATTTGAACATGTCGTCGTATTGTCCACTGAGATACTTCATTGTTGTCTCGAGTCCAGTGAGGCGTTCTCCCAACGCCTTAAACTGTACAGTCATTGCATCCTTGAGGGTTTTGGTGACGTCCTGGTTAGCCGCCTGTACTGTAGAGGCGGAAGCCTGTGTGCCTCTTCTCACGGTGACGTTAGCTTGACCTGATTCTTGCATCGTAGTTATCTGGTATTGAGCCTTTCAAAATAAATAGGCACACAATCACACGCAGCGATGAAACTATTAAAGTAGAACCTAGATTTTTTCTTTTACTTTTACTACCCTCTAAAAAACGAAAGATAGGAACGCGTATACGTCTGCTCTCTAAGACGGTCGGGCGAGTTTGTGTTTTGTTTTATTTTACGAATGAGTGGGTATTGTATAAATTGTGTTTGTTTCACTCCATTCAATGAATTATTAGAGTCAGTGTTCTGCCGAGAACTGTTACTTGTTAATAATTTACTCACTCCCACTCCACTCCCGCTCCAGTCCCGCTCCAGTCCCGCTCCAGTCCCGCTCCACTCCCGCTCCAGTCCCGCTCCAGTCCCGCTCCACTCCCGCTCCACTCCCGCTCCACTCCCGCTCCACTCCCGCTCCACTCCCGCTCCACTCCCGCTCCACTCCCGCTCCACTCCCGCTCCACTCCCACATCCCACCCTTAAATATATATATATATATATATATATCCTGGAACCGTTTCAACGTCCAATACGGACTTAAATGCATTTAAAATGGCGACCACCTGCTTTTGGCGCCCGATATACGGACGTCAAATCAATTGACACTGCCAAAGCACGCATCTTGGTCTAAGGTACCATAAGAATCAAAAATAAAAAAATAAAATCGGACTTCATTTTATAACCAATTTGTACGAAATTGTATTTTCATTAGTTCTAAAAGGTTCCGTTTGAATTGAGCAGCGCTGATGACCCGTGAAGTATACGTTTGACAACAATGTAATGAATGAATGTGACCTCGCCTGCTGAGATTGTTTATTAATAAGAATTCGGCTTATCTTCTTCCTGGCGCGGTAACACAGTGAACCTTGTACAAATTGAATAGGTACATCTAATATTAATTTAACTTATTAAACAGTCGAAATCAAGCAAGTCGCACCGTTGGACGTAATATTCACCGTCCGTTAATATCATAGGAGATCCTGCACACGTGTACGATACGTGTGCAGGATCTCCTATAATTTTCTATTGCAGTTTTGGTGCCTTTTTTATGTATGGGGACTATATGTGCAGTTTTCCATATTTTCGGAAAGTATCCTTCACGAAAACAGCGATTGAACAAAATAGCGACAGGTTCAGCTAGAGAATTAGCGCAGTTAATATAGAAAACAGACGGTATCTTGTCACTTCCAGCACCTTTATTAGGATCTACATTTTTAAGAAGTTTCTTAATAAATGGTTCATCCACATGTAATGTATGTAAAGTATCTGTACTGGTGACGGAGACAGCGCCGCAGTTTATGTTTGAATTCGACGAGGCTGAACTAAAGTTTTTACAGAAGAAATCATTAAATGATGAACATATATCTATATGTGTGTTTAATAATTGATTATCGTAGAACATTAATTTCGGGTAATCAGTGTTGTTTTTTCTTTTAGATTTAACGTAAGACCAAAATAGTTTAGGACATAATTTAATTTTTTCTTGAGAAAATTCAATATAATTTTTGTAACAAAGATTTTCCAATAGTTTAACTTTTGCTCGTAAGTATGAAAACGACTGATATTCAAGCTTATTATTATACTTTTTCCAATTCAAGTGTGCTTTTGCTTTTTCCTTAATTAATTTGATTAATTCACGAGTGTACCAGGGTGGATAAATATGTGCTTGTGAGACATATACCTGAGGTATGTGTCGTTCTATAGCACTATTGATAAGGGTATAAAAGTTATTAACCGCATCTTCAATACTGCAATCTCCAAGCCATTCCTGCCACTTGTTGTTGGAAAGATGTTCGTTCAAAGCCGCATAATCGGCATGTCGAAACAGGCGCTTAATGTACGGTGCAGTTTTAATAGGTGGTATCAAAAAATCCGTCGCATCCATGATTACCGCGGGATGGTAGCTGATGTCCTCTTTGACTAATGGAAATGCAGACTTCTGCAGTCCTAGTGCAAAGTTTGCAAAAACCAAATCCAAAGTGTTATCGTGCGAGTTAACTAAGGTATTATATTGATCGAAACCTATATAAGACATTTTATTAACTAGCATAGATGCGCAATTTTGAATATCAACAGAACCCTTTTTTAAAATAATCGGATCGCCCGAGGACCATCGGATACAAGGTAAATTAAAATCCCCGGCTAACATAATAAAATCATTCGGATGTTCATCTATAATTGACGATAATATGTCGAGCAATTTACATACGCGTGAAGGTATAGATCTGTCCGGAGGCAGGTAAACAACACCAACGTGAAGATCGCGGCGGGAGTGGGAGGGCCACGGCCCCAGCCCCGGCCCGCTGGACGCGGCCGGCTGGTTCCAGGCGAACGCAGTGCGCGGCACAGTCACCCACACGCACTCGAGGTCGTCACGCTGCCACTCGGGACGCGCGCGCGCACCCATCCGCGCTGCGCTCAACACGGCGACGCCCCCGCCGAGCGAGCCCCGGTCTCTTCGGAACACTTCGTACCGGTGGCTGCACAGCTCTGTGTCCAGTATACCGTCACAGAGCCATGTTTCGGTCACCAGGATGATACCGGCATCGCAAATGAGTGAATTGTTATAAAATTCGTTTGTCTTCGTTCTTAACCCGCGTACGTTTTGATACAGAATCGTCAATTCACCCGTGGAATCCATTGTGAAAGTGGACTATAGTGAATCTTATAGCGTAACGTATAATAATTATTGAACGATTCAAGGAGCTCATGATAGTGAATTGTGTTAAATATTTTACTGGGGCTGCAGAAATTATACAGTTGTAATAAGAGAGTTAGATTATAAACAAGTATATTCATTAATATCTGAGCTAACGAAATTAACTCAATCATTATTCTTGCTAGTTGATTTAACGAGTGCAGATAGTACTTACCTAAGTTTAAAGTGAAAGCGATAGTAGTTATAAGTGTTTTTGTGACTGTTTGAATAAAATATAGGTGTAATGTGTGTGATAGTTTAAAAAATAGGTTAAGTATTATAGAATGACTAATGTTATATGTGAATATTATGAAAATAAATGGTACCGATACAAAAGATGCAGTTTCTATATTTTGTCCAAGTCCGTCTTGCATAATATTGGAATAGGAGATGATGTGTCCGTTTTTCTTACGTATATCCTATTTTTTGTCCAGACGTGCTTGTAGTTTTGTTCTGCAGCTTTAGTTTTGCACGATCTGAGAAGCTGTTTGTTTTCCTTGGTCAAATGCTCGTTCACAAAAACTCTTCTCACTTCACCGCCTAGACCAAGCGCCTTTGTAGTTATGTTCCGGTTCTTCCGGGCAGCAGCCACGACGGCGTCTTTGACGGCGCGTTGTCTGAAGCGCGCGACGATGGCGCGGCCGGCTACAGCGGCGCTGCTGGTGTGGCGCGGCTGCACCCGGTGCGCAAACTCGATGTCGCCGCTTTGCACGCTCACCCCGGCTTCGGCCGCGATCTTCACGACAATGTCGATGGTAGATTCGTCCTTCGTCTCGGGCACTCCGACTACCTCGACATTTTGAGCCCTCGACCACTGCTCCTGGCGCGCCTGGGAGTCTTCGATCGCCTTGGTGCGAGCTCTTTGTGTAGTTAGCTCCGCCCGGAGCTGCTTGTTTTCTTCGCAGAGAAATGCAATACTGGCCTTGGTCTCAGAATAAAATTTGAACATGTCGTCGTATTGTCCACTGAGATACTTCATTGTTGTCTCGAGTCCAGTGAGGCGTTCTCCCAACGCCTTAAACTGTACAGTCATTGCATCCTTGAGGGTTTTGGTGACGTCCTGGTTAGCCGCCTGTACTGTAGAGGCGGAAGCCTGTGTGCCTCTTCTCACGGTGACGTTAGCTTGACCTGATTCTTGCATCGTAGTTATCTGGTATTGAGCCTTTCAAAATAAATAGGCACACAATCACACGCAGCGATGAAACTATTAAAGTAGAACCTAGATTTTTTCTTTTACTTTTACTACCCTCTAAAAAACGAAAGATAGGAACGCGTATACGTCTGCTCTCTAAGACGGTCGGGCGAGTTTGTGTTTTGTTTTATTTTACGAATGAGTGGGTATTGTATAAATTGTGTTTGTTTCACTCCATTCAATGAATTATTAGAGTCAGTGTTCTGCCGAGAACTGTTGCTTGTTAATAATTTACTCACTCCCACTCCACTCCCGCTCCAGTCCCGCTCCAGTCCCGCTCCAGTCCCGCTCCACTCCCGCTCCACTCCCGCTCCACTCCCGCTCCACTCCCGCTCCACTCCCGCTCCACTCCCGCTCCACTCCCGCTCCACTCCCGCTCCACTCCCGCTCCACTCCCGCTCCACTCCCGCTCCACTCCCGCTCTACTCCCACTCCACTCCCACTCTACTCCCACTCCACTCCCACTCCACTCCCACTCCACTCCCACTCCACTCCCACTCCACTCCCACTCCACTCCACTCCCACTCCACTCCCACTCCACTCCCACTCCACTCCCACTCCACTCCCACTCCACTCCCACTCCACTCCCACTCCACTCCCACTCCACTCCCACTCCACTCCCACTCCACTCCCACTCCACTCCCACTCCACTCCCACTCCACTCCCACTCCACTCCCACTCCACTCCCACTCCACTCCCACTCCACTCCCACTCCACTCCCACTCCACTCCCACTCCACTCCCACTCCACTCCCACTCCACTCCCACTCTACTCCCACTCCACTCCCACTCTACTCCCACTCCACTCCCACTCTACTCCCACTCCACTCCCACTCCACTCCCACTCCACTCCCACTCCACTCCCACTCCACTCCCACTCTACTCCCACTCCACTCCCACTCTACTCCCACTCCACTCCCACTCCACTCCCACTCCACTCCCACTCCACTCCCACTCCACTCCCACTCCACTCCCACTCCACTCCCACTCCACTCCCACTCCACTCCCACTCCACTCCCACTCCACTCCCACTCCACTCCCACTCCACTCCCACTCCACTCCCACTCCACTCCCACTCCACTCCCACTCCACTCCCACTCCACTCCCACTCCACTCCCACTCCACTCCCACTCCACTCCCACTCCACTCCCACTCCACTCCCACTCCACTCCCACTCCACTCCCACTCCACTCCCACTCCACTCCCACTCCACTCCCACTCCACTCCCACTCCACTCCCACTCCACTCCCACTCCACTCCCACTCCACTCCCACTCCAGTCCACTCCCACACCGTTGAACATTTTGAGAAATGGACAATTTGTATCTAAACGAAAAATGCACAGCGCTGTAACTTGTTCCTCGTCGTCTTAGGACACATAGAGAAAAGCATTTTATAAATGTAACCTCTAGAAAAATGCGCGAGCTGGGTAAATTATACATAGAAATAAAAAAAATAAAACAAAAATGTGGTGCAAAAAATGCAAAAGCCTTGACTTCGACTCGACTTCGAAAACATTAAGCAACTTTAACCCAACTATTTAATATGTCCGAAAACGACATGGAACAATTAGCGTCATTCATGGGCCAAAAGAAAAAAAATTATAGACTTCCGGATGATGTGTTCCAAACCGCTAAAATTTCTAAGCTTTTACTCTTAATGGAAACTGGAAACGCGGATATGTATAAAGGGTGCACTTTAGACGAAATAAATATCAATTTGGACGAATAAATAATTGGTGAAGATATTCAGAATGAGGAAATTCTTGAATTTGAAATGTTAGAACCTATTCTCCACTTTTTTGGGCGTTCGATATTTTTACAAAAGATCAATTTAAGACTTGTACAGTTTGGGATTTGGACACCGTTCAACGGTGTCCAAATCCCAAACCTTAGATACAAATTGTACATTTTGAGAAATGGACAATTTGTATCTAAACGAAAAATGCATAGCGCTGTAACTTGTTCCTCATTAATTTACAAATTATTGGAGTAAAAAAAGTTTTTCCCCGGGCGGGAATATTGTTCCTCGTTGTTTTTTTGTCTCATTGAGATGGACAAATTGTATTTTGCTTTAACTTTAACTCGGTGCCCAAGATACAGGCATGTGCCTAGTTTGGATACCGCAGGTGAAACTCCTGAGATACACACGGCTTAACATCAAGCTATAATTATCCAGTGTAAGCTGATCTCGCATTGTGTAGGATTTCTGTACAACGAGAGGCCAACTTATGCTAGAAAAGTATAGCCTGATGTGTAGTCGTGCGTACCAAAATACTACTTACTCGTAATTATCCTTAGATGCTCTCTAACTTAGTTTTTTAAATAATTGTTGTAACTTAGTTTTAATTATAATTTTATAAGTAGAGTTGTACTCACAACACAAAAAAAAACAGTAATTGTATTCGTAGTAATTCAAGTGAAAATGTACCTACCACTTAATGAAAAATAAATATATCTTATTTCTTATTTGCTTCTTATTTCTGTTGATAATAAAGATTTATTATTATTATTTTACGTCAGGGGTTAAAAAGATAATGTTTTAGCGAGTTGGGTCATCAACATATTGTAGTATAATTTTTTGTTTCTATGCGCCCCTTCATCCACTTTCATATCGCATTAGAAACTTTTTACTTGTCTGTGCTACGCAAAGGAGGGTACCGCTGGTACTGACCTTCCTCCTTATCAACTTATGTATACGAACCATATCAACGTATGTATGTTCCTTTGTGGTGCTCTAGAGACCAAACGCGTGAGCCGATTTTGAAGACTCTTTCGTCAATCGCGTATCGCTAAAGACATAACAGTAAGTAAAATTCAACATTGCGACCACCTACCTACTTACTTTGACATATTGTGAATAAAAAAAAAATAAGTCGAGGAATTATGTTAGGTGTGGTATCAATAAATTAGTATACATATGAAAATAGGTAAAGGTTTCTTTTACAACTTTTTGTTTAAAAATGTATTGAGTCACTAGTGGTCGCCTCACTTCGCTTAGGGTGCAATACTATAATCCTGTCACGTCGTAGTATCGGGAAGTTATATAGCCTATGTTACTAAGGAATAATGTAGCATTCTAATCTGTCTTGTAGGCTTGAGTAACTCTGGTCAAAACTATACCCTCGGGTATATAGTACCTACGACTGCTAATTAGTGTAAAATACTTTACCGCGTGGTATTTGCTCATGATTACAAAGTCAAACCACAATACTTCGCAGCTAAATACGAGTATAATAAAGCGAATTGAGTTTAAAAAAATAAGGTTCTTTGGAAAATTTGTTTGTAATCATAAGCGTCAGCCACGTCGTCACGTCGTAAAGTATTTTACACGAATTATCAGTCACTCTTTATTTTTCACTACGAGTATTTATCAGTCTTACTTGTTTTATCATCTTAATATATTTTATATCTATCACGTTAGGTATATCCTAAATCGGTTCTTTTCAAAGAGAGAGAGACAGACCGAGCGAGAGTGTAAGTATACCCCATAGCGACACCGGACGAATGGAGGGAGCGGGAGGGGCTATTTCTGTGGCCGCTTTTTAGTCTTATCGCGCGTGTGCTTACCTAATGCATTGTTGAAACATTAGGAAGTAATGTTGTCTTAGGTTTTCGCGATTGTTACACATAGTAATTAAACAACTTTAAACGGTTTAAATCGCGTATATTTGTCATTATTTTTGTCCCGACGTTTCAAACACTTTGCAGTGATCGTGGTCACGGGGTGACTAATTGATTTTATTTGTCACATGAGTTATTAAGAAATTATTTGGTCTACCGTCAGAAATTTTTATATTAATCATAACGTTCCCTATTCACGCAGTATTCGCTCACGGTGTCCAGAGGTCTTGCAGATTTGTGTCGGCCATGAGATTTAATTAATTTAATAACAGGATCCCAAGCAGGTGGTACTTGCCAACCATCATCTCTATTGAAATTTGGGTACTTTTTGATTTCAATTGCCTCGCGTAACATTCTTGGCATAAACCGGGTCTCTCTGGCAAGGATTTGTGGGTTGTCGAACCGAATGTAGTGGTTGGGTTTGTCCTGGGCATGTTCACAAACCGCAGACTTGGTCGAGCGTCTGTTCTTCATGTCAGCAATGTGTTCTTTTACCCGGATACCAACGCTCCTCTTTGTTTGCCCAATGTATGACAGCCCACATTCACAATCAAGTTTGTAAACACCTGCATCTTGTAGGGGAATATTGCACTTAACAGGTCTTAAAAATTGGTTGATCTTCTTGTGCGGCTTGAAGTAAGTTTTTATTGAAGCTCGTCTTAAGATATTACCAATTTTATCTGTGACACCCTTGATGTAAGGTAAGATGGCAGGTTGTCGCTCAACTGTGGCAGGCTTGGGCCGGCTTCTGTGACGCATACGTGGGAGCTTGTGATTATTGCTTCGCAGTACTTGTTTTACATACTGAAGCTCCTCCTTGAGATGGTCAGTGTCGCAGATGCCATGTGCTCTCTGTAACAAAGATTTGCCTACGGTAGCCAACTGACATGGATGGTGATGGGAGTTACCATTGAGATATTTATCTGTATGGGTGGGTTTCCTATACACTGTATGACTTAGGGAGTTGTCAGGATTCCTGATGACTAAAACATCAAGAAAAGCTAAGCATTTATTGACCTCAGGCTCCATTGTAAATTGAATTTTGTTATGTAAAGAGTTTAGATGGTTAAGAAATGCAGAAACTTTATTACTGGGGAGGATGGTAAAAGTATCATCTACGTACCGTTTATAGATCTTCGGCATAGCCACAGCTGTGGAAAGAGCTCTCTCCTCGAAGTCCTCCATGAAAATATCGGCAACAACGGGGGAGACTGGAGAGCCCATAGCTACACCATCAATCTGTATGTAGAACTTATTTTCCCAGAATAGATAGCCAGATGTTAGGCAATGTTCCAGTAATTCTGCATATTCCATGGGAAGGTCATTCTCACTAAGTCTTTTCTTGACAATTTCAATGCAATCATGTACAGGTAGGCTGGTGAATAACGACTGTACATCAAAGCTGACCATAACTTCATCATCAGTCAGTTGTAGATTTTTCATTTGACTGACAAAGTGGTAAGAATCCTTGACAAGCGCACTAGTTTGACCGCGAAGTGGAGACAGTATCTTAGCAAGGTGTTGAGCTAGTTTGTATGTTGGTGAGTCAATTTGGCTTACGGTATACGGGCCGAAAACAGCAACTGAAATAAGACAGTGGGAGTACTTCAAGATCAAGCGCGTGAGACTCCTAACATCGCTTAACTTCCTCAAGCGATGTAGGGATAATAATATCATACCAGTGTGCGTGAGAATATCCCCAAAAAAGGACATTACTGGAAGCGCCGACATACTCCGTCAAACAAGTAAGAAATTATTATGTCGAAGCATACGCCAACATCGTTTTGATATTTACAAAATCAACCAAACCATTGAGATTCAATCCATTCAGTTAGAAAAAGCACTATCAGCATCGGATTTCCAAAAATGCATGCAAACAACTAATAATCGCGCTGCCGCTAAATATGACGAGTTCAAAAAGCGTAAAATCATAAAATATGAAAAACTTGCAACAAAGCAATTGCCAAATTTGGAACGAAGCGTAACCTCGCGACCGTCAAAAACAGCTGATAGTGTCATAAATCTATCGCAACAAACTATAAATCCGGTCGCCCTTCAGGCCCTCGAAAATGGATTGAACTACGCGGTTTCCCCAAGATCAGTGCCTTTTGAAGAGATAATCTGCTCTGTGGAACATTGTCTTGCCAAAAACAGTATAAAAAAGGAAGATTTGGAAGCGTTACGCCAAGATATCTCTGCTGTTTTGCGTCGAAGTAAAGCGCCCACACCGAATCTACCTCGTGAACAATATCTTGAACTTACCAACCTACGCAAGAACCAAGACAACCATTATTCGAGCAGATAAAGGTAATTCCACTGTAATCATGGATACGTCGGATTATAACCTAAAAATAAAAGAACTTTTGTCGGACGAAAGCACATATAAACCAGTAAAAAGCGATCCAACAGCTAAAATGGTAACAAAAACTAAGGAAATAATTTGTAAATACTCCGATACTCTTGGGTTAGACGTCACGGCACTGGTACCTTCGTGTGTGAAACCACCAAAACTGTATGGATTACCAAAAATACACAAGACAGACGTTCCTTTGCGCCCAATCGTAAGCCAAATTGACTCACCAACATACAAACTAGCTCAACACCTTGCTAAGATACTGTCTCCACTTCGCGGTCAAACTAGTGCGCTTGTCAAGGATTCTTACCACTTTGTCAGTCAAATGAAAAATCTACAACTGACTGATGATGAAGTTATGGTCAGCTTTGATATACAGTCGTTATTCACCAGCCTACCTGTACATGATTGCATTGAAATTGTCAAGAAAAGACTTAGTGAGAATGACCTTCCCATGGAATATGCAGAATTACTGGAACATTGCCGAACATCTGGCTATCTATTCTGGGAAAATAAGTTCTACATACAGATTGATGGTGTAGCTATGGGCTCTCCAGTCTCCCCCGTTGTTGCCGATATTTTCATGGAGGACTTCGAGGAGAGAGCTCTTTCCACAGCTGTGGCTATGCCGAAGATCTATAAACGGTACGTAGATGATACTTTTACCATCCTCCCCAGTAATAAAGTTTCTGCATTTCTTAACCATCTAAACTCTTTACATAACAAAATTCAATTTACAATGGAGCCTGAGGTCAATAAATGCTTAGCTTTTCTTGATGTTTTAGTCATCAGGAATCCTGACAACTCCCTAAGTCATACAGTGTATAGGAAACCCACCCATACAGATAAATATCTCAATGGTAACTCCCATCACCATCCATGTCAGTTGGCTACCGTAGGCAAATCTTTGTTACAGAGAGCACATGGCATCTGCGACACTGACCATCTCAAGGAGGAGCTTCAGTATGTAAAACAAGTACTGCGAAGCAATAATCACAAGCTCCCACGTATGTGTCACAGAAGCCGGCCCAAGCCTGCCACAGTTGAGCGACAACCTGCCATCTTACCTTACATCAAGGGTGTCACAGACAAAATTGGTAATATCTTAAGACGAGCTTCAATAAAAACTTACTTCAAGCCGCACAAGAAGATCAACCAATTTTTAAGACCTGTTAAGTGCAATATTCCCCTACAAGATGCAGGTGTTTACAAACTTGATTGTGAATGTGGGCTGTCATACATTGGGCAAACAAAGAGGAGCGTTGGTATCCGGGTAAAAGAACACATTGCTGACATGAAGAACAGACGCTCGACCAAGTCTGCGGTTTGTGAACATGCCCAGGACAAACCCAACCACTACATTCGGTTCGACAACCCACAAATCCTTGCCAGAGAGACCCGGTTTATGCCAAGAATGTTACGCGAGGCAATTGAAATCAAAAAGTACCCAAATTTCAATAGAGATGATGGTTGGCAAGTACCACCTGCTTGGGATCCTGTTATTAAATTAATTAAATCTCATGGCCGACACAAATCTGCAAGACCTCTGGACACCGTGAGCGAATACTGCGTGAATAGGGAACGTTATGATTAATATAAAAATTTCTGACGGTAGACCAAATAATTTCTTAATAACTCATGTGACAAATAAAATCAATTAGTCACCCCGTGACCACGATCACTGCAAAGTGTTTGAAACGTCGGGACAAAAATAATGACAAATATACGCGATTTAAACCGTTTAAAGTTGTTTAATTACTATGTGTAACAATCGCGAAAACCTAAGACAACATTATGTTACGGTATACGGGCCGAAAACAGCAACTGAAATAAGACAGTGGGAGTACTTCAAGATCAAGCGCGTGAGACTCCTAACATCGCTTAACTTCCTCAAGCGATGTAGGGATAATAATATCATACCAGTGTGCGTGAGAATATCCCCAAAAAAGGACATTACTGGAAGCGCCGACATACTCCGTCAAACAAGTAAGAAATTATTATGTCGAAGCATACGCCAACATCGTTTTGATATTTACAAAATCAACCAAACCATTGAGATTCAATCCATTCAGTTAGAAAAAGCACTATCAGCATCGGATTTCCAAAAATGCATGCAAACAACTAATAATCGCGCTGCCGCTAAATATGACGAGTTCAAAAAGCGTACAATCATAAAATATGAAAAACTTGCAACAAAGCAATTGCCAAATTTGGAACGAAGCGTAACCTCGCGACCGTCAAAAACAGCTGATAGTGTCATAAATCTTTCGCAACAAACTATAAATCCGGTCGCCCTTCAGGCCCTCGAAAATGGATTGAACTACGCGGTTTCCCCAAGATCAGTGCCTTTTGAAGAGATAATCTGCTCTGTGGAACATTGTCTTGCCAAAAACAGTATAAAAAAGGAAGATTTGGAAGCGTTACGCCAAGATATCTCTGCTGTTTTGCGTCGAAGTAAAGCGCCCACACCGAATCTACCTCGTGAACAATATCTTGAACTTACCAACCTACGCAAGAACCAAGACATAACCATTATTCGAGCAGATAAAGGTAATTCCACTGTAATCATGGATACGTCGGATTATAACCTAAAAATAAAAGAACTTTTGTCGGACGAAATCACATATAAACCAGTAAAAAGCGATCCAACAGCTAAAATGGTAACAAAAACTAAGGAAATAATTTGTAAATACTCCGATACTCTTGGGTTAGACGTCACGGCACTGGTACCTTCGTGTGTGAAACCACCAAAACTGTATGGATTACCAAAAATACACAAGACAGACGTTCCTTTGCGCCCAATCGTAAGCCAAATTGACTCACCAACATACAAACTAGCTCAACACCTTGCTAAGATACTGTCTCCACTTCGCGGTCAAACTAGTGCGCTTGTCAAGGATTCTTACCACTTTGTCAGTCAAATGAAAAATCTACAACTGACTGATGATGAAGTTATGGTCAGCTTTGATGTACAGTCGTTATTCACCAGCCTACCTGTACATGATTGCATTGAAATTGTCAAGAAAAGACTTAGTGAGAATGACCTTCCCATGGAATATGCAGAATTACTGGAACATTGCCGAACATCTGGCTATCTATTCTGGGAAAATAAGTTCTACATACAGATTGATGGTGTAGCTATGGGCTCTCCAGTCTCCCCCGTTGTTGCCGATATTTTCATGGAGGACTTCGAGGAGAGAGCTCTTTCCACAGCTGTGGCTATGCCGAAGATCTATAAACGGTACGTAGATGATACTTTTACCATCCTCCCCAGTAATAAAGTTTCTGCATTTCTTAACCATCTAAACTCTTTACATAACAAAATTCAATTTACAATGGAGCCTGAGGTCAATAAATGCTTAGCTTTTCTTGATGTTTTAGTCATCAGGAATCCTGACAACTGCCTAAGTCATACAGTGTATAGGAAACCCACCCATACAGATAAATATATCAATGGTAACTCCCATCACCATCCATGTCAGTTGGCTACCGTAGGCAAATCTTTGTTACAGAGAGCACATGGCATCTGCGACACTGACCATCTCAAGGAGGAGCTTCAGTATGTAAAACAAGTACTGCGAAGCAATAATCACAAGCTCCCACGTATGTGTCACAGAAGCCGGCCCAAGCCTGCCACAGTTGAGCGACAACCTGCCATCTTACCTTACATCAAGGGTGTCACAGACAAAATTGGTAATATCTTAAGACGAGCTTCAATAAAAACTTACTTCAAGCCGCACAAGAAGATCAACCAATTTTTAAGACCTGTTAAGTGCAATATTCCCCTACAAGATGCAGGTGTTTACAAACTTGATTGTGAATGTGGGCTGTCATACATTGGGCAAACAAAGAGGAGCGTTGGTATCCGGGTAAAAGAACACATTGCTGACATGAAGAACAGACGCTCGACCAAGTCTGCGGTTTGTGAACATGCCCAGGACAAACCCAACCACTACATTCGGTTCGACAACCCACAAATCCTTGCCAGAGAGACCCGGTTTATGCCAAGAATGTTACGCGAGGCAATTGAAATCAAAAAGTACCCAAATTTCAATAGAGATGATGGTTGGCAAGTACCACCTGCTTGGGATCCTGTTATTAAATTAATTAAATCTCATGGCCGACACAAATCTGCAAGACCTCTGGACACCGTGAGCGAATACTGCGTGAATAGGGAACGTTATGATTAATATAAAAATTTCTGACGGTAGACCAAATAATTTCTTAATAACTCATGTGACAAATAAAATCAATTAGTCACCCCGTGACCACGATCACTGCAAAGTGTTTGAAACGTCGGGACAAAAATAATGACAAATATACGCGATTTAAACCGTTTAAAGTTGTTTAATTACTATGTGTAACAATCGCGAAAACCTAAGACAACATTATGTTACGGTATACGGGCCGAAAACAGCAACTGAAATAAGACAGTGGGAGTACTTCAAGATCAAGCGCGTGAGACTCCTAACATCGCTTAACTTCCTCAAGCGATGTAGGGATAATAATATCATACCAGTGTGCGTGAGAATATCCCCAAAAAAGGACATTACTGGAAGCGCCGACATACTCCGTCAAACAAGTAAGAAATTATTATGTCGAAGCATACGCCAACATCGTTTTGATATTTACAAAATCAACCAAACCATTGAGATTCAATCCATTCAGTTAGAAAAAGCACTATCAGCATCGGATTTCCAAAAATGCATGCAAACAACTAATAATCGCGCTGCCGCTAAATATGACGAGTTCAAAAAGCGTACAATCATAAAATATGAAAAACTTGCAACAAAGCAATTGCCAAATTTGGAACGAAGCGTAACCTCGCGACCGTCAAAAACAGCTGATAGTGTCATAAATCTTTCGCAACAAACTATAAATCCGGTCGCCCTTCAGGCCCTCGAAAATGGATTGAACTACGCGGTTTCCCCAAGATCAGTGCCTTTTGAAGAGATAATCTGCTCTGTGGAACATTGTCTTGCCAAAAACAGTATAAAAAAGGAAGATTTGGAAGCGTTACGCCAAGATATCTCTGCTGTTTTGCGTCGAAGTAAAGCGCCCACACCGAATCTACCTCGTGAACAATATCTTGAACTTACCAACCTACGCAAGAACCAAGACATAACCATTATTCGAGCAGATAAAGGTAATTCCACTGTAATCATGGATACGTCGGATTATAACCTAAAAATAAAAGAACTTTTGTCGGACGAAATCACATATAAACCAGTAAAAAGCGATCCAACAGCTAAAATGGTAACAAAAACTAAGGAAATAATTTGTAAATACTCCGATACTCTTGGGTTAGACGTCACGGCACTGGTACCTTCGTGTGTGAAACCACCAAAACTGTATGGATTACCAAAAATACACAAGACAGACGTTCCTTTGCGCCCAATCGTAAGCCAAATTGACTCACCAACATACAAACTAGCTCAACACCTTGCTAAGATACTGTCTCCACTTCGCGGTCAAACTAGTGCGCTTGTCAAGGATTCTTACCACTTTGTCAGTCAAATGAAAAATCTACAACTGACTGATGATGAAGTTATGGTCAGCTTTGATGTACAGTCGTTATTCACCAGCCTACCTGTACATGATTGCATTGAAATTGTCAAGAAAAGACTTAGTGAGAATGACCTTCCCATGGAATATGCAGAATTACTGGAACATTGCCGAACATCTGGCTATCTATTCTGGGAAAATAAGTTCTACATACAGATTGATGGTGTAGCTATGGGCTCTCCAGTCTCCCCCGTTGTTGCCGATATTTTCATGGAGGACTTCGAGGAGAGAGCTCTTT
Source organism: Plagodis dolabraria (assembly GCA_963854805.1). Classification (NCBI taxonomy): domain Eukaryota; kingdom Metazoa; phylum Arthropoda; class Insecta; order Lepidoptera; family Geometridae; genus Plagodis; species Plagodis dolabraria. The sequence goes on along the minus strand of OY978441.1, from coordinate 39,832,768 downwards.
CCACAGCTGTGGCTATGCCGAAGATCTATAAACGGTACGTAGATGATACTTTTACCATCCTCCCCAGTAATAAAGTTTCTGCATTTCTTAACCATCTAAACTCTTTACATAACAAAATTCAATTTACAATGGAGCCTGAGGTCAATAAATGCTTAGCTTTTCTTGATGTTTTAGTCATCAGGAATCCTGACAACTGCCTAAGTCATACAGTGTATAGGAAACCCACCCATACAGATAAATATATCAATGGTAACTCCCATCACCATCCATGTCAGTTGGCTACCGTAGGCAAATCTTTGTTACAGAGAGCACATGGCATCTGCGACACTGACCATCTCAAGGAGGAGCTTCAGTATGTAAAACAAGTACTGCGAAGCAATAATCACAAGCTCCCACGTATGTGTCACAGAAGCCGGCCCAAGCCTGCCACAGTTGAGCGACAACCTGCCATCTTACCTTACATCAAGGGTGTCACAGACAAAATTGGTAATATCTTAAGACGAGCTTCAATAAAAACTTACTTCAAGCCGCACAAGAAGATCAACCAATTTTTAAGACCTGTTAAGTGCAATATTCCCCTACAAGATGCAGGTGTTTACAAACTTGATTGTGAATGTGGGCTGTCATACATTGGGCAAACAAAGAGGAGCGTTGGTATCCGGGTAAAAGAACACATTGCTGACATGAAGAACAGACGCTCGACCAAGTCTGCGGTTTGTGAACATGCCCAGGACAAACCCAACCACTACATTCGGTTCGACAACCCACAAATCCTTGCCAGAGAGACCCGGTTTATGCCAAGAATGTTACGCGAGGCAATTGAAATCAAAAAGTACCCAAATTTCAATAGAGATGATGGTTGGTACCACCTGCTTGGGATCCTGTTATTAAATTAATTAAATCTCATGGCCGACACAAATCTGCAAGACCTCTGGACACCGTGAGCGAATACTGCGTGAATAGGGAACGTTATGATTAATATAAAAATTTCTGACGGTAGACCAAATAATTTCTTAATAACTCATGTGACAAATAAAATCAATTAGTCACCCCGTGACCACGATCACTGCAAAGTGTTTGAAACGTCGGGACAAAAATAATGACAAATATACGCGATTTAAACCGTTTAAAGTTGTTTAATTACTACATTAGGAAGTAATGTACTTTTACGTATAGCATGCGCAAGAGTATAAATAATCTATGTTTAGTTGGTTCTTATAGCCATATACTAATCCATGGATTCATTGGTTGGCAGTCCTAAGTCTGTCGGGTACGAAGGAAAATGAATGGTCTGTAATGCTTTTCATGACATACATAGCTAATTAAATCGGTACGCATAGATATTAAATATAACCAACAAACGCGCCGGGCGGCTGGGAACCTAGTTAATAATAATAAGCGGCTGTTAGCTTGACAGTTGACTCACTGATCATTTTGCTTTAGCAGTTATCAGTCAGCACGCTAGGTCTGATATCTGACATACTAGACATATTCGCATTGCTTTGATATACATCCTCGGATAATATTAAGCGGATATAGATATATTAACAAGATATATATCTTTAGCCCGAACGATATTCATAAGTCTGTAACGGGCAACAAGCAACGAGCTCCATTACAAGTCTATATTTTATTTAATCCAATCAGATCACAGTGGTCAAAAAAGGAAAATTACTGTTGTACATACCCTTCGGTAAAAGCCGCTTAAAGGAGTTGATTTTTTTTATTTAGAATGGTGACCAAGCCTCTAAAGGCTTTTTGAAGCGCTCGTAGCGAAGTTTGCTTAGCCATTCTGAATCGATCAGCAAAGTTAAGCAACGTCCGCCGCGGTCAGGAGTTGGATGGGTGACCGCTGGTGACATTACTACTGAGCGCTTCCGTGCTTCGGAGGGCACGTTAAGCCGTCGGTCCCGGTTGTTGTCTTAGGATGGCAGTCGTTATAGCATGGTGGTAGGGCACTTTGCGAATGCCCGCCTGGCTAGCTACCACCCTCAAGTTGAAAATCTGTCGCCAAGCACCTAACGGTGTGTTCCGGCAGCCATCCTTGAGAGCCAGTAATTCTAGGTTAGCCTGAACAACATCTTCGACCACATCATCACTTACCATCAGGTGAGATAGTGGTCAAAGGCTAACCTATCAGGCATAAAAAAAAAAAAAAAAAGGCTTGGTTATCAATAAAATTGTCTATTAAAAATAATTTACCTATTAGCACGTGATGGTTAGTGACTATCAAAATTTTGGTGAATAACTCCAGACATTTATAAAAGTAGTAAAAAACTATGATTTGTATTATGCCGAAGGGTTACAACCAGGATCCGTCTGTCATAGGCTATCCCTACGGTTCAAGTTACGCAAATATGCGCTTTTTGCACTGTATGCACGCAAACGGTCGGTTCATAACTAGCTAAACAGACACCACGATAGCGTAATCACGTCGTCTTTGACGTCACCTCCGGCCGCAAACAACGCTCACAGAAAAGTGGTAGTGCAATGTGTGCACAAACGTCAAACTCAAATCTTGACAGATAGATTAGGATATTTTTATTGTTGTGGTTAGAATGTTGAACGTACAAACATCTGTTCACAGAAGAATGCCTTGAAATGCAATACTTTTACTATCAATAATTGACGTGAAGGTTATTTTGGGTCAATTGCGAAAAAGCAAATTGACAGTTAGCAGATGTTATAAGCGCGGCTACATATTGGTTCACATCGTTTGCGCGCAAACAATGCATATTCTCGTATTTCAGTTATGGACCAAGCTTTTGTAATGTGTGCAGTGACAGCAGTGTTTGCGTGATTTAAACCGTAGTGGTAAAATAATATTCAAAACTTTTTAAACAAACTTTCTAAGTATATCAAAAGTTCTAAGTCAATGTACTTGAAAAATAAAATCAAAATCTTCTAATTTTATTAAAACAGTGATATAAAACAGTGGCCTTTGAAGTTACGTCTGAGTTTGAAAAATGTTTCACTTATATTCCTTCCTTTTCATACGTAGCACCAGTGCCCATCCGCTACATTCACTTACACTCTCTTTCCTTCTTATTTAGCAAAAACGTAGCCTGCACCTAAACTTTAACCGTCTCCAGGATCCCATCTATCTCTGTACCAAATTTCATCAAAATCGATTCAGTGGATCAGGCCTGAAAGTGTACAGACAGATTTACTTTCGCATATTCTATTAGTAGGGATAGGGATAGTATGGAAGTGGGGCAACTGTTTAAAAATGATTATAATAACATATATATCTATTTATAAATTTTATTAACACATATTGTCATAAAAATTACTGTTAATAGTAAATTTAATAATAAGATCGTCAACGAGAAAATAATATAAAATAATACAATGCGCTAGAGTTTAGTAATAGTGTGTCCCGAGTAGCTACAAGCAGGTCCTGTGACTGTTTCATCGTGGAAGCTGCCTACTTGCCAAACCGAGCTACCCGCCGAACCAGTGTTGACGTCACTCTGCGACCCTTTCATAATTTTATAGTTTAAAACTAGTTTTCGTACATTGTTTACTATATTATTCAACATTTCTCATATTTGTTAACACTTAACATACCATATATAACTTAAAATATTCTGTTAACAATTCAATAACCTTTTTATGTAATTATCACTTTAAAAACGTATATCTTTACCAATTGTAAGCTACAACAAAGAACAGTGAGTCACGATCGGGCCTATATAAAGGCGTGTTTAGCCGCTGGCCGTTTCACTCACTCACTGACTCATTCCGACCTGTGCCGCCACGCCGTGCACACCTGTCTACAGCTCCGCCAGTATCTCCCAGTGAGACCGCAATAGTCCCCGCACTATTGCCGTCTCACACGGGTCATCGTTCCGACGCTAGTTGCAGACCAGTGCCTTGGAATACGCAGTCCTGACGAAGTTTTGTTTTGTGTGCAGAAGCTGAGCAGCCGCCGACCGCCGTGCAACGTGAGCTACGAGCTCGCCGTGCCGACGCGCAGAGGCGCTCTAAGACGTCAGGCATTACCACCTACCCAAGTCCCTTGTTTCGGAACAACATCATACCGGGCTGGTGGTCTTGTTTTGACCGCACTTTTCGGTGCGCACTTCACAACTCTACTACTCGACACAACATTGTAACAGTGCGCGTAACAACACACTTTGTGCTGTTAAGCGACGTCGTTCAGGCGTGGGGTAGCGTCAGCCAAACCCGTCTGAACGATCAAATCCGCCATTTGCTGCGGTCGCAGTGTGACACCCTACGGTGACAACGGCCACTGTCGAACTTTTGGTTTAACCTTGCACCGTGGCCTTTCCCGCTTCACGGGTCAGCCGAAGCAAGCTGGGCTCCGGGATAACTGGCCTTGGGGTCGCCCCTAGTCAACCCCGGAGTAGCGCTTAGGAGCACCCCTCTCCGCCGAGAAAAAAGCTCGGAGAGGGTACACAACTAGGGCACACCCTAGGTACACACTCCCTCTCACACAGTGAGCTCACAAGGTGTGTGAGGGAATTCAAACCCTTGATAGGGCGTCCTGAGTATTCCCCTCAGGATGCAGTCCCGTCCCTCTAACGGTGAGGTGCAGGTCCTTCAGACCTTCGCCCTCCGCCACCCCGATCTGTATGTTGCTCATATGCAACTCCTCGAAGAGGAAGCGAGTGCCCGCCTCACGGACACTCTTATTGCTCCCTCCGGGACTTCAATCCCGGAGGCCAACGTCCCTCCTCTGACCCGGTCCTTCTCAGAGGACAGTCCGCTTTCGCCCGCTCCGGGCCCGGACAATAGACGCACGGTGGTAGCCCCTCCCCGTGAAAGGTCTCGCTCGCGCTCACCGATCGGGAGGCCAGCGAGCACCCGTCCCTCCATCGCCGTTGTCGAGCCCACTTCGGACTCCGAAACGGAGATGGAAGTAGATCCGAGTCGCGCCTTACGCACTGACTCGGGCTCAGACAACGACGGTTATACCGTCGTAGATAGAAAACGCAAGCGTGCTCCTAAAGCCACTAGTTGCGCAACTTCCGCCCCTCCCGCCAAGGCACCCGCTAAGGCCCCCGCCTCCGGCAAGAAGCCGACCCCCACCCCGCGCCCCGCGTCTCCTCCCTCCGCTCCGGCCACCACTGCCGCGTCCCCTCAGGACGCGAGCGCGCGCCGCGAAAAACGGCCTCCGCCCCTGTTCATTCAGGACAAAACCAAATGGGACATGCTGTCCCGTTTAGTTTCGGATCGTGGGATCCACTACACTAATGCCCGCTCCACGCAGCAGGGCATTAAAGTTCAAGTGTCCACCATTAGCGACCACAGAGCGCTAACAAAGCTCCTCCGTAAAGAGAGCATAAGTTTTCACACTTATGCGCTCGAAGAGGAGAAAGTCCTCCGAGTTGTCATCCGCGGTGTGCCCAAGGAGGTACATACCGATTCGGTATGTGCCGACCTGAAAGCACAAGACTTCCCCGTACATGCAGTTCACCACATGTACAGCGGGAAGGACCGCAGTCCCTACGATCTAGTACTCGTAGTACTAGATCGTACACCTGAAGGCAAGGCCATTTTTAATTTAAAAAAGGTCTGTGGCCTCTCAGGACTCGATGTCCAAGCCCCATACAAAAATGGGAGTCCCTCGCAGTGCCATAACTGCCAACTATACGGGCACGCCTCCCGTTTCTGCTTCGCTCGCGCTAGGTGCGTTAAGTGCCTAGGCGATCACGCGACAGCAGCGTGCACTCGCACCCGGGATTCGCCGGACCCACCCAGTTGTGTTCTATGCGGTGCTCAAGGGCATACCGCGAATTACCGTGGTTGCCCTAAAGCACCACGAGTGAACCACAGGGTGGCAAGGCATAGGCCGACCCGCCCCTCTTATGACCGTTACCAACGGGTAAGTCCTAAACTAACGGTAGTACCTGCCTCACAGGTAATACCCGCGCCGCTCCCAGCCCGTAACGCATGGTCTAAACCACCCAGTATGGTTAAGACCGTCGCTACCGCCCGCGCCCCGGCCCGCGCGCCCGCGCCCGCTCCCGCACCCGCCCGCGCCGCGGCCCCTGCCCGCGCACCGGCCCCGGCTCGCCCCGCGCTCCCGGCACCCGCAGCCAACACCGTTCGCGCCCCTCCCCGCGCCGCTTCCCGGCCACAAGCTCCCCCTATGCCATTGATGGCTGCCCCTCTTCAAGAGGCAATCAACCTAGTCAGTGATCTGGCTATGTCGGTTGACATCAATGAGCTACAAGAGCTATTCCACAAGATGCAATACGCTCAATCCCCAGCGGACGTGATCCAATACACATTGGAACACGCAAACTTACTAAGCGCCCTTAAGCGCTTCGTCCCCCAGGCCCCTCCCCTGTACAACCACTATGGGTAGTACAACCGAACGCACGAAACCGTACTCAGTTTCGTTAGCGTCATTTAACGCTGACGGCCTCTTCAGACAACGTGACCTCGTCCACGACTTTTGTTGTACCCACCTTATCGATATCTTATGCGTGCAGGAAACCTTTCTAAAACCGGGGAAGGCGAACCCTAGGTTTGCCAATTACAGAACGGTACGTGATGATAGAGTGAACTCCCGTGGGGGAGGCACTCTTATCTATTACAAAAGGTCCCTGCACTGCATTCCCCTAACCTACCCCGACTCTTGTTAATATGGAAGCATCTTGTTGCCTCCTAGCTATGACTGGTCATCAACCTATAGTCATAGCGTCCTGTTACCAAGCTTGCTCCAAGCCGATCGTCCGAGCTGACTTAGAAGCCTTATTCTCATTAGGAAGCGCCGTCCTTCTGATTGGCAACTTCAACAGTAAGCACATCCTATGGAATTGTAACGTCAACAATCCCAAAGGTATTGCACTTGAAAACCTAATCGCAGAACTTAACTTTGACATAATTGCGCCCACTGAGCCCACTCACTACCCTTATATGGAAGACCACCGATCTGACTTGCTTGACATGGCACTACTCAGAGGCGTAACACTCCGGTTACGCTCCATAGAAGTGGTTCACGAGCTTCACTCTGACCACCGACCCATTATACTGCGACTAGGTCCCGACCCAACGACTGACCTCCCCCGCCCCACTAAGACGATAGTGAACTGGAAGCAAGTAGGCGATGCCCTAAAGGCTATCAGTTCACCGGACCTTGACAAGATCCCTGACGACATCCTGACAAAAGATGACGTAACCCTTGCGATCGATTCGTTCACCAATCACCTCTCCACCGTAGTAGGTGCATCTGCAAAGGAGGTCATAGTGCCGGACGACCGGCGCCTTGTCATTCCAGCGGATGTGAGACGATTGGTGACGGAGAGTAAAGCAGTGACCCGACATTACGACTCTTACCCCAGTAAAGAGAACAAAACTAAGAAACGCCACTTTGAACGCATGGTTCAAAGTCGCATGTCTGAGTTGCGTGATCAACAATGGGGCGATAAACTTTCAAACCTCGTGCCAAGCCACCATGCTTACTGGGACTTGGCGCGAGGTTTGAAAGGAAGTAACCATAACGACATGCCTCCCTTATACAGACCAGTCCCACTAGTCCCAGCGTTCTTTGACGAAGACAAAGCTGAGTGCCTAGCTGATAGCCTAGAGGCTCAGTATTCCCCTAACGTAGATCACGTTGACCAAGCTCACCTCGATTCGGTGGATGCTGAAGTCGAACGTAAAAGCTCTGTGGTCACCTCTGAACTCCCACCAATCACTTTAGCGACTTACGCTGAGGTGGAGAGACTGATCAAGGCCCTCCGACCGCGCAAGTCCCCCGGTGCCGATGGCATCTCCAACAGGGTTCTTAAAACCCTCTCTCCTCCTCTCATCCATCTCTTAGTCAGCATCTTCAATGCTGCTATGAGCCACTGCTTATTCCCAGACACCTGGAAATGTGCAAATGTCATTGGCATTCACAAACCAGGCAAAAGCTCATCTGACCCCACCAGCTACTGCCCCATCAGCCTCCTCAGTGCCTTAGGCAAACTTTACGAGCGGTTACTGGCAAACCGTCTCCAGTCCCATGCTAAGGAACACCACCTTATCCCAGATGAGCAGTTTGGCTTCAGACCCGGACACTCATGCGTCCAACAGGTGCACCGCCTCACGGAGCACATCATTGAGGGCTTCAATAAGTACCCCAAACCCCAGACTACGCTAGCAGTCTTCCTCGACGTAGCGAAAGCTTTTGACAAAGTCTGGCACAATGGCTTGATCTACAAGCTATACCAATTTGGCGTGCCAGAACGTCTTGTGCTCATCCTACAAGACTTCCTTAAAGCCAGAAGCTTTCGCTATCGCGTGGAAGGCACCCTCTCCTCCCCCCACCCAGTCAGAGCCGGAGTCCCTCAGGGCTCCGTGCTATCACCTTTTCTCTTTGCACTGTATACCAGTGACATCCCACGCTCTCAGCCCAAAGTATTCTTAGCCCAATATGCGGACGATACCGCCATTTACACCACTGGGTGGCATATCAACAGACAGTCCTATTTCGTCATTCAACGGGCCGTCACCGAGATCGGTGACTGGTTCCGAAAATGGCGCATCGCGGTCAACCCAGCTAAAAGCACAGCTATGTGCTTTACTGAGAAGACACGCTCCCCTTACCCGAAACCGCTTATTTTGTTCGACGAACCCATTCCCTGGGTTCCTAGAACAAAATACCTCGGAGTCACCCTTGATCGTCATCTCACCTTTAACGATCACATAACAACCGTCCGTAACAGAGCGGCCTTCGTAATGGGTCGCCTTGGTCCCCTACTTCGCAAAGAGAGTAAAATGTCTCTTAGTAATAAGAAGACACTTTACACTGCCTGCATCCGCCCCATCATGACTTACGCATCAGTAGTGTTTAGTCATGCTAGTGAGGCCCACCTTCATAAACTTCAAGTCATCCAAAACCGTTTTCTTCGTAATGCAACCGGCGCCCCGTGGTATATCCGGAACACCGAGTTGCCTTGCGACTTAAACCTTCCCTCTTTAGCGCAGTTCAATAAGGACTGCGCCCGCCGATACTTTGATCGAGCGCCCCACCACCCGAATCCATTGGTTGTCCAGGCATCGAACTACTCGACTGCCTCTTCTATCCCATTTTTCAAACCCCCCCGTCGCCGACCACGGCAGGTATTAGACGACCCGGATGACCCCATCGCAGCCATTACATTGGCAGCTTTAGCGTTATCCGCAAGTCGTCGAGGTAAAATCCCCAGGTGTGAGGTAATTAGAGGTCACACAATCAAACACCGAGCCCGCCGGCGAGCTCGAGGCAAAAACAAGGTCACGATAAATTGCTCTCCAAATAGTCAAGGAGTATTATTCAGTAGGGCCCAATTGTGCAACACTGCAGTTGCACAGAGGCATTTTGCTCCGACCCCCCCCATGTCTCTCGACAGCGAGACAAGCTGAGGTCCGAACCACAGTGGTGCCCTTGAGCTCGCTGTCAACCCCTCCTATAATAGCGGTACGTTTTCGGCGTCCGCAGGAGACGGAGGTAGAAAGCACTTTTCGCCTTCTACGCCCGTCTCGGGAGAAGTGCCTTCGGCACTTCTCCCTCCCGGGCTATTGTAGGGCCAGGCCCTCGCCCAAAACCCGGTGGAGCTGGACGACCGCACAGGCGGTAGCCAGCATCTCTGTCCTCCCTAAACAAACAAACAAGCTGGCCGCTTAGTCTCGATCGTGCGCTCGGTAAGTCAAGACCTCCTGAAGATGCTTCGTTTAGAAGCGAAACTAGTCGGGTATTCTTCCGGTTAGGCTGCGTGATGTTTGTGACGTCACGTAGATAACAGGAAAATTAGGCGGAATTGTCACTAGATATATAATTTTATGCTTTTTTAAGTGTTTTATTTAAATATTATTTAATATTTTTTAGGATACTTTTAAAAGCATTTGTTATTATTAAATATGGATTTCCGCAAAGTAACGCCTGAATCTATCCATTACCTTTAGTAATAGTGTATATGATTGTGTTGACTGATTGTGGACCACCGGCTATCTCTTGCGTCACCACTGTGGCTGGCTGTGGCCCACCGACCATCTCCTGCGGCACTACTGCTGTGCTATGGGGAATCCTTATGGGAAGTGGTTCGGGCGCTGGTATCATGTACTCGTTTAGCGACCTGTACAAAACGATGCTAGTACTACTCGTGTTGTTTGTGCCTGTAAAACAAAAAACAATAGCTGTTATTAACGCACATTTATACAGCTAATGAAGATTTACTAAATGAAAAGATAAGGTACATATACCTTATCTTTTTAACCGACTTCCAAAAAAGGAGGAGGTTCTCAGTTCGTCTGAATTTTTTTTTTTTTTTTTTTATGTTTGTTACCTCAGATCTCTTGACTGGGTGAACCGATTTTGAAAATTCTTTTTTTGTTTGAAAGCTAATGCTTGTCGTTTGGTCCCATTATAAATTTCATCAAAATCGGTCAAGCCGTTTTTGAGTTACACTAAAAAGATTGAAAAACATGGAACCGACTTCAACACCCAAAAGTATGAAATAACTTGTCGAAGTCGGTACCATGCCCACAATATTGTGATAATAGGTACTTTTGAACCATCATGGTACCGACTTCAACAAGTTATTTCACACTTTTGGGTGTTGAAGTCGGTTCCATTTTTTGTTAAAAAAATTTTCATTTAGTAAATCTTCATCCTATATCAGGGATTTAAAAACCGTTTCAGAAAGGTTACTATTTGGAACGCGTCCGCTCTGTACTGAAGCAGTATCCGCCTCATATCAGCCGACATCATAATCAAATAGGTATACCTATTCTTCCCCGTGCAAGTATAGTAAGAGAAGATAAAATGAACGTAATCAGCGCTATAATACTCGTAAATTACACGGTTATAATGAGTTAGTTTATTCATACAGCTCTATACTCTTTGACCGCTATTTCACTGCTGCCGGAACACACTGCTTGGTGCTTGGCGACAGATTTTCTACTGGGGTGCTAGCTAGCCTGGCAGTCATTCGCCAAATGCCCTGCCACCATGCAAACACATAAACTTCCTGAGTAACTAGCGATTAACTGCAGAACTAAAGACAGAAAATGAATGGTTTTATTATGATTATAGATAAGTACTCACCTACTTTTGTTTCCGCGTGATATTTCAAAATGAATATACCTACCTATTTAAAACTTTCATTTGAGTAGGTTACTTACTTTGTGTTAATGTGGTTGTAGATATACAGGATGGAAACTTTCAGCGGGGCAGTAAGGGGAAGTACCTTATCCCTTGCAGCTACTCGAAAATGGTCTTAAGAGACTATCCATATTTCTTTATGGAATTTTGATCCCCATTCACAGATTGTCAAAAAAAAATACAGTTAGCACGAAAATAGTCATTTTACATAAAAACATTTTTTGATGCCAATTGATCCTGTTTCTAATACTGATCAAAAACATCTATGGGACCAACGATCGTTGGAGTACTCAAAAAGTCACAAATTGCAAAATACTTTTCCCGTACATTTTGTATGAAAATTTTACGCAAAAGCTTTTTTAGTGACGGTTGAGATCTTTTTTGTTTTGTTGACTGAAGAAAAAGATAAGTTTATAAACAATTCAAATTTTAAACTCGTTATTACTAAATAAAAAACAATCTTGACAGTTTTTTGCGTTCACTAACCACATTTTTGTATTGATATCATACTAATAAATAATTGTCAGCAGCCACTAGGTCGGTACAGAAACGAATCAATTTATGTATAATTCGCCAAAATGGCGGTCACTTCGAGCACTTGATATCGTAGGCCAAGAAACTGCAAGATTTAAAATAAGAATAACATCACCAACTTATGTTAGTTAATAAAAAAAGAAAATTAATACGCCTTCTTTTTGATGTATGTATGTAAAATTGTACGTGATCATTTGTCTTTTATTTTATTTTTTGTATTTCAGTTACACAAATTCTTTACAAAATGTAAGGGAAAAGGTTTTTGTTATTTGTGACTTTTAGAGTACTCCAACGACGGTTGGTCCCATTGAAGTTTTTGAACAGAAATAGAAACAGGATCGATTGGTATCAAAAAATGTTTTTGTGTAAAATGGCTATGTTCTTGCCAACTGTAATTCTTTTTTTAAATCTGTGAATGGGGATCAAAATACCATAAAAAATAATGGATAGTTTTCTAAGACCATTTCCGAGTAGCTGCAACGCATAAGGTACTTCCCCTTACTGCCCCGCTGAAAGTTTCCACCCTGTATAAGATAAGTAGATTTTTATTTTTTTATGCATTATACCACTATCTCACCTGATGGTAAGTGATGATGTGGTCGAAGGTGTTGTCAGGGTAACCTAGAGCATTACTGGCTCTCAATGACAGCTGCCGGAACACACCATTAGGTGCTTGGCGACAGATTTTCTACATGAGGGTGGTAAGTAGCCAGGCGGGCATTCGCAAAATGCCCTACAACCATGCTATAACGACTGCCATCCAAAGACAACAACCGGGACCGACGGCTTAACGTGCCCTCCGAAGCACGGAAGCGCTCAGTAGTAATGTCACCAGCGGTCACCCATCCAAGTCATGAATAAAACTACCTAGGTATAATGATACTATTGAGTAAAGTATTTCAGCAATGACTTTTAAATGAATGTCATTAACAACACCTACCTGCCTGTGTTTATTTCATGTAGAATCTGAATGATAATAATTATGTTAAATGTAATTTTTTTACATTTTATTGCGTGTAAGTATTAATAAAAAATAAAATCTTTTTTTTTTTTTTCTATGCCTGATAGGTTAGCCTTTGACCACTATCTCACCTGATGGTAAGTGATGATGTGGTCGAGGATGTTGTTCAGACTAACCTAGAGTTACTGGCTCTCAAGGACAGCTGCCGGAACACACCGTTAAGTGCTTGGCGACAGATTTTCAACTTGAGGGTGGTAGCTAGCCAGGCGGACATTTGCAAAGTGCCCTACCACCATGCTGTAACGACTGCTATCCTAAGACAACAACCGGAACCGACGGCTTAACGTGCCCTCCGAAGCACGGAAGCGCTCAGTAGTAATGTCACCAGCGGTCACCCATCCAAGTCATGACCGCGTCGGACGTTGCTTAACTTTGCTGATCGAATCAGAATGGCTAAGCAAACTTGGCTACGAGCGCTTCAAAATCTCAAATTTCTTAAAGTTTTCACATGAAAGTCGAGGCACAATTCATAATTAAGTTATAGTAAGTATTCTAAGATATTCATGGGTATGTGGTACGTACGACTTCATTTTTGTGGAAAGATAAATACACTATTTTGGAGCGCTCGTAGCGGAATTTGCTTATCGGTTCTTAACAGATCAGCTAAATTTAACATTACCCACTGTGGTCATGAGTTGGATGGGTGGCCGTTAGTGGCATTACTTCTGAGCGCTTGAGCGTAGAAAAGCTGTGGCCAAGCACATTATGTGTTCCAGCAGCTGTCCTTGAGAGCCAGTAATTGAAGGTTAGCCTGGACAACATCTTAGACTACATCATAACTTGTCATTGGGTGAAATAGTGGTCAAAGGCAAACCTATCAAATATACCTAAATAAAAAAAATGTCTGTATTTTACACGAGTAATGAAATAACTATGGTGCATATTTTGCACGATGATAGAGCATTTTGCGAATGCCATCCTAGCTAGCTAGCCCCCTCAAGTAAAAAATGTGTCACCAAGCACCTAACGGTGTGTTTCGGCAGCTTTCCTTGAGATCCAGTAATTGAAGGTTAGCCTGGACAACATCTTTAACCACATCATCACTTGTCATCGAGTGAGATAGTCAAAGCCTAGTCTATCAACAATACCTAAATGTATAAAAAGTCTTAGTCTGTATGTTTACACGAGTAACGAAATAAGTATGATGCATATTTAGCATGGTGGTAGGGTATATTGCGAATGCCTGGCTAGCTACCGACCCCAAGTAGAACATCTGTCGCCAAGCACCTAACGGTCTGTTTCGCCAGCTGACCTTGAGAGACAGTAATTTTAGGTAAGCCTGAACAACATCTTTGACTACATCATCACTTACCATCAAGTAAGATAGTGGTCTAAGGCTAGCTTATCAACAATACCTAAGAAAAAAACACACTTGTTACGAAATATCGTTAATGCAAAGTATTTTGCTGGTGATAGGGTAATTTTTAAATGCCCGCCTGGCTAGCTACCACCTTCAAATAGAAAATCTGTTGCCAAGCACCTAACGGTGTGTTCCTCCAATAATTCTAGGTGAGCCTAAACAACATCTTCGAATGCCTCATCACTTACCAGCTGGTGAGATAGTGGTCAAAGGCTTGTCCATCAGCTATACCTAAATAAAATCTTATTTTTGTTCCAGGGTCCAATATCCACACTAACACCTAGCTGCTGACTGGGTATATGATTATATGATACGTAGCATATAAGTTTTTGAAACTGATATGCTACGTATAGGGCCACCCTTATAAAAATCCACCTTTTGTCCGACGTGGTTAAGTCTCAATGATAGTCCTATATAATACGGGAGGCTATCGCGTCCGCTACGGTCATGAGTTGGATGGTTGACCGCTAGTGACATTACTACTGAGCGTTTTAGTGCTTCGGAGTGCACGTTAAGCCGTCGGTCTCGGTTGTTGTCTTAGGATGACAGTCGTTATACCATGGTGGTAGGGCATTTTGCGAATGCCCGCCTGGCTGGGTACCACCCTCAAGTAGAAAATCTGTCGCCAAGTACCTAACGGTGTGTCCCTTGAGAGCCACTATTTCTAGGTTAGCCTGAACAACATCTTTGACCACGACATCAATTAATATCAGGTGAGATTGCGGTCAAATACTAGCCTATAAGGCATTAAAAAAAGCAATAATTTTAAATTTCCTTAAATGCGATATGAATTAAAACTGACAATCTTATTTGAAAATAAACGCTCCGTTTTGTTCTTTGGATATTTAGAGCAAGGAAACGGTTACGACGTCTATAAAATAAATTCAGATTTACATTCCCGAGCGACGTTTTCTTTTATACGGGGCATTCTTTACGAGAGAAGAGGCAAATGACTGAGAGTGTGGGATGCGCTATCTATGTACAGCTAACAAACGACGATTGTGTGACTTCAGCAATGACACTTATGATAAACTAACAATGCGCTGCGTCACCGATCATACAATGTACAATGTCCCTGGTAGTGTTATTTACTGTATGTAGCAAACGTATACAGCACTGAACAATAAGCTGTAAAACGTAATTATTTAGCGTCTCTCTGTTTATAAATGTAATTGTTTGAATCAAAATTGCCAGATATACAATCTATATTCTCTATACACAATGTTGGCCCAACCAAAATATATATTTCCCATGCAAAATTTAATAGTTTATATTTAATAATAACACATATTTTCAAAGTATATTAAGAAAACATCAAATTATTACTTTAACAAAACACTTAAAAATATATATCTAGTGACAATTCCGATATATCTCGATCGTGCGCTCGTAGAGCCAAGACCTCCTGAGGATGCTTCGTGTAGAAGCGACACGCGTAGGAAATTCTTCCGGTTTGACTGCATGGCGTCACGTTTAATTTGATGTTTTCTTAAAGTACTTATACAATAATTGTAATTATTAAATATAGATTTCCGCAAAGTAACACCTAAATCTATTCATTACCTTATAATTACGTGGTGATGGTTCGTCATTAGAAGGGATTTACACAGACTGAGTGAAGAATGTTATGTAGGTATTCCAGGTGGAAAGGTTGTTTACAAAAGGTGTGATAAGTTTAAGTATTAATACAGTCATACTGAAGGCACGTTCAACTCTTTACATCCACCCGATGTCTTATATTATTGTAGCTGCATTAGACCTGTTCCCGCGGGAACAACGATCATGGATATTTATTGAAAATTATAATGAACTCAGTGATTGAAGGGACATCATTATTGCTGATTGTGTCACAATTTATTTAAAATTCTTACATCATAGTTTTTATTAATAAAAAATTTGGAATAAAATGTAAGCACAGTATTGAATTACCAATTAAGTATAGTGCTACAAGATTTCGTTTATTTTAAGAAAAATAATTTAAAATCTTAATTTTTAGCGTTGAAAAGATTACTTCATTATTTGAAAATTATGTTCCTTTCTTAATATTAGGATTCAGTAAGTTAAAAGATAAGTTTAGTAATAAATTCTGAAGGACACGTTCTTGGGTATGATGGTGATCAACGATGAAATAGTTATCGACATCATAAAAAAATTACGTTCAATATGGAAATTTTGCTTTTTTTCCTAAGTCTTTATGAAAACCTATTCATTTTATTTAATAGTTTATTTTTTTTTTTTCCTAAAAGTAATAAACCTTTAGTAAATATTTATTAATAAAAAATATAAAAAGAAGGATACTTGATGACTGACAACATAAAAAAGCCGCTCCGTGGTGAAATTATATTTTTAATATTTTCTGTACCTGTATTCTTACAAATAAATTATTTGATTTTGTGTTATTCAAATATGTGTGTTTTAGGTTCTCGGGCAAGCCTTAACAATATTCATGGCATGACATCATATAGTGAGTAATAGTCAAAAACCAACCCATTATTTACTATAAAAATTGTGGAATACTATTTTTTTAGACATATTAATAAGATATATGTAGGTAATAAATGAAAAAGTCAATCAAATTGTAAGTTCCAGCACTGCTATGCTACGCTTCTTTACATTGTTTTTTTGCTGAACAAGGCAGTATAATGTAGAATATTTCAATATTAAAATTTCATAAGAGTGTCGTAGACGTCTGAATTGAATAAATGACTTTGACTTGGAATAATGTTTCAGCCGGATTGTCTACTGCTGAACATAGCCTCCCCATTAAAAGTGTGTTGACCTCCTGATATGAGCCCATAATCCCCACCCTTATAAACTATGTAGCTAGCAACAAATCAGCAAAAAAGGAAATTACGTGTGAATGTGATTTATTACGTTCTATATACCAGCAACTTTCTCGTGAATCACAGGGGAATGGGATGAAAAAAGCAGCGGCTTTTGCTTTATGATTTACAAAATATAATCAAATTTATCATGGTGGAACGTTAATAACGTAGATGTGGTGATTGTTTCAAACTTGGATTTCATTCGTGAGTATGAAAAATGTATGTGGACAGTGATATCAGTTCTGATATTAAATCTACTAAACTATTCCAGCTCAGTGAAATAAAATGTTCATATTTCAAGCACTTTGCAGTGATCGTGGTCACGGGGTGACTATCGGTTTTACATGTCACTTCAGTTTTACAATGATAAATACACGCGATTTAAACCGTTTACATTTATTTAATTAATATTTGTAATAATTGCAAAATATATGACAACATTATTAAATGTTTAGTTTTAGAGATTCCATAACAATATTAAGTTGTTTGTATCAATTAAATTATGATTTTTTTGTGATTCTACTAGTACGCTAAGCAATATAAATTTAATTTAGAAGTTTGTGAACGATCGTTGTCACGTTTGTACCTACTTCAGCAGTATTGATTTAATTCTGTATATCATAGTATGAGCTCGCACGTCTACTAAGAAACTTGAGGTAGTGGTAATGAGCGCGCTCATTATCGGCATAAATTCTACATTTTATTTCATTAAGTTCTTATTGTTATCTAAGCCTTTAATTTACATATCTGCATTATAAAATGTCTACCAACTTTGAGCGAAAGTGGACTTATAACTAACTTAGTTATATAAAAAGCTTTAAAAGGACGTCAAAGTAAAGACGTACAAGTTTCAAATTCTATTAGTCAAGTTGTGAAGCTTGTTAGGAAAGAAAACAGGTCTGTTGGTGTTTTGATTTGTTTATAGGTCGGTATTTAGTTGTACTGTTTATTTATCCTGTATTCTCTTCTTTAACTTTACAAAGCCATGCATCTAAATAAAATATTTTCGAACATCTAATGAACCATTTTGGTGAAAATGATGATGAAACCTTTGAAAGGTCATCCGTCAGCCGGCAGACGTCCACTTTGAACAAAAATTTCCCTTATAAATAGCTACCAGAACACACCGTTCAGCGCTTGGGGTCATATTTTCCACTTTAGCTCATAATAACATATATTCTAAAAATATTTTAAGAAAACCTTTAATTAAAATGTTTAAAATTAATAAAAAAGGGTTTTCTTAAAATATTTTTATATCTAGTGACAATTTCGCTTAATAATTTAAAAATTAATCTGACGTGACGTCAGTAAGAGACGTTAAGAGTAATTCTCTGTGTATGAGCTTGATAGCATAGGTAAATTGACTCGCACCTAAATTGGAAAAGTCACATCGAGAAAATCAAAACAAAATTGTCACAATTTATCTATGCACTAGCAATTTTAAAAGCTAACACAAATTTAAAAACAGCAATTACTGCTTACTACGCTTACGCATGTGCCTGGCTTACATACGGTATAGTGGTGTGGGGTAATGCCACTGATGCCCAGGACCTATTTATTCTGCAAAAAAGTGTCTCCGCATAATAGTGAATATTCGTCAACGAGATAGTTGTAAACCTCACTTCATCAAACACAAAATACTAACACTTCCGAGTATTTATATCATAGAAGCGTCAAAATTCGTAAGAAAACATAAGAATCTTTTTACCTTTAACCCAAACCCTCGGCATCAATATCAACTTCTGGCACCAGAACCAAAATTAGAACTAGTTAAAAAGGGCCACAGTATACAATAATAAAAATATTTAATAAATTACCTTTAGATATAAGAAACGAAACAAATGGCAATAAATTTAGAATAAAACTTAAGGATTTATTAGCAAAAAAATGTTATTACACTATTAATGAATATATTGAAGATAAAAACATAACGAACTCCCGATCCTGATCTAGCTAACCACGATAATGTTAATCTTAATACATTGACTATATATGTAGCTAACATAATACGAAAATTATTCTTAAACTATTTGAATCACTCTATTGACATAATTAAGCTTTGTATCAAATTACTGTAATACCTATGGATTAACTATTATTATTGTATAGCCTTAATATTATGTATTTGCTACACCCTAACAGGGTATGTACTCGTCTTATTATGTAAGTACATATTGCAATAAATAAAATAAATAAATAAATATTGTGTCGTTAGATTTACGTTTTAGTTTCCTTTGTTTTAATTTTAAGATGTTGAGTAAAATAGGACTTGCAAGGAACCATTAATAAGTATTTGTATCATGTTGAACCATTGTACATTTATTTAAGTTTTAAAATAAGAGTACTTGATTTGACGTTAGTCATATTAAATATATTATATTTGATCAATACATATAATTGTATAAAATCAATAATAAGATTAATGTAAAAATACCTATGATTAAAATAGTTATTTATAAGCACATTCTAATCAAATAATTTAATAGTAAACCAAAATTGTAATTATTTAAAAGTATTGATATTGACTGCCGAAGTTGTTATTTGAAAGGGGCTCTGCCCAGCAAGTCAGTCGTCTTTAAGCAAGCTCAGAGTGAACAACTCAGATCTCACAGTGGTGTCGAAATATATTTTCAAAGTAGTCTTTAACGACGAAGTGCTGCCCGATCAAAATTGTGTGAAAGTTAAGTAATTTATTATTTTCTTTTATGATATTACTGGACTAACCTTGTTTATATGTAATGGTTCTTAAAACGGTTTGTTAAAAAGGTTTTGACAGTTGTTATAAATTATATTGTATTATAATTATAATAATGTTAATTAATATTTGACGAACCGGTAAAAGTGTAAACAAAATGTATTTAGAAAGTAAGTAACACATTGTTAAAAGGATGGCCCCGAGTTTCTTGCCCGTTCTTCTCGCAGTGGCTCTATACAATTTTGTTTGCTGAAGGTGGCAGTAAAATTAGAATATTTCAATATTAAAATTTCATTAGAGCGTCGCTGACGCCTAAATTGAATAAATGATTCTGACTTTGACTTTGACCTTTTATTTATTTAAACTAACAAGCTCACGTGTGTCTAATTGAATGTTTGAAGCGCAGTAATGAGCGCTTTATTCCTAACATTGACAATACAAAGGAACGACACAGTTTTTCCAACCACAATTTTTAAAATGTTTTTGTCAATTTTAAATTACTAAAGACGTCTTCATTTTTTTGCGCAATCCTTATTGGAAACAAAGAGACAAAACTTGCATAACGTTTTTAAAATTAACTTTTCTACATAAAAAAATAAAAGACCTTTTCGAGGAAGCCGCCTGCCACTTTCGTGTTTAAATTGTAAAAATGTTTTGAAATTAAACGTTTAAAATTATTTTAGTTGAGTTACTTAGATTCTTACGGAAGGTTAACAATTCCGTAGACGTTCGAGTGCACTTTACAGATCGTTTTCTACGTAACCATTTGTGTCACTTATTCATAGGCCACTTACACTAACAGAGTTGTGTTATGTGCGATTATACCTATCATAACTTGCCTAGTCAATATGTTTAATAAGGCATATACTTAATTACTGTTCAAACCGGTTAAAGTCAGTAATTAAAAAAATCTGCTTAAAATATTGTTTCTTTGGCCTGGATTGTCCCAGAAATAATATTCAAATTTTATAATTTATTTTTTGAGTGAAGATAATAGATTTGAATCAAGGACACGACGTATAGCAGTCAGCAGTGGCTGCCTCTCAGCTACCATTGTTTCACAAAATATTTGAAATTATGTGAGTTTCTTTATAAACTCCGTCCTGGCTTGACACATTATTTCTAAGCTTTCAAAAGCTCGGTATGATTAAAATTTGGTAAGTTTATCCCAGATTAAAGGATTATCGTTGGACCAGCGAGCAGTTTTTATACAGGTGGTTCATTAAAACTTAATTACAAGTAAAATTATATTTTTTCGTTTTGCTTCAAAATATCATTGACGTTTATAGAATGCAGTGCAGCTATTTAAATCTTCTCACACAATCCCAGGTCAAAACTCGAAACAAATTAACAAATATGCAAACAGCAGCTTGCCGCACTACATTGTTGATTTTTGATATAGATTAAAATTTGATTCTATTTAAATCATTTAAACATAGATCAAACTATAAAGTTTTTAACGCAAACCGAGCAAATGAAACGTTTCTCCTGAAAAAAATACGACTAATTTATGAAATTCTACTAAATTTGCATCGTGCAGTAACGTTAAAATATAACTATAATAATATGTTGACGGGCTGCCGAAATAACAGCATCAAAGTAAAGGAAATCAAGGTTAATTTTTAGAAGCAATTCTTGTCCTTTCCAGTCTACATTTTTTCTTCCTACTTCAAAAGAACGTGGAGTACCTCCTACTTTTCATTGGGTATACCGATTTTTATTTTGAAAATTCCGAAAGCTGATGCTAGTTATGTGGTCAGTGAGAAGTAGTGTTTGAGTTATTACTGATAATGAGTATTTAATTGGCTTCGATTACATTGATCAAGTTCTCATATTCACTTTTTCATCTGAAAAATTAACAAAAAACCTTTACACGATGGTTTATTTACTTTTTAGTGCATTTTTGTTTTAGATTATTAGCTTTATGAAGCCGGTTGGAAGGTGCCGGAAGGTTGTTTTGTTAAAAATGTTCGTTCATTCGAAATTAAAAAATAAGTGATAAAATATTTTATATAGATGTCGTATTTAAAACTTCAAAAATTTCACTCCAAGTATTTTTTTTCTTAAATGAAAACGGCTCCGTAAAATTCAATACGACCCAAGGATGTTCTCAGTGGTCAAACACTAGCATTCTCGCTTGTGCACGTGGAGCAATTGCCTTCTATGATACAATACAATGATTTATTCGTCTGTGAATCTAGGTACAAACAAAAGATATTACATATTTCATTTACATATTTAAATTTTTTCACTGCATGGTAGTAGCTAATCCCGGTTAGATCAAGTCACTAAACACCTCTAACAATGTTGATGTTTTAAGTATACCGGCAGCTATTCTTGACTTGAGCTTAATAATTATAAATTGACCCTTAAACAATACTCGATCATGTCGTCCTTCTTTACGAACAGGTAAGATGGTAACCTCCATCTTATATGTATAACTGTATAACCACACATACTGCTTATGATTCGGAACAATTCAAGCTTCCGTAAACGTTAATTTGATACTACAATAACATCTACATTATTATTTTTAACTCGATAATTGACTACAAGTAATGTTACTTGTAGTCTTAAGTTTTGAATAGCTTCATTTCAATTTCGAAATAAAATGATGAATTATTATGCAGAATGTTTTGCTGTTGCTTTTTAAAGAGTAATACATCTCGTAGTCAGCTGTCGTAGACCATCTACGCCGTAGGCGATCTACGCTATTGTAACTCTCTCAAGTCAACTTCAACAAGCACCTAACGGTGTGTTCTGTCAGCAGTTCTTGAGCTCCAGTGAAATCATAGGCACATGAGACTTAACAACTATATCTCAAGGTGACGGGCGCAGTGCAACTCGTGACTTGTGACGAAATGCATTTGTTATAAGCAGAGGTTAGTCCGCTTTACATCAGGTGGGCCTCGAGCTTGTTCCGTGACAATAATATAAAAAATAAACTCTGCCAACTATGAGCTGATTTTGATGATTCTTATCAACAAACTGATTTTCAGACTAATTGTTAGTATATTACAATTACAATTAACCACGAGCGTGT
This sequence comes from Plagodis dolabraria, assembly GCA_963854805.1. Lineage (NCBI taxonomy): Eukaryota > Metazoa > Arthropoda > Insecta > Lepidoptera > Geometridae > Plagodis > Plagodis dolabraria. The sequence continues at coordinate 39,810,189 of OY978441.1, read as the reverse complement.
GTCCTGAGTCGGTTTTTTTGCTCACGAGTGTAGAACATGGTGCTTGTAAGTAGGTATTATGACAATACAACAATATCAGACTGATTTCTTGGTGGGACCGGCACATAAACTTGGAACTTCGGAACGTAACAACGTATTTTTACTGTTTTTGGGGTTTTTATAAAACTATCTTGATGCACTCTGACCATTTTTTATACCTCGGTAAGTGACGCTGTGGCCTAAAATAGTATCAGTTTGTATCTAATTACTTAGGCTTTAATTGGCATTAAATGTTATAAATAAATTATAAAATTAAAACCAGCCATCTCATAGCTTTGGCAAGCGCCTGGTTAATGGGAAAGAAGGCGAGCGAGAGAGGGGTGGTTATCCTTGACTAACGAAGCCAACTTTTTAGTTTTTCGGTAGCTTTGTTGATTAGTCCTCCCATTACCATAGTATACTGCACCATAATTTAGACAAATATAACAAACAAATAATAAAACTAAGTGTTACAATGGGCGGTCTTATCGCTCAAAGCGATTATCTCTTCCAACCAACCCATTTTTAAGTGAGATTACATAAATAAGGCGACTTGGTGGTTTCACAATTAACTAATGCAAAAAAGTATTCGTTGGTAGAAAAGTACACATTTTCTGTAAGTTGCCCATCGATGTAATAGAATAATCCATGTATACATACTGATGTCGAGCAAAGATGTAGTCTTGACAATAATTCTGAGTTTCATCATATCTCGAGAGCGGTATGTACTCGTAAGTTAAACCCATTTAGATTTAGTAAAAGTATGAGAAAATTTGAATAAATATTAATGTTAACTTTTCTATACACTAGCACTTAACTTACACGTACACACGTGTTGTCCGCATAAAAATATTGATATTAAACAAAGCTATCATAAGTTCGAAAGTGTATGTGTATATGTATGAGAGTGTGTCAGAGTGTTAGAGGGTACGTTTGTGTGCATGTTTGTTGCAACTCACCTCCAAAAAAGTGAGTGGGAACAATTGTTTCGGAGAAGAGTCGGTAGTTCCGGTCAGCAAATTAAAAGTGGCAGAAAAGAATCAGTAAACAAAAATGAGAGGATCATATAGTACTGTTACACTACGTTTCAAGTACCTTTACGTTCTTAAGGGTATTTAATCTGGAAATGTAAGAACTACTAACTTCTTAACGCCTGAAGGGCAAAGTTAATGAAAGAAGATATATATTTTGTGACAATACTTCAAGCTACTGAGCGCCCAAACCAAAAAAACGCTCTGTCCGTACAATCCAGGGCCCAAAATTTTTTTCTTTTTTTATTTATTTCGGTAGAAACATTACCATAATACATATTTACTAAAACCTGGAATCGTATAAATATTTTGATATAATTATATTATATAATTAGTTTTGTTGGAAACGACTGAAAATACAATATAGCTAGATGTACATTATAACAAGGAAATGTATTATTCTCGGAACTCAAACTTGATGAACTTCAAGGAAGCTTAATTTCCAAGTTACAATCCCAAATGAAACTCCTAAGCTTTCACTGCGGTATTAAGTTATTCTGCTCTTATTATTTACAACAAAAAATATTGTTAAAACACTTGGGACATTATTAAGATATTCAAATTACGAACGACAATTTTTTGTTGCTTGTATTTGCAACAATTGTTTACACGTTCTATAATATAGGCGATTCTCCATACTAATGTATTCCCTTAAGTTTTTGGCTTACTCGAATGACCATGAATAGGCATTTAAAACACAAAAGCACCCCATTCGATCGATCTGCGACCTCAAAAAGAGAGATTTATGCAAAACCCATTTCATTCGGCTTAAGGTACTCAGGACTCCTCGTTGGATCTATATCAATGAAATTGGTTTGTTTGTTACATTAAATTCTGTTCTTTTTAGAATGTGACCTGTAAGTATTTGACATGAGAGTAAACTGGGTAACCTAGTGTCATCTAGTGCCTTTTTAAGAAAAGTTTGTTCTGTATGGCGCTATGATGAGAATAAAATATTTTCAGGATAAAGCTCGATCAAGCTTAATTAATAACTCCTATGATAATGTGTTTTTTTTTAATAGCAATAATTTGTGTCATTGACTCAATTGAAATTTTAACTTTTATTTTATTGTATGTTTATTGATATGGAATACAAATGCATAATTGAAAACTATTGTTATTAGTTAGTATACCAAATAGTCTAAGAATATTGTTATATACTTGCTAGAAATAATTAAAAAACTTAAATCTATAAACCTTTTGAGGTAGAAACTGGAGCACTCATATATTTTATGAACATCTATTATATACAAATTAAGTCATCGTATCCTATTTTCTTCGTGGATAACGGTATTTTATATACAATCTAGGCCAGAAACGGAAACGCTTCTGTAATTTTCCTTTATTAGCAACAGATTATTATATAAGAAAACATGACCCTAAAAATCATAGCACGAATGATTTGCGTATATATGATTGTATAGCTGTGACAACAATGGAAAACCACACTTAAATACCCAATACATACAAGTACTAGGAGATTATCTGTAACATGGTCAAATAAGTTTTATTTACTGACGTTACGTCTTTATTAATAAAACACTACAAACTTCGTACATAGCTACTATAAGAAAAGCATATAGGAAATCTATAAAACATTGCAACACCGTAGGTAGGCAGTCTAAATACTACAGCCTACACACTACCAGTTCGCGGCAAGCCCAGCATACTGGCAGCATTGCCACGTTACATTTCAATATAGGTTGAGCCAATTATACGCCATCGTTTTGATCACCCTTAGCGTTGACCAAGGGCTCTGATAAACTTTTGGAAAAACGACGAACTCCCGGCCTCCACGGACGCTATAATTTCTCTACATCAAACGGCTAAAATGTTCCTACTACCGATATGAGCGTACTTGCACCGCTTGAGTTGCTCTGCTGAATTTGCGGCGGCGCCACTGCGCACGTTGGATTCAGACAGATATGGCGGCGCAAAATTGTCAACGCATGTAGCATCCCAAACTTATGGCTGCCTTTACTTCTACGAAGCCAAAGTCATTCGCTCGGAGATTTTACCACCATCCACCATTAGACCTATGGTCCGAAAATCTCTGCTATTGGCGCTTGTAAAAGCATGGAAGCATTGCCAATTATATTTTTGAGACTTAGCGTAGCGGGTAGTAAACAACACTTGATATAGTACATTTTGAGGACGAACGGCACGTGATGAGTGGTGGCACAACGCTGCAGAGCGCCGGCACTCCTCTGTACGTTCTCGCCTCACAAGCTGAAGGTTTTTTGTTAAACCTCCAAGACTGAAAGTAAACAGTTTATTCAAATTGTTCAAATCTCATTAAGTCCTAAGTTTGTATAGGTAACGAAAAAGTAAATTAGCTGGCAATAAAGTTTGTACAGACGATAAGAAAACAGATTTAAATTGATGTCGTTTAATATTTGCGTAACTTTATCTCCTAATATAAAATTATGGCGGCTACTGTTAGAGTAAATTCCAATGTATTTCTTAGGTTTACAAAAAGTATAACAAAAATGTAGATAGCTTATTCAGTGAAATAACAACCTCAATTGAAATCAGTCCTACAAATACGGACTCAATTTGGAATAAAACACCCAATAAACAAACATTGTCGTGGTTAACATGTAACAAAGTATTTTAACACAGACAGACGGGCAGACAGACGGACATAACGAAACTATAAAGGTTCTTTGTCAGGACTACGGACCCTAAAAATATGACATTAAGTTTCTGTTAGTTAGTTTTATTTGTTATAACATTGGAATACATTAATTATAAGTAAAACAAATTTTGTAAATTTAAAATAATATCTACACACCATTGTTATGGTAGAATATTTGAACCTACTTAATAATTTACCACCAGCTGTTCTTTAGTAAACATTCTAGTGTAAAGAGATACTATATCATATTATTAAATACTCTAAAATTGATTCGCACAGATTTATTTCTGTATTGATTCAATATTTACTGCCACGTTCAGCAAATAAAATAGAATCGAGCCTCTGCAAGAATAACGGGCAAGAAACTCGGGGCCATTCTTTTTAAACGTCTTTAAAATTAGATAACAATAATTGCCTTATAATATAACTTATATAATGTGATTCTGCACATACCATATTTTAACACTTTATACATACACCTGTTCTGTTTCACTAATCACTTCCTACTTATTCACTAGGTCACAATGCAAATGTGTCGTCCGTTCGAATTGACTTCCGAGGCAAGACCGTCTTTAAAATATAACTGGCGTTAACAGAATGCCTCCCCCCTACCGCACTCGTTTGTGGTAGGGTGCACGTGACTATGCAAAGTCAATACAAATACTTTTAACTTACAAATATTCTTAAAATATAGTAGTATTTCCTTATAATTCATAACAAAAGGAAGTCAACATTTCTTCTTTTAAAATCTTGGCACAGAGTAGAAAATATCGGAAATCATGACACTAGTAAATAAAATCCAAGAATTGGACTTGGACTTGATATCAACTGTCAATTTGAAGCAAAAACAGTTTTTTTTATATTACTAAGGTGGCAAACAAGCTTACGGCTCGCCTGATGGTAAGCAGTTACTGTAGTCTATGGACGCTTGCAACACCAGGGGTATCACTCGCGCGTTGCCAACCCTGAAGAAATCTCTTCACGTCCTTTTTGAAGAACCCCATGCTGTACTCTATCGGGAAAACCACGGCGGTGAGCTCATTCCACAATCGGAGCGTCCGCGGAAGGAAACTCCTTTGAGCCCGCACAGTACGAAACCGTTCTGGTTTCAATGTGTGGGGTTGGACTCGATGGCGACAGTTGCGATGGTGGAAGGTAGTCGTGGGCATCAAGTCGAACAATTCCTTAGAACACTCTCCGTTGTACAGACGGTAGAACACACATAAGGAGGCAAAGTCTCTCCTCAGACTAAGGAGCTCTAAACCGCTTGTGAGCTCGGGATCGTCGACAATTCTGATGGCACGTCGCTGAACCGAGTCAAAAGGCTTAAGCTGGTATCCAGGTGCTCCCGCCCACAGATGACAGCAGTACTCCATATGAGGCCGGACCTGTGACTTATAAAGTTGCAGCCTTTACCCCGATGTGAAATACTGCTTCGCTCTGTTGAGCACTCCAAGCTTTTGGAAGCCAGCTTCACCTTGTCTTCCAAGTGACTTCAGAACAAAACGTCGCTAGAAATGCCAAGGATCCCGATGATTTGACTGAAGTTCAAGGAGGAGTTCTGGAATTGTGGAGCCACAGACCATGGGGTTTTCTTAGCGGTGAACGCGCAGGCTTGAGACTTAGTGGGGTCGAAATCGACTAGGTTTAGTCGACCCCAATTGGAGACACAAGTTAGTGTACTCTCGATTTCAGACACCAGCCGTTTGCGGCTTTCCTCCACCTTAGAACGAGGGATATTTGCACGGCCCGTAGGTGTCCTCTGTACTGTCGTCCGCATAGCAATGAATGCCGTCAATAGACAGCATATCATTGATATGCAGTAGGAACAGTGTTGGCCAGCATTTATGTCCATGCTATCAGAGCAGCTACTGTCAACGACGACTCTTATGCAGCTGCTGGACAGAAAGCTGGCAACCCATTTGCATAATCCATCGGGAAGCCCATATGATGGTAACTTCGTTAGAAGACCCCTGTGCCAGACCCGATCGAACGTCTTCACCACATCTAGGCTCACCGCCAATACCTCACCTTGACTCTCGATGGCGAGTGACCAACGGTGCGTGAGATACACAAGAAGGTCACCAGCTGAGCGACTATGGCGGAAGCTATATTGTTGGTCGCTCAACGATTCGTGATCCTCCAGGTATTTCAAAAGCTGCGTGTTGATGACACGCTCCATGACTTTGGAGAGAAGGGAGGTGTCAAGCATCGCCACAAAATCGCTTACTTATCGGTTTTTTATCGGATACATTTCGGGGAGTGTGCCACAGAACTACATGATGTGATTCCGCCATCCTCATTCTTTAACCGGACATCCAGGGATACTCCGAAGCGCCACCGCTATATGGTAGATATTCCATTTACCCGAATAAAGCGATTTGCTTCTTCGTTCATTATACGAACCGCTAGGGAATGGAATACCCTGCCTGAGTCTGTGTTTGCGGTTAAGTACAATATGGGGGTCTTCAAAACGCGAGTAAACGGGTATCTTCTGGGTAAGCGCGCTCCATCATCGACCGCATCATCACTTAAAATCAGGTGAGATAGTGGTCAAGTGCTACCCAGTTCAGTATAAAAAAAAAGGTGATGGCGATAGGCCTGTAATTCGTCGGGTCTGATCTATCGCCCTTTTTGGGCACTGGGTGCACGTGAGCAGTCTTCCACGAAGACGTGACTTCCTTTTTGGCGTAGGAAAGTGCGAATACTGGACACAATTCAGGAGCACACCGTTCAGTAGCACTGCAGGAATGCCGTCTGGCCTACTCAACTTATGGATGTCCAGAGAAAGCAGTTCTCGCTGGACTTCCCGTTGGGTAATGCTTATCTCCGGCATGAAGCTAGCACACCGCGGGATGGTAGGCGGTGTGGCGCCCCTGTCATCCAAAGTCGAGTTCGAGGCAAAGAGAGATGCCAAAAGATCAGCTTTCTCCTATGCAATATGGGCCAAGTTTCCGTCCGGCTTCCGGAGTGGTGGCAAGGACGACTGGCAAAAGTTTCCTTCAGCAGCTTTGGCAAGAGACCAGAAAGCACGACTTCCAGAGGGAAGGTTTTGAAGCGCTCGTAGCGAAGTTTGCTTAACCGTTCTGAATCGATCAGCAAAGTTAAGCAACGTCCGCCGCGGTCATGAGTTGGATGGGTGACCGCTGGTGACATTACTACTGAGCGCTTCCGTGCTTCGGAGGGCACGTTAAGCCGTCGGTCCCGGTTGTTGTCTTAGGATGGCAGTCGTTACAGCATGGTGGTAGGGCACTTTGCGAATGCCCGCCTGGCTAGCTACCACCCTCAAGTTGAAAATCTGTCGCCAAGCACCTAACGGTGTGTTCCGGCAGCTGTCCTTGAGAGCCAGTAATTCTAGGTTAGCCTGAACAACATCTTCGACCACATCATCACTTACCATCAGGTGAGATGGTGGTCAAAGGCTAACCTATCAAGCATAAAAAAAAAAAAAAAAAAGGCTAGTCAGCCTCTCACCAAACCTGCCGACGAAATTGAACTTAGCCCTGGCAATCATTCGCTTACTGTACCTAGAGGCAGCGTTAAATTTTCGTTTCGCATCAGAGATGTTTGGGTCCTTATTAGTTCGGGCCGTGGTCCAGGCCTCATACAAGGTTTGCTTATTTTGTCAAATTCAAATTCAATTTCTTTGCAAGAATGTGAGTAATCATTTAAACAATACAGTAAAGTTATTAGTTAACTGTAAACACTGCCGTCACTAGAAGAAAGGGCTTATCTTCCACTTTTGTCGAAAATGACTTATATACATATTCGGAATCAGCGTGGAAAATGCTATCGTATAGTCTTACTCATAAAGCTGTAACTCGTCTGAATCCAAAGATATCATAAGCATAATGGGCGTAACTTCACAAAATTTCGGAGTTTTCTAGTGTTAAAAGACTTAATTTTGAAATTACGTCCTTTCATATTAGCAATTGCATTTTACCAGACTGAAAGGGCCTAATTTCAAATTAAGCCTTTCCTAACTAGCACGACATAAATTCGACTTTAAATATACGGCGTATACGACATAAAATAAAAGGCGTAATTTATCAATTAGGACTTTTCATGCTAGTTCATTGAGTAAAATATTGAAGTGTGGGGCGTGCGGGTGGACTTTTTCAGTATTGGACAAAAACTAAAAAGACGGATAGCTTCATGAAAAGTTTCAATGATAGTAATTCAGAAGGTATCTGCGATTAAGACTTTATTACCTCTTCAACCTATTGGGTAAAGAGGAGATTATTATTTGACCTCACATCGTAACATCTGTTCAAAAGACACACTTTTCTGTTCTGTCCATGTCTATGACATGATAAGAGAGACTAGTGCAAAACAGTACCAATAAAAAGAACCAGATCATTTTCTTATTTATTGACTAATGATAAAGGAGAAAGAAAAATTGTCTGCAAAGCTTTTTCATGGCTACTCTTAGCTACTCCAAATATAACGACAAGACTATCAGGAATGGTCTTATAAGCATCATACGATACGATACATAAGAAGTCAACAAAAAAACTTAAAATTTACCATGACCTAATCAAGAGCCACGTTGGACTCAACGTGACTTAGAGGACTCTCTAAGCCAACAATATCGCATTAAAGAAGAGAGCATACACCAAACTGGAGATCTTCAGAAATAACAATTAAATATAATATGTATGATGACTTCATTGAGACACATCCAACTGAAAATAGCATTTGTTATCAGCTTTACAGATACACTATTGAGTATGAACATTTCTAAATAAAGGGTATGGTTTTTTTTTGATAAGCATCATAGTATATGAGGAATGTGAATTATGTGAGCAATTTGGATTTTAAATAACTGGACAAGACCTGCGCCATAGAAATTGTGACATTTATGTGAACAATGAAAAATATCACAGAAAATACATTTTAGCAAGGCAACAGTAGGAAAAAGATCGGAGGTTTTTCCAATCAACCGATTAAGGCTATTTTCCGTTGACCTACAAAAAGTTATCATTTTACCCAAGATTTAATATGGTTCTGTTTTGCCTTCGTCTAGTGGTATTAAATGAGAGTTTTGTACCGCTAGGCTATAATAAAACAACATCGAATGTAATTAAATTTGCTGCCATATGGTAAGCTATTTCTGGCAGAAAAAAAGACGATATCATAAGATCATTTAGAGCTTCCTGAAGCACCACAGTGACCAAAGAAGATTACTCCGTGACTCAATAACTGTTCAGCGCAGAATAAAAACTGGGCATTATTTTCGTTTCTGATTTACTTCGTAAACTCGAATGAAACATTGAACAACTCCATCGTATTAAAGCACTTCGAAACTGGCCATACTTTCATGTCGGCAGATACATTCCACCAACATGTAAAGCAAGCCTTAAATAGTAAAAGAAAAATATTTATGATTTTAATGATTTTGCAGAAGCCGTCACTTTTATGATTTTAATGATTTTGCAGGCCCCGACCTCGCACCTTGTGATTTCTGTATTTTCCCCAAAATCAAAGATTTGATGAGAGGTTTCACTTTTACCAACTCCGTAGAGGTAGTAATAGCGTGCAATCAGCACGCAGAAAACATGCCTTCAGATCTGTGCTCCTACTGTTTAAAAAATGGTTCCATCGCAAGAAAAAAAAAAAAATTAAAAGGAGAGTATTTTGAAAAGCAATTAACATAATAATTTGTTATGTGTTATTTTTTTAAGTTATCCACAATTTTTGTGTGACCTACGTATATACGCGACATGAGCGAAATATGCTTTCAACGAGGAATCATGACTTAATTGTATAAAAGCGACTTCAATATAAAGTGCAACTGGAATGTTTGAAAAAAAAAACCGTCAGAAATAAGGTTTTACAGCACACGTACAAAAATTGGGACCGAACATGATGAAAGACTTATAGATTTTTTTTTTGAGGGAAAGGTTTTTGTTACATTGAATGTATTTTGTTTCGTTTTTATATATATGTATAGTATATATTTTAATTCATTTAAACGTGATTTTCGGGTAGATGGTTCTATTATAATTACGTAGTATAAGTATGAATTTTGTGATTAAACTGCTATTTGTGACACTTTTTTTGACATGTGGGACATGTATGTTGCAGATATGTATGTAATATTTTTATAATAATATGTCAGGTTTTTGTTATTTTCATTTTATTACCATTGAGTGTTCCTAAGAATACATAAATTATATTTGCAATATGTGATACCTAATTAATTATTATAATTATGTACTTAGAAAACATTTAAGTAGGTACATTTTAAAGATCAAACTATAGGAGAAAATTATGATAAGCAATTTTTTTTATAGCTGATAGTCTACCCTTTGACCACTATCTCACCTGATGGTTAGTGATGATGTGTTCGTAGAAGTTATTCAGGCTAGCCTAGAATATCTGGCTCTCAAGAACAGCTGCCGAAACACACCGTTAGGTGCTTGGTGACAGATTTTCTACTTGAGGGTGGTAGCTAGGCAGGCGGGCAATCGCAAAATGCTACCATGCGCCATGCATATATTAACTTTATTAATACACACCCATGTTAAAGTAATTATATGGGTAATTCTTTTATTAATTTGAATTTATGATAGATGTAATACGTTATTCATTTTATTAATTAAAACAAAAACTTTCAAGTAATAATGGTTTTGTTATTATTTTATATATTAAAAAAGCCTTAAAACATAAGTTGAAATCAATTTTCTAGAAAGAAAAGACATAATTCTACAATTAAGGCTTTACAAACTAGGTCAAAATTATGACATAAACTTGGGATTCTAGTATGAAAAGTCGTAATTTCATTTTTTTAAATTACGACCTTTCATCTTAACTTTACGTAATTTATCCGGATTTTTGTACATAAATGAAAGGGCAAAACTGAAATAAGAAACTAATGCTACTAGGTATGAATATAAAACCATATGCATCATGAAATACGATTTTTTAAAGAAATATTATATAACAATTTATAACAATAAATTATCCAGCAACGCGCGGGCATTCATTTTAGACAAAACTTCAATTATCTCGGAATCAACTATGAGGAAATTAAGCCTTTTCTTCTAGTGACGGCAGAACAGATCTTCACATTCTTGCAAGATGATCGCGTCGTCATCTTTTCCTTTTTCACTTTAAGTTTGCACCTACACACCTTGAACTGAGAAATCATTAAATTGTAAACTTTTTTTTTTTTTTTTATGGGATAGGAGGGCAAACTACCAGGCGGCTCACCTGATGGTAAGTGATCACCGTCGCCCACAAACATCCGCAACACCAGAGGTCTCGAGGATCCGTTGCCGGCCTTTAAGGAGGGAATATGCTCTTTTCTTGAAGGTTCCTAAGTCGTAACTGTTCGGAAATACTTCACCTGGCAGCTGGTTCCATAATGTGGCAGTGCGAGGTAGAAAATGCCGTAAAAATCGCAAGGTTGTGGACTTCCAGACGTCGACATGAAATAGATGAAACATCACGCTTTGTCGGGAAGTCCGGTGGCGAAATTGCAGGTAGTAAATCGAACAGTTCCTCAGAACACTCCCCGTGATATATACTGTAAAAGATGCAGAGTGATCTAACATCTCTACGCAAAGCCAAAGGGTCGAGCCGACCGGAGAGAACTTGATCGTCAACGATTCGAATCGCTCTGCGTTGAACGCGGTCAAATGGAAGAAGCTGGTACTGGGGAGCTCCCGCCCAGAGGTGAGAGCAGTACTCCATGTGAGGTCGAACCTGAGCCTTATAAAGTTGCAGGCGATGGGCCGACGTGAAGTACCGCCTCGCCTTACCGAGCACACCGAGCTTCTTAGAGGCTAACTTAGCCTTATCTTCCAAGTGACAGCGAAATTGAACGACGTTCGATATGTCGACGCCAAGTACTCCGATGCTAGTAGAGGTGGCAAGGGGAGTGTCTTCAAAACGGAGGGATACGACAAAGGGGGCTATCTTAGCGGTAAACGCACAAACTTGTGTCTTCTTGGGGTTAAATTGGACTAAGTTCATTTGGCCCCACTTCGAAACATTTGACAGCATGTACCGACTGAAGTCACAAGTTTGTTCCGACTCTCGACAACGCTTTCCCGAGAAATATTAGCGCGGCCGGTGTATGAGGCATCTCCGGTGCTGTCATCTGCATAACAATGAATATCGCTGAGTTGCAGCATGTCATTGATGTGCAAGAGAAATAGACTCGGAGATAGCACACAGCCTTGCGGAACGCCAGCATTAATCGGCTTTAAGTCGGAGCATGCACCGTCGACAACGACCTTGATGCTCCGATCTGCCAAAAAACTGGATATCCATTCGCACAATTTCTCGGGAAGCCCATAGGAAGGAAGCTTCGAAAGAAGCGCTTTATGCCACACCCGATCAAAGGCCTTCGCTATGTCCAAACTAGCCGCCAACGCCTCACCCTTGGAATCCACCACCTCCGCCCATCGATGCGTAAGATATACTAAAAGATCACCAGCTGAGCGACCGTGACGAAAACCGTACTGGCGATCGCTAATCAGCTGGTGCTCCTCTAGATATTGCAGGAGCTGGTTGTTGATAATGGATTCCATTATCTTGGAGAACAGAGACGTTATAGCTATAGGGCGGTAATTGGACGGATCTGAGCGATCACCTTTTTTAGGGATCGGGTGCACCAAAGCCGTCTTCCATATTTTTGGGACAACGCCTGATGAGTAACAGAGCCGGAAAAGACGCGTTAGAACCGGTGTCAACTCTGGAGCACAAGTCCGCAGCACTATCGGAGGGATGCCATCAGGCCCACTCGACTTATGAATGTCCAAGGAGAACAGTGCTTTACGTACTGCACATTGCCGGAAAATTATATCCGGCATCGAGGTATCACACCGTTGTATAGTCGGTGGTGAGTTCCCTTGGTCATCCAAAGTCGAGTTAGACGCAAAGAGAGAGCCCAGAAGATCGGCCTTCTCATTTGCGGTGTGGGCCAGTGTGTCATTCTCTCTGTGCAGGGGCGGTAGGGATGACTGACAAAAATTTCCCTGGACAGCCCTAGCAAGAGACCAGAACGCACGTGTTCCCGAAGGAAGGCGGGCTAATCTCTCGCCAATTCTGCCAATATGCTCCGACTTCGCTCTTGCGATTACTCTTTTGAAGGACCTGGAGGCAAAGTTATATTTCTTGACAAAAAAAACATACTTTAATACATGAAGTTATCCTCTTTTACCACATTAACACCTTATTTTATAATTAACACATACATATTTAATACACTGATTCTTAATTCAAACCCAAAACAATCGCAACAACTCGCACTTACCTAGTTTGATGCATTCCTACCTGAGCTCTCATTGCGAGCAGTGCTCATTACTTACCTGTTTTTAATATAATAAATTAACCTACTTCTCTACTTAAATTATAAAAGAAAGTTAAGCTTATATGTAAAAATGTTTATTTGTCTGTAAAAACAATAAAGGTATTAAGGTTAACTTCACTGTAACATCGTGTCCTGATTTTCACTGTTGCTGGTAAACTTTGTTCCGGATTTGTACTATTCCTGCATCATGTAACACTATCCCGTACCATCTGTGACAACGAGCAACCCTGGGGGAACCCCAGGCATTTAGCCATTCCTAAATCCGTGGAGAACTGACACCGTTGCAACTTTCCTAGATAAATATTTTTTATGAAATAGAAAGGCAAACGATCCGGTGGTTCACCTGATGGTAAATGATCAACGTCACCCACGAACGTCTAAAATACCAGAAGTTGCGAAGATGCGTTCCCAAGAAATTCTCAAACTTTTTCATGTTTCCTTTGCTTTATAGCTCATACTATGTACCTGCGTAACTTGATGATTTTGAAATCTGTCAGAATTTTCCTGGATTGAATAGGAATGGATAGAAATCTCTTGGACCTTGCAGTGTTGATACGGATTAGTATCTAATATTTTTTTGTAAGTACTACAGTCACCATCTGAAAATAAGCCTAGCATAAATATCGCCGTGAGTTTTAAGGGAGCAATTAAATCCTTCAACAAGAGAAGTTGACTTCATACTGGAAGATCTACCAGAAAAGTTCTTGTAGCATGTGTGGTTTAATGGTGTAGCATTTTTTTCAGCTTTTGCGCATACAATACAATATTTATTTTTCACACCACCAGATACAGAATTTTACCAGTATGTGCACCGATGATTGCTGCTGCACCAGATGACGCTGAGTAATTATTTCGGAAAGATCTTTTGCACCAACATCCATCAGCTATAACATCTGATGTTATAGCTGATGGATGTTGGTGCAAAAGATTGATTCAATCATTGGTGTTCCTTCACTATCTACGCTTCCTATTTCAACAGCATGTTTTGCTTCTTCAACGCTAGCCTTAGCCATCTCTTCTAATGTAGTTTCATGGAACCATTCATACACTTTTGTGCTTGTTTGACTGTATAAACTTTAAGACATGCCAGGTATGTCTGTATTACCTGTTAATTCATTTAAATTTGATAAACCACAACCAATACTGATAGTACCTGCAACTATGCCTTGATTAACATCACAAGTATAATAGTAAGTAGGAGTCACAGAGTTCACGCTTGAAACGTAACTTTGATATGAAGCCTTTACTTCGCTCGCCGATACATTTCAAATTTGTATATCTGCACTCGAAAGATTTTATACTGTGATCCGCAATTTTGCCTAAGATTTCCAAAAATATTTGATTGAAACGATTCTACGGCCTTCCAGACTAAACCACTCATCAGCAATCGTTTTTTTTTATTTCGGTTTCAATTTGTAGCTGGTCGACTAGTTGGTCGTTGCGTTTTCTTAGTGAAATTCGGCGAAACGGAAAAGCCTCCTCAAATAACCGTTTCCGCTTGTTTTTCTTACATGGATGTGTATTTTCAGTATTTTCAGTGTCAATACCAACTTCGAATGTAGAAGACGTAGGTATTTTTTGGTCTGACATATTTTTTCAGTAACATCAGACAATGGTTGATGAAAATTAGCAGCGGAACTGGCGCTAAAATCAGAACACATATTTTATGCATTCAGTCTGTTGAAATAAGTGCATTAAAAGTAGTGTATAGAAACTAAGGGATGACCCATGCTTACATTACGGCCCTTTGTATCTTTTCAATTTTAGCTTCTATTGTAGAAGAGGTGGAAACAATTTGCCCTTCTCTCAGATTGCTATTAATATCTGACAGTCGACAAAAACCAACTCCAGGACTGCAAAAATATAATACGTTATATATATATATATATATTAACAGCTCTCAATTTGTTACAAAGGTTTCGAAGTAAATGGTTTCTACATTCGATCTTTTGGACCTTGCAGTGTTGATACGGATTACTATCTAATATTTTTTTGTAAGTATACTACAGTCACCGTCTGAAATAAGCCCAGCATAAATATCGCCGTGAGTTTTAAGGGAGCAATTAAATCCTTCAACAAGAGAAGTTGACTCCATACTGGAGAATTTTAGCTTCTATTGTAGAAGAGGTGGAAATAATTTGCCCTTCTGTCAGATTGCTATTAATATCTGACAGTCGACAAGAACCAACTGCAGGACTGCAAAAATATAATACGTTTTTTTGAAATTGCAAACGACACTTTTGCAATATTTGTATAATTATAATAGACTAAGACACGTTAAGCCTTCGGTCCCGGTTGTTGTCTTAGGATGGCAGTGGTTATAAGCATGGTGGTAAGGCATTTTGCAAATGCCCGCCTGGCTAGCTACCACCCTCAAGTAGGAAGTCTGTCGCCAAGCACTAAACGTTGTGTTTCGGCTGCTGAGAGCCAGTAATTCTAGGTAAGCCTGAACAACATCTTCGACCACATCATTACTTACCATCAGGTGAGATAGTGGTCAAAGGCTAACCTATCAGAAATAAAAAAAAGATTAGCCAGCAACATTAACAATGCGCCCACTGAATGTTAAAATTTATCAAGAAAACATTTTTCTTGTGTATCACTTACCTATGTATTCTATTTTTCTTCATCACTCCTACGTATGACTTCAATTTTTATTTTTTCTTGTACACGCATATTTTTTGCGTTTACGGTCCATATTCTAATCATATATATATCAACAAAATAAATATACAGAAAATTACAATCCCCTAAATTTTTTTTTATTAAGTAGAGCAGCTTTTGATGTGTATCAGTGCACAAACAAGGTTAGAGCGAGAGGAATGTAAGAGCGAGAGGTACGCGCAAAATTTTTCGTGGCCCAAACGTCTGAACTCTGAGACGGCTTGGCCGTCACTGAGGTTTTTACAACGGGATTCTAGTATATAAACTCATTTTTCTTAGTTTTTTTATGAAATTATTATCACTTCAGTTATATACTTGAAATGCTTATTTATATATTTATCCATTAATTAAACAACAGCCATTGTAAAAAAGTAATTACTACTTAAATACGCTCCGATATTAATAAGAAGAAACCAGTTTAATAAGCACTAAAATAAAATAAATTTGACGAAATTCCGAACTAATGTTTAAGATAACGATAGATATTTAGAAAAAAATAACCACCGCATTTTAGAGACAAAGATGAGGTCCTATTTCTGTGCTGAGCAGTTTTCCTGTTTTCTTTTATGTTGCTACGAAAAATGTACCCAAATCTAACTCAAAATGTGTCTGGGCACGACAGAGCCGCGTTTATCGTTTGATTTGTAAACCACAATCTTTCTTTTTGAACCTTAAAAAAATATGTAGCGATAGCTTATATGAAGCATATTTATGTAATATAAGTATTTTATTATGTTACCTAAATAAAATTGGGTTTAAAAATACAACAAAATTGCGCAATATCGATACCCCGTGTCGACTTTGCAAGACTGCAGCCTTAACCGATAGACTAATCGATGACTGTGAAACGCAATGATAGTGTTTATTTAATAAATAAATTCTGGATAACCGGCGCTTAACCGAACATTCTGAAACAGGCACTTAATGTATGTGATGCTCCAAGGATCGCTTTTTAATAATATTATTTAAATTATAAGCATAAAAGGTAACAGCGAGATTAATTTTTCGATATGCGTTTCCTTTCACATTTAGGTTTTCCAGTACCAGACCAGTAGTTACCAACATGAGACAATATTTTGACTTTAAAAAAATCTATTTACGTTTGTCGTCTATTAAGTATTGAGTAGTAGTATATATAATGTAAAAATAACCTATTGCAAAAAGTTTCATATATTTTCATTACACAATTATGTTATCCAAGACTAATTCAATCAGCTTCAGTAAAAGCAGGTTTCACTTCGCAGCACGATTCGCCATTTTCAAATTTAAACATTACAGCACTGAGAAAATGATCGGTGAGATTTTTCTTTACATCTGCACTGTCACAGGATTGAAACCATTATAAAACAGACCCTTTGAGGGACTGTTATAATACTGTTCCAGATGAATTCTGTCGCCGATATACCGATGTCAGATGAAAACTCGGTGTTACTGCAGCTAGTAGCCGATTTGAGAACTGGCAGCACGATGTCATCTTGTCACCAAGTTGCAGTGACATCTCCGCAAACCGCGGCGTCCAAGGCTGACAGTCTCTAGTGGCCTCCATTCTGAAACTAAAAAGTGATTAGGAACTGAAGATAGGCAATTTGAGTGATCCCACTTCTGATGTGAGATTTGTCAAGATAGAGAGCATTTATTTATTGAATAATATAGGCTCAAATTATAAGCTGTTTGGCAGAAGGCGATCCCATGTAATGAGTTACTATTAGCTGAGTAATTAACTAACTAACTTACTAGGTTTACTACGACAAGGAAATCATAAGGCAAACTTAAAAGATACAACATTTATAGGAACACATTGAACACTTTATTAAACACTAGCTTTATGGGCGTATGTCGGTTATCGCGCGAAAACATTAACCTCTTTTTGCGCAGTCAGATAAAAACTATCCTATGTTTTTTCCCGGGTCTCAAATTATCTCCATACCAAATTTCATTCAAATCGGTCCAGTAGTTTTGGCGTGAAAGCGTAACAGACAGACAGACAGACAGACAGAGTTACTTTCGCATTTATAATATTAGTACTGAGTACTGATAATACGATAGATTCTCATTAATTAATTCTGTATAAGTTTATAGTTACCATTCACAACGATATAATCAAATGGGCGAACTATTTATGAAGAACAAAGCCAACAAACCTAGACCCATACACAACACGTGAACAGCAGTTATGTTACACTATTATAAATATATATATATATCAATAATAGAACACTTAACTTAATCAGCGATAGGTCACGATGCGGCAGTCACTTGTGAAGAATAAAGAAGAGAGGCCCAGTAAGGTGAGAGCCATTGGTTTTATAGCAATCAATGTGTCAGTCGCCTCTTCATGAAACTTCGCGCCATGTTTATTACAACCAATCAGAGACCTAATAGCTCCCGCCAGAACGTATCAGCCAATCCGAAAGTAGACAGGATGGTTCGTCATTGGTTAATTCAGAATGAATACAGATAAAACCAGATTTCAGTGTGGCGGTTATTAAAAATGTCATATATAATATCAATAAGTTTTAGGATGTTCTATAATTACATAATCTATTCTAAGTTTAACAAAGATTATAGAAATATATAAACATCTTTACTGTATATAATTCTAACATATGCAATGCGTGGGTGCAGTCGTGAGGGCACTCCGTGACGAAGCGACTCTGAAGTCGCGAAACCGGTCGAGACGCCTTCTCGACGCAAAAAATACCGTAAGTTTAATTCGGTTCACAATGTCTTTTATTAATGAAATATTTTCTGTAAATATATGTTATTATAAAAAAATCAAAGTTAGGTTTCTGATTGGGTTGCACAGTATTTCATTTCACAGTCTGCAATTATATACTTAAGAGCTCTTTCACAGAAAATTGAAATCTGTCCTCGTCTGACCTACGGCTGAGATGTAAACAAATATCTTAATGTCTGAAAGAAGAGAGCACTCACGCTGATATCAGAGATAATCCAAGAATTTAAACATAAATGATTTAACATCACGTTATTAATATTAAAATAAGATCAAATTAGTATCATAAGTAGATAGAGCGATGCAATACGTGGTCAAAATGCCTTCATTTATTTGGCTCTATACACAAATTAACAATGCTATTCAGCAGAAATATTCTTGGAAACTGGTAGTGGACATTTTCTTTAAGCGTGCAATAGCCATTCGATTACTTTCGTTCGAGAATCTGTTTTAAATATTAAATTGTATAGTGTCCTACAACATAGGCAAATCGTCAAAACAGAAGAGCCTAACGATGTATTGCATAATGTGAATGAACCCCAGAACAAATGAAGGCCATTTTATGTAGCATGAATCAATTAATTCAATATTATAATAATCGGTTCCACTTGTTCCGATCTTGAAACCGTGCATTATATTTTTTAAGTGCCATTAGCAACAGAGAAGATTTTAGTTAATTTTTATGTATATATTTAAAATTTTATTATATAAAAATTACAATTCATAATATTTAAATGCCTTTTTATAATTAATTTTATGAACACAGTGGAAACCTACAATGAACATTTCTCTCTACGCTAAGGTTTGCTGGAAGAGAACTCTTTTAGTGTTAAGCTCACCTTTGTACACATTTTAAAATTATAATTATTTTCTGTCTGTACTGTTTGTGTGCAATAAAATCTATCTGATGATGAATCTATAAAAAAAGAATCTAGTTCGTACAGATCAGCTATCGATTGGAGGACCGCTGTACCCTTTAAGATACTAAATGTGACGTAACAATTATCCACGACGCTCCCTTATACATAATATCTAATAGTTACACTAGAACACAAAATCTGAGTCTATTCTTATTATATTTTTAAGGACTTTTTAAGTTTCCGGTTTCGATGCCACTTCAAGGCGAGACTTGAACTTGGGACACTGCCTATTAAATACAAGAAAAAATAGGAACATTACTTATATAGGCCAATTTTAATGGAAATAAAAATTGGACTTAAAAACTGAGTGCATAACGTGAGCTTAATATGTCCCTGCCATATAGCTTATCGCTTATTAGTGCTGACAACGCTTGCTGGAAATCAGTTTACTTAATTAAATCTCAAATATGTAGTTCCAGGATGATAATTCCATAAGCCTAATAGATATAAAAGCTTTACCATACATTATCCTATATCGTCTCAAGAAGCATCCCATTAGCCATTAGAGTGTAACGGCGCGCTTAGTAACGGCGGCGGTGGGACTGAACGGCGAGATGTGCTGCGGCTCTCGGCTCACGGCTATCGCGCACTTACTGATGTTTACTGAGCCAACGACAACGCAGGTCCGCGTATAAATTCAATAAGTAATCCTTGAATTAAAATGGTTACAATACTCAAATAAATAAACGTATATAAAACACAGCAAAGCAATGCAAAAAACTTTTTACTTACCACTGCAAATATACACCTATTCGTCGGCACTTCAGAAGTGTTAAGCAAGTATGTTTGATAAGTTTTTTAAAATACTTTTAGTTCTCATATAACGAGTAATATTAAATAGCACGTGATTCAAGAACATTTCCCGATTAGCATATTATAAGATATATAACAAGACAACCAAGATCCGCTTAGTAGCAATAATCAACGTCTTTGGCTCTGCATTAGTGCCCCGGAAAGTGGCCCAAATTGTACAGGAGTGAGCTCTTCATTCACTCTACAGTTGCTCTTCAATGGCATCGCCGCAAAGGAGTTAAACAGGAGTTAACAGCGGTAGTAAGCCCAAGCTTCAGGAATAATATTAAACGCTTAAAATTCTCATATATTATATTCTTTAGGCTTGACAGAGGCGATATCAACCACATGTGTGCTAGTTGGGTTATTAAGAAAAATATCAGATCGGTCTATGGAAGCCGGATACGTACGAGTGAGATCTTGTTACAAAGCCTATACAATAACCGAGAACAAATTTAAATTCTTTGGACGAGCAATTATTTTATTTCAAAATAAGTTCTGTTTTAATTTGATTAGACCGCACACATATTACACAGAGTCTAGATAAAAATGATTGGTTGCGGTCACAATATCGTAAATGTTTCTGACAACTAAATTAAAATATTTTCGAAGGACAAAATGTTGTTTATATCTGAGATATAGGTTTCGTTCAAACATAAACATAGCGACACTATGATTCAGTAAAATAAAGGCAAAATATTTGTGTGAATCTGAAAAACAAGGAAAGGGTTACGAACGAGAGTAAATTTATGTAGGGTAAGAAAAAGTAGTATATATATATATATAAGCTGAATTATTTTAGCTTTACAAGTGATCTCAAGATGAGACTGAGGGAACTGTAAGTCCAAATGTCTAAAATGTATATTTCCGCACGTCGACGTCTTCGACCTTTCGTTCGTGAAATATGGAGGGACGATCAAAGTAGTAAGTTTTGTGGTTACATACACATATAGCACTATACTCGAAAACAACTCATTTGTCCAAAAGCTATCAAGGTAAGATACGGTCTTCAAGGATAATCCATATAAGAAACATTTGTAGTTTGTCAAAAATAATCTGCTTCATTCCTTATTTAAGCAGTACTGTGCAGAAGACTGCATTACTATTCCAAATGAAATAAATATTTCGGTTTGCCTAAACAACATCTTCGACCACATCATCACTTACCATCAGGTGAGATAGTGGTCAAAGGCTAACCTATCAGGCATAAATAAAAAAAAATACTAACCTCGACGTGGATGTTAGTTCAACGTACCCGAAATTCAAAATAAGTGTACAGTATGTTAGGAATAATCACTCATGGCAACATTCTGAGTAGTCTGTGGTACGCCTTGAAACTGTATAGTTTTGTTGTGCTCGTTTATTCTTAATAAAGCTTCAGTATTTATCGGCCACTGATTTATTTATACCATTAATAAACAACAGCAGAGCGTGGTTCCGAAAAATCATAAGGAAGTGTTGGAGCAGAAGTAAAAGCAAAGATTTTCTACTTGGGTGGTTTGGGCTGTTTCGTGTCGTGTGGCTGGCTATGCAATATGGCGGCCCGGGAAGAAAATATAAAATATATTGTCGAACCATTCAGAGGGACGAATTATCTGTTGTGGAAAC
Organism: Plagodis dolabraria; assembly: GCA_963854805.1. Classification (NCBI taxonomy): domain Eukaryota; kingdom Metazoa; phylum Arthropoda; class Insecta; order Lepidoptera; family Geometridae; genus Plagodis; species Plagodis dolabraria. The sequence goes on along the minus strand of OY978441.1, from coordinate 39,788,462 downwards.
GTCGGGCAGAAGCTATTTTTGCTGCAAAAGACCTGGATCAGTTTCTAATAAAGGAAGAAACTGTGGATTCTAAATCGAAAAAGGCGTACGCATTGTTACTTAGTATGATTGATGATTCCATATTGATGGCGATGTCGGATGAAACTACAGCATATAAACTATGGCATGCTTTAAAGGAAAAATATGGAAAATCAAGTGCTGTAAGCCTGATCCTAGTAAGAAAGAAACTCACGAACACAAAAAAACGCTGTGATAGCAGTATGCAGGAACATATAAATGAAATACTGGGATTGGTGAACGAATTGCGAGCTTCTGGAACAACTGTGAAAGACATGGATATTGTCATTTATATCTTAATGTCATTACCTCCGGAATATGATATAGTAAAGGCAACAATAGAAAATCAGCCAGATACGACATTGACTTCAGATTTTGTTATACAAAGATTACTAAATGCAGAGGCATTAAAAAGTGACACAAGTGAAAAGAAGACAGAAAATACAAAAACAAATGTAGCATTTAATGCCGAAAAGTACCAACATATTACGTGTCACAAATGTAAGAAAAAGGGTCATGTTGCAAAATATTGTCCAAGAAAATCAACATGTTTTAACTGTGGACGTTCCGGCCACTTGAAAAAGGACTGTCGTACTAAGCCAAAGTCAAATAACAGTGAGTCTGCTGCGGTTACCTTTATGGTCAATCAAACAAGTGAACATTTTATGTTGGACTCTGGTGCATCGACGCACATGTGCAGCAAACAGGAATGGTTTAAGGACATGAGGCCCCACAGTGGCACTGTGACATGTGCATCTAAAGTTGAAGTTCTAGAAGTCAAAGGTATTGGGACAATTGTCGGAATGCTGAATGGTCGAGAAATAACTCTCAAAGAAGTCTTGTATATTCCAGAGTTGAATGGTCAATTGATATCTGTGAAAAACATACAGAGAGCTGGTTACAGTGTTATCTTCACAAATAATGTTGCAATAGTTAAGATGAATAAAGAAAAATTTGTTATTGCCAGATTGAATGAAAAAGGTCAGTATTTAAGTCAGTTTGATCCTATTAGTACATCAGCTGTAACACATTTTGTTGAGCAAGATGCAAAGTTATGGCACAGGCGTATGGGACATTCTAGCAACAATGTTATGAAAGAGTTGGGATTGCCAGTATCAGACTCTTTAAATTTTTGTGAAGAATGTGTGACTGCTAAACAAGCCAATGTGCCAATGGGCAAAGGTCCGAGAGAGAGGGAAGATAAACCCATGAGAATGATTCATACTGATATTTGTGGTCCGCTTGACCCACCTGCCAGTGATAATGAGAGGTACTTTGTTACCATAATAGATGATTGTTCAAGATTTTGTGAAATACATCTATTGAAAAATAAAAGTGACATTATTGATATATTCAAGCAGTTTTTCAGGCAGAATCCAGAAGTATATAAAATAAGATGTGACAATGCCAAGGAATATGTATCAGGTGAGCTTGCACGCTATTGTAAATTGAAGAATATTTTGCTAGATCCTGCACCACCATACACACCTCCCTTGAACGGTGTTGCGGAGAGAGCTAATAGGTATTTGTTGGAGAAGGCTCGAGCTCTCATCTTTGATGCAAATCTGCCCAAGACTTTTTGGGGCTATGCGGTGCAGACTGCTGCTTATCTGAAGAACCGGATTCCGAACCATACAGTGGGTAAAACTCCTTTTGAACTTAAGTTTGGAAAAGCACCTAATTTGAATAACATCAAGGTTTTCGGATGTGATGCTTATATGAGAGTACCTGATAACCTGAGGAAGAAGCTGGATCCAAAATCTAGAAAAATGATTTTTGTAGGATACTCCAATATGGGCTATCGTTTATTGGATCAGAAAACTAATCGTGTAGCTGTTTCACGTAATGTAATATTTAATGAAGAGAAGAGGATGAGTATTCCTGACTCTGTTGATAATATAATGAGAGAGAAGACTGTTCCTGAATCTGATGTGGTTCCTGAGGCAGCTGAAGAGCCAGGGATGGCTGATGGTGGTCAAGATGAATTCTTGGATTGTGATGAAAATGAAGCGGAGAATAACAGGCCTAGACAATCTAAAAGAGAAACTAAGCTACCAGCTAGATTTAAGGATCATTATGTCTATGAAGTGACTGTAGAAAGTCTTGAATCCATCTCGTATGAAGAAGTACAGGAATTGCCTGTAAATGAGCAAGTTTTATGGAAACAGGCTATGGATCAAGAGATTGAGTCCTTACATAAGAATAAGGTGTGGGAGCTTGTTGAACTACCTGAAGGTGAAAGGTCAATGACCTGTAAATGGGTATTATGTATAAAAAGGAATAATATTCATAAGGCTAGGTTAGTTGCTCGTGGTTTTGAGCAGAGATCAGGTATAAATTATTTTGAAACCTATGCGCCAGTTATAGGCATGTCATATCTGAGATTAATGTTTGCTATTTTCCTTCAGAAGAATTTTAATATGTATGTATTAGATGTTAAAACTGCCTTTTTAAATGGTCAGTTAGATGAAACAATCTTTATGGATCAACCTAAAGGTTATGATGATAAATCTGGTAGAGTATGTAAATTGCTTAAAAGTTTGTATGGACTTAAACAGGCACCTAGACAGTGGTTTAAAAGATTCACAGATTTTATATTTAAATTGAATTTTCAGCAACTTGAATTTGAGTCATGTGTATTTGTAAAGAGGTCTAATAATTGTGAGACATATATAGTTCTTTATGTGGATGATTTAATATTAGCAGGTTCAAATGAGGCTGAAGTTCAGATTGTTATTCAATTACTTAGAAAAGAATTTGAAATGTCTAAAGCTGATATTGCTGATGAGTTCCTTGGTATAAATTTAGAATATGTTCATGATAAACTTTGTTTAAGTCAGAAGGCATATATTGATAAGTTATTAGCTAGATTTAAAATGACAGAATGTAAGCCATGTGACACTCCTTTAGTTCCTAAGTCTACTGTATCAGATTTTGTTGATGGTGAAGAGTTTCATGGTCCTTACCGTGAACTTGTAGGTGCATTGTTGTATTTGTCAATGACCTCTCGACCTGATATCTTGTATTCTGTAAACTGTCTTAGCCAAGTTCAAGAGCGACCAACTGTTGCTGCTTGGGTTGGGCTAAAGAGAATCCTTCGCTATTTAAAGGGAACATCAGAGCTTAAATTAATATTCCAAAGATACATTACTGATGAAGTTAACTTGAATGTTTATGTAGATGCAGATTGGGGATCTAATATGAAGGATAGAAAGTCTGTTTCTGGTTATATAATTTTCTTTAATGATTGTCCTGTAATTTGGTGTGTAAAGAAGCAAAGTTCTATTGCACTGTCCTCTACTGAGGCAGAGATTTTGTCATTAGCTAGGGCTGTTCAAGATTTAATTGTACTTTATAACATAACTAAAGAAATTTTAAATTGTAAAATGATTCATATGTCTATCTTTGAGGATAATCAGTCTGCGATTAAGGCTATATTGAATGATAATAATTGTGCTAGACTGAAACATTTAGATATAAAACTTAAGTATGTAAGAGATATAATTAAGTTGTATAAGATAAATATTTTGTATATTGCTACAGAGAACCAGCCCGCAGACTTGTTCACCAAGTGTTTGCCAAAACCTAAGTTGGTTAGTTTAAGATCTGCTTGTAAGTTAGCATGTGTGATTAAGGGAGGGTGTTAGGAATAATCACTCATGGCAACATTCTGAGTAGTCTGTGGTACGCCTTGAAACTGTATAGTTTTGTTGTGCTCGTTTATTCTTAATAAAGCTTCAGTATTTATCGGCCACTGATTTATTTATACCATTAATAAACAACACAGTAAGAACGTGTCATGTGTGTAGTCTTAGAAATCACTCAAGAGATATTGTTTACATCTGCTCATATTTTCAATCTTTCACATTCCGTCACTAAGTAAGTGGCCCTCTCTCTCCCCTCTTCATTTTATTACGTAATCAGCTTTCTGTTCGTGACGTTATGGCTGCCGAGGCCTATATTCCATGAGATTTTCGTGAAATTATATTTCAGTTATTAAAGTTTAATATTTACCGTCAAATTTTCATCAGCTCTTTGGCTCCTCTTCATTCAAGTGATTCCTGCAGTACCGTGAGACAGATACGAGTTACTTTAACTTTGACAACGTTTAACAACGTTTACCAGTAGGTACGAGTAGTACGAGTTGACTCTTTTGGAAACGAAGTGTTGTTCTTTTGATAAGCTCAGCGTCACATGACATTATATTACTGTAGAGTTGCCAACTAATTTATTTTATTTTATTTATTTATTTCAAATAGTACCGCTTATAGACGAATTACTCTAATGATACATTACATAATAAAAATATAACCATTTACAAAAATTACATTAAAATATAAGAATATACCACATTATGATTATGAATTATTAAAATAAACAATATAATTTATAAAAACAATTATCAAGTACTATGCTTAATGATTTATTTTAAATGTCACATACAAATAATGTCAATATAAAATAATGTCAAAACAATAATAAATATAATTACAAACGAATGAATAAAATATTATTGAAATATGAATAAAATAATGTCAAAACAATAATAAATATAACTACAAATTAATGAATAAAATACTATTGAAATATAATGAAAGCGAATGTCATTATTTCATATTTTGATTTTGGTAATGGGGCTTGACCCCCTCACAATAACTCAAGCATTCCGCCATGATATCCCTCCATTCGTCTGCTAAGAAATCACTGTCTGGTTTGGCATCAAGGAGGTCATTGAGCGTAGCAAGTGATCGTGGTATAGGAGACGTCTGGTGAGCAACTGTTCTATGCTCCGGAACAGCAAACAATCCTGCTCCGAAGATAGTTGTCGGGTACCCTAAAGCGACATAGCTGCTCATGTAAATCCGGTGGATCAATTTTGCCATGCAGGATTTTACACATTACCCCTAATTGGTCATGGGATCTTCTAACTTTTAAAGAATTGTATCCCAAGACTATAAGGACTGTTAGGACTATAATGACTATAAGGACTGTTTCATATCATCCTGTTAATATCGTGAAAGTTAACTTAAATATTAATGTGAACAACGGCTACCACCTCTTGGTGTTGCTGCACATTGGGCAAAAATCAGAACTCCTTACCACCTTAACGCCTTGATTACCCGAATGATAGAGACTATACTATCATCGTAAATATTCCTATATATGCTTGGGGTCCGGCAGGTGGTTGATGAAATATATAATATACAATTTTTTTAAAGAGCTATGTCATTCTGTTGTTTTTGTGTTGTTAGAGAAGACATATCGTAACCATCATGCATGGAGGAAGGGTCGGAAGATGATGGTGATATAATGAGTTATTATTTAGAGGTACATTAAAAATTAATAATTCTTACCGCAACCAACCAGCTGCTTAGCTGCAAATCTACCTCTAGACTAGTTGACTATTCCGTAATGTCACGGAGAAAGTTCACGTACTGTATCCGTGTCTATGACGTCACACACAGTAACAAAGTTGAACACAGAACAATCGTTAAACCAGAGATGTAAAATAATTTGTTCGATAGCAGCCATTTAGAGGAAAATGGCTCTCATATCTGATATTCTCGAAAACGATATCGAATGAACGAAAACAATTATACATATAACGAGTCCTATATTGCTGTGGACATCCGATCCAATTTAATTTAATAAGAACCCTAATGGGGATTATTGGAATCTATAATGAGTCCAATACGTAAGTATAATATAAAGCTGAGCAGCACATATATTGCCTACTGGGTAAAATAATGAGCTTGTTTCGCTGAGACTAGATAAAGCAGAGGTTTGTGACTTCTGGACGTTACCAAACCATTCAAATTCTCTAAAATGTTTCCAACTCTCACAGCAACTTTAATGCAGCCTTTGGCCACAGTTCCAACAATTCGTCATAAAGTTAATGTTGAATACACTTCAATAACTCATAATATCTCTGAATGTATCAACTGGCTACGTATTATAGTTTATAAGATAATAACCCTATACGTGTAGGATCGACAGCTTAGACTTACACCCAGTCCCATTTTATTGTAAAGAATTCCAAAAATCACAAAATTTTGCCGACCTTGGAAAAGGAGCTGGTTCCTTATCCATTGCAAATTTTTTAGGGTTCCGTTCTGGGTTCCGTAAATGGGAACCTAGCTGACCCATTTCAGCCAACCCTGACATGCATCCTTCAATTCTACATTAAGGTAGGTACTGCATCTTTTGAACAATAATAGATAATAAGTTTTAATTTATTTCATTATTATGTAATAGATATAGTTTAATATTTACAATTTAAATAACCCCCATTTGTTTGCATGTAATTAGGTATTAAAATATTCGTCTAATCTTATTTTGATTCTGTTATTGGTCTATTGGCTCGGAAACAGCGCGTTGCGCGCTCACCATAGATAATGTGTACTTAAATTGAATTGAAACCTCCTTGGTCGGGGAGAAGAACATCAAATTATAAGTACCTTTACGTTACACAAACATCAAGTAAGTAACTAGTGAATTATATACCATAAATTATATAATTTACTGTTAAAATATTCACTACGTTTCTAGAATAGAATATGTAATAATCAGCTCCATACCAATAAAAAATATCCCATACTATTGTAATTAACCGCGTATTTACTTCTAGCACACATTAATCGTTGGATGCATAAAAACAATTCGAGACCGACATGTTTTTATTGAAGTATAATCGATGTAAGCCTGGATTCAGCGCCAAGCAGACGTTTCATTTCGTTGGTATATTTGTCGCCGGAGAGAAGATACGCAGGTTTTATCCTCGAGCAAGTGAATAGCATTAGTAAATGAAAGAGGTAATGTACGAATGGGATTTATATGGCATTCTTTCAAATACATCACAAGGATTTAAACTTGTTCATAGAGTAGTAATCTAAGAATAGGTTCATAATCATATTTACTGTTTGTTTACGATTGGTTTTGACATGTTCATGGTATAACTTACAACTAATCACTCAAAACGTGGCGGCACAATGGTAGGTTGTAACTACGAACGTGTATATTATCATAAGTAATATCACGTCTGTTGAATTTCATCCCAGAAGAGAATTTGAAGGCACTTCCAAAGTGGATAGATAGGTTTTGATCTATTATAATATAATACGGTAAACCCTAGTGCTATCTACTTGACACAATACCAGAGAGTCAATACTTGAATTATGCAAGAACATTGTATACTATGGCGACACTAACGCTAAGTTGCGTCACACATGAGTGTGATATGGGTAGGGAGATGATTATAATATAAAGCGCTCGTATAGCAAAGTTTGCTAAGCTGTTTTAATATTTTCATGTTTGAAACGTTTTAGTTATGACTTATTGTCATGTTAGCTCAAGTGACATTACTACTGACCGCTTCCGTGCTTCGGAGGGCAGGCTTGCTTAAGCCGTCAGTACCGGTTGTTGTCTTAGGATGGCAGTCGTTATAGAATGGTGGTAAGGCATTTTTCAAATGCCCGCCTGGCTAGCTACCACCCTCAAGTAGAAAATTTGTCGCCAAGCACCTAACGGTGTGTTCCAGCAGTTGTCCCTGAGAGTAATTCTAGGTTAACTTGAACAACATCTATGACCATATCATCACTTACCATCAGGTGAGAATATGGTAAAAAGCATAAAAAAAGATACCTACTGATCGCTCTTTGGAAATAGTTTATGTTGCATGTGACTCTTACATAATCAATAGAGTCTTCTACGCACTACGCACTGGGAGTGAGTACAGTGGTCCAACACGAGTCGTTAGAGGAGCCTATTAGACCAATCGGTATCCACTACTAGTTGAATATAAAGTTCGTAGGTACCGGGTTCCACAAATAGAGAATCACGGATCTCAGCCGACGTCACACCGAGAGGCCGATGTTACAACGCTATTTTCAATTAAGGGTAGAGCTGTCACGAGCACGAGCTAAGAAGCCTCGCTGCCACAGCCGGCTAGCAGCAGTCTCGCGGGACCCATCTTTCATTGAAAATCTTGAACTGATCAGTAGAACACCAGCTGCTTCGTAGCTAGTGTTCTCCTTAACCTGCAAGTAATCAGGCTTTCCCAGGGAGTCTTCACACAAGCAAGCTCACTTAAATTGGCGCATTGATCTGCTTGAATTTTTGTTATTTATGGCCTGATCGGATCTTTGAGCAAAATAATATATTGTAATTGTATGTAAATAAAGGGCTCATGAATATGTATACATTGACCTATAACATTCATTCATTCCCTTGGTCACTAATTTTAATCAAAAGCGCTTTTAATTGACAGCTTCAAAAAACAAAGCAAAGGTCCTTAAAATTAATGCATTACATTGTATTTTTAATATTTTATACATTATCATATATGAGAGAGAACTTTTACTTAAATTTCGACAACGAATTTACTACAAACGTGACATATTTATAATGAAAAGATATTTTCTTCATTTTGAATGTTGTCACAGATAGCCTCGAACGCCACAATCTTCATGAGATTATGTTACGTAATAACGAATTGTTTTACACAAAAGAAACGCGGCTGTGCTAAAATATTCATATCATTAAGAATAGGAAAATAGCTTGGGTTGCGGCGTGAAACTTGATTTGATACAATAACAACAATCTACATCCAATACAACACAAATGCACGTATCGTGAATGAACAGTATCCTTAATGACTGCAGATTCAAGATCCTCTTGTACGAACGATGACTAGAGATATTGAAATATGATTTATTATCACTAAATATATATAAAATCAGTCCAAGAACGTTTGATTCCTCGTCTACGTTTTAAATTTTATTTTCTTTATTTTAATGTAGCTAACAGCTACAGTGCGTACGGTAATGTTTTTCGTAGACACCACCTACGAGTCGTAGAATGTCACCACAACTGCACAATACTTTACCCGCAAAATCTTAAAATTAACGCGTAGTATTACAATTATTCTAATATTCTAAAATTAAGTTTAATTTATACGATGAGTTGATAGTTTCCCAGACAGCTCTATATGTAAATAAGAACAAACATGATAATATGCCGCTGACCTTGCACAGCGTAGACAGTACGTGACCTACCGAAACACGTGGCTAGCCAGTCACAGAATAAATAGAAGGAATCATAACATTACAGATTAAACTACATAATGGTATATATTTTTTTACGTTACGTGGCACAACAGTATAATCACGGCAATGTTATATATATATAGATAACATTTCCGTGGTATAATGTATAATCCGCATACTTTATCAGTAGCGTCCTCAACCAGATGATCGTAATTAAATAATCTCTCAACCTAGTGGCAAAACACAAATTTATTCAAAACAGAATAATTGGCAACTTGATTAACTCGCGACAAACGCTTGCGGTAGCTAATTTTACGTGTGTCGCCATCTAGTACAACATACCATGACGTCTTATCTATTCTCGAGTTAGAGGTTTAAGTTTTGGACACCTATAATGTTACATATAGCGCCATCCTGTAACAAGCTCTCGCAACACGACTTGTTAGAGGTAGACTATTAAGCCTGCACCGAGGCAGCGATACGTAAGTGTGTTTCAGTTGCTGTATCTATATTTCTTAATTTTGAGCTATGTAATATTTATATATAATATTTAAGGATTCATTCTATAAATCATACACTTTGGAAACACGATTACTTAAATTTTTCTGGATAGAAAAGAAATGCTTGAGCCTCACTGCATGGTGGAAGGGCATTTTGCGAGTACCCGCAAGTAGAAAATCTGTCACCAAGCACCTAATGGTGTATCCCGGCAGCAGTCCTTGATAGCATAAAATAACATAAAAAAAACTCACTACGAGCGATATTCGCATATTTACTATGTTATTTGAAATCGGCTCTAACAATTTAAAACTAAATTAGAGCAGTATGTATGTAGAGAGTGAACAATCGAACTAGATAGGTTACTTATTTATATCTGAGAAAACTCGTTTTACATCCGTAACGAGTTTTGTTATTCAGCCGCACAGGTATCTACTGTTATGTTAACAAACTAAAAGTTTGTTTATTACAATAATTCTTAGTTGAAATATTTTCTCACAAAAATCTTGCAAAGTTTTGGGCTAAGCGTTTTAGTTTCATAACTAAGTCTAAATTATTGGTCTGAAACTTGGCGAGTCTAGCCATATTCACCTTGTGTGCTGGGGGTACACTTTTCAACAAAACTGTGTAGAAAAAGTTACGATATAAGTTGATACCGCATAATGTAATCTAATGACGTAAGGTAGAATATATGAATATGTGTCGACACGCTGCCCTAATGTAATGAAACAATTCACATAATTTAGACTTTAACTAAATTAATCTTCTCTTCGCTACAGCTGAGGACTCTATTACTTACAGCTATTATGTTATATGGAGAGCATAGTTAACACATGGGTAAAAAAAGTTCTGGTAACTAACGACAAAATTGAATCACTATTCATAGACTCATAGAAATGCTCAGGATCCCAGCATGACATCGAGCTCAAAAAGCCGAAACTGTGCCAGGAGTACATAGTATAAATATTCTTAAATCAGTCCCTGCAGCCAAACAAAAGCTGAAATTAAATATCATTCCTCAAGATACTGCGATATGCAATTTTTTCCTGGGTACAGCTTTATGCTTTGTATGGCAGTTATGATTTATCCCATTGATATGTAAGCTCACACGCGCGACATCTTTGTCTGCAGTAAGCAATTTCTTTACGTAAAATTTCGATCTTTGGATAAAAATAAATTCAACCACATCTGTTCGTGGAATCGGTTCACGACACACGCAAATTAAAATTTCCCAAGTTTTTTCCATATATCAAACTGTACCATGTGAAGGTGGGGAACATTTGTGGCTTAAGTGATTCAATAAAACCTTTGGGGGCGCGTTCCCAACCCGGTCGTGAACTCACCGCATGAACACGGAGAGGGATCTACGTGTTACGTCCTTGGGATGGAGCACGTGCACGCGTAGTTACTACAGAGATTCACTACTCGTATTAATTTGAAATCTACTCAGTGACCAAATAGTGGTAGAATTTTTAACTAAATTAAACCAGTCTGCTCTGTGCAGTCTTAAAGTTTTCAATTTTTTGATAGGTTTGAATGCCTCGTAACGGAGCGCAGCTTGTTTAGTCGTTCTGAAAGGATCAATTAGGTTTGGCAATGGTTGCTGTGGTCATTATTTGGATTGGTGACCACCTTGATTGAGTTGGTGGCATCATCCATTGAGTGCTTTCGTTAATCTGAGGGCACAGTAAGCCATTGGCTCTGGTTGTTATCTTTGTAGTCGTCATAGCATGGTTGAGGAACATTTTGCGAACGCTCACTATGCAACAAGCCCTCAAGTTTATAGAGAGATAAACCTATAAAACATACGACTAACATCTCATTTCCAGTAATTGAAATGTTTTCTATAGATTTTTTAGGTGATACAGCGCTCAAAGTCTAGCTGATATAAAAAATATCAAAAGAACGATATGAAATTCTCAACCATAGCTGTCTATCAAAGCTCTCCAATATCTGGATTTTATTTCAAAGTCTTTTAAAATAATGAAATACAAGTGTATAAGGTAAACTTTGTTTAAGCCACTGGACTATATACAAAGTCATTAAAGTCATTATATATACTACTTACTACAATATTTCGAGGAGGAAACAGTCATCAACTAATACACTTCGTTTTAGAAGTCCTGCGGTATAACTTCAGATACCTTCCTAATTTGCGATTCTTCGCAAGCAATTCTATGTGTTCAGCGAGAACGATGCAATGTTTATTAGCACTAGACATATTTTATTTTTATTTATATGTTCAAATAGCAAAGGCGCCTCACGCCTTTCCCGAGGAATGTGGGGCGATGTACCAGTCTCTTTAATTTAAGATAACGTGTAGCTAAGGATTCAATGTTATTATTTTATTTATAGCTGATAGGCTTACCTTTGACCACTATCTCACCTGATAGTAAGTGATTTGTGGTCTTAGGTGTTGTTCGAGCTCACCTACAATTACTGGCTCTCAATTTCAGCTGCCGAAGCACACCGTTAGGTGGTTGGTGACAAATTTTTGAAAAACTTGACGGTGGTAGCTAGCCAGGTGGGCATTCGCAAAATACCCTCCCACGATACAAATGTTACTGCTCTAAGGTTGGTATGCAATACTGTGCACTTATAGCATGTTTGTAAAAAAAATCTTTCAATATAACCTACTGTTAGAAGTTGTATAGCTACTATATACCTAATGTCGACACGACTAAGGTGTTCGTGCACAACATGACAGATTACCATCTTGACGCCTGCATTCATCAAAGAAAGCGGGGAAACCACTGTGTCCAACAGGTGATCGGCAAATACACTGAAATCATCATTTTCTAAAATATGTGCTTGTGTCGTTATTTGATGTAGTTAGAAATCATAAACTGTGCTCAATCTTGTCAAAAATACTTGGTTATAGGCATGCAGTTCGAGTCATATATGAAATGGATCTTAGCGAATATTTGAAGGGCTGTCTGTTTATAAGTTTAAGTTAAGTTTTTTTCTTAAGTTTTCGCGATTATTACATTAAATAAACAACGTTCAACGGTTTAAATCGCGTATCATTATTTTTGTCCCGACGTTTCAAACACTTTGCAGTGAGCGTGGCCACGGGGTGAATAATTGGTTTTATTTGACACTTTAGTTGTTAGATGTTTAATTACTAGCTGTCTCTTTATTTTTGAAAATATATTATATTATTTAAAACTTAAGACAATTAAAAAAAAAGCTACAGTCACGATTACAACACTAGAAATACAGATATAATATCGGTGCCAGGTTTAAGTGAGGTAAAGACAAATCAAAAGTCCTTCTGGGGGAATTGTGTGCGGTTTTATACTAAAGCTTCTAAAGCTCTGTATATGTCCGTCCGTACGTCATGCCCCCGTTCTCCAGCTCGTAACGGAATAATTAATATATCTAAAATTTAGTTATATATGTTTTTTTATAAAAAATGTAGTCATAAAACTAAATAATTTCTAATCTTAGAGAGAATTTTAAACTTGTTAAATATGTTTTAAACAAACAAAAAAGCTATCTTAATAAAATGTCCAATTCAAAGCCTCTCTTCTGAGACCCTACTCATTACCTGCAATATAATGATACCTCTAGAGCAGGTCCTGAATTAGGTATGTATTTTCTTGCATTAAAAAATATAGGATCCCATTAAATTTATCAATTTATTGTATAAATTGGTAAATCTTTATACCTTCACGCTCATAGATATTTATAACTTGCGGATTAAATTCCGTGATTGTTGTATTCTATGAGCTCCCGATATATTTAGATAGACTTCCAGAGAGTCGTCAACAACTTAAATGTCAAACAGAACCACAATTTATCCTCAATTATGGGTTTAAAGTATTTTCCCCTAAAACTAGTAGATATTACATACAAGCACTTAGGTGACAAAATAATGAAAAATATGTAGGACAGGCAAAAATATTAAAAATAAGTTGAGTTAGTTGGAAAGCAAGAACTTTCGTACGTACAGACAGCTCGTGGTGGAATGTCAATAACATTAAGCGAGATGCGGCGATTGTTAGAAACTTGAATTTCATTCGTGAGTATGAAGAATGTATGTGGACAATGGCAGCAATTTTATTGTTAAATTATTAAAATAATCTAGCTCACTAAAATAAAATGTTTAGTTCGCAGATTCCATAATGATATTTAGTAGTTTGTATGAATTAAATTTAGAAAATTTAGTGATTTTACTAGTGAATTAACAATATTTATTTAATTTAACATTTTCCGATCGTCCGTTAAAAGAGTCAAGACTTTCTGAGGAGGATTCGCGTAGAAGTGAATAGCGGCGAAAGTTCTTCCGGTTTGAGTTCATGATGTTTATGACTTCACGTTTTCACACCTTCACGAACAGGAAAATTAGGTGGAATTGTCTCTAGATATATTTTTATAGTTTATTTTCTAATATATTTATTATCCAGCTTGCTCGTAACGAAGTTTGCTTAGCCATTCTGAATAGATCAGCAAAGTTAAGCAACGTCCGCCTCGGTCATGACTTGGATGGATGACCGCTGGTTGGACATTACTACTGAGCGCTTCCGTGCTTCGGAGGGCACGTTAAGCCGTCGGTCCCGGTTGTTGTCTTAGGATGGCAGTCGTTACAGCATGGTGGTAGGGCATTTTGCGAATGCCCGCCTGGCTACCTACCACCCTCAAGTTGAAAATCTGTCGCAAAGCACCTAACGGTGTGTTCCGGCAGCTGTTCTTGAGAGCCAGTAATTCTAAGTTAGCCTGAACAACATCTTCGACCACATCATCACTTACCATCAGGAGAGATAGTGGTCAAAGGCTTACCTATCAGGCATAAAAAAAAATATAAAAAAACTATTATTAATTTATTATTTGGTTTAGGAGTACGTGAACGATCGTTTTCACGTGTGTAATTTCAGCAGTAATGATATATTTCTGTATATTTTAGGATGAACGCTCATTATCCGCATAAATTCTCACATTTTTATTTAATTACATTCTTACTGCTACTTATCTGATCATGTTTTAAAGATTTTAATATCTGTTATAAATGCACTGCATTATAAATTCTTTAAAAAAATTAATAAAAGTCGATTTAAACGTAACCTAGTGTCACCTTCCAGAACGGTGAACAAATATTAATTAACTTAAAGTTAAAGTAATATAATTATTTTACTACTAGCGCCATCTACCCATTTATCTACAATTAGGCTGCAGAATAGAAATATCTATCCGTTCTCAAATGGATCTCACTACCATTGTGCATGCATTGCTCGCTGAAGTAGTACATCAATGATCCGAGAGAGGTCGCCTATTCTTAAACCAAATCTGGTATAGATGTCACCTTGGGAGATATAATATTTTTATAATATATCTAGCTAACTAAATAATTAATTAAATCTTAAAATAAATAACAATTATTAATAGGACTATATAACAATAAAAAAACTATAGGTCCAAAAATAGTATCTGACAGGACTGTCTTGTCACTAAATGTCAAATGTCAACCATGGCCATTGGCCACGGTGATAGTTCTTACTTCCGATTAGAAGCACGTTGTAATTTTGAAAATGCACAAAAACGTGAGCCATTGGTCTATTTAATCTAAACGGTCTAGTGACCGCTTTCATTACCAAATATGGTAATAGATTGAGCATTCAAACTTCCGGGATTTAGTGGCTAGGCACCCAAACGGAAAAAATCAAGTCACTTCGCCCCAAGCCACAAGAAGATCGACAACTGAATTTGAGCATCATTAGAAATGGTTGAACTCACACTTTAATTATAACAGTTCTACATAATTTAAAGCTTAATTTGAAATTAAGAAACCCCATTTAACGGGTGAGTGAATATGTGTTTGACCTAATACCACAAAACTAACCTCGCATTATGTGTAAATATTCTTGGTATGTACTCTCACTGCTATTTACTGTGTTCCCTTATGTTCTAACCCCGCTAATAGCTCTTATAGCTGTAAGCATAATTATCTTGTTAGTGTTTTTCTATGTTTCTGGTTGCTTCACAACCACACAATTTACTTACGCCCTTCAGGAATCTGTTGTTTGCTGGCGGGTCACATCCTTGAGGCCTCTGCTTGTTCCTAGCCATGCTCAGTAGCAGAGGAACAGTGGACCCACCAGCTCAACATTTTAATGGAGCGATTCTGACCGGATCACATGCCTTCCAGGGTTCCAGTACCAGGGTACCGTACTAGGCTCCCAGTACCCCACGAGGCTGACCTCCTGACGAGGCTGACCCTGACTCCGGCCGCCCCCTGAACTCCTGCACCGACTGCTGCCAAACTCTCAAGTCTCTACAGCACCTAGCTGGGACAGCCTACCGGCGCGGCGGGGTTGGAGCTACGCTACTGCACGGCAGACCTGCTGCTGAGCATCCACTGATTGCTAGCGGAACCGGAGATAAGTCCTCGAACAAGGAAGCTTGCTATTGCCACACCTGTCTGAAATCCACGACCCCTCTCTCTATCTAACAACCAAACAAACACGTAGAAATTCGTCTTTGCATACCCCTCCGGGAAACAGGCATATAGCGTTATTAATAAACATCTAGCTGAGAATAAAGTATGAGAACATTTAATGCGTTTATTGTTACTACGTCGCTATGTCTAAATCTATTTACATTAGCTAGACTGTCCGGAGCGTCTCCCTGCTCACTCAGATTATCATAATATTATTAAAATCTTTAGAGCTATTCCAATTAATAATGCTCAATAGATTTTGTTCCAAGCTGTGCTAAAACTATTTTTTAATATTTTTATACTTTTTCCGCAAATATCTGATGTCATTATAGCAGAGACGTGTGACTATACACCAACGGCGCATTGCGTGAACGTCCATAACTAGTACTAAGAGTGACGTCTCTGACTCGGTCGGGACGTGACCTGTCTGTCGCTGACGATGCTTCGTGGAGAGGCGGGGAGCATCGGAAATTGTTACAACTGGATTACGTGATATTGCTAAAGTCACGTCCGTATATAAAGTAATATTTAAAAATAACTGATAGTTAGCGAAGAAATAACTCAAACTATAGTTTTACTGATCAAAATGATTCTTAGCACACGCATTTTCAGCCCAGAATTAAAATATTGAGTATTATCTTCAAAAGTTGGACATATGCGTGTTAGACCGGCCTCGGTTAATTATAGTTATTATGCCATTCGTTTAGCATAGTAAGCACTTAATATATTTTCGATAGGTTAGGTGAATCTTTTTTTAAACACGCGTATAGCACTGCCAGACATATAAGCGAATATATAATAACATAAACATCCCTGATGAGGTCACACGATCGTTGTTTATGAGCCGTAAATACAATATGAATCCCGCGCTCTCAGCCGCTCGTCTCTCCTCTCGCAAAGAACGGCCTAAATAAAAGAAAACGCCGCTCGAGGATATACTCGTATATATGAATTTATTTTAAGGTCGTCGTAACTGTTTCCCTTTTTACACGATTGCCCAAAAAAAGGATACTTATTTTAATTTTGAATAGAATGAACAAAATGAAGTATTTATATTTACATAAAATCGTCAGTTTTCTTAGATATACATAATTAGCAGTTTCTTTAATATATTCTACTTTTATATCTGTTACGTTGCGAAAACACTATTAAAAATCTGGAGCATATTTTTGTTAAAGGTGAACTGAACTGGCCTTCTCCATACAAACGTCGTAGATAATCACTACCTTATTCGAGATTTCAAGTCCAGAATTAAGCATAATACCGATTGATCTCGTCATTATCTAGGCTTTTATGATGCCGAAATCTTAAAAATATGATTAGGTGAAAGTGATGAGCCTCGAAAACTTTATATGAAAATATTTCGAGGCTCTTAACTCTTAATTATCTTATTAAAATTTCAGCATCGTAAAAGCCTAGATAATAACTATATGAAATGGATCCTAGGGAATCTCTAAGGGATCTTTTTAAAGAAATTGATATATTAACTTTACCGAGTCTGTATATATTTGAAAATATTATGTATGTTCGGAAAAATATGAGTAAATTTAAAGTAAACAGTGACAACCACGATTACAACACTAGGAACAAATATAAAATAACGGTACTATATTAAGATTAGCAAAGACAAATAAAAGGTCCTTTTTAGGTAATTGTGTGCGGTTTTATAATAAAATTCCCGAACATATTCCCGAACATAATATTACAATGCTCACAGAAGGAAAATTCAAATTGCACGTGAAAAAACATTTTGATTAAAAAATCCTACTACACAGGTTGTGATTATTTAAACGACAAAAATGCTTGGAAAATTCCACCTCTGCCAAGCCACACACGCACACACACATAGGAGACACTACGTAATTTAAACAAATATTGGTATGCCTTTATTAAACAAAATACTATGAACTATATACAACACTACAGCTACTACAATAAAAGCATTTAGATAACCTATAAGTCATAGCAGACTCATAGGCAGTCCAAATGCTCCAACCCACTCCCAGTTGGCAGCGTGCCCAGCATGCTGGCAGCATTGCCCCGTTGAATTGCAATGCTTATTCGTTGAGCCAAATATGTGCCAGCATTTTGATCACGCGTCGCATCGACCAAGCGCTCAGATAGGTTTTGGAAAATACGATGAGCTCCCGGTCCCCACGGACCCAACGTCTCTACACCAAACGGCTCAAATATGTAACCCATACCGAGGTTAGCATATTTGCGCCGCTTGAGTTGCTCCGCCGAAGTAGCCGCAGCGCCAGCCCTCACGTTGGTTTCATAAAGATATGACGGCGCTAAAGTGTCCACGCACGTAGCGACCCACACTAAGGGCCGTCCTAACTTCCACGGAACCAGAGTCATGCCGTCAGGTCTTTTACCATCGTCACGCATCAGACCATTCGGTTCGAGAATAGCTGGAACATTGGCGCTGGTAAAAGCCCGGCGAATGATATCGTTAAATAAATAACAAATATTGTAATAATTGTATTATATTGTTTACAACATATTGTAAAAAGACGTTTAAAAGAATGGCACCGAGTTTCTTGCCCGTTCTTCTCGCAGTGGCTCTATAATTTTTTTTGCTGAACGTGGCAGTACAATGTAGAATATTTCAATATTAAAATTTGTAATTGACCTTCATAAGAGCGTAGTAGACGCCTAAATTGAATAAATGATTTTGAATTTGGGAATTTTGAATTTTAACGAGATAATCGGTATTATGCTTTCGTTTGGACCTAAATCCTCAAATAAGGGAGTGGTCACTACGACGTTTATATTGAGAATTGACCGGCCAGTTCACCCTTAACTACTATCTCACCTGATGGTAAGTGATGCTGTGGTCGAAGATGTTGTTCTGGCTAACCTAGAATTACTAGCTCTTAAGAATAGCTGCCAGAACACACCGTTAAGTGCTTGGCAACTGATTTTATACTTGAGGGAGGTAGCTAGTCAGGTGGGCATAAGCAAAAGGCCCTACTTATTAGATTATTTATAATATATATATATTATAAATAATCTATAAATATATATATTTATAGATTATTTGATCTGGACCAATATTTTATTCAATATTTCGGTATTTTAAATAGTGGCAACACACACACGATCTCGTGGTCGGTTATTCAAAATCGACCAATCACTATTGAGCTCGATCGATTAATCAGAAAAGTTTACCACTATCTCATTTTGGAGGGAAAAATACAAGAGGAAGAAACCAGTCAGTCCGTCGAATGGTCATTCTGACAAGAGACTTCGAGGCGAAAAGTACTAGCTTGAAATTGTACAAGCTTGGAATAAAGTAATTTGGAAGTATTATCTATAATGGTTTGAAATTCATTATAGTTCAGAAGTGTAAAATAAAATACCTACGTTATATCCTGGACAAATTGGTATGTAAAATTATTTTACCTCATTACGATTACAGTTTAAACATATAATAATAACGGCCATTTGCCACGCCTGGTTTAAAATCATTCTATATATTTCAATTGCATTAATAAATATATGAAGTGGTTAAACTAGGTTAACATTCGGTCAAGCACTCTTGACAATGTTATTCTGGTATGTTGGTAGAAATATCTTGATCAGGGCTACCCTCTGATGGTATTTCTATCTAACACCATGTACTGATTACATTCCCATTGCATTAATAACATGTTAGGCAGTTAAACTGGGTTAACATTCGGTCAAGCACTCTTGACAATGTTATTCTGGTATGTTGGTAGAAAAATCTTGATCAGGGCTACCCTCTGATGATTTTTCTACGTAACATTATACTGCAACGCGAAAATAGAAACCCTAGTATGTTGTTGGACTATCACTTGGTTAAAGCAACTCTTTGACAGTGTTATTCCGATAAGTGTGCTAAATTATTGCGTGTACCATTTGACCAAGGCGACTCTTTGATAATGCTGTTCTGCGCAATAACATTGGCATACAATTGCATATCTAGCTGGAAATGTACCTTTAGTTAAATTTAAAAAAATACGTTTATGAGTGGCAAGGTGTGGCAGAAGGACCTTATATTTATAAGAAGGCGACTATTTAATTATTAGTACATTCAGATTAAATTTTATTTCAACGCACAAATGAATACTACCCATATTTGAAAATAATATCCAAATTCAATGAAATATCCATACCAACGGAGCTATGTACGCCCCATCTGTAGTGCTGAAGCCAGTTTAGTTACTAAGGAGCAATTCAATTCAATTGTCTATTGCCATAAAAACGAATTACACATTTACATTTAAAGAAAAATATAATTAATTAAATCTAATTTATAATTGCACAAAAATATTAATTACTAGCTGTACCCGCGACTTCGTTCGCGATTGCCGTACCTGCAGACTAATTATTCACATTTGTGCACTGTTTATCTCATATTAAGCAACACTGTGGTCTGCGGTAGCACTCTTAGATTAAACCATAGCTCAGAATGGAGCTTTTTACTTTGTATTTCAAAACTCCCGGGTTGTATTTTCCAGAAAACAGTAGTTAAGTAACTCAGAGAGTTCTTTCCCGGTTCGCACAATATATGTTGAAGCAAAGTACCTACCTTGTGCGTTTCTTTAGAATTTCGATTTTAAAACGGGGGTTTGTTTGACGTAGTTCGAAAATATTTTTTTTATTTCTCATTCACGGAAATTAGTGTTTGTTTGATCTGTGTAGCGGGTTGGAGACGCTCCTTCCCACCTAAGGCCGGAAAAAACTCATAGTAAATGCTTCCTTCTCTTGGGCTGGAATGACTTGTCACCATGGTAACCATTGGTGTAAACAAAGTTATATGTCGAAGATTTTTCGTTGTAAAATACTCTGTTCTTATAAAACAATTAATAACAACTATGTTTGGCAGGGTAGTAACTAAATATAAGGTAAAAAGTGTAGGTTAAAAAAAAATAACTATAAATTTCCCTAAATTTCATTGTTCTAGCTCCTAGGGTATCTTTGTATCTTCTACTCATGTTTATTATTTTTAGTAAATATTTAGAAAAACTACTATATTTTTACCCCCTCATATTATAAATGAAAAGAAGAGTGTTTAATACGGATGTAAGTCATCGATTCCTACTTGGACTATAGCCGCATTAATTTTAAATAAGTACTGCTCATGTTATTAAAATCAAAATAAATAACAACATACTAAAAAAACATACTATTTTTTATATCGTTATTCCTTATATTAGTAGTGAAAAGCAGAGAGATTCCTATTCGGGCTATAGCCGCCCGTAAATATTCCAAACAAAATTTTACGCAAAATTTCACAAATAATTCTAAGCTCTCAATACATTTTTACCAAGTATGTTATTTTTTCAATGAATAATTTTTAGGAAAGCTACTTTTTTTACTTTCTTTAAATTCTAAATGAAAATTAGACAGTTGAACGCGGGTGAAAGTTATCCATTCCTTTCGACCCTTGTATAACCATCTACTAAAGTTGTGCACTTCCAACTTTAAACGGATTAAATCACGTATATTTATCATTATTTTTGTCCCGAAAGTCAGCCCGTGACCACGATCACTACAAAGTGTTTGAAACGTCGGGACAAAAATAATGATAAATATTCGCGATTTAAACCGTTTAAAGTTGTTTAATTACTAAGTGTAACAATCGCGAAAACCTAAGACAGCATTGTGCACATACTTTGCGCAGTCTCCGAAATGTATCCGGCAAAAGAAAGATTACGTAGTTAAAAATACTAATTGTGGTGAATGTACCACATTTTAGAGTTTTACCGTAGCAAGCTTGCAAAACTAAATAAGGGTGCCGTGCTGCCCGTGGGTTGCCGGGCTGCCCGTGGGATGCCGGTCTGTCCGTGGGGTGTCGGGCTTCCCGTGGTGTTCCGGGCTGCCTGTGGGCTTAAGATGAGCCGTAAGTTCAAGGGTTTCTCAACATTCCGCGGTTCAAGTTATTTAAAACGAAATATTTAGTTTGTGATATCTGTAATTTCTTAACTGCGAAAATGAGGACTTTGAAATATTTACGGGAAAATAATAAAATTACCACTAATGTAACAAAAAAAGAATCATTGAAATCGGACTACGTGTTAATAAATTACAACTAAGTGTACATTTTAACTTTCATCCCCTTTCCAAAGAGAACCGTACTGAATTTCGGGATAAAATTATCCTATGTCCTTTTTCGTAGTATGAACTCGAATCGTGCTAAGTTTCATTCAAATCCATTCAGTAGTTTTGGAGTGATGCGCGGCCGGGATACAGACAGACAGCCAGAAAAAAAAACAGTTTTTGTATCAGTATCAGCAAAGTCAAAGTCATACCTATACGATAAAGTGCGACCGCCAGCTTAAGATGAGCCGTACGTTCAAAGGTTTCTGTACATTTTGGGTGTCAAGTTATTTGGAACGTAATATTTAGGTTGTGATGTCTGTAATTTCTGAACTGCAAACCCGATGACTTTGAAATATTTACGTGATAATTTTTAAAGCACCACTATTCTAATTAAAAAAATCGGCCAAGTGCCGGATCTCGCGCACGAAGGGTTCCGCACCATTAGCTATACAACATTACACTTCATATTTTAACCTTTTTAGGGCTCCGTACCCAAAGGGTAATAAAGGGCCCCATTACTAAGACTTCGCTGTCCGTACGTCCGTCCGTCCGTCCATCCGCCTGTCACCAGGCTGTATCTCAAGAACGGTGATAGCTAGACAGTTGAAATTTTCACAGATGATATATTTCTATAGCCACTATAACAACAAATACTAAAAATATAATAAATATTTAGGGGGGGCCCATACAACAACTTTGATTTTTTTACCATTTCTTGCTCGATACTAATAACGGTGACTGGTAGACGCTTTAATTATTCAAAGAATATTTAGTTTATTGTTTTCTTTAACTATAATTAAAAAATTAGAATAAATAATTAAGGGGGCACCCATACAATAAAATTTCAGATAATGGTACGGAACCCTTCGAGCGCGAGTCCCATTCGCATTTGGCCGGTCTTTTGTTTTAACGTGCGCGAGTCCGACTCGCACTTGGCCAAATTTTTGTATATGTTGTTATAGCGGCAACATAAATATATGATCTGTGAAAATTTCAACTGTCTAGCTATCACTGTTCTTGAGATACAGCCTGGTGACAGACGGACGGACGGATGGACAGACGGACAGCGAAATCTCAGTAATAGAGTCCCGTTTTTACCCTTAAGGTACGGAACCCTAAAAATAACGTATGAAAGCAGACCACGCGTTAATAAATTACAACTAAGTGTATATATTGACTTTCATCCCCTCTCCCAAGGGAACCATACTGAATTTCGGGATAAAAAGCATAAATTATCTTACCTCGTAATATGAACTCAAATCATGCTAAGTTTCATTGAAATTCATTCAGTAGTTTTGGACTGATGCGCGGCCGGGATACAGACAGACAGACAGACAGACAAAAATAAAAAAATACAGTTTCGGCATCAGTATCAGCTACAGAGTACTGTATATTTTTTTTTTTTTCAAAAAAGCTGCCATGTACAGAATTGGACCTGTTACAGTTTTATTATAAGTATAGAATATAGAATTTATATATTAGGTACATTTTAAGTTCAATACTCAATTTATACAATAATTCATACAAATTCAAAAATGTTTATCAATAAATAAAATAGTAAGTTAAACATCAATAAAAATATCTATAGCTATGTATGTTCCTCAACAGATTATGTATGCCTAATGGAGCCATGTATGTCTACTGGAGCTATGTATGCCTAATGGGGCTATGTATGCCTAATGGAACTATGTACGCCGAAAAATACAAGAGGAAGAAACCAGTCAGTCCGTCGAATATTCATTCTGGCAAGAGACTTCGAGGCGAAAAGTTAGTTAAGTTCAAGCTAGTACGCTTGAAATTGTACAAGTTTGGAATAAAGTCAAATTCAAATTCAAATTCAAATTCAAATTCAAAATCATTTATTCAATTTAGGCGTCTACGACGCTCTTATGAAGGTCAATTACAAACTTTAATATTGAAATATTCTACATTGTACTGCCACGTTCAGCAAAAAAATTTGGAAGTATTATCTACAATGGTTTGAAATTCATTATATATATTATAATAATTATGATATATATATCATGAAATGCACCTGTTAGGTATAGGTGTTAAAGGTAGAAATAAACACTACATAACAGTTACAAGTAGGTACGAGAAACATTGCTCGTGCTGTGACTCGGTTGAATATATGGCACTGCAGAAGAAAATTACGCGGATTTTTCGTTAGATAAACTGACTCTAAACATACAACTCTTAACAATTAAAGCTGATGTCAATGTCTTCTATAGAACTCTTTTTAACCGACTTCCAAAAAAGGCGAAGGTTCTCAATTCGTCCGTTTTTTTCTATGTTTTTTATCTCAGAACTTTTGACTGGGTGAACCGATTTTGAAAATTCTTTTTTGTTTAAAAGTTGGTGCTTGTCGTTTGGTCCCATTTAAATTTGACCAAAATCGGACAAGCCGTTTTTAGGTTACACTCTAATAACTGACTAATATTTACCTATCTTGATGATATAGTCGTTGACAACGATTGACAATCGATCCCGTAAGAAGCAATGGTCACTAAAAGAGTGAAAAAAAGATCAATAAAAGTAGACCGTCGTTAACCCCCTGTTGGGTGTGCAATAACTTGTCGCAGTCGGTACCATGTGCACAATATTGTGATTATAGGTACTTTTGCACTATCATGTGTTAAAGCTTCACACTACTTTGGTATGCGCATTTTTGTTCTACCTGCTAGCTTATAGGTTGAGCAACGGGTCGGTCCGCTGGGGATTTCACTTACTGGAGTAACTAATGTAAGGGTGGTGTCCGTTCTACAAGGGCGCCACCAGTGTTATTCACTGGAAAGTTATATAGGGTTCTATTATTAAAATAAAATGGTATTTGACCTTCACATGAATTTGTATATTGGCTTCTTTGGGGATTACATTCAGGTTTTCCATACCATCCTTATTTCTAAAGGGGTTAGTTCCTTAAATTAACTTAAATTTAATACAATTGTGGTTCCTTTACTCTATTCTGGCTAATAAACTTTTAATTCTGCTATTTTCTATTCTATACTCTAGGATTTTCTGCTTATTTTTAAATATGTTTCTCTAGCATGTAGATGGATCCCTCTACATGTCGAGTTCTTATTTTAAGTTTAGTCTAAATATTGAGGGAGGGAATTCTGTAGCTCCTAGGGAAAGTTGCTTAACCTAACAGCGTGTGGCAGTAGCCCGTAATGCAAGATGGTTAAATTCTCATGTTGAATAAACTAAATAAAAGTGAAGGGTGGATGTCACCGTCTAGCTCTCAGCAGTGGTTGCGCCAGATGCAGGCAAACGTCATCTCAGCGTGTGAAGGTCTTTATAATTTTCTATTCTCTAACATGGAACGGCAACCTGCAAACGAATAAACGTCCATTACAGATTACCCTGAAAACTACGCTATCCTAAAGAATTACTATGAGATTTCTCAGACACGAAAGCACTACTGACCTGCCGTTCCTTTAGCACAATGTGTTATAATTGCACATTCTTCGCGGTCCCGATCGCAGGACGACCGCGGTTTCTTAGGCGCGTTGAGATACGGCGACATACGCCGGCACGACGCCGCATTGCACCGGGCCGCGTGGTATTTCTTTCTGACAAATCTACGGAAATACGCAACATCAGCAATCAACGAAACGATACAGAGCTGGGAGACTCCATCCCTGAAGAAAATCACTACTTACAAGTTTCTTTTTCTCGGTATTTCACCTTATTTTATCGAAATATGCAGACTACGTCTTACTCATTCGCGTAGGAAAAAGGCAAAGAAAGAACCACAGACAAAACACAAAAATCCTGTTTTTTTTTTTTTTGGCTTCGTACTTTTGGGTGCAACTCCATAAAGCTTCCACACACAGAAATCAACTAGACGATATTGATGTTGTGTCTGTGACTAATTCAAAACTTCTCTACTGGCAACGATTTCCCAGGGTCAACCCATCAAAAAAAAATCAAAGTGTGAAATAACATGCAACACATGTTACAAGTTATTTGACACTTTTGTGTGTTGAAGTAGGTTCCATTTTTTGTTTGAGGTAAACAACAATATTCAGTGATTACGAATACAAGGTCAATCAAAGGTGCTTACAGAATAGCATGATTTTAATATATGGAACGATTTTTTTTATCATGTTTGATTTAGCACTAATTTGTGAACTGTGTATCGAACCACGAACCGTTTGGATCCTACCATTGTCTTGAGCTTCACCGTGTGGTAGTGTGCTTCTTGAAAATTTTCCATAATATATGGAAAATGTTATGATTTCCAAGTCAATTTTAAATCCCAGCATGCTGGCAGCATTGCCCCGCTGAATTGCAATGCTTATTCGAAGCATTATTATTCTTATTCTCATTCTCATTCTCATTCTCATTCTCATTCTCATTCTCATTCTCACTCTCTCTCTCACTCTCACTCTCACTCTCACTCTCACTCTCACTCTCACTCTCACTCTCACTCTCACTCTCACTCTCACTCTCACTCTCACTCTCACTCTCACTCTCACTCTCACTCTCACTCTCACTCTCACTCTCACTCTCACTCTCACTCTCACTCTCACTCTCACTCTCACTCTCACTCTCACTCTCACTCTCACTCTCACTCTCACTCTCACTCTCACTCTCACTCTCACTCTCACTCTCACTCTCACTCTCACTCTCACTCTCACTCTCACTCTCACTCTCACTCTCACTCTCACTCTCACTCTCACTCTCACTCTCACTCTCACTCTCACTCTCACTCTCACTCTCACTCTCACTCTCACTCTCACTCTCACTCTCACTCCCACTCCCACTCCCACTCTCACTCTCACTCTCACTCTCACTCTCACTCTCACTCTCACTCTAGTCACTCTCACTCTCACTCTCACTCTCACTCTCACTCTCACTCTCATTCTCATTCTTATTCTTATTCTTATTTATATGGAGCATTCGGACTGCCTATGAGTCTGCTATGACTTATAGGTTGTCTAAATGCTTTTATTGTAGTAGCTGTAGTGTTGTATAGTGTTCATAGTATTTTGTTTAATAAAGGCATACCGCCGCCGGTTTAAAAAAAAAATTAATCAACCAATTTATTAATATCCAGGGAAAATATTATCAAAATGAGTCAATCTAGCTATACGTATTTATGCACCCAATCAAGTTTGCCAGCTAATTCAACACAAACTTAAATACGATCGCTAAATATACTCAAAAACATTGAATTTGGTACAGAAACTGGTCTAGCATGAGTCTGTACGCCGACGAGAGTGTGTACTTACTTTAAAATAAATATCATAAGAAGGTTATTTCTTTAAATGTTATCCTTCAATTCGTTTTAGTTTATCTCACTCCAACTTTTTTAATATTATTTGACTTGAGTTTAAGGACAGAGTTTTAATCTCATCTGCAATAAATAACGCTCAACGGATTTTATTGAAATTCTTGGAAATCTTTTGAGTTCGTATCGCAGCTATATAAAGGCTAGTCGTTTTCTAAGTTTTACGTCAATTAAAATTAGTGCGGCTCTCCAGCTAGAGATTATAGAGATTTCCAATATTACTTTTCTCGAGAGTAAATAAAAATAGTTATAAGTTCAATAAGTAAAGAAAGTTTTTTTTGGTGCGAGAATTACTATCATACAAAACACACAACCAAAATAAAAACAAAATATGATGAAATGCATGAAAAACTATTTTTAACTATAAATTAGTTTCTCGCCATTACATTTTGTTTATTTATTTCCCTAAGTCACCAAAGACAAAATTTTCTCGAAAGGCTCGGAATCAAAAGAACCCAGTTTAAACGAAACCTGTTTGAAAGGACATAATGTAAAGATAGAAGACTAATTCACTATCAGAAATGTTGGTGACCCATAGGAAAGTATCTTCGACATTCCTGATCTACCTAGCCTTCCAGGCTTTTATCAACAAGCTATGTGATTCCCCTGTTAAAGATGTTGCAATAATTACTTATACGGATCACTCAGGTATTAGGATGATTCCATAAAAATAAAACGAACGTGGCCATAATTTATGTATTTACGAGTCCCTTTTTAAAAACCAATTAAAATAAAACTTATCTTAATGTACCGGATTACTCACTGGAATATTGATCATCACACGTTGATATTTTTACTGACACATAACCAATTCATTTCCATAATGGGAGCCTGAAAATTATTCAGACTGTAACTTATCGTATTACTCCTTTTCATCACTGTGGCCACACAAAAAGTCCATTTGTAGAGTAATGTGTCGGAGGTCGCGGTCGCGGCTCGCGTTACTCCGAGAGACGTGACAATAATAACAAGCTGGTGTAGTTCATCGACTCCTTATAACTCTACAAGTTATTATGGTTATTATAAACTATTCAAACGAATATCTCCACCTTATAGGTATGTTTAAGTAGTATAGCTTGTCCTTGCAAACAGCTTGTTGATCGAGTGGTACAAAGTGTCGCTTTGTGTAGTGATGTCTACTTTGTTGAATACATAAATATAATGTTACCACATAAAATGTACAAATCGTGATATGGCAACTGGGCTTTAGTTTAGCAAAGGCTTTTTTAGTTATTTAGTTTTTAAACAGACTTCAGAAAATGCCTGCCAGTATATTGTTGTGCGTGTTAACTCATAACTCTGTACAGGGTGTACCGAATATGATTATTTTTAATATTTTCGATAGCTGGTGTTTGTCATGTGTTAGATTTCATTCTATTTGAATGGGACATAGTTACCACCAATAGAATGAGATCTAACGAGTACAATGGAGTTATCTCTAGTAATGTTTATTTCTATATTAAATTTGGTTGATTTTTTAAATATCTTTAAGTATTTAAGTATGGACAACATTTCATCATTGTTCATTAAATGAAAGTGTGATATTTTCATATAATGAACGAATACATAGTTCCAAATTTACAATAATACAAATTGTATTATTGTAAATTTGGAACTGAAGAGACTGTTTTTATTCGGTATAAGAAGTTCTACCACCCAGCGACCCAGCCGTTACACAAATAAATATATTTAAATAACAAAAATAAATATATAATGATAATGTAGTACATATTTAAGAATATAAACCGACCAAGTAAAAAACTTTTGTAATTAATTCGTAGGGGGGTGACAGAGTATCGTTAGTTTATTGTTTGTCATTCCATGGATTTTTCATAATTAAGAATAATAACAAAATTTTATTACACAAGTAGTACCTATTAATAATTTTCGTAAGTTTTAGGGTGCTGTATGAGAATAAAAGGGACTTTAACTCCATACACTTTCAACCATAGTTATTGAACTTGAAATGTATATAAGTGTTTATTGTTCTTATGGCGCACAATCTATTTGTTAAGAAACAATTTGTGTGTTGAGTTTTTAAACATTTTCGGTCATTGGGGTTTGTGGTCTATGGCTACCTCGATTATATATTAGGCTTTGCCTGTAGGTGGAGACTTTGTCACTATGCTAAGGCACAGGACTCGTCTAGTTTGGGCCTGCTGCAAACGTTAAATATGGTAATAATAACAACTTTTAAATATGTATACTCCCAATAATTGTGTTAAGAAAATAAATTATTTTTTACTCATATTTTGTCTTATCTAAATACTTAAGATTGACTATCTAAACTAAAGAAAAACGGTTTCAGGTAATTGTTCATATTTCATAACGGGAATTTTCATCTTCATCGTCATCCAGTGGTAACGGGATGGATCTGTGTCAGTGTGAGACACGACGCGGAGAGCCGTTCACCCTTTAAATAAATCGTTTTCGGTATTTCGCAATAAACGCATGCGGTCGTGCAATATAACAGAGGTCTGTCTTGTTCAGGATTGTGATAAACCAGTGAACTTTAGTTCAGGGTGCGGTCACCCTGTAATTTGTGTTTACTGGGAACTTGTGAGCTAGTGAGTGGGCAGCGGCAGGAAGCATCCCTACTTCAGTTGGCTACGTGCTTCAACGTCGGGAGTCAGGGAGGTTTACTAGAATCTAATTCCTTTCGTTAGTGGACTGCAGTCACATTAAGATAGGTGTTTCCAAATAAACCCCCTTCGACAGAGCGACTAGCGAGCCGTTAAGGGGCAAGTTCCCGCTATTTTGTTTGCACGCGGCCATATATATCGGCTGGTGTCTTCCTGTGATATTCTAGGAACCCATTCGAATACGCCACGACTCCGTGGTGAAGTTTGGGACTACATGTATTGAAAAGGGGCCCCTGCCCATACATTATGTAATTCAATTATTATATTCAAATATAATTTAATAATATTATTATAACGTAATTGAACAATATTGTAATAGTGTAGTTAAATACCAGGTATTATATGAATGTAATTATTAATTTTGTAATTTACATGGGTATTGTATCCATAGTTTGCAATCCTTGAATGTTGAGAGCAACACATTATTTCAACACAGAACCTGTTTAATGTACCTATATCTTGGAAATAAATAAAATTTATTTTGATTTCGATCATCAATATTAGCAGACTTGGAACAGGAGCTGCGAATCTCATGACTACCGTACCAAACTGCTGTAAGGACCAAGCTCAGGCAAAACCTAATCTAATCTTGCCCAGGCAAGATTTAAACCCCTGATACGACTTACGGCGGTAGTCCCCGGTGGCTGCCTCTATCATTGTTTCACAAAGTATATAAATATATTATATAGTTGTATGAGTGTCTATGTAGACTCTGTCCTGGCTTTGGATATTATATTAAACTTTTAAAAGCTGGGCATAATTAAAGTTTATCTTATATTAAAGTTTTACCGCCGCTGAGTCAGCGAGCATTTCTTGTACAGGCGATTTCATAAAAAGTAAATTGTAAATAAGATTGTTTTTTTTCGCTTTGCTTTAAAATATTATTAATATTTTATTAAAAGCAGAATAGGCATTAAAATTTATTACAGGTCTAGACTCGAAAAAAATAATATAAAAACTGACGATGTTTTACACTAAAAAGATTTAAACATAAATCAAAATGAAACTCTTTTATAAGTAATTTTGAGCAATGAAGGGATAATTATGAAAAAAATACGACTGACTCGTGAAGGTCTACTCACTTTGCACCGGGCCTTGCACAACAAGCCGCTTGGACCTTCGTATTGAGGAGCATTAAAATCTTATTGCATGAAATCTAATTTAAAAGCAGTATAAAGGTAAAAACCATATATTGACGTACTCGCAAATTAGTTTGTTCGCAATAGTTCGTTATTAATATAAGTATTTTATAATTAGCTATCTAGCTAAAACTTGTTATATAGAACTAGAATATGGCCAAACCCTACATATCATACCTATTTTATAAAATAATACAAATAATAAATTATTTTATTTAGCTGTATTACAAGTCGAAAATATATACTCCAATAAAATTATCATTTAATAAAATCGGCTGGAGAAATTTATTCATAGGATACAACCCAAGAATGTTCTTTGCGGACAGTAGTTGGAGCGAGATTACGAAAACACAAGCTTTCTCATTTACTCGCTGCTGTGCCTGTGGCCCAAAAATATAGCGTGCTCAAGCCTTCACGGCATGATAGTAGGACAATTTGAGAAATCGTAACAATCACAATTAAGACACACATTACAAAATTACCAGAGAAAAAATGATAGTCGTGTATGAAATTCGAACTCGCCCCCTCAACCCCTATAACCAGGGCATGCTCTGACCGTTTAAGCTAACATGACATTGCGATAAAATTTGATGGAAATAGAGAAACAGAGAGGTATGAAGTTGAACATAGGCCGTTAACAACCAGTAGGCTAGAAACTCTTGGTACCAATATAGAAGCTAAGCTTGGCATAACAAGTTTTTCTCACTGTGACCCGAATGACATCTACAATAACTTATTTTCTTTAGTAAATATTGAGTTTCAAAAAGTTTGTCCAAAAATAAAGAAACAAATAAATGGAAAATTGAAGTTTGGTGATTGGGCAACTAGAGGTATTCGAAAAAGTAGAGATTATTTGTTTGATCTTTATCGCAGGAAAAATTTAACATCTTGCAAGCAGTTTCATGATTATGTTAGGAACTATTCAAAAACTTTTAAGTCTGTTTGCTTGTGTGCTAAATCTCTTTTTATTAGAGATAAAATTAGCAAGTCTAAAAATAAAATAAAAACCATTTGGAAGACTATCAATATTGAGACTGGTAAAAATAAACCTAGAGATTCAAGATATGTCTTAACTATTAATAAAAATGAAATCTCTGATCCAATACAAGTGGCGAATATATTTAAAAATTTTTTTTCTAACTTACCCCTAGAATTCACTAAATCATTGGATTCTTATCCCAATGTAGCAGAAGCCCTATTAAAACATAATTTTCCCTGCAAAACACCGGACTTTTCTTTTAGATACACGACAAATTTTGAAATTATAAAGACATTCAAAAGTTTTAACATAAAGAGTACTGAAGACTTGTGGGGTATGTCAGTTAAAGTGGCAGAGTCTATAATTTGCATTATCGCACCATTCTTAGTAACAATATTCAATCTTTGTGTCAATAGAGGAAATTTCCCCGACTTAATGAAACTATGTAAAATCACTCCAATTTTGAAGTCGGGGGCTGCATCTGACCCTTGCAATTATAGACCTATTTCCATCTTACCTGTTCTGAGTAAAGTATTCGAAAAAATTATGCTCAAACAACTTTTATCTCATTTTAATGAGCATAATATATTGAATGAGAATCAGTTTGATTTTACTAAGAGCAGATCCACTACAGATGCAGGTGTTCAATTGATGTCACATATACTTGAAGCCTGGGAGAGTTCACATGATGCTATTGGCGTATTTTGTGATCTTTCCAAGGCATTCGACTGTGTAGAACACAGCACTCTGATTCGTAAGCTTTCACACTATGGTATTCGTGGAAAAGCTTTGAATCTAATAGAGTCTTATCTGTCAAACAGGCTACAGATGGTTGGAATAAATGGCAATACTTCTTCCGGGTCTTTGGTAAAAATAGGTGTACCGCAGGGATCAATTTTGGGACCTTTTCTGTTCCTAGCGTATATTAATGATCTGCCTTGCATGGTCAAAGATTTCTGCAATATTGTTTTATTCGCCGATGATACCTCTCTGATTTTTAAAGTAGATAGGAAAGATAGTGAACTCATTCATGTAAATAATATGTTATCTATGATCTCTGAATGGTTCGCCGCTAATAATCTTCTCTTAAATTCAAAAAAGACCAAATGTTTAAAGTTTTCTTTACCAAATGTTCCTTATGTTGAACCAAACATTAAGCTTGGCTTAGATAAACTCTCTATTGACAAAGCGACAGTCTTTCTGGGAATCAAAGTGGACTCATCTTTACAGTGGGATCCACATATACATGATCTAGCCAGAAGACTTAGTTCTGCTGCATATGCAGTTTGTAAGATAAGATAGTTAACAGACGTAGCTACTGCACGGCTAGTTTATTTCGCGTACTTCCATAGTATTATGTCGTATGGTGTATTGCTGTGGGGAGCTGCTGCTGAGATGGAAACAATCTTTATCTTGCAAAAGCGTGCAATTCGAGCCATATATGAAATGGATCCTATGGAATCTCTAAGGGATCTTTTTAAATAAATTGATATATTAACTTTACCGAGTCTGTATATATTTGAAAATATTATGTATGTTCTGAAAAATTTGAGTAAATTTAAATTAAACAGTGACAACCACGATTACAACACTAGGAACAAATATAAATTAACGGTACCGTGTTTTAGATTAGCAAAGACAAATAAAAGGTCCTTTTTAGGTAATTGTGTGCGGTTTTATAATAAAATTTCCGAACATATTACAATGCTCACAGAAGGAAAATTCAAATTACACGTGAAAAACATTTTGATTAAGAAATCCTACTACACAGTTTGTGATTACTTAAACGACAAAAATGCTTGGAAAATTCCACCTCTGCCAAGCCATCACCTGTCTCCTACGTAATTTAAACAAATATTGTAATAATTGTATTATATTGTTTATAACAATTGTAAACAGACGTTTAAAAGAATGGCCCCGAGTTTCTTGCCCGTTCTTCTCGCAGTGGCTCTATAAATTTTTTTGCTGAACGTGGCAGTACAATGTAGAATATTTCAATATTAAAGTTTGTAATTGACCTTCATAAGAGCGTCGTAGACGCCTAAATTGAATAAATGATTTTGAATTTGAATTTGAATTTGAATTTGACATATCGAAGCACTCGTAGCGAAGTTTATTTAGCTGTTCATAACCGATCAGCAAAATTAAGCAACGTCCCCCGCAGTCATGAGTTGGATGGGTGACCGCTAGTGACATTACTACTGAGTGCTTCCATGCTTTGGAAGGCACGTTAAGCCGTTGACATAACTGATAAAAATATAATTGTATAATTAAATGCGAATTTGATACTACAATGTCAGTTACATTATTATTTTTAGTAATGTTTAACTCGTTAGTTGAACAACAAGTAACTTAGCCTTTAGTGTTATACAATTTTATTAGTTTTATTATTTAATAATGGATTATTTTGAAGATTGTTTTGCTGTTGCTTTTTAAAGAACTTATAAATTTCGTAATCGTCGCCAGCTGTCGTAGCTTCATCTACGCCGTAGGCAATCTACGTTAGTATAACGCCCGGAAGACAACTTCTGAACTGCCAACATTATATGTTCGTAGCGTTGATTCAAATAGTAGTTTATGCAACTGTCATATAATAGAGGGTATAAGAACATGAGTGTAGTTTTTTGAAACGAGCCGCAGGCGAGTTTCAAAATAAGATTACACAAGTGTTTTAATACCTAATTATATGCAGTTGCATACACTTCTTTATTTAATCTCATGGCTATCTCAGAGAAATGAATAAGAAAGAGGGAGTCTAATGAAAATCAAAATGAAGCATCAAATTCGGCCAATTTTATGTAAGACACAACTCACTCACACAAACGTATCAAAATTCGGCCAATTTTGACCTCATTCACGTTAGATCGTCGCACATTACACACGTCACACAACGGAATACCTAAACTAAAAATGCCCACTTGCGTATTAAAACACTGCAAAAACAAAACATATTCAGTGAAGAAAAGTTATCTGGAAATACTTTTCACTCGTAGGTGTTGAATTTAATGTACATTCTTTAATATTATACTACGCAATTTAGGTTATAACTTCAAACCAAAATGTAAACAATGCGATCGTAAAGTGTTGCCAGACATACATTTTAGATTGTTTCCTGTGTTGCAGTGTTTAATAGTCAAATTCAAATTCAAAATCATTTATTCAATTTAGGCGTCTACGACGCTCTTATGAAGGTCAATTACAAACTTTAATATTGAAATATTCTACATTGTACTGCCACGTTCAGCAAAAAAATGTATAGAGCCACTGCGAGAAGAACGGGCAAGAAACTCGGGGCCATTCTTTTAAACATCTTTTAACAATGTGTTTTATACAATATAATACGACTATTACAATATTTGTTCAAATTACGTAGGTGACAGGTGATAGTTTGGCAGATGCGGAACTTTCCAAGCATCTTTGTCGTTTAAGTAATCACAAACTTTGTTGTATGATTTCTCAATGAAAATATTTATCACATGCAACTTGAATTTTCCTTCTGTGAGCATTGTAATATGTTTGGGAATTTTATTATAAAACCGCACACAATTACCTAAAAAGGACCTTTTATTTGTCTTTGCTAGTCTAAAACCTGGTACTGCTATTTTATATTTATTCCTAGTGTTGTAATCGTGGTTTTCACTATTTAATTTAAATTTACTAAATTTTTTCCGAACATACATAATATTTTCAAATATATACAGACTCGGTAAAATGAATATATCAATTTCTTTAAAATGATCCCTTAGAGATTCCATAGGATCCATTTCATATATGGCTCGAATTGCACGCTTTTGTAAGATAAAGATTGTTTTCATCTCAGCAGCAACTCCCCACAGCAATACACCATACGACATAATACTGTGGAAGTACGCGAAATAAACTAGCCGTGCAGTAGCTACATCTGTTAACTATCTTATCTTACAAACTGCATATGCAGCAGAACTAAGTCTTCCGGCCAGATCATGTATATGTGGATCCCAGTATAAAGTTGAATCCATTTTGATTCCCAGAAAGACTGTCGCTTTGTCAGTAGAGAGTTTATCTAAGCCAAGTTTAATGTTTGGTTCAACATAAGGAACATTTGGTAAATAAAACTATAAACATTTGGTCTTTTTTGAATTTAAGAGAAGATTAATCTACTTTAAAAATCAGATAAGTATCATCTGCGACTAAAACAATATCGCAGAAATCTTTGACCATGCAAGGCAGATCATTAATATACGCTAGGAACAGAAAAGGTCCCAAAATTGATCGCTGCGGTACACCTATTTTTACCAAAGACCCGGAAGAAGTATTTCCATTTATTCCAACCATCTGTAGCCTGTCTGACAGATATGACTCTATTAGATTCAGAGTCGGTTCGTGAAGCAGTAACATTATATACTTTATATATAAACAAGCGTATGTTTATTAGGAAAATCTAGGGGTTATCTTAGCTTATGGTAGAAATAACCAGTAAAGAGTTTTGCAACTAATCTTTTAGTTAAATTTAATTTATTATAGTTATAGTGCGATACCTTTATTATCACTGCAACTATAGTAGTTAGATAGTCGACCAAGAAATTTGATACTTCTTATAAAAGTTTGCAGAAATTAAAGTTATTACAAAAGGTAGGTATATAATTATTTACCTAAAATTTTTATTGTATACAAGAAAAAATTAACAGTACATATACTAATACAAAAATAAATAAATAATTTAACTATATCTACTTATGACCTAAAAATATTACACTTAAAAATTCTGAGCTCTGTTTTCTACCAGGAGGCAATCATAAGTAGAAAACAGAACTCAGGTCACTGTCCACGGGTAGAGTGCCTAAAAGGCTGGCAGCATTACCCCGTTGTATGGCAAGACTAATTCTCTGGCCGAGGTAAGCGCCAGCCCTTTGGTCGTTTGTTTTTTCTATCAGCCGCTTTGATAAATCTTTATATAAAATCCATGCGCTTGGACCCCACGGACCTAATGTTTCTACTCCAAAAGGCAGAAATATATAACTATCGCCGAGACTCTCGTATTTTCGCCCTTTGGAGCCTTCTGCTGCCACTGCCGCTGCTCCCGCCGTCTTGGAGGTGGATGGTAAATCAGACGCCGCAAGCGTGTCAACGCAAGTGGCATCCCAAACTAGCGGCCTTCCATGAATCCAGGGAGTTAAGGTCATTCCGTCAGGTCTCTTGCCATCGTCACGTGCGATACCGTTCGGCTCAAGAATAGCCGGCACGTTTACGGTAGCAAGAGCCCTGCGGATGACATCATTTAAAGAGGCGTGGCGAGAAAGGCGGCCAGCATTATTTACCTACATTTTGATGACTTACGAAGACAATAATTGACCAACAGCGTGTCAGAACACGCATATGATATGCTCTCGTCGTAGATGCCGTAGATAAATAGAAAACCATTTGACGAATATTGTTGGTTTTTTATTTTATTTACTATTTCTCAAAATTTAACAGTTTTAAACCAAAAGTATTTTGGGAAAACCAATAGTTTGATATTTTTAGTATAATCTATTTCTATGGTAAATAATGAAATTCTAGCTCTAAAAGTTAGAAACATCTACTAGGCTACCAAAACTTTCACACGAAAATGGTTATTTAGCATCATCAGTCTGCGCTTGACTGCGGTCCGCAACGGGTGCGTGAGTTGTGAAAATGTCAAATTCTAAGTCAAAGAATACTGTGAAATGTGCTTCGTGCAATATTGTAATAAGTGAGATCCTAGCATACTTACAAAATAAAGTAGATGTCATGGACAATGAGAGTATGGTGCGAATTTGTGCTTCGGCGTTCTCATCGGAGGATGTAGAAAAAGCCAAATGTCTATTGTTTGAATCGATGAAAACAAAAAAGCGAAATATCTCAAGAAGAAAAGACGGCAAAATACAACGTGACCTGGAAGATATCATCGCTGTTTTTAAAGAAACAGATGAAGAATTGTTACCAGTTTTCGTGGCCCGAGATTTAAATCTTCTTCCGCCATGGGATAGCACAGACGTTACAGCTGTGTTAAAAGACATCGTGAGGCTGAAATCCGATGTCCAGGATATAAAAGACACATATGCATTGGTAAGTCAGCTTAAAGATCTAGAAAGTAAATGGTGTAATAGCGATCGTGTTTCCAATGAGATCAATACAAATAGCTGCCGAATTAATGCCAAGCGTGGAGGGTATTTCTTAGATGACAGT
Organism: Plagodis dolabraria; assembly: GCA_963854805.1. Taxonomy (NCBI): domain Eukaryota; kingdom Metazoa; phylum Arthropoda; class Insecta; order Lepidoptera; family Geometridae; genus Plagodis; species Plagodis dolabraria. The sequence goes on along the minus strand of OY978441.1, from coordinate 39,750,113 downwards.
GGCTCAATGACAGTTATGCAAACGCCGCGGGATGAGTCATCTCAGACTCTTAGTCCAGGTGAAAATTTAAATCTAAAGCTATCTCAGTCACCTGTTAATAAACACGTGAACAGTGCTAATACATCTTATGCATCTTTATCGTCACCTTGCTTGAGTAATGTGAATGCGAAACCGATGTTAGCCTCTGTTGAAATAGGTTTATCTTGCTCGCACTCGCCTACATTATCTGCCTGTGTGAGTGAGCGTAATAGCCGTCTTACAGAGTGCACACAAACTGAGCGAGACCCAGAACCAGTTTCTAACGGCACAGCAGCTGATCAATGTAAACAAAGTTCAGCTACGGTTTTATCGCGGAAACCGACGTTTGCGGAATTATCGTCGACTAAAGATGAATGGGGCAAACCAAAAGCAGACGAGAAATGGATATTAGTGCAAAGAAAGCGTCTTCGAAACAAATTCATTGGTTGTAAAGGAAATGCTGATTTAAGTACTAGCTGCAAATTCAAGGCCGCGGATATTAAAATTCCGCTTTATGTGTCAAATGTTGATAAAAGTGTAACAGAGTCTGATATCTCTGAATATATCCAAAATAAAACAACCAGAAAAGTTTCATTAAGTAAAATTAATATGCGACAAGATAAAGGTTATAATTCCTACAAGTTGTTCGTTGCAAAATGTGATATTGATACTTTCCTGGATAAAAATTTTTGGCCCAGTGGAGTCACGTTTAGGCGTTTTATAAATATGAAGCAAAGTAATGGGAGACCATCTGATGGAGATCTTCTTAAAACGATTAGTGGCTATAAATAATCAAAATAATTATTATGGATAGTACACAAAAAACAAACAAATTTTGTAGTTTTAACTGTAAGTCCTTGAAACGCTCAATAGATGGTATAAGAACGTTGTGCAAGTCTGTAGATATTTTGGCTCTGCAAGAGCACTGGCTAATGACCCATGATCTGCCATCATTGAGCACCATCGATGATAATTTCGGGTCAACTGGCACTACGGCGGTGGATTCAACTGTAATTTTACAAGGGAGACCCTATGGAGGCGTAGCCATTCTTTGGCGAAAAAGTGTTTTCCAGTCAGTATTAGTGCTTGAGTGCGAAAATCCTCGCGTGTGTGCGATTAAAGTAACTATGGCTAATAAGTCGTTTCTATTGTTCAGTGTATACATGCCAGTGAACGTTATCGAAAACTTACCCGAATACACGGAATGTTTAAGCGTTATTAGTGCAGTAATTGAAGATAATAGCGAATGTGAATCGGTGTATGTTTTAGGTGATTTCAACTCCCACCCTAAAGAGATTTTCTGTAACGAAATGTTAAATTTTTGTATAGAACAAAATTGGTGTTGTGTAGATATGGAAATGTTGGGTCTGGAGTCTGGTACGTACACATTCATTAGCGATGCTCATGGCTGTAGAAGATGGTTGGATCACTGCATCGTCACTAAAGCCGCCCAGGACACCATGTGCAATGTGTGGGTGCAGCATGACGTGTACTGGTCTGACCACTTTCCCCTATTTATTGAATGCACTATAGATAACATACCTGTTAAGTGTGCTGCGAACTCCAGAACATCATTGCATTATCAGGTGGTTTGGGGTGAGAGGAGTGCGAAACAGATTGAACTATACAATAACTATTGCCACGAAAAACTTAAAAGCATTGATTTTCCTAAAGAACTGATTTCGTGCGCTGATTCGCTTTGCTCAAACCCGGACCATAATGCTGTAATTGATAAATTATATTGTAACTTAATAGATGTACTTACCGAGGCATCTAAGCTTTCTTTTAAGTGTAAGTGTCCTCGAAAGGGTGGATATATAACTGGTTGGAACAAGTACGTTGCTGGCGCTCACAGGGTTGCTAGGCTTAAATTTCAGGCGTGGGTCTTAACTGGTAAACCAAGTACTGGTACTTCATACGAGGATATGTGTACAAGCAGGAAGCATTTTAAGTCACGGCTGAAATGGTGCCAGGATAGACAACAACAAATTAAAATGGATATACTGGCATCTAGGCATTCAGCTGGTGACTTCAAAGGCTTCTGGAAACATACAAATAAAATGAATCCAAAGCCCAGTATGCCTGTGAGCGTTGGCGGTGAAAGTGACTCTAAAGGCATAGCTAACAATTTCAGAGACCATTTCACCGTCCAGTCACCCTTGGGTCAATCAATGCGTGTTGAGCGTGAGTCTGAGACTGTCGTACCTGAGAGTAAAGTAACTTTAACAGCAAAGGAGGTTGCTACAGCGATCTATAATATGAAAAAAGGTAAATCTCCTGGGCACGATGGTCTCAGCATCCATCATTACAAATATGCAGGTGTACACTTACCTCGCATATTGACCATGATTTTTAAATTATGTTTGGGACACTCGTTTCTACCGGAGTCTTTGATGAGAACTATTGTTGTACCTATTGTTAAGAACAAGACTGGGGATGTATCAGACAGTTCAAACTATAGACCCATCTCACTTGCTACTACATCAGCAAAGATACTTGATAGTATACTTAACAGCCGACTTGGTGAATACTTGCATCTAAATGACGCTCAATTCGGCTTTAGAAAGGGATTGTCCACGGAAAGTGCCATTTTGAGCCTTAAGTATACTGTTAGGTATTATACTGAGAGAAAAACGCCTATATATGCCTGTTTCCTTGATTTGTCAAAAGCTTTTGACCTTGTAAATTATGACAAATTGTGGAAAAAGCTGAGTGAAACTGGCTTTCCAGGTGATGCTATCTGTTTGTTTAAATATTGGTACAATAACCAGATTAACCAAGTGAGATGGGTTGATACGCTGTCTGATGAGTATAGACTGGAATGCGGTGTACGTCAGGGTGGTCTCTCTTCTCCTAGCTTGTTCAGTTTATATGTGAACCAGTTAATTGAGAGACTCAGCAGTATACATGTCGGATGCCACATAGACGGAACCTGTGTCAATAATATTAGTTATGCTGATGACATGGTGCTGCTGGCTCCCTCGATAGGTGCACTGAGAACGCTAGTACAAACTTGTGAATCCTACGCGAGTGAACATGGTCTCAAGTACAACTCGATGAAGAGTGTGATGCTCATTTTTAAGTCAGGAAATCATAGGCCTAGCACTGTTCCTCCAGTTGTACTTGACGGCTCTGTATTGAAAATTGTAAACCAATTTAAATATCTTGGACACATGATTACTGACGATTTGAAGGACGACTTTGATTTACAACGAGAGCGCAGGGCTTTAGCAGTAAGAAGTAATATGCTGGCCCGCAGGTTTGCTCGGTGTACTAATGAGGTGAAATTAACTCTTTTCAGAGCTTATTGTCACTCATTCTACTCAAGCAGCCTGTGGGTGAAGTATACCAAACGAACTTACAACGCCCTGAGAGTGCAGTATAATAATGCATTTAGAATGCTGATGGGACTGCCACGCCATTGCAGTGCATCCGGGATGTTTGCCAGTGCTGGAGTAGACGGATTCCATGCAATTATAAGAAAAAAAGTTGCCTCAATGTTCCATCGCTTGCGTGGTAGTTCCAACAGTATTTTGCAAATGATTGCTGCCCGGCTGGACTGCCCAATCCAAAAGCATTGGGTTGGCATAGTCACGGGTAGGATTAAATAATGTATTTATTATATAATTTTAGTTTTTTAGTTTACTAACTTAGTTTCAATATAATGTACTAACACTACTATGGATTTTGTGTCCGAAATAAATTATTTTTATTTTTATTTTTTATTTTTATTTATTTTATTTTATTTTATTTATTTTAGCAGTATTTTTTAAAACACTCGAGTGATACTTGTTGTGTTATTGTTGTTAATCATTTCTGATTTCCAATAAGGAGTGCTTATACAGATGATTGGATATCCGCGGTTATGATTAATGAACGAAAAACGATTCATAACATAAAACACGAAATATATCAAAACTGGAAGTCTACCTAAATAGGTACGTAAATGACCTATTTGTTGAGGTTATTTCTCACTTTTTAGGCGTTCGTAGTCCTAAATCTAAAATAAAAAATCTTAAAACAATCACTATGCCCTATTTCATACATAATAGACTAGTTTTCCAGCCGCGGTTCCACCCGCGCGTATTGTGGTTATCGCGCAAAAAGAGGTCTTTTTGTGCTGTTGGATAAAAACTATCCTATTTTATGCCAAATTTTATCCAAAACGGTCCAGTATACTATAATAATCAAAATACAAATTTTTCCTCTTTATAATATTAGTATATTGTAGTGCTCTTCAATCGTGTAAATTTTTTCATCGGTAAAGAGAATATTTTTGTGCCCTTCACTTGCGTATCGCAACGGAAGGCACTCTATTTAATTTTAAAGATTGATTTACAAGGACATGTTCTGTATTATGTATATCGACGATAGGCACCGAGCTTCAGGTCTTGTTTTATAATACGCGACATTTTCCTAGCGGGAATCTTCATTTCTCGCAATAAGATTATTGTTGAGTTATCATAATATTTTTTACTTCCTAATGGGTTTTCGACCAATTCTGGCTTTAACAGCATTAATTTGTAGTTCAAAGACACGTTGCTGCCCTGATTTTTTACTCTTCTTCGACAGAGGAAGTGTTGTTGTATCTGTTGATATAACGATGTACGAACATACGGCTGATACCAAGCTTTTGAAATGTCTGGAATATGACCGACGCGGCGGCTCAATACCTACTTTGTACAAGGCGAATACTGCTATCCTATTTTCTTTAACACCTCATTACATATTGTTATTTTATAATGAACACGAAATAATATACGAAATGGCGCGAAATCGAAATATTTTTTTAAAGTTATAAACGCGTTCTAAATTCTAAATAATTCTAAAGCTGAAAAGTTTTTATGTTACAGTATTTATAGCCAGACTAGTTATAGTATGATAGCCCATTTATAAGCTTACTTGCATATATACCTTTAATTTTATTGCATATATACATATATATAATATATATATATATATATATATATATATATATATATCAACTATTATATAATAGAATAATTATTTTTGCTACAGAAAATAAATTAAAAGACATTCAAATTCTTACAATGTACCAACGAATTCTGAATCGCGGTATCGTTACGTTTTCATTCGAGTATCTATATAGAATTCACAAACGATATTTATTTAATTTTCGAATTACAATTGAAATAATTACTTGGCGGCAATCGTACTCTTATTTCTTAGATTTAGCAGGAAGAAAGTGGAGGAGAATAAAATACTAAAAGTTAAGCAACGTCCGCCTCGGTCATGGCTTGGATGGGTGACCACTAGTGCCATTACTAATGAGCGCTTCCGTGCTTCGGAGGGCACGTTAAACCGTCGGTCCCAGTTGTTGTCTTAGGATGGCAGTCGTTATAAGCATGGTGGTAGGGCATTTTGCGAATGCCGGCCTGGCTAGCTACCACCCTCAAGTAGAAAATCTGTCGCTAAGCACCCAACGGTGTGTTCCGGCAGCTGTCCTTGGGAGCCAGTAATTCTGGATTAGCCTGAACAATCTCTTCGACCACATCATCGCTTACCATCAGGTGAGATAGTGGTCAAAGGCTAACTTATCAAGCATAAAAAAACTACAGAATCGTTCTATATTATGATAACAGGCTTCTACGGAACCCTACATTGTGCGTGGCTCTACACGCATTTGACCGTTTATTAGTTATTAAGATTATAGCCAGTTTAGTTTTTTTAATTACTTTTATTCATGCATCTTTTAGTATTTACTAGTTATTTTTGCAACTAAAAATTTTAATCACAAATCTTCACTGGGTAATTCGTTTAATTTTCAAACACACTTTACCACTATTTGTAAGTGTAACATCCAAGTTTGCAGTATTAAGTTTGACATATCCTTTAATTACATAATGTAAGTGATAAAACTACCGAATTTCGTTCAAATCCGCCCAGTAGTTTGTACAGAGTCATTGAAACGCTCAAATTTCTGAGTTAAAAATGTTTATATATTGAATACTACTGAACTGATCGAAATCGGTTCGATAAAAATGACAGTAACTCCTAAGTTTTAAGTCTTTTATTAAATTAAATAAGTATTAAAATTTTTTGCAATACAATTTCTAGTTTTTGCGAGATACGTGGACAAACATACATAAATATAGTAACATACATCCAACTACGTGGTGAGTAGTTTTCTTTTCAACTACGGCACCTGCGACGAATGTATCTTACCTGTTCCTAACTTACGACGGTAATGTTAGAATAGTGGAGGAGACAATACGGGCACAATTATAATGTCGCTCACATGTTAATACGTTGGAATATTCAGAAGCACTCGGTCCAGTGCTTTCCCTAATACAATAATAATAAGAACGAGTCGTATTCATATTAACTCGGGTTCACTCGTGGTTTCAAACATCTTTTTTTATTATTATACAATATGGCAGTATTGATTAACACGGAACCATACAGATTTTCACAAATAATCCATATTTTATTCGTAGCAATTGATTCAAACTAACAAGTACACCGTATCTGTTATTTTTACAAGAAACACGTTTATTTTTAACATGTTGTCTGAGTTATTGATACACCACAATCAGCAATTCAATAAAGTATGTGTTCAGTAGATTGCTTGTTTAGTAATTGTTCGGTAAACTATGCAATCGGGTTCGAACCCTATCTCTAGGCTTATAGTATTCATATTCGCGCGGACACGAATCTTGTTAGCCAAATAGAATATATTCCGAATCATACACGTGGTAGTGTGCAGGGATTTAAAGATACGGTTTTGGCGGTTTACCTAGTGTACGTGCGGACACGTAAAATAATACTTATCAGTGGTAAATTGGATTGTTTGGGTTAAGGCAACCCAGCTATGTCTGACGCCGGGCGTCCAGCATTTAACATTATATTATAGTGAAGTTTATAGTGAGGTAACGACAAGACGGATCTCTTATTCTGCGGGCTACGTGCTTCGACATCGGGGTTGAGGAAGGTTTATTCAAATATAATTTCTTTATCTATTTGACTGCAGTCATATTTAGGTTAGGTGGTTTAAAATAAATCCCATTCGACGTAGCAACTAGCGAGCCGTTAGTGGGTGAGTGGATTCCCGCTATTTCATTTACCCGCGTGCCTATAACACATATAAAGTATGTTAATACAATATGTTAATGCAATATAAGTATGTTAATACATAATTAGAATATTACCGAATGAGTTGTAAAAAAGTATTTTAGAGCACTGTTAACAGAAAAAGTATATTTTATATTTATATGTTACTAGCTTTTCGGGCGCGGCTCCGCCCGCGCGTATGTCGGTTATCGCGCGAAAACATGAACCTCTTTTTGCGCAGTCGGATAAAAACTATCCTATGTTTTTTCCCGGGTCTCAAACTATCTCCATACCAAATTTCATTCAAATCGGTCCATTAGTTTTGGCGTGAAAGCGTAACAGACAGACAGACAAACAGACAGACAGACAGAGTTACTTTCGCATTTATAATATTAGTACTGATGTTTGCAATATCGCATGCACGCATGGATTTTATTACAAAATTACAAATTTACGAGAGGAAAAATTTAAGTCTTGCGTGGGATTCAAAATATTAAAATTATAGGGTTGCGTCATCATTAACAAGTTTAAAGCTAATTGCAAAATTAGTCTTGTTTGTAGTACAACGTAAGTTGAACTATCGATGTCGCTCCATCCCAATACGATAGTTTAAGAACAATAAGAAAAATTTGAGTATGTTATTATATCATAATCGTCATGTTAGCTCAATTGGATAAGAGCATATCCCTGCTAAAGGGGTGGATGGACGCGGTTTCGAATCCCGCACAAGACTTAAATTTTTCCTGTCGTAAATTTGTGATTTTGTAATGTAATCCGCAGAGCATGAGTTATTACAAACATTAACATATTAAAAGTAATAATCGTACCCCTAATTTGTCACAGAAAGCTCTCGAAACATTGTCAGTAGATTCTGAAATCTCTTGTGTTAATAATGTGAAATTGATATTGAAGTAAAACACCAAAATAGGTCTTCAAACTAAAAAAGCTTACTCTCTAGTGATCACCATAGCTCTGATATAAGATAAGCTGCAAGCTCATGTCATGTGACTGGATCATCGTGGAAGCCGCCGTACTCGTACCGTCAAGCAAGACCTCGTTAGGATGTGTCCGTATAGAAGTAAAGACCGTCGACAATTTTTGCGGTTTGGCTATGTGGCGTTTATGACATCACGTCAGCTTAAAAGTAAAATTAGGCGGATTTGTCACAAGCAAGATAAATTTTTATGTGTTTTAATAAAAAAATATTTAATGTTTATTTAAATACTTGTTATTATTAATATGGATTTCTGCAAAGTAACGCCTGAATCTATTCATGACCTGTAGATAGTTTCAGTCCTAACATAACTGATAGGAAACTCTTATCATCATAGTCGGCGCGGATAAAACCACGGGGCGCAGCAAGTAAGGATATAAATTATTGATGTTTCACACTTAAAGAAATTATTTACTTATTAATTAGTAACTCTACTTGACCTTGACTTGATTACTAGATAGGGTGGTTAGTGAAACGTAGATAAAAGCATAACCATAAAAGTATGAGATCCGACACGCACTTGACCAGTTTTGTAGTTTTCCTCTGATTTGCACTCGCCTCTGTTTGTGTTATTTTAGGGGGGGTGCTTATCTTATAGTTTTCGCTTAGCACGCGATAATGCCGAATGTAATCATATTAGAAAAACACTTTTATTATAAACACGGCAGTAGTTACGTGTGTGTGATGTAAATATAATTTATATAAAATGAGTTTAATATAAATTCAAAATTTCGTTCTACAAAAAACAAAATGATTGAGAAATCATCTCCACAGTGACGGATGAAATGTACCACTAGTATTTCTTAATGAGCATTTGTGGTATAAACGATAGGCAATTTTAAGAGCCGTTGCTTGTCATTGCGACCTTTATCATTCATTTCTTAGAGTTGCTCGACCACAGAAGCATACTTCGCAGCTTTGCCTGAAGGATTCACTCGTTTTATAGAGTCCAACTTCAGTTCTATTGCTTTATCACGTATACATATCAAATCAACTTGGAGCGTGTGGATTTTAACAATTGTTTCAGGAGAGTTTTGTATTTTGTATTAGTGTCTGTGGGTCCGGTCAGCATTTTTCTAGTGGCAGACAAGTAACAAAATAACTCCAGCTTTTAAATGAGGCTGTCATTTTTTTCCTGTTAAAATATGTTTTAAGTACATATCATGTAGACGACTATTTTGTGTATTTCATCTGGCAACTTGAAGGGCAAAGTTAATTTTATAAAAGAAGATGGTATTATGGGTCATACTCAGCGCCTGACCCGAGACCACACTCCGCCGTGCACTCAAGTGCGTAGGGTTTAAGTTGTGCGACGACGTCGGCACATTACCTTATGAATTTAATAGAACTTAATATTACAATATATTTCAGATGAAACACAACGTCAAATAAATTGACTTTTTAATCTTTTTTAGTCAACCTTTGCATGTATGACGTCAGATGGCCTTGCTATGGCGGAAGAATAATTGAAATGATTTCAACATAAAAATCAGGCTTACTTCAGTGCTTTTCTTTCATTGTCAGTAGCATGTTCTGCAATTATTATTTAGTAACCGGCTAAGACTCGCGAAATATTTCTCCGACCAGTTTCAAACTTATTTGAATTTTTTGTCTTGGAGTCACGATTGTGAACAGCGTCGAGCGCTGGTCTCAGCACGTAACTGGCGTTGAGACGGTTACGCCGTAGCTGTCAAAGTCATTTTTTTCCGTCCAAACTGTAACTTTTATCACTATCACAGTGATTGTCACTGTCATTTTGATAGGACTGTTGACTAACCAGCGAGTAATGGCATCTCCGTGGTTCCACAGCCCCGACCGCATCACAAATATTGAGTACTGGTATCCAAGCCGGCGGAGTGTGGTCTAATAACGTCGATCCGCTTTACCAAGCGCAGGGTATTGCCAACTCCGGAAGTTCCTTACGCTTTGCGTCGCGAGAGTGTACTCCGCCAGCGCTAAGCCTGTTAACACACTCCATCATATTATCACTTACCATCAGGTTACGTTATGCTCAAAACTATAATAATACCATAAAAGTAAATTAATCAAAGTGTATGCTAAATAACGCAAGAAATGAATTCATTAAAATAAACTATGTAAATGTTATTCACAAACTGAATAATGAACTGACAAAAATGAAGGTGAGTTCATTGAATTGCTAAACACTAGTGGTTGGATCAATCGTGACATTTGCATACGTTTGTACTACATAAACCTCTCGGCAAACAAGAGTGACCTCTTATGTTAATTAAATATTTACTGTTAGGGGAGGGGCCGTTTTCAATCCCCGTAGTCCCAAAACTTTACCACGTACATCGTGGCGTATTCGACTGGGTTCCTGGAAGTCACAGGAAGACACAAGCCAATTTACATGATGTTACAGGCACGCGGGTAAATGAAATCCACTCACCCACTAACGGCTCGCTAGTTGCTACGTCGAATGGGATATATTTTAAACCATCTAACCTAAATATGACTGCAGTCAAATAGATAAAGAAATTATATTTGAATAAACCTCCCTCGACCCCGATGTCAAAGCACGTAGCCCGCAGAATAAGAGATCCGTCTTGTCGTTACCTCACTATAAACTTCACTATAATATAATGTTAAATGCTGGACGCCCGGCGTCAGACATAGCTGGGTTGCCTTAACCCAAACAATCCAATATAGGCTTTTACTTTTAAATAAGTTACCAACGACAGGATTGTTAAACCACTGGAAGTGACTAGTGTTGCCACTTCATGAAGTATAATTTGCCGCTTCGTAATTTGCAGTAGTGACGTAGATTAAACAAAAATGAAGCCAACGACAGCATTTAGCTATTGACTTGATATTTTGTAACAGAGACAAAAATTAATATACTGAGTTTACGACAAACTTTCACTGGATGGAGTGGCGCTATAAGAAGAATGAATACTTAGTACCTGTATAAGCAAGCTACATACATTTTTGTCATCATTTTACACTTCGACGTCATTTACCAATAATTCACAATTCATTCTATCAAATCAGTTCGCAATTGGCCATCAAGAGCGCCGCGCGTACTCAATCATTCATTTTCATTCCGTATTTTATCTAGTTTTTGTCTCCTAATTATACACCAGTTTTACCATTACCAAGTTTTATCATTTATTATATTTTTATTATCATATTGCTTCGGCGCAGCCCAAACAGTACCATACACAATAAAATCGCATTACTGAAATGAACCTCACTGCGATAGTTTAAAAACGACATAATATTAGTACAGATAAATTCAGAACGAAAACAGATTGAAGCGCTCGTAGCGAAGTTAGCTTGGCCGTTCTGAATCGATCAGCAAAGTTAAGCAATTTCCGCCTCGGTCATGACTTGGATGGGTGACCGGTGGTGACATACTACTGAGCGCTTCCGTGCTTCGGAGGGCACGTTAAGCCAGGACCGACGGCTTAACGTGCCCTCCGAAGTTGTTGTCTTAGGATGGCAGTCGTTATAGCATGGTGGTAGGGCATTTTGCGAATCCCCGCCTGGCTAGCTACCACCTTCAAGTTGAAAATCTGTCGCCAAGCACCTAATGGTGTGTTCCGGCAGCTATCCTTGAGAGCCAGTCATTCTAGGCTAGCCTGAACAACATCTTCGACCACATCATCACTTACCATCAGGTGAGATAGTGGTCAAAGGCTAGCCTATCGGCTATTAAATATATATAAAAAAAATATTCATTTCAGTAAATAAGTGGGAAGGGAAACGTTAAAGCGGGCGTAGCAAGCTCTCCTTGAAAAAGACCACCGGATGTGGTTGAAACTAAAGTCATCTGACTTGAACAATAGTCAACACTCTTGAAACCTAACTATCTGGCTTATTTGCGTGGGTTATCCCGTAATATTTACTATAGGATAACCGAAAACCACTTTAGTTTTTATAATAAAACTGACTCATATTACGATGAATATTTAAATTTTTTCTCGGGTGACAAAAGGGCATGACATCAACATAATATTTCTAGAATATTATGATAACGAGAGGGTAAATTATTCATTATTAAGTCAACTGCGAGCAAGGGGTCAACAAAACTTTCGCAATATTAAAGGACTGTGTTTCCCGCCCGCGCCCACTCTCGCCCTTTCCTCCATCGTAGGACATATTATTGCCTTGGAGTCTGGATCTTGTTACTACTGATGACACTGCCTAATTAAATTAACTTGTACCAGTAACATCGATTTTTAAACTTAAATAAAACATTGCGAGAGATCATGGATAAAATTTGTAAGTGAATCTACGATATTGCTTCGGAAACAAATTTCTTGCCATATGAAGCAATGCACGCTTCATTTATTATGCTGCTTATTGTTGTACAATATTCGATAAGAGTGGTTCCTTTTATTTATTTATTCAAAATATAACTCACTGGAGACAATTTATGTATCAGATTTAATTTTTTGGAGTACCTATATTGTTTTAATATCACTCTTAACATCGAAGAGTAGTTTTGCTTTTAAAAACGATTCAATAAATATATATAACATGCAATTGTACTTTCAATGCAACGACAAAACGCTAAAAGAAAATAATTAATTTGGAGTCGAGTTTTTGACTTGTTTAATTAATTTATACATGTAATAAGAGCTTTAAGCAAAGTCACAAGTTTCAAAATGGAATACACTACTTTTTTCTATTAGGAATTTGCCTTTCATTTTCACATTTTCTAAAACTAGAAAAATCCGTCTCTCGTTAAAAGATCGAATGTATTGAAAATTTAAAAAAATGTTTTTACTTAAATTATTTATTTATTGTTTTTGGTTCATTAAAGCCCAGTATCAACATGAAATAGGTTTTAAGTTGTGTTTCTCTCAAATTATGTAGTATTAACTGAATTATGTGTCACAACAACTTGACAGCCAAGAAAGCGAAGCGAGCGTGCCGAGGAAGCGACCGGCGATGCACTAGAAAAAATTAAAATTAAAATCGATGGCCTTTAATCCCAGGTCAAAGAAATTTTTTTAATTTACGCATGCCCTGTTGCAATTGTAAATGTATGTATGTCGCTGTGTACATAAGTTAATAAAGAAATAGGTAATTAATGTGAGTTGTACTTTTGCCTTAGCCACTCACCAATGGCGTTGGTAGGTTCAACTTGATAACGGAATACAATACTCTTTTAGTGCTAGCGAGGGTAGATTCACCGAATAGCAATGAGGCAACACATCAAAATTAACACATTTAGGTGAAATAATACGAACTGTATCACGCAGAGTACAGCTGAATCGATAGAAATAGTCACTGAATGTTCTTCCAAGAATATCACAATAACTTATGGCGTAAGTTCAAGTTTTAACACATACCTACTATTAATTTATTTCAGAGAGCTGTACACGCACAAACTTTACGATGGCCACAAAATAAAAAAAAAATTATTAGATTACGATCACGCTGTAGAGAAAAAACAATAAAAGACTCTAACGAGATTATTCTTTTTGATATGCACATTGATTACATTTTCACTTACTGGATGATTGGCTGTTGGAATCAATCTGTGTAAAACTATCCCCTGAAGCAAACAATTATTGTAATAATTTTAATAATGGACATGAACCTGTTCAGATTAGAACTGTCAAGTGGCGCTACAGTCGCAAATCCTGAGGATAGTATTAATTATGACATAAAAATAATATTCTGTTGATTACGACAAAGATGAAAAGAAAGATTTACAAAACTGAGGTTTTAATTTATTAAACGATTAAGTTTGCCCCTGTAATGCATGGATGTGACGTAGATACCGGTAGGTATCGTTACAGCTAACACTAGTTATACAGTTTGTGACGTTTAACAGAAAACAAAAGATAAAATATGTAACAGTTTGTATATAAACTTCCAGGATGTAACACAAAATTGTTTTTACAGAACTATCCAATATATTGACCCCAGTCGAACTTAAGACCATCCAAAGCATTGATGTTTTATTGTTTATAGCCAACGACCGTAATGTATAACACAAAAGTTTATATTTTTGCAATAAATACCATATCTATATACAAGAACAATGGCGCCAGAAATGTGAGCCTTATTTTAAGGCTCAAAATATATGCAATACGTCCCCTATTTTATTATAAACATTAATTTATTGTAGAAAAAAGGGTCGCCTCGTTAGAAGTAATCTTGGATTTCAAATTCACGATCTCGCAGTCCATCACTCCCGACTATATATTTACTCAATAAGGCAAATTGTTTGCGGTTCGTTATGTGGAGAAGGCAAAATGCAGTTATTTCTGCCACATTTGTCCCGCTTTCAGAGCTTCGTTTAACCTTAGCTGGAGAATAGGCTTCGACTGTTACTACTGTGACTACGAATGTCACCTTGTTTGGAAACAGTACATACATATATATAAATATGTATATCAGATCGGAGAATAACATTGAAGGTACAAGTTTAAAGTTCTAGTCATTCGTAGCGACGACATTCGCCTACGACGTATACTGATTAACAAAAGATGATTACGAAATTAATTAGTTTCCAAATAACAGAACATTCTTGAGATATTTATCATTAATTTATAACAATTAGATGGAACTGTACAAAATATAGATATTTAGTAACGTATTTGTTTAATCAACCAGCTAATAATGTGCCAAAGTGACAGAGGTGTTTGTTATACGCAAACGTTAACAATCAAACAAACAATCAACGTTAATAATTATTTGCTAGAGCACGTGTAGTACTTTGTATACTACAGTACCTATTGACTATTACCTAATTAGGGACATCATTTCAACAACGTGATATTCGTAGCAAATAATACGAGTAGAAACAGAAACCCTCTATCCAGAGTTATAGGAACTTACTAACAAAAGGCCAAATAATTGAAGCAGTGATGGCTCAGTGGCATTGGTTACGGACTCCCACACAGAAGGTCCATGGTTCGAATCCTGTCGCGGGCTTGAGCTTCACTGCATGGTGGAGGGGCATTTCGCTAGTGCCCGCCGGGCTAGCGACCACCCTCAAGTAGAAAATCTGTCGCCAAGCGCTTCTCGTTGTATTCCGCCATCTGTAGTTGAGAGCCAGTAATTCTAGATTAAGCCTGTTAACACCTTCGGCCACAATGATGTGTTTGAAGGTGGAGGTATTACTTACCATCAGGTGGTAAGTAATATTGTGGTCAAAGGCTTATCTATCAGCTACAAAAAAATTAAAAAATAAACTGTAGATACAAACCGTGACAAAGAATACGCGAGCGGCGCGCGGTGTCTCCACGCAAGGTTAATGAACGAGTTCAGTAGGTTAATTAAGTCATGCTCACGTATTGTAACGTGCTTACTCTTCATTAAATTTACATCTAACTTTGCTTGAAGCAGCTTTTTATGTCGTCGGTGGAGGACGGGGGACTTGTGAAAATTACCCTCGTGAAGATAATATTTTATTTTAATTCTAACCTCTTTTTTAAAAATTTACTTTGACTTGAGATTAAAGGCCATCGATTTTAATTCAAATTTTTTTTTAGCGCTTCACCGGTCCCTTCCTCGGCACGCTCGCTTCGCTCTTTGTACTTTCTTGGCTGTCAAATTGTTCATCAAGTTGTTGTGACACATCATTCAGTTAATACTTTAACACATTTATTGAAAGAAACACAACTTAAAACCTATTTCATGTTGATACTGGGCTTTAATGAACCAAAAACAATAAATAAATAATTTAAGTAAAAACATTTTTTTTATTTTCAATACATTCGATCTTTTTACGAGAAACGGGTTTTTCCAGTTTTAGAAAATGTGAAAATGAAAGTCAAATTCCTAATAGAAAAAAAAATGTGTTTTCTATTTTGTAACTTGTAACTTTGCTTAAAGCTCTTATTTCATGTATAAATTAATTAAACAAGTAAAAAAACTCGACTGCTAATTAATTAAGCGTTTTGTCGTTCCATTGAAAGTACAATTGCATGTTATATATATTTATTGAATCTTTTTTAAAAGCGAAACTACTCTTCGATGTTAAGAGTGATATTAAAACAATATAGGTACTCCAAAAAAAATAATCTGATAGGTTGTGCATTCAATCGATTCTGCGGGGCGATCACGTATCTTCTGTAGCAATGAAATGCTGATTGCAACAATCAAAAATGACAGTTTTGACAGATCTTGTATCAATGAAAAAGACAGATAGGCAACAGACCTTCATGCGCCCAAACGTTAGTCGCCGACCATTTTTTTCTTTTATACCTGAGACGATAACTGGCATATACTGAATTAAAAATTTCGTACCATCCATTCTACTAAAAAGTTTGTAATAATATGGTATATATACAGATTGTACTCCCATGGTCAGTATTTCCTTTTATTATTATTCTAAAACCTAATTTTATTTTTGAAATCTAAGTAGATCTAAATTTAAGTTAATATTTGCATTTATTTTAAAATACAAGTAGTAATTTCTTCTTCCTCCCCTAACACAAATTAGCCCAAAATATATCTTCCTCCACACCGCTTCAATTTTAGTGTGTAATGGCCAAAGGGTATCTACACTTTGGATACTGCAACACGTTTCATACGCTTGTTAGATCCCGTAAAATAAAACCAAATGTAATAAAGCGACTATGATATTTTTAGTATTATGTTTTGCAATAACGCATGCTCTGCGGATAACATAAAAAAAAATAAAAAAAATACGAGAGGCAAAATTTAAGTCATGAGCGGGAAAAAAATAAGTTTCTCCTCTCTCCGAATACTAAAAATAATAATAATATGAGACTACTACTTGTATTTTAAAATATATGCCAATATAAACTTAAGTTTTATTTATTTATTTCTTAGGAATACCAACAGTAAAACAAATATCTTTTATATAACTAATAACAACAGATAACCAATTATAGGTCCTCACGGATAGCTATCTTATAAATGACATTCAAATAATGAACACTAGGTCACAACTTAGTCTTAATGTTTAGACTGCTGCATACAATAAAATTCAAACATTTAGTCGAAGAACTGTCTGCTCAACATCCGCCTAGCCGATGCAATGCTTGTACAAAATAAGTCAAGTTGACTTATTTTGTACAAGCATTAAAATTTCTGCTCACACGTAACAGGTAAGAATTTTGCCTTTATTTGTTTTATTTAGATTTTAGAATAATAACAATATGATATAAAACGAAATACTGACCATGGGAGTACAACCTGTATATATACCATATTATTACAAACTTTTTAGTAGAATGGATAGTACGAAATTTTTAATTCAGTATATGCCAGTTATCGTCTCAGGTATAAAAGAAAAAAATGGTCGGCGACTAACGTTTGGGCGCATGAAGGTCTGTTACCTATCTGTCTTACAAAATCTGCCAAAACTGATAGTTTTATTGTTGCAATCAACAGTTCATTGCTACAGAAGATACGTGATAGCCCTGCAGGTGCACAGTCAGATGCGGCGTGTTTTGATTTCAGGAAGGCATTCGACACTGTAGATAACGATATTTTGGTTCAGAAATTTTCAAGGGTGGGTTTTACTCTCCCATTACTACGGTTTTTCTGTTCGTATGTTCGTAACCGTTGGCAGTACGTCCAGTATAGAGGTCACGTATCTGAACCGTACTTAACATACTCTGAGATGATTCTAGATCTAGTGATAATGTAAGGCATTGGAGTGAGTCCAAGGAGCCGAATCCAAGGAGCGAGTCTCTTTAACGAAAAAAAATGTACTGTAATCACTTTTGGGCGCCTTAAGAATGTCATCGCATTTCAATATCGTCTTGGCAACGAATTGATTCCAATAGTTCATAGCATGAGAGATCTGGGAGTAATCATGAGTGAAGATATGTCGTTCCGGTTGCATATCTATAAGATATGTGGACAGGCATTTCGAACTCTAGGATCTATCCTCAGGCAATCTCGACATTTTGACAGCATACCGGCCCTAAAAAATCTCTATAATGCATTCGTCAGAAGCAAATTAGAAAATAACGCTAAGTTTAAAATGTATTTAATTCGCCGAAGATATAAAAAAACCATGTCGTTCGATATTTAAGGGCGCACCGAGCTTTTTAGGCGCGCCGCGTATGTGTGCGTAAGTAAGGCACGCCAACAGCATCCGTCCCCGTCCGACGGCCGACGAATTACTAAAGCGGATAGGGACAAAGCATCGCGGCTCTGACTAAAATTGGCGGAACATGCGTGAATTTGAGTATTTCCTTCGTATAATAAAAACAAATACCTATTTGAAAAATGTAATGTGTATACGTTGGTATGGTGTCCGTATGAGCGAAAATATGCGGAAATGGTAGAGAAAATACAAAGAAAGTTTTTGAGATGCCTCTACCAAAAGCAGTATGGATACTTTGTCGGATACCCATTTTTATATCCAAGTGCGTTTGTCTTAGGTATGACAGGCTACAACACTCTGGAAGTAAGGCGTATGGTTACTCTCATGGAGTACACATTAAATATTTTCTTGGGATATAAGTTGATACCTTCTATTAGAAAGAATATGTTTAGCGGTACCAGAAAATTATGTAAGAGCCAGGTGGCACGAGTTATTTGCATGTCCAGTTGCCAACACACAGTTAGGGCACCAGGCTCCGCTGCACCGGACGTTGCGGTTGCTTGATGGTCTTATTTGCTAGCGCCACTCATTAGATTTGTTCCACTGCACTTCGCAGGATTTTCACAGAGCGGCAATAGATTTTGTTACCAAGTTAAGTAAAACTTAACAAGCTAGGTAATTACTAAGATACTAAAAAGTAATAATATGTTAATATTTTTTATCCTAGTAGTATCTTGAACTTTTCTCTAATTTAATATTGTTTAGATTTCTATTGTCAACCTTATTACATATTTTATGTGTGTTGTTGTTATTTTTAATCTTTTTGAGCCTTGGGTAAGCGAATTGGGTAACTGTAATGCATATCCCAGAGCATGTATCATGATCTGCAACAATATGTATTTGATATGTATTCGGGTCTGAGGGAGGTAGTTAACAATTTCAGAAATCTCCCACATTGAATGTAAAATGTTCGGTTATGAGGAAACATTTCTTTTATAATGATGCAGATCTGTTTCATGTCGTTATGGTTTGTAGTCACAAAAACCGTAAATATTAAATATTACCTCAAAAGAGCACCATGACAAGATTTTTATCAACGTTGTTACATTGTTGCGGAGCTCAACATTTGACAAATAAAATATCTACTATTTTGCAAGTTATACGCAAAAAAAAACTGTACAAACGTGTGGCGTGCTTGCTAGTACCTAATGCAACTACTGATTGGTTCAATTCAACCATGTATGGCGTATCGTACCCTCCCTTAGATATCCGTACCGCACCGCCCGCTATCGTATCGTTGCAATTATAGTGCCAAACAAATTCAACCAAATAACTTCTTTCAAACGTGTTAAACATCGCTTTCGTTTGAATCGCATACCGATAAAATAAAGGTTCTTATTTGAAGTTTCGGTTCCGGTTTCGGTTCCGTACCGGTGCTTTTGGCACCTTTTCGACCTCTGACCCCTTAAAAAAAGATAATTAAGGTGAAAGTTATAAGCCTCAAAAACTTTAAATAAAAATGTTTAGAGGCTCATAACTCTCAAGATAATTACCTTATTAAAAAACCTTACGACACAAGCCTAGATAATAAAGAAATCAATCGGTATCATGCTTTGTTTTGGACCTAAATCCTCAAATAGGGAGTGATCGCCGTACGACGTTTGTATGGAGAACTTACCGGCCTGTTCACTCTTCAACTCAAGATACCACGAATTCACTAGCCATCCTGTACTTCAATGCGAAAACAAAGTCCATAGCTACCAGTTACCCAGACGTTTTCTCCACCAAGCATCCTTAGCTAATGCAACAGTTTAAAGACCAGTCGAAGTGTCAAACAAAACTGTCAAAGATTTAAAACAGTCAAATATATATCCTGTATTTTATACGTGTTTGGCTCGGTACTTATACCTGTTAAATGTTTTTGACACTGTACTCAGCAATTGAAATAAAAAGATATATACTCCGTATCGTTACATCTCAGGTTATGGTCAGGAGCATGTAACGATTGTCAATATATTAACATAACATCCTTTCTATGCTGGTCAGGCAACATATCGCTGTTTATTCACTCCCGTCTATTTTTCCGGAATACAGTGTCGTTTATTGCCCATATTTTTTTCATTAGTTATTTAGGCTTTTGGATCATCATATTATAATATGATTCCACCCTTGTCTTAAGCTCCCTCAGAGACCTAAATTAGCATTCCGTTGCTCACCAGTACAATAATCAACCATACAGACAGTAAAATAAGACTCGTGTTAGAACTCGCTTAGACAGTATTTCAGTATCAGAGGCAAGACTAATTCTGATTTGCCACCTTATAAAGTTGGCACCGACTTTGAGTAATTGACGTAGAGATAACTTTACTCAATTAGAAGTTTTAATAGAGCCGTGCTAGAGTTCTATGATAAACATCTAAACAAACTCGTGATGTGCAATCAAATCAAGACGCCCAATGAACACCGAGTATGAAAATCCTTGTGTCAAGATTGCTCCAATACGCATTGTCTAATAAAAAATATCGTAAATTTTAAAGTATGTGCCTAAAATGTTATTCCTTGCGCAAAGATTCAATAAGTTATCAAGTTTTTATGATATTAAAATGAATAAATTCTGAATGAGCGCAATCGACCCAGGGCAGAATCAATTAATGGTCTGAAAACAAATAACGCTGGTGAGATGTGATTAAGTCCAAAAAGTAATTTTATGACTGATAGTCTTTGATCTTCAACTTGTAGTATCATCCTACTAATATTATAAATGCGAAAGTTTGTGAGTGTGTATGGATGTATGGATGTATGGATGTTTGTTACTCTTTCACGCAAAAACTACTGAACGGATTTGAATGAAACTTTGCAATAATATAGCTTATATATCAGAATAACACATAGGCTATAATTTATAAAGATATACTGTGTAAATTGACGAAAATATCAAAAAAACTGTTAATAAGCCACACTAGAAATTTTTGCGACGTCTCAACCCGGGTAAAGGCTCGCGTCAACAATGTCGTCCGAAGTGCGCGCGCCGGTGTCGCGGGCAGCGTTGCCATGGAAACAAAAAACAACTGATTAGAAATTAGCTCGACAAGAAATGTCAAAAAGCAATTGTATAAATAAGCTAGATCATGGTCTAAGAAAATAAGGTCTTCTACTCCCGAAGAATCACAGGCTTACGTCACTACCAAATTGGCTCTTTATTAAAACGTGATTGCAGCAGAATACAAGTTCGTGGTTCTTTTTCATGCGAATGTTTTGTTATAAAATATCAATACAATATTTCAAACGTCTAATAGAAAGTCACACATGAATCAATGTTCATCTCAGTAAATGGTATGAAAAAAGTTGTCTCCCTATGGTTCCACCATTTTGACAAATATCGCCGTCTCTGTCTCACGTATATGATTTGAATCTGTTTCGCTCTCGCTCATGCACATATGCGCAGTGATTCGCAAACTTTGTGGTCGGCCCATTTCTGGAAGCTACGAGTATAATAATAAACATGTAATTTTTTTTCTATTGTGACGGAACAAGCTAACAAAGCTCGAGGCCCACCTGATGTTAAGCAGACTAACCTGTGCCTATAACAGATGCATTTCGTCACAAGTCACAAATTGCACTGCGCCTGTCCCCAGGAGACATAGATGTTAAGTCTCTGTACCTGTAATTTCACTTGCTCTCAAGGACTGCTGCCGGAACACACCGTTAGGTGCTTGGCGACAGATTTTCTACTGGAGGGGGTCGCTAGCCAGGCGGGCATTCGCAAAATGCCATTACACCATGCAAAAAGTAACTGTAAGAGTAAAAGTAGAAAAATCAGTGATTTGAAGTTTTTTCATTTCCTGCAAAATTGTTTCATTCTTACTGCGACTACTAAATATGGTATGTAATGTAAAATTTCTTTGGTTATATAACGTATCTACCTAATTGGTTTTTACTTCCGATATTTTTGAGCTTTCTTTGAAACTAAATTGTACACCAAAATACAGATAACTGGCTTTTTCTTCGGCATAGAAAATAATTACTTGATTTCAATCTACGAAAAATTTAGGCCTATTAGCATCGACGGTACCCATTATAAGAAAACTACGAACATACACTGTACGAACTTGATAACCATAATTTATTCAAGAATCATTAATCTGTTTAACTTAAATCAATTTCACGTGATTTTCTTTATTAAAAAAAAAGGTGAAATCTATTAACTGTTATTTTACTGCCCCCCAATTTCCTCAAATTAGGTATACCTAAAGTTTGAGAGCCGTTGATGAGGGTATGCTTGACAAGCTTGTGTCCCGGTTACGTGACATGTAATACCTTTTTTTTTTTTTGTTTATTTCTTATTACAAGGCATAATAACAGTTCCTTAACTCATTTTCTGCCAAACTGTTGAACAGTTTGTCGGCAGATGTTACTCTCATTTACATTACACCTTATCATGTTAATAACAGCTAACTTATTGATAACAGCTTATAAACTAGTGCTATTAGTGTAAGTGACTATGCTATATATTTTTAATTATGTATAATTACATAGTTTCTCAGCAACTATTCTAAATGATCAATTGTTGACAGCAATTATCTACGTGACTACATAAAATATACAAATTCTAATTATGTTCGTTGTTACTTAGATTTAACCTATATTTATATTTTCTGCATTTAATGTTTCAAATACAGTTCCTTAAGTGACTTCTTATACATATACTTAGTTCTATACTTAGTTTCGAAATCCTTCGGCAGATCGTTTACCAACCTAGGCACAAGATATTCCCTCGTACGTGTTCCATAAAAATTACATGCTCTATAGTTTTGTACTAATTGTTGCTTAGCCTCATTGCGGGTAGCATATTTGAAGGTCCTTTTTTCTTTGTATTTATTTTTATCAAACTGTTCTAATAAAATTAGGTACTTTATTTTAACATTTACGGGTAATATTTTACATATTTTAAATAATTTACAATATTCCTTATTTAAATCATCTTTTGTTTTTTTACTGACTAATCTCTTCAGAATTCTCAACTGTATATTTTTAACTACCTGCAAATACGTCGGGAATGTAAGTCCGTAACAACTTAAGCCGTAACTGATAACAGACTCGACTAGCGCGTGGTATACACTATACAGGGTGCCTCGGTTTAGTATGTTACACAACTGATAAAATTTGCATAATATTATTCTAAGTTTATTGTTAACATTGTTTATGTGTTCTTTCCAAGAGAATTTATTATCTATCGTTAATCCTAGATATTTAATTGTAGGTACTTCTTCTAGGCTGTTACATTTACAGTTATCCCCATTATTATGTAGGCAGCTATAAGAGTGATCAGTTATATGCACATTACCTATTATGTTTTTATTGTACGGAGAATATATCCGAATAATTTTAGTTTTATTAATATTAAGAATAATTCCATTATCGTGTGCCCATTTTACTACATTATCAAAATCTTCTTGTACTTTCATTTGTATCGCATTTACATCATCACCACCGTACAGTAAACACATGTCATCTGCGTACATATATTATGTGCTACAATGTTTAACTACGTTAGTTATGCTATTCACATGCATTATATACCCGACCGGCCCGTACACTGACCCAGTTGGTACTCCGTACTTGATCTTTCCATCAACGCTGCTGCTTGTTAAATCTATCACGACTTTCATATGTCTTTCATTAAGGTATTCTTTGAACCACGTGTTGACATATCCTCTAATACCACATTCATCCATAGCCCGCAACAAGCCATCATGATCCAAGGTATCGAACGCTTTTTTAAAATCTATGAATACAGCAACAACCTGTTTTCTACGATTCAAATAATTATTAACGTCTTCAGTAAACTGCGCAAGTGCCGTTGATGTGCTTCTATTTTTTCTAAATCCGTGCTGTTTGTTACATAGAATTTCATTATCTTCTAAAAATGTTGTTATTTGTCCAACTAAAGTTTTCTCCGTTATTTTATTAATACTATTTAATATTGCTATCGGTCTATAATTCGTAAAATCTCTATGACTGCTTTGCTTGAATATAGGTCTTATTATTGATACTTTTAATTCGTCGGGGTATTTACTTTTGAGCACACTTAAATTAATGAATTTTGCTAAAATTGGACAAATTTTTTCCTTTATATATTTAATATCTTTTATTCGAATACCGTCGGAACCCGGTGACTTGTTGCAGTCTAGCCCATCTATCACTTTTGCAACATCCCTTTCATTCACTTTTTTATATAAAAATGTCACATTACTTTCGCTCACGTAACTTGACCTTTGTAGGAACAATTGATTACAGTGATGTTTAACTATGTCAATTTCATTTGTGAATGTTTCACAGAAATTGTTACACACTATATTTAAATCTCGAGTCTTACACATATGCTTTCTAATTACATCATCTACATTAGGTTTTTTCCGTCCTAGCCAATTATTTATGTTTTGCCAGATTTTTCTTGTATTCCCCTTACACATACACTGTGCTATTTCTTCTCTCTTGAACCTATTTTTCGCAGTGTTTATTAATCTGTTGGTCTTATTTCTCGCCTTGGTATATCGTAGTCGTAAGTTATTATTATTTGGTTTTGATTTCCATTGTCTAAATAGTAAGTCTTTGTATTCCATCAAATTTAATAGTGTACGGTCAATCCACGGCTGAGTATTTCTTTTCGATTTAGTATTTATTTCTATTTTTGACGAGTTATATATTTCTTTAAAAATACAATACAGTTCTTTATATAATTGCAAGGGGCATTCTATATTTAACAATTCGTTCCAGTCCGTACTATCTAACTTTTTGTTTATCATATTCTGACACAATATCATTTTTTTACCACTTTCTAACTCATCCTGTATATCGTGTGCTATCGTCAAACCGGTTAGGTAATGATCTGCGAGCTTGGTGGTAAGCGTATACGCTGCGAGCTCGACCGCAGCGTCAGTCCGTGCGAATATATGGTCGATGCAGGATGCAACCCGGCACCCCGCCACCACCACTTCGCGCGTGACGCATCGTATGCCACACTGTAGACCATGTATGCTTAACATATTCAGGTACCGTGTAGTCACCTGCCATAGTATATTATTGTACCATGAGCTAGATTAACACATTTTATCATCATCCATCAACCCGCGGGTGAAACCGCGGGGCGCAGCTAGTAGAACATAAAAATAATCTTTGATCTCCGGTATCCTAGCAACGGTTGTTGATTGTAAATATACAGTTAATAAAAAGCTAAAGAATTAATTTATTATTTTAGATGTAGTTATATAACATTCTGGCGACGAGGAAATGACCCAAATGTTTATTTTTGAAAGTTTCGACGCAACAAGCGAAGAATGGGAGTATTACATACAAAGATTTATGATCGCCCTTGAGTTTAACGGTCTAGACAACAGCGAACAAAATAACACGAAACGAAAACAATTGTTGTTGTCTAAGGTAGGACCTGCAACATTCAAGGTACTTGTAGATCATTTTCGTCCTATTCCCATAACACAAAAAACTTTCGAGGAGATAGTCGAAGTTTTAAATGAACATTATGGTAAAAGAACCTACTTGCTTTCTGAAAGAGTAGTATTTTCATCAAAACAAAGAAGCGAAAACACATCTATACAGCAGTTTGTATTAGAACTACGTGCTCTTGCCGGTCACTGCGAGTTTGGTCCCAATTTGGAAGAACGTATACGAGATCAGCTCGTAATTGGAATCAACAATACAACCTCAGACCGAATAATTTATTTGGTCTGAGAATACAACATGGCAACAAGAATTAATACGAGCTCATCCCAATAACAGTTCCAAATTATCTAGTGTAGTGAGAACGGCACGTGAATTAGAACAAGCCACAATTCAGAGTGTACGTATTGGGCAACAAACTCAACAACAGGTCCCCGAACATAATTCAGAGAATCTCATAAATAAAGTAACGAAGAAAAAAAATAATCAAACGCAACAAAACACTAAGAAGACGAAAAAGTGTGTTTTTTGTGGGCATAACTATCATTCACAACTAACTGACTGTCCTGCAAGAGGTGAAAATTGTCATAACTGTGGGAAGAAAAATCATTTTGCGTCAGTTTGTCTGTCTAAAAAAAGCAACGAACAATACAATTTAGAACTCGGCGATTAAATGAAAATGATTCTGACACAACTGATACTGAAAGCGACCAAAGCAGAAACACGTATCAAATAAATGCGCAAAGCCATGCTACAAAAGTTATGATTTCGACCAAATTAAATAACAAATGCGTTGAAATGCTATACGACCCAGGAGCAGTTCATACAGTTATAGGACGAAAATTATGGAAGAAAATTGGCCAACCAGAACTGCAAAAATGTAAAAATTTGGCCGCATATACCGCTGTCGAAGTTGAAACAATGGGTACGTGTGAAATATCTGTATCAGCTTTTAAGACAACAAAAATTCTTCAAGCTTATGTCACTAAACAAAACGATATCCCTTTGTTTGGATTAGATTGGTGTCTAAAATTTGGCTTACCTATGCCAGAAGGTGCAAAAATTTGTAATGTTAAAACTCAAAAACAAAGTAATAAGAATATAAACATTCAGGTTAATTCTGAATCAACATTAAAAAAAGAACTATTAAATGATTTCAAGTCCTTATTTGACGGTAAGCTAGGAACAATCAACGGATATTGCGCAAAAATACATATTCCAGAAGATGTCATACCCAAAGCTTTTCGTCCTCGACCAGTACCTCTGGCACTTCGAGATCAAGTAACAAAAGAACTGGAACGCCTTGTAAATGAAAATATATTAGAGCCCATAGACACAATAACAACTCCTATCGAATGGGCTAATCGTTATAGCCTTAAAATCAAATGGAAACGTACGCATTTGTGCTGATTTTAAGGTAACTATAAATCCATATGTTCAAACAGACGACTATCCATTGCCCAGATTTGAAGAAATAACATGTAAGTTAGCTGGAGGCGAGCTATTTACAAAAATCGACCTTAAAGACGCATACTTACAATTATCTGTTCATCCTGAGTCCAGAAAGTATTTAACAATAGCAACACACAAGGTATACTTCCGCTATAAACGTCTTCCTTTTGGAATTTCATTTGCACCGTTTGTTTTTCAAAGAATTATGTATCAAATACTTAGCGGCTTAGATGATACAGTATGTTTTTTAGATGATATTTTGATTACAGCGCCATCTATGTCAGAAAATGTGAAGCGGGTAAGAGCTGTACTACAACGGCTATCAGCAGCTGGGATAAAAAGCCAATCATCAAAATGTTCTTGGTTTCAAGAGAGTGTTACTTTCTTAGGCCATAAAATAGACAAACGAGGTATACATCCTACAGATGAGAGGATCGAGGCAATTAAGAACATGCCAATGCCAAGAAACGTGACTGAACTTCGGTCATTTTTAGGTTCTATAACCTACTATGGCAGATTTATTGAAAACCTGCATGTTCGGTGTACGCCACTTTACAGACTGTTAAAGAAAGGTCAAAAATGGCACTGGACTGAAAAAGACACTCGTATTGTAGATGAGCTCAAAAATATACTAAGGTCAACGGATACTCTTGCTCATTACGATTCACAATTACCTATTTTCTTGAGTAGTGATGCATTGGACAAAGGAATTGGTGCCGTTTTGTTTCATAAACAAAATAATATTATGAGACCAGTGGCATTTGCTTCAAGAACATTGAACGAAGTAGAAGGCAGATATTCAACAATAGACAAGGAAGCATTGGGAATAATATATGCTGTTACAAAATTCCATCACTACTTGTATGGCAGGAAGCTTACATTGCTTACTGATCATAAGCCTATGGAAAGGATATTTGCCCAAGATCGTGAAACACCTAAAGTAGCTAGCAATAGATTGCTAAGATGGGCCATGGTTTTAAACAGTTACGAATACAATATTTGTTATCACCCAGCGAAAGAGAACACTCCAGCAGATGCACTATCGCGCTTGCCTTTGGTTAGCACAAAAATGGCAATAGAAGAAAGAACTGGGCTACCAAAATTTGCACATCTATTAAATCTAAGACTTAAAAATGTTCCCATCACACGTAAAAACCTCAAGGAACAAACCTTAAAAGATAACTTTCTCAACAAAGTAAAGAGTTATATAACAAGTCATTGGCCAGAAAAAAAAGAACTGTCAAATGAATATCACTCATATTTGAAAAACGACACGAAATGTCATACGAAGAAGGAATTTTACTATGGAATGGAAGAATATGTATTCCAAAAAATTTACAAAAAGATTTTCTTGAAATGCTCCATGATGGACATAATGGAGTGAATGCAATGCAATTCTTAGCAAGACTGCATGTTTTCTGGCCTAACATTGATAGAGATATAATTGACTTTTCAAGACGTTGTAAGTATTGTCAACAATCCCGGAAAAATATACATGAGACGCCTGTTTATCCTTGGGGTGTGCCACCAGAGCCGTGGCACCGACTTCATATTGCTTTTGTTGTATCTGACAACGGGCCGCAATTTATAGCTGGAGAATTCAATGCATATTGTAAGCAACTCGGAGTTTCACATATTCAAACTACGCCGTATCATCCTAGAACGAATGGACTCGCAGAACGAGCAGTACGAACGTTTAAAGAACGTATGTTGGCAGCAGACGCAAATCAAAATGTACATCAACGCCTCAACAAATTTCTGAAAGCTTATCGGAGCACACCACGTCGATCTACAAACCATACACCTTTTGAATTAATGTTTGGAAGAAAGATGCGAACCACGTTTGATCTTCTAAACCCGAACGTCCGTGAAAATTTAGAAAAAGCTCGATTGAAACAAGAGTTTGGAGGAAATAAGAAAAAAAACATAATGATTTCAGAATATAAACAGGGAGACAAAGTTTGGATAGATAAACCAACTGAAAGGGGTTCAGAGCCTATAAAACAAAGAACAGGACCATATTCTTACGAGGGTGTTATAAAACAAAGAACAGGACCATATTCTTACGAAGTTAAAACAAACAACAGAATAAAAAAGAAACATACTGATCAGTTGAGAAACCGTTTCGAGGAGCACGTTTCATATTATAATCCACCAACAACGACGGAAGTGCCCAGCGCTATAGATGATATTCCAATAAGCAGACAGTCACAACCAGATGTTGAACCACAGAGCACCACAACGCCACAATCTCACCTACAGTCCGACTCCGAGCAGGAAAGCAACACGGACATGCCCACAACGAGTGCTGCCTCACGCCGCTCAGAACGAGCTAGGAAGCCACCAGCTCGTTTTGGTTTTTGGGGAATAATGTAGTATTATAGAACATAAAAATAATCTTTGATCTCCGGTATCCTAGCAACGGTTGTTGATTGTAAATATACAGTTAATAAAAAGCTAAAGAATTAATTTATTATTTTAGATGTAGTTACACAACTCACTTTTGGTGACAGTGTGGTCAAAGATGTTAACAGACTAGAGAGATAGGTAAGAAATATTTTTTTCAACATCACCTTGTACCTAGCGCAGAAGTCCTTACATTACACAACTTACTTTTCTCTTGAGTGGAATGAAAACTTTAGAATGAGATGTTATGTTCAGCTTTGATTACGTTTTTAAGGTTGATGGCGTCTGCCTCCCCACGATGGCGGCATTTTTATGTTATTGTCTCTATAAAGTTCTAAAATTGTGCTTTTGTATTCGAGGACGGAATAACTAGCTTTACAATATATTGACTAGATTAGCATATATTGACATTAGAACACTACATGGAAGTACGATTATGCAAAAATATTTTAGTTTTAGTACCTCTATATAAAAACATGAAAGCTTTTTTCCTCCACGCGGATAGTGTGTGGTGATAATAATATGCTGTACACAATCATGACTTCCAGACGAAGACTTCAAATACAAGTAAGTTTTAAAATAGTCAGAGAAACATCCGGTAAATTTAACTCGAATCCTAGCTGGTTGCTTAACAATATTCTATATAGTTTTTATATCATTCGAATAAGAACCGTTTATATTGGACCTCTTGGTACATTTTGTAAAATCATTTATTCCTTACGTAAGATGAAATTCGGAACGAATTCCGGGAAATCTGCAAACAGCTAAGAATTCCAAAATAGTAGAAAGTTCTTCAATTTAAGGACCAAGTACTATTGTTTTAACACCAAAAGTTTTACCAATCGAAATGTTTTCCTGCAGTTGCTTCGAATTTAATATTGTTATCGATGACTAAACGCTAGTTTCAAATTGAATAAAGTCACAGTAGCTGCAACTCCATATATCTATTATGTGATAAATCCTTTATTAGTGAAAACATGTGTAAGATAAGATACTTTATTTGTGAAAACATGTGATGTCATACTTATAATTATAACATGCATGTGGTCTTAAACTTATCTCTCTAAAAACGTATATATTTACCAATTGTTAGCTACAACAAAGAGCAGTGAGTCACGATCGTGCCTATATAAAGGCGAGTTGAGCCGTCGGCCGTTATCTCCCCGTCGCCGACCACGGCAGGTATTGGACGATCCGGATGACCTCATCGCAGCCATTACGTTGGCAGCTTTTTTTTATGCCTTATAGATTAGTCTTTGACCACTATCTCACCTGATGGTAAGTGATTATGTGGTCGAAGATGTTGTTATTACTGGCTCTCAAGGACAGCTGCCGGAACACACCGTTAGGTGTTTGGCGACAGGTTTTCTACTTGAGGGTGGTAGCTAGCCAGGCGGGCATTCGCAAAATGCCCTACCATCATACTATAACGACGGCCATCCTAAGACAACAACCG
Organism: Plagodis dolabraria; assembly: GCA_963854805.1. Taxonomy (NCBI): domain Eukaryota; kingdom Metazoa; phylum Arthropoda; class Insecta; order Lepidoptera; family Geometridae; genus Plagodis; species Plagodis dolabraria. The sequence goes on along the minus strand of OY978441.1, from coordinate 39,719,249 downwards.
GGACCGAAGCTTCAGACAGCTTTAGCGTCATCCGCAAGTCGTCCAGGTAACATCCCCAGGTGTGCGGTAATCAGAGGTTACATAATCAAATACCGTGCTCGCCGGCGAGCTCGAGGCAAAAATAAAGTCCCGATTAGTGTATCTCCAAATAGTCACAGAGTAATTTTCCGTAATGCCCATTCTCAATGGTGCAACACTGCAGTTGTCTGCACTGCAACTCGGCAACGACTCAAGCCAAGGACCAAAACCACAGTGGTGCCATTGTGCTCGCTGTCAACCCCTCCTATAGTAGCGGCACGTTTCCGGCGTCTGCAGGAGACGGAGGTAGAAGGCGCTTTTCGCCTTCTAAGCCCGTCTCGGGAGAAGTGCCTTTGGGACTTCTCTTTTTTTTTTTTTTTTTTTTTTTTTTTTATACTGAACTGGGTAGCACTTGACCACTATCTCACCTGATGTTAAGTGATGATGCGGTCGATGATGGAGCGCGCTTACCCAGGAGATACCTGTTCACTCGCGTTTTGAAGACCCCCATATTGTACTTAACCGGAAACACAGACTCAGGCAGGGTATTCCATTCCCTGGCGGTTCGTATAATGAACGAAGAAGCAAATCGCTTTGTTCGGGTAAATGGAATATCTACCATATAGCGGTGGCGCTTCTGAGTATCCCTGGATGTCCAGTTAAAGAATGGGGATGGCGGAATCAAATCATGTAGTTCTGTGGCACACTCCCCGAAATGTATCCGATAAAAAACCGTTAAGCAAGCGACTTTGCGGCGATGCTCGAGACTTTGGAGTCTCTTGCTTACAAGTTGGTCGTCGTTAATGAGTCTCTTGGCTCTCCTCTCAATAGCTTCCAGTGTCTCCAGCTGGTATTTGGCAGAACCATCCCAAAAGTGAGAACAGTACTCCATACACGACCGGACTTGCGCTTGATAAAGATTAAGCAGCTGTCCCGGTGTGAAGTAGTTGTCTCCCTCTCGGGCTATAGTAGGGTCTGCCTTCGCCCAAAATCCGGTGGAGCTGGATGACCGAAAACAATATCCAGGATCTATGTCCTCCCTAAAAAAAAAGCCGGCCATTTAGTCTCGATCGTGCGCTCATTAAACATGTATTTCTAATTTTTGTTTATTATTTTTTCATAACGTGCAGAGCCAAGTTACTCGCCGAACCAGCAACCAGTGATGACGTCACTCTGCGACCTTTTCATAATATAAAGTTTAAGACAGGTTTTTTTTATATTGTTTATTATATCATTCAATATTTCTTATATCCTAAACATACTAAATATATACTAAACATACCGTATATAATTTACAAGTCATTTTTAACGATTCACAAACATTTTTATGTAATTATAATTCTCAAAACGAATATCTTCACCAATTGTAAACTACAACAAAGAGCCATGATCGTGCCTATATAACATCTACATATCCTTAACAGGAAAATTATGCGAAATTGACACTAGATATAATATATTTTTATACTTTTTGAGTATTTTATTAAAATATAATTTTATGTTTTCTTAAAATACTTTTTAAAATATTTGTTATTATTAAGTATACATTTCCTCTGAATCTATGACTTTTGCAACTTGAACCCACAGTTATAAGTATTTAATGGGACGAGCGGGCTGACTCGCAACGTCAAGGTAAATAAAATGTTGTTATCGAAAAAGCTACTGTATGGACGTTCTACTCCAGAGACTATGAGTTTGTTATTGCAATCACGTGTCTTCGCTTACTTTTAGTTATTACATCGTAGGCGACCGCCGCGCCACCTATGGTAGACTGGATTGGACACGCTGTTGAATTATTATGAAGGAGCTCGTAAGGGTGATATCGATAATTGGAAGAAGTTGACTCCATTTTCTTTCAGTAGCTGGTTAAGTTGGAGCGATGTTGGCCCAGTGGCAGTTAGGGGCAACGGTCGATTGGGTGGTCACAGGTTCTCATCCACCGCGGGCACGAGCTTAACCGTTTAGTGGTAGGACATACTACGAAGTCAACTCGTACATCAATTGTAAGTGATGTTGATCACTTCGTTACAGTGAAATAGTGAACACAAAAATAAATAAACCTGTTGGGGAACTTTGTAGCTTTAATACTTGAAGATATCGTAAACAAGTTTTAATATGTGAAGAGTTAAAACATATAACTGACTAGTTAAGACGTGAGTTCCTGACGCCGCAGCATATTTAGTGGTTGTGCTTAGTGCTTAGTCCAATACTGATTAGCTGTCGTGGTAAGTAGATCAGTATCGATCTTGGTTCGCACGTTGTTAGACAACATAAATAATTAAAAATGAAAGAAAGATGGCGTTCGCAATTTAAAAATAAATATTTATAGTGGTAGATATGGAAAATCTAATAATCTGACTATCCTTTCCGAGATGTGATGGCGATAAAATTTCAACACACATCCTCCCACACTGGCCGCCCGCTGTCCAAAGAACCAGATAACTTCTCCTGAAAATCGTTAGTGAAATCTTCGCTCCACTTTGCCATCATCTATTTAAAAATGAGATAAGTACTGTATACTTATCTGCGACCTACAAGCTGTGCTACAAAAATCAAGCAAACAAACGCATGTCCAATCCAAGCGGCGGGCGTTGCCGCCACCGAACACATTGCTGTTCTGTTTCTCTGCGAGACGCGACGTCCCGCCTTCATCCTCACCAGCAGTGTGGTCGGTGGGGGCGCAGTCGTCCACTAGGACTAGGAATTCGCTAACCACTAAACATGACAATCTCATCCAACTTTAGCAACCAAGAGCCTGTGGCTACGCTGGCAAAGTGTTACCATATTTTGTTGTTCGAAACCGATTCGTGTCAAATGAAAAAAGTTTCTCATCTCGCTTCGATTTAAACTTCGTACTCTTTGGAGCCCAACTGTAATTTAATCGATTTTATACGAAGTTTGGCTTCGCTTGAACACAGAACTTTTCTAAAGTAACGGTAAAATGTCATTCTATTTATGTCATGTTGTGTAGGAAGTTTTTAATGTTACTACATAGATACCTATAAAATCAAGTCTTCTAAATTATATGGCAATAGAACATGTAAGGTACCTAATATTTGTAGGTAATGTGTGATCACATTCAGATTGACTGAGCGCCACCAGTATTAGTAAAGATTATACATAACAACATTTCCATTACAGGTACTTATCAAATAGCCTGATGTTATACCGCTACGCAATGTTTGAGAGGAAAATATCTGTCCATTTGCTTGATACAATCATATCTGGATGAAAGAGAGTTTTTTCACACGCCAGGCCGTGAGCGAAAAATACTTTTATTTGGAGTTAATTAATATTTTTTACATTCGTACTGACATAAATAAATAGGGGCTGGCAAATTTGTTCATTTTAAACCATTTATGTTACGAAAGTCTATCTCAAAACAAAACTAGTTAGCAATCTAAAATGTCAGTACCTATATCTTAATATTTCAAAATGTGTACTGTGTCCCGTATGTATGCAACTTATACTGAAAGCTGATTTATTATGTAGTCTTGAAGCTGTGAAAACCAATAAACATATTTTTCTGTTGTAATACGGAACCTTTATAATTCGAGGCCCGACTCGTCCTTGGCAAGTTTTATGTATTGTATTGTCTAAACTACAACGTTGCAATAAAGTATTAATACGTAAATATTACCAGACTCTGACTGCTTGCTATGCTACTGAACATAATATCCTTGTCAGAGGAACTCAATAAATCGCTACATGAATCGAATTCATGGACACAATTTCAAAGCGACGCTTGAAGATACATAACCATTGCGCAAAGAACGTACAAAAAATTTTAAACATAAATTTTAGTTATGAATTTAATTGATATACTATTTAAATTGGCAACAAAGTTATTATGAGCCTGACTCATAGTAACTTTGCATGAGATAATTATTATTTTCAGTCTATTCAAAGTAATATACTCGGGATCATGTATGACACACAATTTAATCGTCATTCATAGCAAACGAATTTCGACTAGAGTCTACAGTTCAATTAAATTAAGAACAAAACGAAATCGTAGACGAAATCAGACCATCCGGAGCATGCGCCATTGAAAAATAAGTCTTTTCGAAATCAACTAATGCAGTTACAGTTCGTCTACTGTATATATAACTCCGTGCTCTGTTTGACTTACTGATTGTAAAAATTATTTGAACGTCTGGGACAAGAGTGGACTCAAGGGTTCTGCTTACATTAGCCAATTTTAAAATAAAATAACCTTCTATACAGTCGTTATTTAAAAACCCCAGAACGACATTGTATCAATTTATAAATTCAATATTTGGGACAACTCCGTCTGTTATCGTCATTATACTTTGTAAGGTAACGTTATCTACGTGTGGAAGTAGTCCAGACCTCCAGATTGCTAAATGCCATTAACAACAGAGCGGAATCCAATTAATACCATCTGTTCCGTTCTGTTGGATAGGTAGATCGATCGGCCGCTACCGAGACTGGAGAACTGCTAGAGCCATTATGTCACCTAATGTGACCTAACGACCATGTACTATGTCACCGGCTACAGCATATCTACTTTTAACTATTCTTGATATAGTTTTAAACTATATTTAAGGCTGAAGCTAATATATTTTGCTCGGATGATAATTACATGCGTTGTAACAATCAGTTCACTTAATTAAACCTCAAACGGTTCTTAGATGATAATTTTCTATATAAATATATACATTGGGCGGAATGCATCATTCTATATCGTCTCCAGAGGCATCTCATTTGCCGTTAGTTTGTACTCACGAATGCGTGCCGTTCCATACTCGTGTATTACAAAGCGATCATACATTACATTTTATTCTTTACTGTATATACTTTTAGTATTTACACACTAAGACGTGTACAAACGAGGCCTACACGTATAAATGCGTATCAATAGCTTACTGTTTTTTTTTATATGCTCGATAGGTTAGCCTTTGACCACCATCTCACCTGATGGTAAGTGATGATGTGGTCGAAGATGTTGTACAGGCTAACCTAGAATTACTGGCTTTCAAGGACAGCTGCCGGAACACACCGTTAGGTGTTTGGCGACAGATTTTCAAATTGAGGGTGGTAGCTAGCCAGGCGGGCATTCGCAATGTGCCCTACCACCATGCTGTAACGACTGCCATCCTAAGACAACAACCGGGACCGACGGCTTAACGGGCCCTCCGAAGCACGGAAGCGCTCAGTAGTAATGTCACCAGCGGTCACCCATCCAACTCCTGACCGCGGCGGACGTTGCTTAACTTTGCTGATCGATTCAGAATGGCAAAGCAAACTTCGCTACGAGCGCTTCAAAGTCTGTGGAGGGGCGCGGTGTGCCGTCGTTAGTTAACATGTGTGTAGCGGTGCGCACCACAGAAAAGAGAAAGCAATAGAAAGGTGAAGGGGGCGTGTCCCGCGAGCCTTACATGCTCCTAAACAGGAGTATTTACGTCAACGGACTATAATGCTACTGACAGTCGACCTGCGGTTAACGCGCCGCATGCATCTCTGTAAATGTATATGAAAATGCCGCGTTGTGCTGTTATAAATTGCAGATTCAATAGCGATGTCACAAATGTAAAGAAAGTAGGAATATCCTACCACCGAAAAGCATAATAAATTGTTCCTAAATGTTTTAAATTTCGCTGATGAACAAAGTCGGTGCAATCTGACATATAGTGATTGATGATTTTTTATCGACAAAATGTTGTCGATAAATTGTTAGTTACTAAATGTCACCTCATTCCAATATATAATTTGGAGCTTTCTTGTTAGACCTACAAAAGCAATAACCATCTGTTCCTCTGCTTTTAGTGCATATAGAACTTTTATCAGGACGTAAAAATACACGTGTTGATCAGAAGGTTAACATCAATTAAATTAACAAATTATTCAAATATTTTCAAGAACAGACAATTTTTCAAGGTTAGGATTTCAACTTAAACTCTTATTTTGTGGCTCATTTGGGCACCACCACAATTTCGCCAAATGTCACGTAGTTAGATAGACCATCAAACGAAGGAGATTGTTTAGTTTTAATGAGTTATGTCCGGTGAGAACTGGCCAAGGCAAAAGTGGTGCCGAAACATAAGATGTTAGTTCATCTGTCTACTGGACGAACACAAATACACACACACCCTCACACATACACCCTCACACACCTTCACACACACACCTACAATTTTTTTATATATAGGGGAATAGGGGAAATATAGAACACCTGGGAACAACTTTTGGATAAGTTATATAATATGTAGAGAGAAGAGTTTATTTTGGGACAACTGAAGAATATGTGATTCACATTTCCTTCGTCCAAACCACATTCACAGAGGGAGTTATCCCTAATCTTAAGTTTGGCCAGGAAGACTGGGTTATAGGAATGGTTTAGACGCAGACGGCATATTGTAGAGGTTGTCACTTTAGCAGCTTTTTGGAATTTTGAGAACCAGAGTTTATTGGGAATCTCAGGTTGAATGTTACCATAGAATTAACTTTTTAATATTCTATAAATTTGCCATTTCTGGTTCCAAGATTTTTTAAAGATGGTTTTAAAGTCGAACAGATATCTAGCGAGAAAAGTTGGGGAAATGTCCTTGACAGTCTGTATGAATGGCATTTGTAGCACAAGAGTCAGCTGATTCGTGGCCTACTATACAGGCGTGACCGGAAATCCAGGCTAGGATAAAATTTATGCCATGAGAGCTACATTCGAAAAGGGCATTTCATTTTTTTTTTAAATTGGGAACCTAGATTTGGACTGAAATGGGTCCGCAAGAATAGATTGGAGGCAGCTTTTGGAGTCTGAAAATATGATAGTTTTATTCAGATTGTGTGATATATAGATCATCTTAAGTAAATAAGTTACGAGAACTGAAAACTAACTATTCGTTATGTATTCCTAGATATCCTAAAACTTGTTAATATTTGACATTTTTAATAACCGCTCATGTTTTATCTGTGTTCATTCTGGACTAGCCAATGACGAACCATCCTGTCTAAGTTCGGATTGGCTGATACGTTGTGGTGGCAACTCCTGATTGGTTGTGGTAAATATGGCGGGTAGTTTCATAAAGAGGCGACAGACACTTGGCACCAGTCATTGATATAAAACCAATGTCTCACCTTACTGAGCCTCTCTCTGTCTTGATTCTTCACAAGTGACTTCCGCATCGAGACCTATTGCTGATTAAGTTAAGTGTTCTATTATTTATTTGTTTAGTGTAACATAACTGCTGTTCACGTGTTGTTATGGGTTTAAGTTTGTTGGCTTTGTTCTTTTGTTCTTCCTAAATAGTATGTCCATTTGATTATATCGTTGCGAATGGTAACTATAAACTTATACAGAATTAATCCTTGTGAACCTAATGTATTATGTTTATTAAAGTGCTCAATGTGTTCCTATAAATGTTGTATCTTTTGATTTTACCTTATGATTCCCTTTTCGCAGAAAATCTAGTAAGATAGGTAGTTAATTACTAATTCAACTAATAGTACCTTATTACATGGAATCGCATCCTGCCAAACATCTTATAAGTTATTGAGCCTATATATTTTTGCATAAATAACTGCTCCCTATCCTGGCAAATCTCACAAACTCATCTGCAATTTACCTCTTGTTATATACGAGTACTCGTATACCACGACTTCGACCTTGACCTCGCCTATTATTTTTATGAACCCCTATCTGTGCCTATCTCTAATACCACCCTTTACGCGAATTCCATGTGTTTGTAATAATTTTACTACAAATAAGCAGGTCTATAACATATTATATCGAAATTAAACTGTGCTTCGCAGTAATAGCTTTATTTTATTTTTATCGTCTTCTTCTTATTCAGCATCTTCATTGCTGAAGGTCGTGTCTAGGTCTGAAGTAGTGTTAATCGCTCGATGTACTATGCTCTTCCACATGCTTCTGTTTTCAGCGGTCTTTTAAGCTTTTGGTATAGACATACTAGTGAGCTATATGGTTCAGCCAAGACGCTTACTTGCCTGTCATTACTACATATTCAAATGATTATATAAAACCGAATAAAACTTATTATAGCATAAACGCACAGCACATCAACGCACCACCTATAAATCGTTTTAGGTCGAAGGAAAAGTTTATCGATAAAATGTACTACATCACTGGCTAGGATACCACTTTTTGTACCGAATAAATAAATAAAATAAGATCAAATTTTACTAGCTAACCCAATAATTATTTTCTCGTAACCATTTTTTGTGCAGTTGTTTGTGAACTATTTTTCAATTGTCTTTTCTCAGATTTTACCAAGAGACGATTTTAAAATTGAAATCATACTTGACTGAGCTGAGACTGCACAATTACTGTAGCTACTGTACAAGCTATCGCAAGTTGCCAGATATTGTCAACTGGCAACTTGCGATAGCTTGACAAAGTTTACAAGAAATCCAAACTTACCACTCTTTAGATAAGGTGTATTTTCAACTGTTATAAATTGGCTTATTAAACGTTTCAATTGGGTAAAAATGGGACTAATCAGGAAATCGGATTTTTTGTAGTGAACAATAAAGATGTAATGTCACGTATCATTTACATGTGTTGAACTGGCTACGCTCGTTTTCTAAGGAAACTGACATGGCTGCCACTCTAAATAGTATTTTATATCTCTATGGTGCGCACTGTACTAGCACTGTACTAGCCATGTAACCGCCGTTACATGGCTAGGACCGAACGACTAGCCCCGCGGTTCAAGTCACGCAAATATGCACTATTTGCACTGTTTTCACGCAAACGGTCGGTTCATATCGCGCTAAACAGACACCATAGCATTATGAAGTCATCTAGGACGTCAGCTCCGGCTGTAAACAATGCACAAAAGTGGTAGTGCAGTGTGTGCACAAACGTCAAACTCAAATTTTGACAGATAGATGAGGAGATTTTTGTTCTTATGGTTATAAACTTATACGTAAAAAAATTTCACACTTTTTAGTGACCCTTGCTACTTACATACGGGATCGATTATCTTTCATTTTTAACATAAAGATAAGTAAATATTTTTCAGGTATTTTGTGTAACTCAAAAACGGCTTGACCGATTTTGATGAAATTTAAAATGAGACCAAACGACAAGCATTACCTTTCAAACCAAAAAGAATTTTCAAAATCGGTTCACCCAGTCCAGAGTTCTGAGGTAACAAACATTAAAAAAATACAGAAGAATTGAGAACCTCATCCTTTTTTGGAAGTCGGTTAAAAAACATCTTGTTCATAAAAGAATGGCTTGAAATAAAATACTTCTAATGTCGATAATTGAAGTGAAGGTTATTTTAAGGAGCAAATTGACAGTTAGCATATGTTATAAGCGCAGCTACTAATCGGTTCACATCGTCTGCGCGCACACAGTGCATATTCTCGTATTTCAGTTATAAACCGAGCGTTTGCAATTATTATTAATATTCAGTGACAGCAGTGTTTCCGTGATTCAAACCGTAGTGTAGATGTGCTGCGGCTCACTAATCACATCTATAGCGCACTTGCTTATTTTTAGTGGACTGGCGATAACGTGGTACAAATAAATTAGTTATCAATGAATAAAATAATATAGGCGGCGACTTACAACAATGAAACTTATGAAAGAACTTGTTGAAGTCGGTGATGCTAATCCAAAACACTGATCTCACATTACGATGGTCAGACTTCCACAAGTTATTTCATACTTTTCAAAGTAGGAAGTCGGTGCCGTTTTTAAATGAAATTTAAATTGGAACAATTTGTTTATGTTTATGTTATTTCTGATAGAAGAAGCTGGAGGCACACCTGATGTTAAACGGTAACCTCTGCCTATAACAGATGCATTTAGTCACAAGCAACGAAGTGCACTGCGCCCATTTAAATATACATTTTAAATAGACACAAGTAGAAATCAACGCAGAAATGTAACAAAATAGAAAACGTACCTACGACGTTTAAATTTTACCCGAAATAGCAACATCGGTCCCGAGACATTGAAAAAATTCGTATGCTTGGTCAAACTTCAGAGTGAATTAATATTCACTGTGGGGTTTTTGTTTATTAGTATTAGAAAATATACTTCTCTGATTATTAGGATGGATATGTCAAAATGTCTCTACGTAATCATGATACTAACTAATTGGCTCCAGATAGGAGGAGTTTAGTAATAAATTGATATTTCAGTGATATCAACATATTTTAGACCAAACAGGATATTAAATGTCCCCTTTGTTGTCAAATCACTTGCTTGCCCCACGTTGCGTATGAGACGTATTATAAAACTAAAATGGCGCCAAGACTAAGTAAAAACGTCACATCGTTCCCTCTATTGTAATTATTATTACATGAGCTATGATTCAAGGACATTAAAATATCTGACAAGGGACAGATATGTATATAAAACAGAATTAAATATGGGTGAAAAAACATCTCAGTGTTAAGTCTCTCCAATTAATAGTAATAATTTAGATTTATGGAAGTCAAACGTGATAACTGGTTTATCTACGAATAGTTGCGGGTAAGTTCCTGTCAGTTCGGCGCGGTTAAATATTTGTGTTACAAGTTATCGGAGCTTGTCGAGCAGAAAGTAGCTGCGCTCAGCTCAAGTTTATACTGAAAAGTAAGCGCCGCGTGCCACCACGGTTACTTACTCAAACAAACTCCGGCTTTGCCAAACTTACGCAAGCTTTCTATTTTTGCGCATTCGACAAATTCGCTGACACAAGATTAAAAATGTTATGAAAGAGCACAATGTTAATTACAGACATATACTTCCTTTAAACATAAACAAACTACAATTGTCTTTCAGCAATCAGGAAGTATAGCACCTGTCCCTGCAACATGAATCTAATAACCTCTACATATAATAATTACTAGGTCATCATCATCATTATCAACTGGTGAAAGACTCCACATTTTTGGGTGCAATATTATACAGACTTAAAGGCGTCACGCTACGTTCAAATTTGAAACAACGGAGCCTATGTCACTCCGTACTGGACCGTGTCTCTATTGCTATTATTATAAATGACAGAGATACAGAGAACAATAAGTACTGCATATTTTTTAAAGATTGCTTACCATCGTCAACTGTCAACATCTTCAAATACAGTGCGGTGGTTAAAACAGTTATCATTGACCTTTAGTAATAAAGAAACACCCACGTCCTACAATGAAACATAATCGTAGCGCGTCTACGCCGTAGCATTAGCTCAGTGACATTATATACAATTATTAAATATCTACGCTCAATATATGTGCCTAACTACAGTAACGAAATCATGCAAACGATATCACTTTCTAATAACACTGAAGACAACTTTTTTTTAAATAAATGCAAACGTTCATATTTAAAATGATTTTATTGTAAAAGAAACATTCTATCCTTCTCGTGACCTTGTGACTTGAATTATTTGTGTGTATTACGATTTTTAAGATCAATGGAAAACATAACTAAAACAAAGAATACCAGCCTTGTTAGAGTTGCAATCACGTTGATATTATGTTCTATTTTATATTGTAACAAAACTTGTAAGAAAATGCCTCGGTGGAAGATTTCGTCCCTTAATAAACTCTTTTCTGAATAAAGAAAAACAAAGGAGAGGTCACGGACGGCAGTTAATTTATTCTGACTTGTGGTGTTTTTGTTTTATTTAGCTTTCCAAGAGACTGAGTATAAGGGTACTTCCAATAGCCAAAATTATGAAAATAGAGACGATCTGTAGTTGTAGTATCATGAATGAATTAACAATTTGATTTAGACCAGCATCGCGGCGCGTTGTCCATTTTCTTGCTCGTAAACTTAATAATTTAGTTACTAAAAAGTTTATTCGCCCAAAAAGATATAGCGTTTGGTATTTTTTTAATTCAGAACCTATTTAGTTCTATATTCGTAATTAATTGATTTGTTAATTATTAATTTTATTAAACCTATTAAGTATAGACAAATATTATCAGCCAGAATACTGTCTTTAAGAAATCCTCTCTTAAATGTTTGGGGTTTGTCAAAACCCCTCAGCATATTTTATTACTTGTTGGGTTTCCGTATCAGAAACGGAACTTTACTACAAAGCCTCCGCTGTTAATCGGTCCAACCATCCGTTAAGTTTAGAATCCTTAATATGCAGCACGCTGGGATATTCAAATAATGAGTGTTTTTTTGTGAACTGACATCAAAATAAATAAAGGATTCCACATACCAGCAACATATTTTTTAAATGTTTTTATGTTTGTTTATCGTTACAACGGTAACACAAACAGTCATATTTGCCATGATTACAGTCGTAGTTAAATCTCTATGGTAAAACAATAAATAATCAAAACCAGCTAAATGCGTGTCAGACTCCTGCTAAGCACGCCGAACCCGGAGAAAATGTTTTAAGAATACATTAACATATTGTTTTAGAAAATCACTTAAAACATTAAAAAAAATATCACGTGACTATTCCACCTAATCTTCCTATTAAGCCGACGTGACATCATACACGCAGCGTAGCCAGACCGGAAAAAATTTTGGAGCGTTACGCTTCTACACGAAGCATCATCAGGAGGTTTTAACTCTTTGATCGCATGATTGCACCGTCGATCTGTGATTTTGACTGGCACTTGGCCTGTTTTATTGTACAATTGCTCAGCTGACGGCTGGATAAGTACTCCAAGGGATTAAAATTGTAACCACGACATTGCCAAAAATTCTACATTCCCGAAAAACAAAATGAAAAAATCCTTTTTGTATGTAATCTTAGAAATTAGCGAGTTATTATTCAACACTGCTTATAATATACTTCTTTTGCCTTCGTTGCTGAGTGAGTGGCATTTTCACCCTCCTTTTAATTTAATTACGTAGCCAGTTTTCTGTTCGTGACTTTATAGCGGCCTTTCTTCCGTTATCCTTAAGTGAAATTAATCAATTTCTGAAGTTAGTTCAATATTCGCCGTCAAATATTTAACGGTTCGTAAGCCCGCCTTCACTCAAGTGATGCCTGTTGTATCGGGAGATGGATAACTTTGACTACTACACACATATTTACCAGTACTGTAATAGTTTTACACCAGATAAGCTAAGTGTCGTAAGGTAAAGGTGTATACTTCGGTTATATCTATTACGTTCTAGAAGTTGAAATGTGTATCAAACCCTATAAATCTAGGAGAGTAATAAGATAGTAGATTAGCCACAGAGCTACAGTTAGAGCACTACAGGTGGAACACGGTGCAAACGTAAAACGGTACAGAATAATTAGACTCAGTAAAGCCATTTACAGGAAAATGGCTCTCATATAAAAATACAAAAAAAAAACGGAAAAGGCTTCAAAAGAACGAAAACAATTATTGAAATTATTATTATTGTCTGGTCAGTTTGATTTATATAAGAACTCTGATAGGGGTCTTATGAAATTATAAAAAGTCCTGTGCGCCTATTAAAACTGATCTACGCGTAAAGTAATTACTCATAATTAAAAATTGTGCGCTTTTCACCTGCTGCTAGCAAGATAAGTTGAGCTGCTAAACTTATTAAATTATGGTGTTTCCGGCTCGGATATTTCGTGCAAAAACCTTAATGTAAATGTAAAAGACTTAAGTACTATAGTAAAAGGCTAGTTACTACAGTTACATCAAACCTTACACAGTTACATTAATGCGTCTACATTATTTTATCCATCAAATCATAACTTTATAGGAAAGAGTAAATTTAAAATGCTGCATATAACTGTACAATTCTCAAAGCGTGGCTTTCTCAAAGGGTGGGGATTTGTTTTTAATGAAGTCGAAGAGAATACATTTATATAAAAAAAAACTGTTTCCAGATATCGAAGTGGAGTAAGACTAGTCGAGACGCATTAATGTTTTTCTGTTTTTTTTTTTTTGCTGCAAATAAGTCTTTGACCACAATCTCATCTGATGGTAAGTGATGATGTGGTCGAAGGTGTAAATACTTGACCAAGAACCTGGTTTTCAAAGACTGCTGCCGGAATACACCGTTAGGTGCTTGGCGACAGATTATCTAATTGAGGGTGGTCGCTAGCCAGGCGGGCATTCGCAAAATGCCCTACCAGCGTGCGGTGAAGCTCAAGCGCGCGGTGGGAGTCCATAGTCAATGCTACTGACCCAATACTGCTTCAAAATATTTTTACCTGATATATTCAAATTGTATAAATCTTTCTTCGTTTGGTAGATGTATGCACTGGTTGCTGCACTATCTGGTTTGTAACTAGAGAGTGTACTGGTTGGTGCACTATTTGGTTACAAACAAAAACTCTTTGATAACTTAACTTAGAATCACATGTTTTAGGGCTCCCCACGTTGTCCGGCCATCTATACTACTTCTAATGGACCTTATCACTTAAGACATAGGATGGAGGGTAAAAATTTTAGTTAATGTGTTATTATAGTCTGTGTACTCAGTAGCAGTAACACACTTTGTGAACGAGTTCGTCTCTAAGCGGGGCTCATGTTAGATACATTACAATACCATTTAACAAAATGAAGATTATTCTACTAAATAATAATAAAATCGAAATAAACCAATCCAAGGGATCTCCATACAGAAAATGTTTTATATTGAACAATTTTTAGTTTTGATTTATCATAAAAACGGTAGTTAATTCAAATATTAATCTTGGTGTGATTTTAGTACAAACTATAATAAAATTGTTAAACAAGCCAAGTGCGAGCCGGTTTACACTAATAATCCTAAACTGAATGAAAAATTACTAAGTTAATTAATAAAAACAATTTGTGGTAAATAGGTACTTTCTACAAATACGAGTTTGTGTGTTGGTAGCTGTGGTTGGTAGGAGCCCTCAGTTAGCGAGTTTGCTTACAATCACTGAGTTACCTTTTATTAAGCTACTAACACTATTACGTGCTAAGCGAATGTCACATTTACAAATAATGAGAGCAGAACGCGAATTCAGGTGATGCGGGATCGGTTCCAGCCCGGGAAACAATTATGTGTTCTCTAATAATTTGTAAGTGTTAAATGACCTATTCTTGGAACATCTATTAATTAATTATTAAATTGAACATATGTTTACACAATTCCAAATTAATGAAATAATTACCGACATAAGCGTAATAAATTAAGTATTAACTTCAAGCCGACCATAAAACGTTGTTGGTTATATTAGGACAGAACGAGAAAAGATACGTTTTTTATTGTAGCGCAATCGATGTAAGCCTGGATTCAGCGCTAAGCAGATGTTTCATTTCGTCGGTACATTTGTCGTCGGAGAAAAGATAAAACGAACGCAGTTTTTTCCTTGAGCAATTGAATAGCATTAGTAAATAAAGGACTTACGTGTACGGATGGGACTCACATGGCTTTATATTAAATAAATTACGAGAATTCATCGTCTTCATAAAGCATTATTCTGGATAGGTTCATAATCAAATCGTATATTTATTGACAATAGCTTTTAATCAGTTATTTTTATCGTGTTCAGCAGACATGTGTTTGCAACTTAAAATGCGGCGGCACATACGCAGATTGTGACATAATTATATAATATATAAACTGTCGCAGGTGACACGTAAAACTCACTCAGCCATATATTAAAACAGAAACGTTTTGTATTACAGTTGTGTTCAAGTTTAGATGCTGAGATCAATAGAAAAAAATCGTGTCTGTTCCATCACGATATCATTAAAAAAAACTTGCAACTCTTTACAAATTACTACTCTCATAGGACGGCTGCTTTGGCACTTGTACTGGTCACGCCACTCTTTCAGTGTGAGCCATGCAGTACAATCAAGTGTAACACTTTGCTAAAATGTAATAAGTCAAACCGCAAACTTTGCAATGGTCCCGCGTACAATTCCATATGATATTGTTTGACATGCCGATTAAAAGTGCCGAGTGAGGGTAAAAACCGTTTAACTTCTGCAGATCGCAGAAATTAAAGGACACTTTCATACAATATCTATAAGAATTAGAACATTTCTATCAGAATCACAAAATCCCTGAAAATTTTCTGTACAAGAATTTAGGAAACACGAACATATATATATATTAATAAAATTGCATGTCAAAAATGTTCACGTAACTGTCATTTTAAACCAACTTGATAGTATATTCTAGTGCTTCCTTATTATGTATTTACTTTTCAACATTACAAAATAAAATTAAATTTTATTAATAATATACCTGCAGTATAATGAAATAATTTTCTTTAATTATTTTCTAACTTAACATTATATTGTAGCACTAGCAATTTAATTATTGACATTTCAACATTACAATTAAAATAACATAAAATGTAATAGTTTACCTACATACCTACGGCGAAATATAATTTTAAACATTTGACTTTAATGTTATTCTTAATTGACATTGTGATTATTCTAGTTCTAGCCTATTATGAACATTCCAACCTACTGTTTAGTGTGTATTATGAATATAATATTTTGTTACGGAGGAGAAGAAGGCTAGACATTTTTAGGCTAGATCCTATTAAGCACAGGATCTAGCCTAAAAATGTATCCAAATTAGATTAACTACATCTCAAACAAGATACTTTTAACGTGGTCTTTTTAATTAATCGTGGATAAAAAAATATAGGACATGTTTTAACATCGGCATACTCACGAGACATCAAGTGAACTTGTTCCAAACTTGGTGAAACAAAACAATGAGCTGTAGGTCGCCCACAGAGCTAGAGCCTTAACAACATCTCCCCGACGACGCATCAATCATAATAAAGTCAGAAACACTTAGCGCTGCCCCGCGCGGGGGCGGAATGCTTTCTTCACATCTTCACAAATTTCTATTCCATACATAACTGTCACCCAAATTCGCAATTCATTTGCCAAGTTCGCAAAAAATATGACAGATTTAACGATATTGAAAAAATGGTTAGATTAATCATTTTCAATGTTGAAAGCCAATAAGGCTTCATCAATCATTGTTCAGAAATACGGATTCATGCAATTGAAAATACAACAAAATCTTTTCTTTAAATAAAATAAATTACAACTCAGCAATAAAAGTTTCTGAATGTCTGAAGAGGAGGCGCGTTCTCGCGTCCGGCAGTCATAAACAGATCCGGGATTCCACCAAAAAGATGATATCAGGTCTCAGCCGATGTAATAACGTTATTTTCAATTAAGAGTAGAGCTGCCGCGCGCTGAAGCTTCAACGTTGTCGCCACTGGGCCGGCCGGCATCTGCCCCGTGGGACTCATCTTTCATCGACCACCTCGAAACGTTCACCCTGACCGGCTTCATGATTCATTTCAAAACAATATAACATTTTGACCGAGCTTTCCTACAAAATAAAATTCTATTAAACTATAGGATTATGTTGTACCTGACTATGTTTTGACCTGGTCTGAGGTTTGTGAAAATTATCAAAGGGTGTTTGTATATAAATAAAAAGTTCATGAATTAAAAAAAACTGTAAACTATGATTGAAATAAATTTCTCGTAATTTTAATACATATTTTTTGTAATTATTTTTATATGATAGCTATCTTATCTCATCAGGTGAGATACTGTAACTCACCATCAGTCTCAACTGATCATCACTTACCATCGTAAGTTATGAACAGTTCAGACTAATGGTGAGTTCAGGCTAATCTAGAATTAGTGGCTCTCAAGGCTGTTCGAAAACATTTTTATTTTTTTTAATTGAGGGTGGTTTCTCACCCAGGCGGGTATTCGCGAAATGCCCTGCTACCATGCAGTAACGACTGCCATCCTAAGACAGCAACCGAGACCGACGGCTTAACGTGCCCTCAGAAAGACGGAAGTGCTCAGTAGTAATGTCACTAGCGGTCACCCATCCAACTCATGACTGCAGCGGAGCGTTACATAACTTAGCTGATATTTGTAATCATCGCCTATTTCTATAGAATCATTTTCAATACACACGTTGAAAGTAAATTATTCAATTCTCTTATATTCCACGAGTATTACGATTGAGGATGCTAATGTTATAAACAGTCTTAAAAATAACTATACACTTTTAATAAGTAGGAAGTCGTATTATATTTATTGAAAAAAATTAGTTAATACGTAATTTTATTTTAAATTGCAAACAATGTCCTCATAACAAATAAATCCAATTATTCAGTATGCGTGAACTGAAACAACCAACCGAATATAACAACAAAGCAATCAATCTGCGATGCATCACGTAGCTTTGGTTGGATCAAGTCCATTGTGTTCGCTTCGCGTCGGTTCCACACACTGCTCGAACAAAACGCATATTGGTTACTAAAGCCTGCCCACAAATATGCCCACATAATACCCCTCGAAGCACTATTAGTTATTGAAGCATTAGGAGAAGCCTACCCTTCCCGGATTAAGCGACTCACGACGTCAAATAAATTGGCAAATCTGTTCCTGCCTACGTATAAATATGTATATATATATATATGTATGTATGTAATATATGTATTCATGTGGACAAACAGGTGTTTGTTTCCAAATATTTATTATTTGAGCGCGCACTGTTTATTTACACGTACGTGAGGTCACCTCCCTATACTAACGGAAGATCAGCGCTGGTTGCAACCAACCAGCTTTTTGCTGAGTTAGTATAGGGTTGTGACAAACACTTTGTTTATTTTTCAATGTGTCTATAACTATATATTTTACCATTATGTAAAGTGTTTGTCGCAATTAAAGTCATACATTAATTCATTCATATATTTGTAGTTGCCTTCCAACGTTTTTGTAATACCTTGTAGAAATACAGATGCAATTCTCAAATGAATTTATTTACAAAAGTACTGTAACTCTGCGTCTTTCAACATGTCTTGAGAACTGATTTACAGACATGATACAGTTTTACAAATATGATTATGTACTTCAAATTGATCTGACCCGACAGTACAGACCACGCCGCAAGCTTACTATCAACAATAAGCAAAAGTCAGAGAAACCATGGAATTATTTTTAACCAACTTCGAAAAAGCAGGTGGTTCTCATTACGACTGTATTTTATTGTGTCTCATAATTCTTTACAGATTCTGATATTTTTTTATATTCAAAAACTGGTGCTTGTCATGTGGTTCAATTTAAATTTCAGTGAGATCTGACGAGTAGTATTTGAGTTATCAATAATGCGTATGTTATGTCTGAGGTCGTTTTTTTTTAAATTATGTTGTTTCCTTTTGCTACTAATAAAATGATTTTTGTAGTAATTGTAAAATTTTAAATTCGATTGATCTTATTGGTATAAGAAATATTTCTGTATTGTATATTACTTACAATATACATTGTAAGTTATAAACAATACAGAAATATAACTATACAGTTAAGAAACTTGCTGTGGATGAATATTTTGCTTTCATAACTCGTATTTGAAACATAAAATGTAGTCGCCAACGGTCAAACCCCGTCTGACGTCATTAGTCGTAAATCTGTGAGCTCAAAGAAATGCTGACAAAAGTGTTACCGTCGTCCTTTGAGTTTGAGCTCCCGATACAAACGAAATTCTAACACGTTTATTTGAATGCTCAAATCGTACTTTGATGTTAAAGTATTATGTCGAAAATTTATATCAAGACTTTGTAGTGTTCACTGCAACGACAATCATTATTATCAATAATTTTACACAAACTGGAAACGCATTACTAGTTGCTAATTTATTGGTTTTTATCGCATACATTTTGGAGAGTTTGTATTGAAATTTAATTATATAGATATATATCTTTAATTATGTCGAAATGACAATACGACATAGTCACATGTTATTTCTCTTCGTGAGTTCATGATGAGATTCATCGACCGCATCGCACTTAACATCACGTGAGATAACATTCGAACGCAGGCTTAGGTAAAGTCTAAATAAATATTGATTCAATAATTATTTTCCCCTGCTCTTAAGATTATTGTCATGATTTTAAATACACTACTACTGACATGACGTAGACCGTTGAAGAAATCCTCCCCCATTACGGGGGTTTAACCATAATGTTCACGCATGGCAGGCGTATTGGGGACTGCAGTCAAAGATGGCAGGTCTTCAGGAGGTGGTGCTGTTTACTTTCTGTTATTTTTCCCTTCGTCGCCTCTTACTACTTCAACAGGAAGATATGGAAGTGCAATTCTATCCCAGTACCCCACGTGGGATTTGAAATAAGCTCAACTTAATTTTTGATTTTTCAGAATGGTTAATCTGTTCAATTATGTGTGCTTTGAATAGGTGACCGTTAATGGTATTTACAACAAAGAACTTCCGTACTTTGCCGTCAGTACTGGTTGTTATCGATTGGATAGCGGTCGTTTGTCTATGTTTGAGAACGTATAGTTGTCAGCGACTCTGACAACTATAGCCTCTACCACTGACCTGCACTGCGCCAAGAACTGTTAATTACTAACGTATAACGTATTTTATTGAGGCACAAGCGTAAATGACAAGACGTCATATTGGCTACGAGAAAAGTTTGAAAAATATTAAATTTATACTTTGAATTAATAAATTAAATCGGAATCGTTTTATAGACTTATTAAATTGTTTGGAATAATTTATATAATTGAAGAACCATGATGTTGTTCTTTTTGTTCCATTAAAAACGTCTTGGCTACTAATACTACGCAAGCCTGGGAGCATCTTCTAGCATTCCCGTATCACGTATTTCTCGTGAATTTTGATCCGTCTAACAAAAAATCACTTACTACTAGAGTAAAGGAAAACTGCGTGAAATACAGGTCACGGGAAGAGCAATTTTTTGGCTCAACTATAATCATTCCGCCACTGCGGCGGAATACAAAAACAAATAATTTTGATTCAGCTACTATTAAAATAGTAGAAAACAAAATTACTGATGGTGATATTAAAAACGCGGCACGCATCTTGTTTTCGAGTGATACAATCGCTCCTTTTACATCTGATACGTTGAATTCCCTAATAAAAAAGCATCCGCCTGCAACTGCAGGTCTCCACCTTCCCGAATCTCCTATACAAGACATTGTTGAGGTGACCCCACAGGATGTTTGTGGGGTGGCAGCCGTGGCATCTTTTTTAAGTGGCTCAACCGGTGGCCTTGATGGCCTCACGCCTCAGCACTTAAAAGATATTTTATCTTTTAGTTCTGGTGAGGTAGGCGAGACACTTTTAAACGATGTGACGGCTTTGGTTAATTTGGTGTTGTCGGGTCAGGTCAACAATGAAATTACCGAAATTCTGTACGGTGCGAATTTATGTGCCCTAAAAAAAAAAGATGGTGGTATTAAGCCTATCAGTAGGCACCACTTATCGTCGCCTCACAGCCAAATGCGGTTGTAGGAAAAAGGTTGCTTTTTTAAGTAATCTTTTTCAACCACTGCAACTCGGTTTTGGTTCACAGGGTGGCTGTGAGGCTGCTGTACATTCACTTCGCACATTTCTTGATCAAAATTGTGGAGATGTGCTTTTGAAGGTGGATGTAAAAAATGCATTCAACTCTTTAGATAGAGGCACTCTTTTGAATGAAGTGAAAGATAAAATTCCGGAATTATACCCTTTTCTTTGGCAATGCTACGGCAAACCGTCAAAATTAACATACCAAAATAACGTTATTTTATCTTTCGTAGGATGTCAACAGGGTGATCCTCTGGATCTTTAGTCTTGCGATCCACTCAATAATTCAACGTCTCCAATCAAAACTTAACGTTTGGTATTTGGATAACGGAACCTTAGGAGGCGATGCGGACTCGGTTTTGGATGACTTGCGAGTACTTATAGACGATTTTCGTCTTATTGGCCCTGAACTAAATTTTTCTAAATGTGAACTTTTTGTTTGTGATACTTGTCCGGATAAAGTTTCGATTATTGAAAAATTCAACTTACTTGCGCCTAATATAAAATTAGTAGAAAAAAGTTCGCTTCGTCTTTTGGGTTCACCGATTCTTAACGAATCTTTATCACCATTTGTCGAAGAACAAATTCAAAAGTTTAGAAATGCTTCTAGCAGATTATCCAAAATTAACGCCCATAAGGCTTTTACAATTATAAGATTTTGCCTTTTCGTTCCTAAATTTACATACTATTTAAGATGTTGTCAGCTGTGGCAACACAGTGAGCTCTTGTTAAGCTTAGACAACTTAGTAAAAGATAAGTTAGTGTCGGTTTTGAATGTTGAGATTGATGATAGGGCTTCGGTGCAAGCTTCCTTCCCTGTGAGGTTGGGGGGCATAGGGATACGAAAAATTTCTAGTGTGGCATTACCAGCTTTTTTGTCTTCTGTACACAGTACACACAAATTAGTAGAACAAATTCTTGCACGATCTTTAGGCTCTTTCGATGTAGCATATCTGGCTGAGGCCAAAAACACATGGAGACTGGCTTGTCCAAATACTGAATTCCCAAAAATGTTGTCATCTCAGAAACAGTGGGATCGGCCGCTATTCGAGCTAACACGGAAAGATCTTTTAAATACGTGTTCTAGTATCGCAGATCGTGCTCGTATTCTCGCTGTTTCTGTGTGGGAATCCGGTCTTTGGTTACAGGCCATTCCTTCTTACAAAACTGGTAGCCTTATAGATCCATCCGCTTTTCGTCTAGCTATTAGCTTACGCTTGGGTGCAAGGTGTTGTGTTGCACATCACTGCCAGTGTGGTACTGCAGTTGATCAACTCAGTCACCATGGCCTCTCCTGCTCTCGAAGTGCTAGTCGAATTTCCCGCCACGCCAGCCTTAACGATATCATTCGCCGGGCTTTTACCAGCGCCAATGTTCCAGCTATTCCCGAACCGAATGGTCTGATGCGTGGAAGTTAGGACGGCCCTTAGTGTGGGACGCTACTTGCGTGGGACACTTTAGCGCCCTCACATCTTTCTGAAACCAACGTAAGGGCTGGCGCTGCGGCTACTTCGGAGGAGCAACTCAAGCGGCGCAAATATGCTAACCTCGGTATGGGTTACATATTTGAGCCGTTTGGTGTAGAGACGTTGGGTCCGTGGGGACCGGGAGCTCATCGTATTTTCCAAAACCTATCTGAGCGCTTGGTCGATGCGACGCGTGATCAAAATGCTAGCACATATTTGGCTCAACGAATAAGCATTGCAATTCAACGGGGCAATGCTGCCAGCATGCTGGGCACGCCGCCAACTGGGAGTGGGCTGGAGCATTTGGACTGCCTATGAGTCTGCTACGACTTATAGGTTGTCTAAATGCTTTTATTGTAGTAGCTGTAGTGTTGTATATAGTTCATAGTATTTTGTTTAATAAAGGCATACCGCCGGAAAAAAAATGATAAAATGGTAAGATTAAGCAATCGGTCACTGACAAGAATCTACAAAAACTCTCAAAGTAGAGTTGCTGTGCTTATCCTCGAGTCTATAGAATACAAACTGAGCGACATCAGGATGACGAGAGACTTTCATACTTTCGTACTCCAGAACCACTTTAATGAGAATATTATTGATAAAACAACTATAGCTGCAGTTTAAAATGCAACTTTTTTATATCAGTCGCGATAGTTTCGTTGTAAAAAGATTCATAACCCGCCACTATAGATAGACAGTCTCATTTAACTTGTCTGTCCTGATAATTTTGAAAAACGACGTAATCCTATAACTTTTGTTAGTATGCCCCTGATTTCCAAATTGTTCTTACAAAATTTCAGACTAATGTTATGTTTAATGTTATTTCAGATTAATATTAAACTTAACATACAAAAACAAATCAACAGTTCCTCTCAATAAATCCCAAACATTAACCAGAGAAACCTTAATCTAAATAGGCATTGCTTTAGGATGCATTATCCTGTACAAAGTGCCATCCCATGTGACGTCAATATGTAATGGAGCGATCCGTGATCTCAGTACGCAGGCTCTGGCACTACACCGCGCCGTGATGTCACATAACGAGTAAGTAACTACGTAAACGTGTTCTCCTGGTACTTAATGTAATGGGAGTGGAGGAGATTGCTAGTTACAGTTATTATCTGTTAATTAACGTAATTTTTGTAAAATGGGGATTATCAAAGTGATATACATAAACCACTTTTTTGTTAAAATACTTATATACCGATTCACAAAAAGTTCAAATAAATATGTGTTTTCTCCAAAGACGGCATATTTTTAGTGAAAATGAAATTTCCACTTTGTAACTCGTGTCACAAAGTACCAAAAATGCCGCAATATTCATGAAATTATTGTTGCCAATAACAAATTTGTTTCGAACAAAAAAAGCCGCGGATGTGCTTATATACATTTTATGTTATATATATCTATTATTATACCAGCACTCCACATTGAAAACAGCACAAATCTCTCCACGTGATATTTGTTTTTTTAATCAAGCCTTGACTTGAAAATTGAAATTAGTTTAGTTGGTTTATTACTGAAACTCCCGTTCCCGAGTTGCCTCACTGAGTTTTTTTTCCTTAAATTCCTATTTAATAAATTTGAAAACTGTCAAAGCACGCATACAATTATTATGCCACGCTTACGTTTTGAATATCCTTCTCGTAGCTACCGGCTATGGTGCGTAGACGCCAGCTACGAGTCGTAGATGTCTACGAAAGTATCACTACGACCGCAACATCATTTACCAGCCAATATTCTTAGTTTGCAAATAATTACCCATAGTGTTAGATCCCAAAATGCAGTTTAGTTCATACAGTCGCTCAATTAAGACTTTAGTCCCACTTAAGGTATGACCAAGGGGTAAAGACAGCTCAAACTTAAAAAAAAAAACATGAGTACATGCCGCTGACCTTGCACAGCATATCTAGCAAGTGAATAAAGATTCATGGGTAAGTACTGTCATGAAATAGGTATTAATAGTAATAGGTGTAGTATAGATATTAGCGTAGTATATATTCTGTAATGTGGCACGGATTTATAAAAACATCTTAACTTATCTTAGAGTATAGTTTGGTCATTCGAATTACATTTAGAAAAGTAAATAAAATTTAATCATGCCAGATTAGTTACCAGAGCTGGTGTAACGCTCTAATAAGAGTAATTAATTTAATGAATTATGTGTTACCTCACACCCTTCAGAAAGTAGTATATGTTACTCCTCAGATCCAAAACTACGCCGCCGTTCGCCGTCTTACATTTCTGAGTGTAATTTCATTGGAAATAACTCACTCGGGAAAACAGGAAAAATTCGTTGTATATAAAATGTAGTAAATCAAAAGGCACTTTACAAATAAATCATGATAATGCTATGCTTGGATTACATGGCTGTTTTATGTGGTATTGTATTTTAGTTTTAAAGAAAAGATGGCACTGAGGCAGTTATTATGGACTTTGGTGGAGGGAGACCATAGTTCAATTCCTATCCCGGTCCACACGTGAAAGGATTTGCTATAAAAAACAGCACACCACGCAGTCAGCACACTCTCGGTGACAAATCACCATATTGATCTCCGACATGCTCCCCCTGGTAAATAGCATCATGCCTAGATTTAGAGGCGCTCCAGTCAAATAAGGAAGCGCCATACCAGCGCGGAAAGATGGATTTCGCCAATGCGACCGAATTTACAAGTAAGGTCCCGCTTCGCAAGCAACGCGCTTCAGTCGGATTATAGTAAACGCAGCTGTATTGTACGTTTTATATTTCCACGCAGGGCGCTAGCAATCAGTACGTAGGTATATAAACTGTGATTGCAGGTAAGTGAAATACAGAATTTGTGATTTTCTCTTTATTTTATTCTATTGCCCTAGTAAGTTATAAATATATACTTACATAATGTTTACGGTCATTGGTTGTTCATATATATTGTGTAATGTATGTAGGTAGGTATTATTGTATTGTAATAAAAGTACTTTCATTCAATTATAATATCTTTATTGGAAAAAAATATAATAAGAACGTACTTTCTAGGTATTTTTAAAACCGATAGGTATAACAAAAACCTATCGAACAAGGTTGCAACTACCTAGTGAACCTCGGTAGGTACTTAATTATTGATTTTCATGATAATAAACAGTTCATTAGCTATTTACTAGGTAATTTATAATAATTAGTTCTAAAAGAATAACCATGAATAAGCACGTAACCAAAATACGTACCTATCAATCATGGTATAATACCAACTTACGTAGATTCGTATGCAGTACTAACTATCTACTTAGGTAGGTACGTATTGTCACGGTAATTTTTATAGATACTATTACCGTGGTATTGTGATATAGGTATTTACCTACTTTCTGCATAGAGTAGGTACGTTAGTCTGCTACTCGAAATATTTATAAAATAAAATTCCTTTCTGATCCCGTCCTATTTTCCGTTCCATTCTGATCCCACTTGTTTTATTGTCCTGTAGCCCTAGCACGACACGAATAACTAGGCAAAATTTCTCCGTTTCTTGAACGTATCGAAATGTCACCATTTTATATAGGATTTGATCAGCGCCCCTACAGTGCGTAAAAGGAACTCGATCCGTTTACGTTACGGTATATAGAAATGTTCGTGCTTGGGCTACAGATTTAATAATAGTTAACGTGCTTAAGTTAGAAAGATGCACACAATAGCATAAATTTCAATGTACGAATTCTCAAACTACAAGGATAGCAGAAGCTCGTGGGAGTTTCATACTTTAGTTCTCTTTGAATCAAACTGGATTGTTGTATGATTTATTTATTTATTAAACTTAAAGTACCAGGAAAGCAGAAGTTCACAGGAGTTTCTACTGTAGATTTTGTAATAGAAAAACTGTATTTACACAATGTATTATACATATGGGCTAAAATTAAACTCAAAAAAGCACAGACCTTAAGTTATCGATTGAGCTAAATTAATCTAACCAACCTTATCCACTATGTTATATTTTGAGTAACTTTTTTGAATTTGTTAAATATTTACCTACAGTTAAAGTTTGCATCTTTTTCTAAATAATATAGAAGCTGATATTGGGGTGCTTTTTGGCAAAGTTGCTGTTTAATTCAAAATGCCAAGCTTCCACAAAATTCGTCATTCAGTGATGTTCTTTATGTGCACACCAAACGTCTATGAAACTTTCTTCTTCCAGCCATTGGGTTACCATATAGTCATTAAAGACTTCTGCAGTACCTGGAGATGAATAATGTAATACCAGCCTTCTCCGATGCTTTGTATGGGTAGTAACGGCAATAAAGCTGACAGTGCAACATGTCGTCGTGTGTCTTAGTAATTAAACAACTTTAAACGTAATTCGATCCCCAACATGAGTGTTTTTGCCGGTTTTATTTATAATATTTAAATATGTCTGAAACTCACGAGAATTTCATTTCAAAAATAACTTTAAACGGTTTAAACTGCGTATATTTGTCATTATTTTGTCCCGACGTTTCAAACACTTTGCAATGATCGTGGTCACGGGGTGTCATGGTCATGTGTCTTTTTATTTTGTTAGATTTAGTGACTTTCCTTTCTTCCACACACTCTGTTAGAAATGGAAGTAACATTTTTTTACTTCAACTG
This sequence comes from Plagodis dolabraria, assembly GCA_963854805.1. Taxonomy (NCBI): domain Eukaryota; kingdom Metazoa; phylum Arthropoda; class Insecta; order Lepidoptera; family Geometridae; genus Plagodis; species Plagodis dolabraria. The sequence goes on along the minus strand of OY978441.1, from coordinate 39,691,936 downwards.
ATGAAAACACCGACGATATAGCATTCATAGCTGCTATTTTAAAATTTGTTATATATTCTTCTGGCTGCCATTCTGGTATATTTGCTTTAACCATTTGAAAAAAATATTTTATAGGTATCTTTACAGCACGAGTGTAATCTATGTCATCTTGTTGAGTTTGAAATACAGTAATACCCCGACTTACGCTACCCCGTTTTACGCGAATTCGGAGAAACGCGGTTTTTCATTTTGATTGCCGCGCGCATCAGTTCTCTCGCTCCACCCTCTCAGTGTTCAGTTTGCGACAGGTTTAACGTGTTCCACGTGGAACTGTTCTACGTGCGCAGTGCATTTTACTTATAATCTCTATTTATGTCATCTAAAAGAACGAAAAATGAGTAATTTGAGTTAACAAGAAAAGAAAAACACAGCTTTTGGAGTGTTAACTGACTATTATATTGAAGCAAAAATTAAAATTTGTGAATTGGCAAATAAATTTGACATACCAGAATTGCAAACTTAACAGAAGCACTCAATTCAATTGAAAAGGGGTTGAACATTTTAGAAAAAATAGATTCTAATGAAGAATGCGTTTTTACTACAAAACAGGGAATAAAAAACTTACTGGTACGCTACGAAGAAATTTTGCGTGAGAAGAAGAAAAATTTAACTATTCAGGCAAAATTTTTAGAATATATGAAGCCTTCGACATCAAAATAACTTTGGTTTAGGATTCTTTATTCATAACAAAATAAATTTTTTTATTGTCTTACACTTCATTCAACATTTTACTTCTAAATCATAGTTTTCTCTTAACTCTGGTCCCGATTAAACATACTTTATATATATTTATATGCAAAGTTGAACCCCGACTTACGCGAATTCAACTTACACGACAATCGCTCGGACCCACCTACCGCGTAAGTTCGGGGTATCACTGTATTCAATTGATATACTAAGTAACTAGTTAAGAACAATGAGAACAATTTTATAATAAACTAGCCGGCCCGCGCAACTTCGTTTGCGTCACATAAGGGTCAGAGATAGAAAGAACGCCAGAAATATATATTTTGTATGTTTGTAATGTTTGCGTAAATATCAGAAACCAATATATTTGTATGTTTGTAATGAGTACTGATTATTTTCCATAAAATAACATTATTTCGCATGCGCTGCGAAAAGTATTGATGATACATAAAAAATATGTTCTACATATTTATAGTATTCATCATTATCTACAAAAAAGTCCGCGACAGTATATATATCTTTTATGGTTAACGAAAAATAACCTTTTCTTTCGTAAAAAATTATTCCAAATAACCTTGTTCTTGCTTATTTTTATGCTTATTCATTATTACCTACCTATACCATACTGGTGCGGTGAGAATTTTGAAGTTTTATTTAATGGTTGTTGTGCCTCACTTGACATAGATATGTATAGTATGTCGCGGACTTTTTTGTAGATATTTATAAGATCTAAAATTAATTACAGCACTTTATGGTTCTATAATTTATGGTTTAGGCAGCGTACGCAAAATAAGTCCTTTTCTGGTTGATTTTATACACCTTGTGTCCAAAAACCCAAATATTTTACGAAACCCTTTTATTTTCCAAAATAAAATTTAGTCTATGTTACTCATGGATAATGTAGCTTTCGAATAGTGAAAAAATTTTTAAAATCGGCCTAGTAGTTTTTGAGCCTATTCATTACAACCAAACAAACATACAAACAAAGTTTTCCTCTTTATAATATTAGTGTAGATTTCTAGCAAATATGCAAAGTAGTATATATGACTTCTTAATACTTTTGCCCTCTTGGTACTTTGAAAATTAGTTACTAAATATTATTTTTTTGAAACTTATCTTGCAAACCGTAATAATTAAGTGCCTAAATATATTAAAGAGTAGGTGGGATCAGAACGGAATAGTAAAATAATTAAAAATTTACGGATCCCATTTTAAATTATAAGTGGGATCAGAACGGAAAAGAAAATTAATAAAAAATATAACTGTTACCATGTGGTATCTCTTCGTGGGATCGAAGTGGAATACACCAGCTCGTAACTCACATTCACGAGCTCAATAAATTAATCAATTTGATTTCTGAATATTATTTTTATAGCATAGATAACAGATAGGTATAGATGTTAGTAGTAAACTTACATAGGTACTTACTTACCTATTTTCTACATAAGTAATATCATAATATTAAGTAGGATAGGTACGTGCAGTACGCATAACAGTTTGTGTAACCACCCCAAAGTAGAGAAATGTATTGCCAAGCTCCTAACAGTGTGTTCCGTCAGCAGTCCATGAGAGGCAGGAATAGTTCTAGGCCTAGTCCGGGTAGCATCCTCGACAACACCAACAGGTGCTAGCTGTAAAAAAACAAGTTTTATAATGAGTAAGCTTAGATACCTCAGTACTTATGTTATAATCTTCTCTGTGTAGTTACATACCTACATAATATGGCTGAACGAATCTTGGTCAAGATTTGTACAGGTATGCACCAACCTAACATAGATTTGGTAGATATTAGTATCTGAATACCTTATAGATCTTTTTATCCCAGAAAATATCCATTAGCATAATAAAATTGTTGATAGGGGAGGGGTAAAACCGCAGGGGTAAGTCAGGTAGGTAAGTACTTATATGAACAATCACACAAGGCGGCATTTAGATATATATATATATATATATGTATATATATGGTTCTAAATTTTATTCTGTAGGTGGTTCGTAGAAGGTAAGTACAAATACCAGGCTAGTTACCAACCTTGTATGGTACAGTTCCGATTTTTGATTGCCAAAGTCGTCACCGTACTATCTATTTTGTTCTGGCAGACAGGTCAACGACCCCATCATCGCATGATCACAGCGATCAGATGACGCCGCCCGTGCGTTATCCACGCTATCTTGTGCTTGAGCAGCATCGGTCACATTCACTAGCTCAATGGACGAAGCGTTTTGGTTTCTGTAAAGAATTTAGTAGAACATAAGTAGGTATAGGAAGGTAATTATAGGAAAAGTTAACTTACCTACCCATACGTAGGTATTGCATTCCAATCTTCATAAATACTAACACCAGACCACTTGAACCAGCACAAAAAATATTCAAAGAATAACTGAGAAGGTTTTAGGACATATAGGAAGTTAAAAAAAATACAAATAGGTCGTAGGTATACTTACTTCTTTTTCTTTCTCATTAAATCATAATTTTTATTTGACATTATCACATACTTTGACTTATTGTACTATTATTATTTAATTTTTATTTTATTGCAATACTACTAATAATTATATTTGATTTTACTAACCCTTGATTACGATTTCACTAATATTTTAATGACCGTTATAATGTGATTAGGTATTTGATTTTAAGGTATTTTGATATGATATTAATTATATGTTTGAATGTACATTTTATGGTTTAATAACTGAAATAAATTATTATTATTATATTATTATTTTACTGGCCCTCTCTTTTAAATATTTTTTATATAGTCTGTTTCAAATCCCCTGAGAAACTCGTGCATTGTTCCCCCGGTATTATGTAAGCGCCGAAAAAAGCGATAGATATCGCTTTCCATACAATTATGCATCGCTTCCTTGTCGTTTATGCGTTTAAGCGCGTTTCGTGGTACAAGGTAGTGTCCGAGACAAGGTCGATCAGAGGCGGTAAGGTTGAGAGTCGCTGCAGTCCGCTCAAAGGTCAATGGCCGAGTTTCGCAGAGGATTTGAAACAGACTATAGGACCAAATGTTCTTGGTTTTCTCATCGTCACCGGCACAAAAATATAATACCAGTATCATGTTAGTTAATAAACACAGACAAAACTACGTAAATTATTTGGAACGCGGTGGCAGGAAGCCGAACAATACGTCCGCCTCGCAGGAATGCCGGGGCATACTGACTAAAGATAGAAAGAAAAAGCATGCAATGGATAACGAACGCTTACGAAAGGGACAGATTGCCAATGCGATTAGCAACTACTGCATTTTAAAAAGGTCAAAAGCGCCATATCAAATAATTGTTAATTATGAGAAAAGTACACATTTAATAATATAATTGGTTTTAGGAACTAAGGGAATAGTTATTCTCTATTTATCAAAGCAAAAATCATCTTGTATTATCAACGAGTTTGTGATATAAATAACAAAACGTGTGTAAAACACACATTTTTCATAATTTTTTTCTATCGAGGTATTTTTTTCCAATCGTGTTTTCAGGTTTAAGGAACCAAAGAAAAAAGCACAAAATTTCAATATAAAATAGCATTTTACCCGTAGGTCTCGACAATACCAAGCTTTATGGGGTTTTTGGTGAGCAAATTATGTGCGGCACAACCTTAAGGTTGTTGTACTTACTCTTCCAACGTTCACTTGCGTTCATAAATCTATGTATATTTTTTTTTAAGTTCCCGCATGATAGAAGTTTGGTAGGTTGCAAGCATTTAGGCTATTTCGTCTTGTAGTAAGCTGATTTTCAAAATCTTGCATATAAACAAGCGGTGGTGGCAGACTGATATTTACGAACAGTGGCGGGCGACAAACCTCACTGTTTGAATACACACTGCACATTTGAACATTACCTACAACTACCTAGTTATTGCTGTGCATACTCAGATCGCTCGAACTAACGAACTATGGTTTTCTGTACTGAACTGATTTCAAACAGGAACTCGCAGCAAGGTGGGGTATACTCGTACTTCTTGCTAAATTACAAAAACCTAAATTACATTAATCACGCCTGAATGCACAAATACACTAAATACGCCAGCACTTGTCGTCCAAGGCAATTGCCATGTCATTGAAGATTGTGTGTGAAAAACTGAAATAACCAAAAAAGTGGCTAATATTTATTTCGGTTACATGACTGATGATTTGAATATACTTTATAAACTACTCAACCAATTTTGATGAAATTTAAATAGAACACTAAGTCTGAAGTTACACCTACCAACCCAAAAGATTCAACAAAATCAATTCTTAATTAACGCAGTAATCACGTAATAAATACAAAAAAAAACTACTTTAGAATGTCCTTATTTTTTTAAGTCGTTTGGAATAGACCACACCCTCGGTAACCAGTAGTAACACATACTTCATTTTGTTCTTTGAACGTCTAAAAACAATAGAACCACGAGAAAAAAAATGGCCTGAAATGAATGGATTTGGATTTTTTATATATATTCAGGATTAAATTCACGAGCGGTGGCGGCAAGTGACATTTTCTTTTATTAAGCTCGTTCTTTACAAGAAATATGATGCACAGATGACGGGAACCACGATGCGACAAATATACGATGAAATTACGCCCAGTTTCACGTCGTCGTGCCCCCTCAGCGTCAACGCTAATGGCAATGGAGACAACGTGCCGCACAGTCAGCACACTCTCAACGACAAATCACCACATTAACCCCCGACTGGTGTTGTTTACTGTACACAACAAAGCACTGTTTACAAGCGCTTCGGTCAAATGGAAACGTCGTCGTTCACTTTCCGTTCATAAATCTATGTGTATCTACCGGACATGTGTTCGGTTCGTAAATTCACAATCAAACCAATAATGGAGCCGTTAAATAACCAAAAATAGGGCAGCTATAAACGGTGATTATTGCAATGACAAGCGGTAGGACTTCAGTTTAACAACTATCGCTTTTAAGAGTGGGGGCCGGGTATTGAGGGGAAGAAGTGTAAAACTCCATCTTTTAGACTTGCGAAAACCCTCGGAGATATGATGATTTAGTTGTTACCTATATGTCTTAAAAAATGTATATATAATCTGAGATTTCCAATTGATTGGGGGAAGGATTAGGATACTACCATTTATATAATTGCAAAAAGTCGGTTATGGTTTACATAAATTGAAATAAAAATATTTACAAAGATTTGTTTAGATATTCACCAGTACATTCAATACGTACTTATATTTAATTTAACCACAAAAACGCCATACATATTTATATCTGGCGTTTTTGGGGTCTCTGGTAATATAACGTTCTTGCTCACTTCACTCCTCGTCACACCTATATAAGGCTTCAGCCTTAGATTACAATGAAAAGCAATACCTAGTATCAATCTCGATGTTGCGTGATACTAAAATAGTGCCACCTAAGTTTCATTTCACACGTTGACACAAGTCTAGTCTATTAACACAACGTTCGTCTAAAACAATCGTTGTCGTGTTCGTCAATAAAACTTATTTGATGTAAATAATAGGTTTCTATGGTTCAAACTGTTTAAATGAATAAATTTATTACCAATAAAAAAAAATCTAGGAAATACGTCATTTTCTATGTATTGGTAGACAAAACGAAACGTTCCAGTAATCAGAAACTATAAAAATGTAGGTATGTAATTTGATAATTTAAATAATTTTATTTATGTATTGATTTCCGCAATGTGTGTGTAGTGACTTTGTATGAAGCTTTCCCATAGCAAGATCTTTCTGTAAAGAAAATATGAATACTAAAATGGTTTGGTGATAAACTAAAGTTAATCCTGACAAATAAGTAACGACATGCGTTAACAAGAACACATTTCTTATACTTATCCATAAATCAAGTGATTGCAATATTTCTTTTGAAAAACAAAAAAAAGATATTCAAAATATTCCATGAAATATACTAACTACTACTTATATGATGTTCACTAGTTGCCCGAGATCAAATATGACCCTTTTTTTTTAACATTTTATATGAGGCGTAGGTACATTCTCTATCTCTTAGACTTTTTATTGACGACTTCGACGACGACTGATTCTAGATTGTTCAAGCCCATGCGCCGCCGTAGTAGTTATTGCGGATCGAGGTTTGAATTCTACATTTTATCTCTAAACTTAAGTCCAGGCAGTCAAAAATAATTCCCACGCTAGCTCCGCCCATGCGGCGCAACGATCCCCGCTGCACCGAACGACGCGATGTGTAGCGGCGCACGCGTCTCGCTTATAAAAATATTTGTGTACTTGAAATTAGATTCGCGAACACAGATACCATTGAGACGATTTCAACTTTTTTTATAATTTTATTTACGTGACGCATTTCGATACATAAAGTAACTTTGTATATACTGAAATTGATGTCACGTTTGTATTTTTATCAACATTACTAATATTTCTTAGTAAGAAATTGATTATTTGATTTACTTTCCAAAATTATTCTTACGGTCGACAGTAGCTTATAAAACTAAAGCCAAAAGTTTTACTTTTTACAATATGATCATGTCTGCTCGACTTTATTGGTATATATTATTATGTATGAATCTATTGGTATATATATTATTCATATTTAACTGACTTCCCAAAAGAAAGAGGGTTCTTAAATTGACTTGTCTATTTTTTTATTTTATGTTTGACCACACATAACTTTTTTACTGAACCTTACAATCTTGAAGATTATTTATTTGCTAGTACAGTTTAACTCTTAATTGGTTTCATTTTAATTTCATCAACATCGGTCGAACGGTTTGCCAGTTACAGTCAAACTTACTAAAAAGTAATTTGCCAAAATGCCTTGACGATCGCAGTGCTTCTAGCAACGAATGTAAGTGGCAACTATAAATATAGATGAAAGTTATTGTTAAATAGTGATAAAATCTATAAATAATATGTGAATAATAATCTCTCTAGTAAAGTCTGTAGACATCAGTATATCAAATAACCTGTCTAAGTCAGTTACATGAGCACGAAATTGAGATCATATTGCACCGATATCAACCAGTTAGTTACCAGACTTTTTAATTAAATAAATTGTTTTCAAGTCTTTTTTTTTCTTTGCTATGTTGTTGTGTCGCAGTCTCTGTGTTTATAGAGAAAACATATTGCACCAAACCAAAATAAAGTGAGACAAGGGTCGGAATATGATGATGGTACATATCAGCCCAAACGGCACGATATATATTGATAAATGGGGGGTGTTTTTAAATTCTCCGTAGTAACGAAAGTGATTTCTACTGATTAAACTTACTACAAAAATTTCATTACCCCTTGGCGTGGACGATAATTTATGAATGAATCAACATTGTTCTCAGTATCTTGGAATGCGATTAATCAGATTACATATCATTAGAATAAAGTAAAATACCATCAAATTGAATGAGCATAACATTATATTATATTCGGTGAATATGGGTACAATTGACCTGAAATAAATGGATTTGATTTGATTAAATGTTAGTCGTGGCCAATATATTTTACCATGACTCGTCATACAAATATGAATTATAGTTTTTCATAACTGTGCTACGGTACACGTTCCCATAATAATATAAAGTAGGTTGTTTTTTTATTGCTATCATATAATTTTTAACTATTAATTACTAATGTTGAAAATATGTTCGTATACATCCTATTACGTTTTATTTTTCAGTTACACTGGTGAACAGAAAGGTGTTATTTTACTACCACTCTGCTTTTAGATACCAACTATGGTAAAAATTAGATAGACCAACCAGATATAGATCTAGCCACTTCTAAAAAGCAGGATAAGATTTTTTACCAAACTTGCAGAAGAGTCTATATACGCAATTGTAATGGCCTTAAACTTAGGGTTTTTTAAAAATAACACAACTGCAGAAACATTGTAGACAACATGTTATACAAGCTTCTTTTAATGCAACATGGCAGATAAGTGAGAGAGTGAGTGGCACTGGAACAGGTGACTAAATTAGACATTTAAATAAAAACAGTGGATTCTTAGATTGTTAGTAAGTGGTTATAGACAAATTAAGTTAAGATGTATATAAATTAACAAAAAATCATTTATGAAATAAAAAATATATTATTTTCAATTTATACAGTATTAATGATTATACAGAATTAATGATATGCAAAAGTGTACGTGAGAAATAACGAGTATCGGAACGGAAAGTCAAGTTTTTTTTCAAGTTTGCAGTCCCCCCGATCGTCACCCTGTGACCACGATCACTGCAAAGTGTTTGAAACGTCAGGACAAAAATAATGATAAATATACGCGATTTAAACCGTTAAATGTTGTTTAATTACTATGAGTAACAATCGCGAAAACCTAAGACAACATTAAGTCAACAACATTAAGTTGCACTTTGATGTTGCAAGTCACCCTCGACAGCCTCCTCTTGATTTTATCTTTTTCTAGAAGTATCCGCATATTCTTGATCCCGGATCAGTCTTTTCTTACGGTGGTGGGGATCGACCAGCTCGGGCAGAAGGGAGTTCATATAGAATGTGACTAGTTTTGTCTCCATTTTTTTCGTCCAAAATTCTTCATCTTTTTGTAGAATTTCTATTTTTAATTTGTTGTCTCCATACTACACGGCAAATTAGCATTTAGTTATATTACAAATGTTTTTTTTTTTTTTATGCCTGATAGGTTACCCTTTGACCACTATCTCACCTGTTGGTAAGTGATGATGTGGTCGAAGATGTTGTTCAGGCTAACCTAGAATTACTGGCTCTCAAGGACAGCTGCCGGAACACACCGTTAGGTGCTTGGCGACAGATTTTCTACTTGAGGGTGGTAGCTAGCCAGGCGGGCATTCGCAAAGTGCCCTACCACCATGCAAAATGTGCATTTAGCCTTCAGTTTGATAATATCAATCAGATTTTTGATTGATATATATACCTGCAAAATACATTTTACAGACAATCAGTTACCTGAAGCCTTCAGAAAAGCAACTGTACATTTCTGTTTGTCTGACAATCAATTTCGCACAATTTGTAATATAATTTGTAAGGATAAATGTCGGGAGAGCAGTCGAATGACACCTGTCAAAAATCCAAAATGGCGATTTCAACACGGCCACCATACAAATTGCTCCGCCCCTGCTGAAGCTCGGCCTTCAGAAAAGGGGTGTTGGGAATATGAATAAATGAATTTAAATACATAAATTCAAATAATTCGCACGTCAGATTTTTTGCACGTCAAGAGTACAACATCGCTCTTTACCATCTATCTAATACCCTAATAACCGAAAAGGGGGTGAAGGCAAGTATAATACGTATCAACGATGGCGTTCGCAAAGGAGTATTGCTTCAGATAGGAGGCCGGCCATAAAATTTAAGTCTTACTCCGCACAATTATGTCAATGCGTTGTCTTTTGTGTAGGTACTCAGAAAAAATATATTGTTTATACCGATCCTACAGAGGTGTGACAAGTGCAGGGCGATAATAATGTAAAGTTTTTTTTTTCAGTGTAAAAAAGAAAATTTCATTGTATTTATACATTTATACGTTATTTTATTTAATTTTACCTGCTGCTCTGCTATGGATAGGTCAAAATAATTTTTAGCCTAATATAGGTAGTATATAAAATATTTCCTTTACGAAATTTCCTGTGAATAAAATTTGCAAATTTAGCAATACTAAAGTATTATGTTCAAAGAATTACTCACTTATTTTCGTGTAGTGGAAGAACAGTCTAAATTTATAATATGAGATGGCGACATTGATGGTGCATTTTTGAGCACAGTCTTTTTTATTATACGAGTATATACACAATCTATTTATTCCACTCTATTATTTTTGTATAAATCGATACTTATATGTACATGTCTAAGTGATAAAATGTATATTTAAAAGTACCTATGCAGGTGACTTTGTAGATAATCTCTTGAATATATACCTACTTGCCTGATTCTGAATATTCTTTCATTGATATAAATCTACATCTAGTCTTGAGGGACATAAAGAATGTTCGATGTTTTATTGCGATATACCTACCCACCAAACCAAATGCTTTGATTTGCTACGCTTGTGTTATTATTATTTAGCAACACTCAACTCCATTTACGGTTGAACGGCAGCTGTACTTTAGAGCCAGATAATTTTAGTTTCCACCTGTTTGGCACCTTCAACCACATCACTTACCATCAGGTGAGACCATAATTATACATATACCAGATATTATTATAGTACCCTACTAATCATACTTAGATTAGTACGACATATAGTTATTTTACAGCTCCATTACAGTACTATAGGAAACCTAGTTGGTATAGAATCTCTTAGTTCTGTCGAGATAGTATGTTTCATGAATAGAATAAACACAAACGAATATTAAATTTGCATAGGTGCAATAGGTAAAAAAAAACTGAAATATTATACGCTTTTGCCTCTCTCATAATTCTTGCAAAGTCTTTGTATCGACTCTTCTGCTTCCTTTTTTTATTTTTTAGTTATCTTTATTTCCCATATTGATTGATATACCTACCAAGATACGTATTTATACTGCTCAGGTGATAGCGCGCGAGCGACAGGTCCACGTCCAACGGCGCACAGCGCGGCACTGAAGGACAGCTCTTACGCATTGATTTTATTTCGTAAGCGTAAGCTAATAAGGTTGAATATCGAATCTTCCGATTGACCGTAATCCTGCACAGAACTAAAGGTCGTAAGTCTAAAACACAATTTAATTTATTATGAGAATACTAATAACTCTAGGTAAATTTTACTTTTACAGTGGATAATAAACTACATTTCCTTTCTATGTGTATTTATTATTGATATGTAACTGACGTAGTTTCCAAGAAAAATCCAATAATTTAAAGAAAAGGCTTCATTTAAAAAAATTAAAACTATCGAGTAAATTTCTTTCAAATGTGTTTCTGTCTTAACAACGGATAGAAAAAGGTTTGAAAATCAAATATTTAAGTTAACGTGTCGATTGCATATTTAGGTTGGTTAAAAAAACTAGTCGAATGAGAGTATTTTTTCCGCAGCCTCGTCTAAATTAATAATTTGTAATTAGATACTGCAACTTACAGCTCACAGCCTTTGATTATATATATTTCAACAAAACAACAACCTAAGATTTTTCGTATTTCGACTTAATTTTAGAGCATTGCAAAACTGTGCCCATATTAGCTAACTAGAACATCGATCACAATCATATGAAGTCATGCTGGGTAATGTTTGAAAAGCTACAGGTTTCTTTGTAGCAATTTGTTCTGATACTTACAAAAACAAAGAGAAATTCACTTACAAATGGCTGTGAGGATCAATATGCCGCATAGGTTACATTTTAAAAACACTAACTACGCAATTAATATCACGAAGCATGTATAGATACAAGGTGGGGCAAACATACAAGGTGGGTCGCAGTAATGTTATAGGTATAATGCATTTGTTCGGAGTAAATTGGAATTCTGTGCTATTGTCTGGGACCCCCGGGAAGCGGAATATACTTTGATGGTGGAACGGCTTCAGCGGAAATTTGCTCGTTACGTTGTTTATAAACGAAAATAAGGCTACTATTCATATCAGTACTAATCATTATTTGTATCCGGAATGATAGGGCTAGATACATTGGAGCTTAGGCGGAAATTCCAGCTTGTAATGCACTACATTTTATTACTACACAGTAAAGTGAATAATTCAAAAACAATGGACAGTATTGGTCTGTACGTGCCTGATAATTACCTGCGGTCTGGTAGTCGCAGACGGTATCACATGCACGGTAAAGATGTTTGCGTGTCCCGTAGCACGAACGCAGCATGCCACCAACACGGGCTTTGTCTTTACCACAGAAAAGAGAAAGCAATTTTATATCTCTATGGTCTTTACTAAAAGGAGACGTCAGAGATTGCAGTAACTATAGAGCTATTAAATTAATATCACACACATTAAAAATTTGGGAAAGAGTATTGAACAATAGATTGAAACATCTAATAAAGCTTACTGAAAATCAGTGCGGATTTGTGGCTGAAAAGAGCTCCTCAGATGCAATTCAGACAGTTCGAATCATGGTAGAAAAGGCTAAAACCAACCAGACAAATTTACATATGGTCTTCATAGATTTGGAAAAAGCATTCGACCATGTCCCGCGCGATATCATCTGGGAAGCACTCAGACATCAATTAGTACCAAAACATTACATTCATCTTATTCAAGATACGTGTTTTTCACAAGAACGTAGGCGGCACAAAAAATATAAATCAAGTGTTTTTAGTGAAACAAAAAGTGCCAACCGTAAGCTCAACGTTTTGCCTGAGATGCGTCAACATATTTTATTTAGTATTCGCGCTCGCTTCGTCCCGAGCACACGTTTCTCGAGATGAGTGCCGCGTACGCTTCCCGCTATGAATCAGTGTTTCTTTGCACGCATCCAAAAGGACCCAAAATGTCGCACGGTCAGGCTGCAAAGTTTATGAAAAAGTCTAAGGCGTTTGTGACCAAATGGGTGAAACGATATTTAGAAGTCAAACATGTCGATGATCTACCAGCACGTGGTAAAACTAGAAAGACGTCGCTCACCGAAGATAAACGCATTAGGCAACTCTTTTTGAAAAATCCACGCCTATCTTTGCGATCTGCCCAAGCAGAACTAAAGAAAAACGGTGTAAATATATCCCTAGCTACTATTAAAAGACGTTTAGCAGACATTAAGTTAAAATACCGAAGCACAGTGAAGAAACCGTTACTCTCACAAAAACACGTCGAAAAAAGGATGGCCTGGGCACGAGAAAACATACACCGTGACTGGGACAAGGTAATATTTTCGGACGAAGCTTCGTTTTGGGCAACTAATATCTCGCCTCGTGCTTGGTCAACTGCGAACAACAGAGTCGTCGAACGAACCGTTAAACACCCAGTAAAGGTGCATGTTTGGGGATGTTTATCAAAAAAAGGATTTGGGAATTTGTATATATTTACCGGTTCTCTTGATGCATTGAGGATGAACCAAATATACCAGAAAGCATTATTACCCTCTGCCAAAAGGCTGTACCAAAGTCCAAATGAACAATGGATATTGCAAGAAGACAATGACCCCAAACACCGAAGTCGTCTGTGCACCGCCTGGAAACAAGAGCATCACATCGAGGTCTTGGATTGGCCCTCACAATCTCCTGACGCGAACCCAATTGAAAACGTTTGGTCTTTTATGAAGCAAAAGCTTCGAGGAAAAAATGTATTAACTGCTGTCGAGCTTACTCGTAAATTGAAGTCTACGTGGAGATCATTATCTCGTGACTACGCTGAAAAATTAGTTGAAAGTATGCCTCGAAGATGCCAGGCCATTATGGATAATGGAGGAGACTGGACTCCTTATTAATAATAAAGCAGCTAAGTACATATTATTAACTACGTATTTATTTGTTTTACAAACCCTTGCTTTCACTTTATTCAATAGATTTGCCGGACACGCTCTTGTGTTACATAGTGCTATGTATATGACCGTAACCACCCAAGTCCTAAGCCCTGCTGGCAAGGGAGAAACGTTTGAAATTGAAGTCGGGGTGCACCAAGGATCCACAATCAGCCCGCTACTTTTCAATACAACAATAGATTACCTTACAAGAAACTGTCAAAAGCCACTACCTTTCAACATCCTCTATGCCGACGACGTGGTCCTGATCGGCAATGCAGTGGAGGAAGTTCAACACAACTTTAACCATTGGGTAGATGCGCTGGAAACAAATGGACTTAACATCAGCCGTAAGAAAACGGAGCATAATATGTCTTGTGTTTTCGATAAGGTCACAAACCAAAATGATATTAAAATATATATAGGAAATACACTTCTACCCACAGTAACACATTTTAAATACCTTGGCTCAATAATAAGTAATGACGGGAAAATTGAAGAAGAAGTCACTCACAGAACTATAACAGGATGGATGAAGTGGAGACAACTCACAGGCGTAATGTGCGACAAGAAAATGCCTCTGAAAGTAAAAGGCCATCTGTACAAAACAGCTATAAGACCTGCAATGCTATATGGTTCCGAGTGCTGGGCAACCAATAAGCAACAACTTACTAAATTGCACTCTACCGAAATGCGCATGTTACGCTGTTCAGCGGGGGTCACACTTTTAGACAAAATAAGAAATGAGTATATAAGAGGAAGTTTTTGCTCCGATCGCCGATAAAGTCCAAGAGAAACGCTTACGATGGTATGGACACATCCAAAGACGCCCGAGCGACCATATTGTAAAGCTGTCTCTTGATCTGCCAACAACAAACGTGGAAGACCACCCGCCACTTGTTGACGACGGTCCAAAAGGACCTAAAAAGTGCTCAACTTGAAAATGACATAGCGCTAAATCGCGCTGAATGGAGAAAAAGGACAAGGAGGGCTGACCCCAAATAAATGGGATAAAGTCTAGCCAGAAGAAGAAGAAGAAGATGGTCTTTACTAAATGATTTTACATACGAGTACCAGCATGTTGACATATTTAATGATAATATTTAAATACCATTCTCACCTATTTAAAAATATTTCTATGTTCTGCCATTAGTTAAATAATTAATATTTAAGTAGTTTGCACTTTGGTTTTGACTGTTAGCATTCTATTGTCTTGTAATAAATAAATAAAGTTAAACACCCCATGTTATTTTGCTGAAATTTTCTTTTTTAATTAAATAAAAAAAATTAACTAACTGTTTTTGCTTGTGAAATTTGTTATGAATTCATTTTAATCCATTACTTACAATTTAATTCATCAATTTGAGAAAATGATACCGGCCAAGTGGCCGACGCCAGAGTTGACGACCATATGGGCTCGTTTTATGGCTTTTTCCATCACCCTTGCCAGAACTTCGGGCAACAGGTTCGAGAAAGAGAATTTAAGAGAATATTTACCTTAAAGAGAATATTCGCATTCTTGGCGAAAATATTCTCTTTAAGGGCTTCAAGAGTCTGAGGCTTGTTGACAGAAATCCGCAACTTCAAAAAACCCGATAAAAAAAAGTCTGGAACGATTAAACTGGGTGATCTGGCCGACCAGTGCAAATCACCAAAGCGAGAGATTAAGCGACCTGCCTGGCTAGCATGCGCAAATAAGACATATGTTACGCATGACACGAGAAGAGTATTTTTCTCGTGCGTAGAGAGAGTGGTGGACGATAGCAGCGGCCGCACCACGTTAAGATCCGTTCATTGTGATTATCTATGGACGATTCTCCATTGCGCTATTTGTTGGTTGAATTGCAAACAGTTTTAGGAAATAAGCAGTGATGGACTTTGTACTAATAAAATACCATAATATTATAAACGATTAAATATTTTTATCGTTCTCGACACTTCATTAGGAATTATGATGGTTTTATGAATAAAACTGTTCCCGTTGATGTAATTTTCAAACGAATGACGAAGATTTAAATAGAATTGGCGATTTTTCTGCATAATGTAAGTAGGTATTTCATTTTTATCTCTGTTGACGATGGCTGCTTATCTGTTTTTCTTGTTGATGAATGCTAAGTAGCGAAACAAAGTTTTTAATTTTTATCATAGCTACTTAACTAGTTTTCAGTGCCCCATTTATTTTTGCTTTATTAAACAATATACTAATATTTTATAGCAATATATTGAGTGCGGAACCCTAGAAATAATTTATTAATTTAGATTAAGTTAACTTTACTGTTGCAAATTTCATGAAAATTTTATAAATTTTTAATACCTACCTACTCATTTATTTAAGTACATATAACAGTTATTTTGAGTAATCAGATAAGTACCTATAATTCCATTTCTTTAAAAAATTTTATCTAACTGCGCAAAAAAGGTTAATGTTTTTGCGCGATAACTGACATATGCGCGAGCGGAGCCGCGCCCGGAAAGCTAGTATCAGTATTAATGTCTTGTTCTCCATAGGTATCTATACTCTCATTACTTCTTGTGATAAAAAGTATATCCAATCCATAATCTATAGGATATATCACTTTGTAAGACGTATAAAATATATGGATAGCACAATTATTTATGATAACATACATATATTAACAAATTTATTGCTCATATTCTTCGCGGGATAAGAAGAATACTGCTCTCCTTAATATAGCTTCTTAGAAATGTTTTAAACGTTTATGAATTTTATTTTATAAATGACCCTTAAGGTGCTGACAAATGATGTTTGAGAGATAGCTTTATTTGAACATGTATTTGGTTTGTCGCAATTAGAAAACTATATTGTATTGTTCATTTTGATTATATTCTCTAGGGTTTTCCGTAATTTTGTATCTAAGTATATTGTAAAATTGCAAACTTGAATCTTCGTTACGATTATAACGTAATTATTCATATGTATAAAAATGTAACAATACATTTGCAAATCTTTTAAAGAATAGAGTAGAAAATATTTTATTTGCGACATTACAATGTACGATACAAGAAAAAATATAAAACAATTCAAAACTACAAATTGAAAATCATTTATTCAATTTAGGCGTTTACGACGCTCTTATGAAGGTAGATAAAAGTTGTTTGAGCATAATTTAATCGAATACTTTACTCAGAACAGGTAAGATGGAAATAGGTCTATAATTGCAAGGGTCAGATGCAGCCCCCGACTTCAAAATTGGAGTGATTTTACATAGTTTCATTAAGTCGGGGAAACTTCCTCTATCGACACAAAGATTGAATATTGTTACTAAGTATGGTGCAATAATACAAATTATAGACTCTGCAAATTTAACTGACATACCCCACAAGTCTTCAGTACTCTTTATGTTTAAACTTTTGAATGTCTTTATAATTTCAAAGTTTGTCGTGTAGGGTCATGTGTTGAACAGTGGCTATACCAGATACAGTGGCTCATTAACCGTTAGGGATGAACGAACAAAGATATCAGTCTGTCCTTTTCGCTCAATGGTAGCTCCTAAGATGCAAACATGTTACATCTAGTCGGGCGGCGCACGCGGCACGCGTTGTTTGTGTGAGGAGAGTTTTTCCATTTTCGGTACAAAAAAAAACATTTTTAAGGTAAGTAATCTCTCGTCCTAATTCTGAAACTGTTGTGTTTTCACTGTGGGTTTATTTTAATTGGATTACGTTCACATTTAAGATTGTAGAGACGCGTAATGCAACCACAGACAATGAAAACCTTTTTTGTGTATCATTTATAATAAAAAATGGCGGCGAAGTCCACAATGGCTCAGTTCCTGATAGTACACAGTGAATCATGATCCATTGTGTACCTTATACCTTTAGTTCATAAAACCTTTGCAATTACTTATGGGTAATGAATGACGTTTGTGTGTTTCTTTTAAAATGCCCCGTCCTGCTAAACCGCGGTCTATCGGGTGCCACACAGAAGAAACAATGCGACGAGCATTGTCAAAAATACAAAATGGCATGAGTGTCAGAACCGTTGCCAAGACATGTAATATTCCATTCACCACTCTGAGGCGATATTATTTAAAGACAAAGGCTGGTGAAACTATTGATTCAATGCGCGTAGTCCCCAATTACGAAGTAAATAAGGTGTTTACCAAGGAACAGGAGGTAGAATTAAAAAAATATTACAAACACTGTTCTTTATTATTTTATGGGTTGACCGAGAAAGAAAGTAGAAGAGTCGCTTACCAAATGGCTCATTTAAACAAATTGAAAATGCCAGAGAGCTGGATAAAAAACCAAATGGCTGGAAAGGAATGGCTCAGAAGTTTCAGACGTAGGCACCAAGATCTCAGCCTGCGAAAACCAGAGCCGTGCAGCCTTGCCCGAGCCACTGCATTCAACAGGACCAATGTTGAAAGTTTTTATAAAAACTTGGAGAAGTTATTTTTAAGGAACCCTTTATTCAAAGATGGCACTCGTCTTTATAACCTCGACGAAACATCAACCACAACTGTTCAAAAACCTCAGCGTGTCATTGCTGAGAAGGGCCGCCGAAATGTAGGTAAGGTAACTTACCTACATTTCGGCGGTAGTGGGGAGCGAGGAACACTAGTAACTACATGCTGCATTATAAGTGCAAGCGGGATAGCATTGCCGCCAGTAATGGTGTTTCCGCGCAAGAACTTCAAAAATTTCATGGTGAGAAATACACCGCCAGGAACATTAGGGCTTGCCGCACCTAGTGGCTGGATGAATACAGATATTTTTCCGGAAGTCATGAAACACTTCATAAAGCATACAAATTCATCACCTGAGAATCCAAGTGTGTTGATAATGGACAACCATGAATCGCATTTGTCACTTAAGGCTCTGAATTTAGCAAAAGCTTCGGGTGTCCATGTGCTGACTTTGCACCCTCATACATCAGCAAAAATGCAACCTCTCGATGTCGGAATATACGGACCTTTTAAAACATATTACAATGCTGCGATTGACTCGTGGTTAATGCGAAATCCCGGGAAACCTATAAGTATTTATGAAATTGGTGAGATCGTTGGCATTGCATTCTTGAAAGTAATGACACCTGTCAATATTATTAATGCTTTTAAAAAATGTGGCATTTTCCCATTTGCATCTTATTTTATGACGACGACTTCATGCCAAGTTCGGTAACAGATCGTCCGTGCCCAGATCAACAACCAGAGTCAAGTCTACCGACGATGCTTGGTCCATCCACATCAACAAGAGAAAATCGCCCACATGAAGAAGTTCAACCAGCAGGCCGGACAACTCGTATTGGTTCTGATGAAACAGTATGCTCATCTGAGGATGAACTAAATGCTGGTTTTCTACAAGTAGATTCACAAATCCATGCATCTACTCCTTTGCAGGAAAACATGAACCTTTGCGATTCACCGTCAACTCTACCAAACACTCTTGATCAACAATCAGTGCCAGTGTTGGAAGAACAACCAGAATCTATAGCCGTAAACCCAAAAAAAACAGCAGACGTTTTACAATCTCTTGTCATACGCCAACATGAAATCAATTTCAGTCCACTCAGCTTAAACAATATACCAAATGTGAAATTTGTATCTCCATTTGAATTTAGGGATGAAATAAAAGCTGGGCCAAGACAAAATAATCGAAAACCCAGAAAGTTAGGTCGAAGTATGATTGCTACCGATACTCCAGAAAAAATGAAATTGAATTGCTAAAGACTATTAAGAAAAGGAATTCCAAAGCTAAGAAAGTTGTAAAAAAGGTAATGCAAAGTGACTCGGATGAAGAAAACTGCATTGAAGTTGAATATTTAGAATCAGATGATGATAAAGACTGGGCAGTATGGAAATAGAAACAGGTTATATAACCGAAATTGATCTCAACGCGTCGCTTCCTCGACCTCCCTTGGAAGGGGAATTTGTTCTAGTCGAATTTGCGACCAAGAAACAAATAATATATTATATTGGCAAAGTCTTAGAAGGAAGAAATGATAACCTAGAATATTTCATCACATTCCTTAGAAAAAAATCTTCCAATAAATTCAACATGCCTGCAGTTCCCGATTTATCTAGTGTTAAGGAACACGATATTAAATTTATACTGCCAAAACCAACTGTTGGTGGTAGCACCATCCGCCAACAGTCTTATTACTATTTTCCAATTGATCTATCCCAAATTAATGTTCATTAATGTTATAGTATGTCAATTCGCTAAACATTATTGTATTAAAAGGTTTATGTTATTAAACTTCACATAAGTACTTTTTTTGTTATGTTAAAATATGTTTTCGTAAAAGAGATGTTGTTTGTTATGTTAATATATGGTACATATTTTTGTTGATTAATAAGTAATGATGTTGTATAACAACGAAGACTAATATTTCGTTTCCATAATTTTGTTATTTTAATTACTCTATACTTTGCTCAAAGACATTAAACTTTGATTATTTGATCTCGTTGTATGAAAGACTTAATTATTGTAATATAAAGGCTGATTAATTCCAAAAGCACTGGTCTTATTTTCAACGACATCTTCTTAGAGTTCCACTGTGTACTGTGTACCCCCTATAACCACTGTATATTTAGGACCGAGCCACTGTTTCTACCCATAGGTTCACAGTGGCTCATTTGTGACTTTAAAAAAAAAATACTTTTTATCCATTTAGTTTTTATTTATCGAGAAAGTAATGATGCACAATCAAACTAGTTGAACAACACTATGCTCAACCAAAATTTCAATGTTCTTACACTATCTGTGGCTGTATCACAAGCCTGGGAAAAAAAATGATCCACTGTAGACCACCTGACCCTATCTGAAAGAAAAGTCCGGTGTTTTGCAGGGAAAATTTTGTTTTAATAGGGCTTCTGCTACATTGGGACAAGAATCCAATGATTTAGTGGCTTCTAGGGGTAAGTCAGAAAAAAAAATTCAAATATATTCGCCACTTGTATTGGATCAGACATTTGATGTTTATTAATAGTTAAGACATATGTTGAATCTCTAGGTTTATTTTTACCAGTCTCAGTATTTATAGTCTTCCAAATCGTTTTCATTTAATTTTTAGTCTTGCTAATTTTGTCTCTAATAAAAAGAGATTTAGCACACAAGCAAACAGACTTAAAAATTTTTGAATAGTTCCTAACATAATCATGAAACTGCTTGTAAGATGTGAAATTTTTCCTGCGATACAGATCAAACAAATAATCTCTACTTTTTCGGATACCACTATAGTTGCCCAATCACCAAACTTCAATTTTCTATTTATTTGTTTCTTTATTTTTTGGACAAACTTTTTGAAACTCAATATTTACTAAAGAAAATAAGGTATTGTAGATGTCATTCGGGTCACAGTGAGAAAAATTTGTTATGCCAAGCTTAGCATCTATGTTGGTACCGAGAATTTCTAGCCTACTGGCTGTTAACGGCCTATGTTCAACTTCATGCCTCTCTGTTTCTCTATTTCCATCAAATTGTATCGCAAGGCCCTCATGATCAGACCTAATACCTTTCAATATTAACTTTTCTTTAATCTTACAGTTTGAGTATATATTGTCTATACAAGTAGATGAAGTGTCTGTTATCCTAGTGGGCTCACAGAACAGAGATTTCAAATTAAATGACCTAAATAATGAAATAAGATCAGTCTTATTTTTAGAATTCATTAAAATATCTATGTTAAAATCACCACATACGAGTACAAATATGGGTTTTCTACATTTAGAGATTTTCTGCAGTATACTTTCCATGCTGGATAAAAAATTCTGCAAAATGTTAAGCACGACCTTGATCTGTTGGTGGTCGATATACACACAACACAAAATGCCTGTCTACCTCCACACAAGCAACTTCACATGCCGGGTACAGACCAAGCGAACGAGAGCGAGCGAAGGGTAACGAGCGAGCGCAAACGAATCACTGTCTGTACATCAGAGAGAAATGAAACGAACGTTCGGCCGCGGTGTGGACGGACAAGCAAATGCTCAATGCTCATTCGGCAGTTGCACGCAACGAACGTTTCGATCCAGCTAATAAATTGTAGCAATTTACGATTATGGAATGGTCTAATGACATATTGCTAATGCTGATGGAGCTCTATAAGCAGAAACCAAGGCTGTGGGACCCTAAACATGATGAATGCAAGATAAAAAACCGGCCTAGTGCGAGTGGGACTCGAGCACAAAGGGGGTATCATTATCTGTAACCTAATCTTGCAAGTCACAGACACTTTTCGCAGTGTCCGATTGAGCTGGGTAGGTACGTTCCTATCCTAGGTAGGTACGAACTCTAAATAGCGATCTCACTAATTGTTTATTTTTAAAGTAAATATACAACTAAATATTCGGTGAATATTTCAAGTTTCTACCTGTTTTCATTATTATTATTTTTCGCAAATAAACGAAAACACTCTTTTATTGTATTGGAGCCACCTAATTGTTTTTTATGCTTGATAGGTTAGCTTTTGACCACTATCTCACCTGATGCTGAGTGATGATGTGGTCGAAGATGTTGTTCAGGCTAGCCTAGAATGACTGGCTCTCAAGGATAGCTGCCGGAACACACCATTAGGTGCTTGGCGACAGATTTTCAACTTGAGGGTGGTGGCTAGCCAGGCGGGCATTCGCAAAATGCCCTACCACCATACTTTAACGACTGCCATCCTAAGACAACAACCGGGACCGACGGCTTAACGTGCCCTCCGAAGCACGGAAGCGTTGAGTAGTAATGTCACCAGCCGTCACCCATCCAAGCCATGACCGAGGCGAACGTTGCTTAATTTAATTACTTATTTTATTTTATTTTAAACCTTTTTTTATAACCCTTAATATTTATTTTTATTAATTATATTTTAAGAGAACATAAAATTAACTACTACTTTCTTTTATATTTATATATATATATATATATATATGCATCGCTAGCCACTAGAAGATCGTTGTCGTCCATGATCACTATACTACGTTAGTAGTGCTACGCGCCGCCGCGCCGTGGTTCGCCGATTGTCGATGAACTTCAATGCGTTCACTGAGTGTGGACACAACAGCGAAAGCGAGCGAGCGTGCGTTACTGGTCAGCAAATCCTGACTGTAACTCGTTAACATTCGCTCGGTCTCGTTCTTGGTCTGTACCCGTGTGGTATTTAATATATACTCCTTGGATTGTCTTTGAATGCCAAGTAATGATTAAGTATTTTATGTCATATTATGATTGTTATTGTCAAGCAAACTTTTGTGAAATAAAGCCTAAATTATGTTATAAAAGGTATCTCATTTACTACAATTTATTTCACAAAAGTTTGCTTGACAATAACAATCATAATATGACATAAAATACTTAATCATTACTTGGCATTCAAAGACAATCCAAGGAGTATATATTAAATACCACATTATTCCGGGCTCTTTTATTGTGTTACATAGTCAGCCAAATATGCAGGCTGGTGGCGTGTTCTTTCTGAACGGCGCAATTCATCAACAATTATAGGAGGCTGCGGCTGCTCAGACTCTTCTTGAGCATAATATATGGGATTCAAAAAAATAAAAATTCAAAATTCAAAAAATTCAGCCACTGATATCTGAAAGAAAATTTCCCCTTGGTTTGGAGTCTGTTAACGCATTCAATAATCTCAAACAAGAAATAGCCAAGTCAGCAGTAAATGCAATTGATGAAAAGATACAATTTGTTGTAGAAACAGATGCTTCAGACTTTGCCATTGCGGGTACTCTGTCACAAGAAGGCAGACCCGTAGCTTTTTTTTCAAGAAGCCTTCACAGTTCTGAACGTAATCACCCAGCCATAGAAAAAGAGGCCGCAGCTATAGTGGAATGTCTTCGTAAATGGAGACAATTTCTCATGGGACGACCTTTTAAACTCATAACAGATCAAAAATCTATTGCTTTTATGTTTAATCAACAGCATAAATCAAGAATTAAAAATGACAAAATACAGCGGTGGCGATTGGAACTCTCAATGTATAAATTTGATATTGTATATCGCCCTGGAAAGGAAAATATAGCAGCTGACGCTTTATCTAGAGTCAATGCAGAACTAGTTGCTTCTTCACAGACATCAGAGAACGCGCTGAAAGAACTGCATAAAACTTTATGCCACCCTGGAGTAACCAGAATGCTTCACTGGGTTAGAAGCAAAAATTTAGCTTACTCTACTGATGAAATTAAACGAATGATCTCAAATTGCCCCATATGTGCGGAAATTAAGCCTCGTTTTCATCGGAACATTAGAAAACTTATAAAAGCAATAGCTCCTTTTGAAAGAATATCCATAGATTTTAAAGGGCCACTTCCAATTGACAGCACCGGAAATAATCGATACATACTCACGATAGTAGATGAATATTCTCGTTTTCCTTTTGCATACCCTTGTCCAGATTTGAGT
Source organism: Plagodis dolabraria (assembly GCA_963854805.1). NCBI lineage: Eukaryota > Metazoa > Arthropoda > Insecta > Lepidoptera > Geometridae > Plagodis > Plagodis dolabraria. The sequence goes on along the minus strand of OY978441.1, from coordinate 39,667,526 downwards.
ACGAAGACAGTTATAAATAAACTAACTGACTTATTTTCTATTTTTGGTATGCCGACTTATATTCACTCTGATCGTGGTACTTTGTTCTTATCAAAAGAGCTGAAAGATTTTCTTCACCAAAAAGGTATAATTGCTACGAGCTACACTACACCGTACAACCCCCAAAGTAACGGACAAACAGAGAGATTTAATGGAATAATTTGGCGAACCATACAATTGGCTCTGAAAAGCCATGATATGCCAATTACAAAATGGGATTCAGTTTTAACTCAAGCTTTGCATTCTATAAGATCATTGCTTTGTACAGCCACAAATATTACCCCTCATGAGCGGATGTTTTCCCACGCCAGAAGATCCTCAACTGGTCAGTCAATGCCAACGTTGCTAAACGTCCCGGGAAAAGTGTTCATGCGTAACCATAATCGAACAAGTAAATATGATCCTATAGTTGAAGAAGTCGAGACACTAGAGAGTAATCCTCAGCATTCTCGCGTCCGGTTGAGCAATGGCAGAGAAGTAGTTGTCTCCAACCGACATTTGGCGCCTGCTGGAGATTACGCTATTGATACCGATTCAAATGATGATGACGAGTTTGATGCGATCGATGATGATGAGTCCAGGGAGAATCCCATATATGCTCAAGAAGAGTCTGAGCAGCCGCAGCCTCCTATAATTGTTGATGAATTGCGCCGTTCAGAAAGAACACGCCACCAGCCTGCATATTTGGCTGACTATGTAACACAATAAATGAGCCCGGAAGAATGTGGTATTTAATATATACTCCTTGGATTGTCTTTGAATGCCAAGTAATGATTAAGTATTTTATGTCGTCAGAATACAGAGATTGTTCTGTATTCTGAGTTTATGTCATATTATGATTGTTATTGTCAAGGAAACTTTTGTGAAATAAAGCCTAAATTATGTTATAAAAGGTATCTCATTTACTACAACCCGGCAACAGACACTTTCGACAGAAGATCTGACTAAGTCACGGCAGGGTAATGTTATCTATACAGTATTGTAACTCGGCTCTGTCTTCGAAATAAGTGCCTACAGCCGCGCTGTACGTAAACATGCGATAGGGCTGCCCGTCTCCAGCATTTTAATTACATTTGCCTACTTTGTGTTTCTATTTAGTTTTGTGATTGTAAATATACTTTTTTTATATAAACAAATAAAATACTCTGTGAATTGAATAGGAAGTGTTCATTAAAAATGCGTGTTGTTTTCTTGACTTGTAGCTAGATTTAAATAAAAAACCATGTTTATGTTTGAATAAAATCGTTCTTAAAAATTGGCGACCGAAAAATATTTGTGAGACGCACGAAATGCTTTATTATTATTTATTAAAGTATTAAAAATCCACATTTAATAACTACCTGTAATATTATTATAACTTGCTTATAACTACTACCTATTTCACTCGTGTTAATCACTTTCCTTCACTCTATTCACTTTTTTTTTTAATAATTGAGACATTTTTTTCGCGGGATAAAAGGATTTAAAAAAACTTGTCCATTAAAAAGACACACATTATGTACCGTCAACTATATGTAGACTATAAAAAAAAATATTTACTAGTAAGTGACATTGTTTTATGGTATTAAGTAAAATTATTTTATATATTACCTTTCAGTTTCCCGGTAATCAAATAAGTTATCTCTGGATGCGTTTTTGACGAATTCATGTAACTAAAAACAGCACAATATACCTTACTCGTCATATTTAATATGTAAATATGTACTTGAACTTATTTTTGGTGAAAAAATCGCGGGGTTATTGTTAAAAACAACAAACCATTTACTCGTCACTGCGGCGTAGCCGCGATACTCGAGACTGTCTGCGGGCCGAGCGCGGGCCGAGATCGAGGCGCGTAGGTATAACTCGCGTTTCGTCCATTTCTATGAAGTTAAAATACTGTATAGATAACATTACCGTAGTCACGGCGTTCATTAAATTTTAAGTTATTTTTTACAATAACACGATACATGTAATTATCACAAATTGGCTCCAAGAGGGTCATGCTACAAATACCTACCACAGCGACACCACAAAACACGAATCGGTCGTATACGTATTGGATATAATAGCCAAGATAAATAAAAATAATTAAGTGAAGTAACTAAGCGTACCTATGTCATAAAGTGTAATTGTATGTGGCAACAACATCATATACATTGCAATTTTTTTCTCCATATCAATCCGTACACAATTGGGTGTATAGACTTAAGTACTCATGCAAACATGTACCATATAATACCCATGATAGCATACTCGTATATGTACCATATATGCTCTTCGTGTTCTCGCCTAAAATCCTCAAGATCTAGTAATGTAGCTACAGCCACCATATCACTAAATAATTACTTTGACACGATAATGATTTACTCACTTTATTTCTGTATATTTAGAACTCGAATTTGACTACATAAAAGCAAACGAATAAATTAGTGGCAGCTCCACGTCCTTTTAAGGGTGTTTTCGCGGTTTTGTGCAAACGATTGTTTTTTTTATTTTTTGTTCGTTTTGTTTATTTTTAATACGTTTACGTGTTTTAATTATATATTTTTTTTTATTTCCTGTTCATGTGTGTTCGTGATGTTAGTCCTGAGTTCCGACTGAAAACAGCGCTGTGGTTCATTCATGTACCTAGCACATGCTGAGTCGGGTTCTTTTCTGACGTCACGCAACATCTTAATATTTTTTTATTTTTATAATAACAAATATTATATATGTTAGATTTGTCTGTTTATGTTTGTTCTTTTATTGATTATTTTTTTGTTTGTATATTTAATATTATTTTTTCGTTTTTTTGTTATGTGTTGTCAGAAATAAATATATTTTCTTCCTTTTTTTTCTTTCTTTCATTGTAATGTTTGTATAAATCAAATTTAATTACGAACGAACATTATCCATTGTGAATAACTGGTATTTTCCAGAAGTGCTATCAGTCGTCAGATTTTAATTAAATCATTGGTAAGCATAAATCGCAAAGATATCAAAATATTGCTTGCCGAAAGCTTAGATTTTAGTGCCAATTTTGGAACTGCTACAAAAGCCTTTGTCTCAAAATCGAACGCACTATAAAATACCTATTTTCTGACATGGATTAAAATTTATACATTGCGATGTGATTTGTAGCTGTTTTCAAAGCTTTCTGAATGGTGTTAGCAAACGTTTGAAATACCTACCCATATTGCCTGGAACATCCCAAAACGAATGCCCAATTATTAGCATTGTGGCTGTTATTTTTGCTAATAGTGGGCTATACGAACGACTTAAGAGTCTGAGCTGTCAAAAATGTCGCAGCACTACATAGTGTCAACGCTCTGGGGTGCGTTCTTATTTGTCGTCCGACGACGTCCGACGACGCCCCGAGCGTTTTTATATGCCCGGAGCGATCGTCCGATGATCTTCCGGAGCGTTCTTACATATCGCTCGACGACGCACCGGTCGCCCCACGAAATCGGTGGATAAATATGGACCCTGACGTCATTTGACAGTTGGGACTTGATTTTTCTTTGTTTTAAGTTACTTTTTGTTTACGTAGACTAATGTTTACAAAATTGTATTATTATTATTGTTATATTATGTATGTTTGTTTTAGTTGTGTGTCGTGGAACAGTACATAATTGTAAATACATTTCTTCTGAGTCAGTGAAACATTTTAAGTAGTGTTCTTGATACAGATATGATACAGAGCCGTTCTTAAAAGGCGGATGACGAGCGTCGCTCTGCTTGGAGCGATCATCCGTCGTCGGACGATAAATAAGAACGCACCCCTGAATAATATATTCAGAGTGTCAACGTCAAGTAACTTCCCTCTTTTTGTTCATTCATTCATCGTAATTCACAACCATCGAGATATTATCTATGTTCACAACAACACAAGTCACAACACAATAAATGAAACTAGTTCACTCATTTCATTCCGTCAAGTGAATTGTTACTGTGAATTGTTAGTGGCGGTTGTGTCGCAAATTTCATGTTAATTTAATTTATTGGATAAAAATATCAAACATTTTATTTTCAAACTGTTAGCTATTTATTCAGACAAGTTCGGACGTTTGGTAGTCGAAGCGCAACGGTGTGGAATGTGTTTGTAAGGAATCGATAGGATCGTCCGAGCAGTCGCTGTGGGTGATCCAGCCTGGCTCACGGTGTTATTTGAAAACGTAGTGGAGTGCGTGTGTTACCTCGCCGAAGATCTGTGTTAATTCAGGTGTTGAGAGCAGTGTCAATGGCGTTACGCTAAATTTTGTGCGTCGTCAGCGCACACATCACGGAATTCGTGCAACGTCAATGGATTTTTAGCAGGTAAGAAAAGTTAGGTATTTGAAGTATGATGGAATGCGCCGGTCTGAGTGCGGCAGCGTCGTGGAGCGACACTATTGTTTGGAGCGTGCATTCCTGGGCGTCCGGCCGAGTGTCAAATTTGAATTTATTGTAACTACTGCGATCCCGGCGCACCCAGAGGTCATCGACGTCGCTGCTCGCATTCTGCATAACATGTGATTTGGTAATTATCATGATCGATTTAACGTCAATGTCGTCCTCATTAGATATAGGTAATCAGCTGTAGAAATTGCTGTGCTTCATTAGTTATTATGTGCTATTTCAAATGGGTATTTATACTGTTTATATATATTAGCTTTGGCTGCTGTATATCAATATGCACACAAATATATATAGAGTAGTTTTCATTAAATTTCTAACTAGCTGCTATTCTAAAGGATCAATTCCCATTCAAGACCTTATTAAAATCGTAAAACACAGTAATAAAAAATCTGGCTTTTACTTTAATGATACAGTTGTAGAGATATAACAAAACTATAATATAGCTTAAATCGTCAACATCACATGCGCCTGAATTTGGGTATATATTGAATGTAATTGATGCATCATAAAGGGGCCCCTTAACCTTACTCGCTGGGTTGCAAGTCCCGAGCATCTGGACTTGAGCCTCTTCCTCAGAAACACTATGGACCCGGCACCCTCCATGGTGATTCCATGGAATGCTAAGTAATTCATCTCATTCTTATAATTATCTATGATTTGCTTAGATTAATCACCTCCAATACTAATTGATTCAATAATGCTTAGTTCAATGGCCCCCAAAATGCAGTTGTTAGCTTAGTATGTTACTAATCATTATAATACAAAAGTACAGAACACAACTAACATTCATCCCCCTCATCTGCTACAATAAGCACTCCATTTCAGATCTGTATAAAAATACATAAATTTGTTTATTTGCTTACATGGGTCAAATTAAATTACAGAAGTTATTGAACAATGTTTTGTTTGCCATGTTCCAACCTGTTTGAGGTATGCAACATTATTTTATAAAAATCTAATATCAAAATGATATATGACATATTTATTATGTCATATATCATTTTGATACATTCTTAAAATTGTGATCGTGACAGAACATGCACGAGGCCAACATAATGTTTAGCGATAACCTCTGCCCATAACAGATGCATTTCATCATAAGTGACAAGCTGCACTACCCCCATCACTCTGAGGCATGTTGTTACAACTTATGTGCCTGTTATTTCCTACTGGCTCTCAAGGACTCCTGCAGCAGCAAACTATTAGGTGCTTGGAGATAGATTTTCTACTGGGGGATGATAGCTAGAAATGCTTTTCCACCAGTCCATAGCTATTACCACTAGACTATCATTGTTATCACACAATAATAATATAACAATACTATTATGAAAATGTATGTCAAAACTCCATGTTCATTCCATATGTCAAGGTAGCCGGTGGAACTACAGTCATGTTAGACATAAAATTTATACCTGGGGAATGGAATGCAACATTGTAACATGCATAAAAGGAATCAATTTTGAACAGACTGTATCACAGGCAAGAACAGTAGCTAATCTTCGGATCCTGCCTGATTGTTTGCTATGGCACTCGGAAACATCAAGAAATTAATGTTTAAGTTGTTTGTTAACCTTATTCATTAATAAATTAATTTATGGCTACAATGATGTACCAATATACATATATATATACTTATATACCAACTACTATATCATGTAATCAAAATCATGGTAAATGTATTACCAAGAAAATGCTGTGTTCAAACTGTTCCCTTTTGATGTAGTCTGGTAATGACCAGACTACTATATTAGTTGATGTTAACAGCCCGGCTGCCTTCTATCCAATGTTTTTTGATGAGGATCAACTCTATGTAATGTCCTTTATATTAATAATATAGAAACAAAAATAATCTGCACTCTTGGTAGGAGATATCTTAGAACTAATCTACTAATAATGATTATCAGGAAATTATAACCAGTGGGCTAAATCCCATGTTTTACGAAAGAGTCATAGAAAAGGAGCATTTTGTTTCATGAGTAAAATAATCACACATAAACATGAACCTACTCACAATCACTTCAAAAAAGATTGGAAGTAGGATCAAAGAATATAATGAATGAAATATATATATTATATATAGGTATATGTATTATGTATGTGCAAGCAATATACAAGATATTTATTATGTAGCATTTACCTGCTCATACTGTTCTGAACTATGTTATTATTCATAATATAGAATAATCATGTTTTAGTTTTAGTATGGAGGCAGGTACAATTACTAATACTTCATAAAAAAAATGGGGCTATCGGTTTGAGATCATTAATAGATACACAAATATTGTAAGGGACCCCTAACCCTAATTCGTGGTTTGCAAGTACCGGGCGCCTCTGACTTGGGCCTCTTCCTCTGCAACACTATGAACCTGGCACCCGCACGGTGAATCCATGGAATGCTAAGTAATTTGTCTCATAGAGTGAACAATTTGTTGTGACATCATCAAAACACCAAACCTTTCCATTACCGTCTGTATGGTTACTTTATTGACACAGGGGTATAAAATATAGCAGTAAGATTAAGAGAGTAGATTACTATAACAGGTGAGAATTGGCCTCCAGTATTTACTAAGCGTGCTGCATCAATAACCATATTTTTATCAAAATTAGCTCACCTACGTTGATATATATGTACTGTAGATGGCTGATTACAAGTGATGCTTAATATTTTGTTTTGCTTTTGTCATGTCAGTGTGCTTGTGCTTGGAGCGGCCATCTCAAGATGATGGTGGAGACAATCCTGGAGTCCTCACAGGACTTTGGTAAGTTTTACACAATTTTTATCAACAAATCATGCTTATATATCCTGAAGCAAGCTCACATTTCACCAAACGTATTGAAGTCCCATGAAGTTAAGCATGTTGCCATCTACCTGACACTTTGTTGTTGAGTAACAATTGTTACTAAGAATTTCCTATTAAGTGATGCAGGGATCGAACCTGGGTCTACATGGATTATACTTGAGCCTCATGCCACTGCATCAACAGTGTGTGAGTCAAAATAATGCTAAAGGAAAATATTCCTATAGTAATAGTTAAGACATGATCAATAATATGTTATTTAACCATGCCTGCATTTGCCTAATTAACACTAACCATATATTATTCAATTAAAATAAGTCCAATGAAAACCTGCTTATACCTATTCAACCATCACTTGGCAGTTTATTTTATTTGATATCTTAGGGAAATACAACAGCAAAACCTCGAATCTTGCTGAAACAAAGGCAGCCATAAGTTCTGAAAAATTTAGACATGGGGTTTGAATAAGGTTGTATAGATAATAATAATAAAAATTTTAAAGTCTGGTGGCAGCAGGTTTTGTCTGGTGGTCGTGGCTTTTTAAATGCCTTCACAACCATGAAGGGATTATTTCCGTAAAATTGAATTTTTTCAATGTCAACTTGAGCAAAGTTACAATTTTGTGTGGCTCATGCTTTAAAGAATGAGCCTGAGTATCTATCTTCTTTAAAAAATGGGTCTTTCAAAATAAATTAAAATAGTTTTGTAGTGATGTGGTAGAAAACATACATCACTTTTGTTTAGAGAAACTGCAAACATATTATATTTGCCAAATGAGAGAAATCATTATTACTAAACAGTTAACAAGCAAATAACACAATTTAACACTTCTACGATAAATACTTAGCACTTTTGCAAACAATATTAGAAATTCTCGTAACTAGCATCTGTAAGTGAAGTTTTGAAATATCTATTAGATAATTACTAGTCAAGTAAGTGTGAATAGCTAAATCTTTGACTATAAGGACTGCACTCAAAAGTGTCTCCAGGCTGATTCCATTATAAATTTGGATTTAGCATGAAATAATACCACTCTTTTGCACTATTTAGTAGTGACTTATGTCAGATTTCTCTAACTTCTGCCATTATCTTCATGTTTGGTAGAATCTTAGATATCGCAAAGTAAGATGGCAGTTTTTCAGAAGATGCTAATTTATTTAATTATAACAATTATTACTAAAATATTTGTTATATATTTAAAAAAAAAATATTTCTCTATTGTGCGCTTGTAGAGTCAAGATATCCTTAGGATGCTTCGTGTAGAAGCGAGACGCTTCGAAAATTCTTCTGGTTTGACCGCGTGGCGTTTGTGACGTCACGTCGGCTTAGCAGGAAAATTAGGCGGAATTGTCACTTCATATATATTTTTAAAGTATTTTATTAAAATATTAGTTTGATGTTTTCTTATAATTCTTATTCTATTCTTATTCTTATTCTACTTGGGGGCGATAAGTCCTGCACTGACGTCCCACTTGGGGTGTTTTGTGCATTTCCCCCGCCAGCTTCTACCCAAGCCATCCCAACTCCTTGATGTAGCGTAGAAGGACTCTGGGTCGCTGGCATAGCTGCTCCAGTGGCGTATGTGGTGGTGGTAAGGATTGCAACAGCACGTGCTCCACGGTCTCTTCTTCACGCATACAGCCTCTGCATAGAGGACTGTCTGTTGCTCCAGTTTTATGCAGAAAGTAGTTCAGGTTACAGTACCCGTAAACAAGGCGCAATTGTTCCCGCTGTAGCTTTAGCAGCTTATTTGTCAGCTTCTTGTTTAGAGTTGGAAACATGGCCTTTGCATGTTTACAGTCTTCTTACTTATTCCACAGGTCTTGTTGTTCTCTCTCGGTGTGACGACGCAAAAGTTCTCGTATTTCCATTGCTGATGGCTTGCAAAGGCTCTTTGCGTCATCACATACCTGTTCTTTTGCCCCGTCTTTGGCTAGAGTATCTGCCATGGTGTTACCCGGGCACACGTTATGTCCTTTCGTCCATGTTATAATTACTTTGTAATTTTTTGATACTTTTTATAGGGCAGCATGGCACTCAGCAATAACACTAGACCTGTTTCTTATAATATTTTTAATATGGATTTCCGCAAAGTAACGCCTGAATCTATTCATTATTTATTTAATTACATGGAAAACCAACATCTAAACATAGTATTCATAGCAACTTAAAGATATAGAAAGCCAATTATAGGTTTTCACAGATAAAACTAAAATTAAATATATAAATGATGTGAACACTCAATAAATATACATAATATGATGATGATGATATTGATATTGTCAACTGTTCACTGCTCAGCTATAAAAAATTTGATATATAAGTATAAAACTAATAATGATAGTAAACCTTATGTTTAAGTCTATTGCATGCGGGTTTTGTCTTATTTAGCATTAATCAATTAGTCTATTTATACATTAATATAACGTTTAACTTTGTATAATTTCTGATATCATTTTTATTTCAGAAATGTATAATTTGTATTAAAGTATGTGATTGTAAGAGCGGCTCATGTGAACACGTCACTGTGATGTTCCTCAGTGACGCTTGCACGGGGCACACTCCCCACAGAAGACCTCCTATTCATTTTAAATTCGGCATGTTGTGTTTTCCTGTTAGTAGATTTACACTATGATTTTAATTTTTATATGTTTATTTACATAAGTGTTTGTGTTAAGTCTGTTGGAAAACCTAATAAATAAAATGATGCCCACCTTTTGGTATTAATCCCTTATGACTTTCACAGGAAGCTATGGGTAGTTCAATTCTACCCTGGCACCCCATGGAGAAAGAATTAACAACAACCTCTGAAATGTTCATCGTTATCCATTCGTTATACTTGGCATATCCATCCATTACATTCACATCTGTTTCGCATGCACTCTTTGTTTGTCTGTTTTATGGGTGCCTAAGTAAGCCTGGCGGTTAAGACTAGAGACCAATACCCAAATCATTACTTGTCTGCCGTGAGCTGTTTCTAATTAATCCATCTTAGGTGCCCTTTATGCTCCAAGCTTCAAATCTCGTTCTGTATGTAAAGTGTCAGTGTATTCATAATGTGGCTTAAAGCTGAACAGTGCAACTTATAGCGTTGTTAACATCAGTTTATGTGCTTCAAACATTTTGAAGCGCTCGTAGCGAAGTTTGCTTAGCCGTTCTGAACCGATCAGCAAAGTTAAGCATGGCCGCCTCGGTCATGACTTGGATGGGCTACCACCTCAAAGTCAAAGTCAAAATAATTTATTCAATTTAGCCGTCTACAACGCTCTTATGAAGGTCAATTACAAGTTTTAATATTGAAATATACTACATTGTACTGCCACATTCAGCAAACAGATATAGAGCCACTGCGAGAAGAATGGGCAAGAAACTTGGGGCCATTCTTTTAAAAGTTTATAACAATGTGTTACATACTATATAGTAAAATTATTACAATATTTATTTACATTACGTAGATGACAGGCGCTAGCTTGGCAGAGGCGAACCAGTCCAAGCATTTTTGTCGTTTAAGTAATCACAAAGTGTGTAGTAAGATTTCTTTATCAAAATGTTCTTCACGTGCAACTTTACCTCAAGTAGAAATTCTGTCGCCAAGCACCTAATGGTGAGTTCGGGCAGCTGTCCTTGAGAGCCAGTAATTCTATGTTAGCCTGAACAACATCTTTGACCACATCATCACTTACCATCAGGTGAGATAGTGGTGAAAGGCTAACCTATAAGGGTAATAAAAAAAAACATTTTTAAAGTCATAATGTTTTATCTCAGACGGGAATCGAAATTGCGTCCCCCATGTTACATACGGCTCAGCCATAGAAACTGTACTGCCCACTTATAAGAAAGGTGTAGGTTTTCTTAAGAATTGACAACAGAAATCCCCTTAGTGCTTACTTTGTCGTCTTCATTGTCATACGTCTTTTTAATATCAGTTATTACTGTTGATGAATACCTCCACGGGATCATTGGTGAGGATATCCTCGTCATAAACCTGACCTGATTCTGACTCCCCTATTTTTTTTAAACAATGTGGAACTACGATTTTTCTTAAATCTTTTGTACCTTGCGACATTGAATGAGCTTTAGTTAGTATTGTCTTGTATATCACCAACTTCATTCCTAATGATTATGTCCCGCTTACTGCTGTATTTTTCACTGGGGATTGTCTTCCCATAACAATTAAATAAAAATAAAATTGGTTACTACAATTCCTTTTTAGATATATACACCCTAGTGTGTGTTATCTAGCCTTCCACTAGTTTTTTCATTCTTCATGTTCTATATTTTATAATTCTTCTCTTGTTTTCTTTACTCTTCATTTGTACCACCAGTCTTTTAGCATTTGGTCTCTTTAGTAAGAGTCCGTCTTGGTGGGTACCACCGCAGGTTCAGTTATTCTTACAGGAAGCAAATAACATCTTGGAATGAAGAAAGAAAGAAATAATTTATTAAGGACATATTAATGAGTGACGAGCTTGTGTCGCCTGGTCAAGTAGAACGAGGAGGGACGGCGATACTGCATCTGTATAGTATGGATAGGCGTGACGTATACCATCAAAAGATCGACTTGCTTGTCTTGAATACAGAAACTTTCCTTAATCTTTGCTATACAAATAAAAACTGTCTTAATTACACTATACTTAAATATATCAAATATATCGATCGTGACGCAGGCATGTCTAACGGAGCCCTCCCGCAATGGAAGCGCGAGCTGCTGCAGCGTCGCGCGGCGCGGTCCCGCCCTCCCCTGGCGGCGATGCCCCCCGCCCCTCCCCCGCCTCCGCCGCCACCGGCGCCCGTGGACGAGGCCGAGGAGGAGCTGCGCTACGGGCCCGGCATCGTGAAGCGCCTCAAGTCGCGCTACCTGAGCCTCGCGCTGCGCGACGCGCCTCGCCGCCGCCCCTCCGTGCTGCGCCGCGCTACCTCCCTAGAGCACCTGCTGGACGAGCGGCCTCCCCCCGCGCCCCGCGCTGCCGCCCGCGCTCCCCGCCCCGCCTCCATGGCCGCGCCGCCCGCCGCCCTCGCCGCCCCCCCGCGCCGGGACTTCGTCAAGCGCGCGCGCTCCGTCGACGCGCTCAGCCGCCTCGACTCGCGCGAGGACCTCGCGCTCCCTTCGCCCTCGCCGCCACCCCCGCCGCTGGCCCCGCGCCCCCCCGCCCCCGGGCCCCGCTCCGCCCGCCCCCCGCGCCGGCCCGCGCCCCTGCTGCGCGACGCGGAGCGCCCCCCTCCGGACGTGGTGCGGTCGACGCTGCGCAAGTTCGAGAGTGCCCCGCTCCGTCGGGCTGCGCCCGCGGCGCGCGTCTCTGCTGTGCTGCGCGGCCTCGAGGGCGCGCGCCGCAGCCTCACGCCCGAACAGGAGCCCGACGCGCGCTCCCCGAGCCCACAGCCCGCCACCGAAACTCCACCGCCCCCGACCACTCCGCCTCCGCCCCCACCCCAAACACCCGCTCCTTACCTGCCGCTCGAGCCGAGCCCGCCGGCGAGCCCTACGCCGTCACCCGTCCCGACCACGATAGTGACCGCTCCACCGGTCTTTCCCACGTTACCTACGCCAGTGGAACCTGCGCTCGTTGAGATCGCCGAAGTGAAAAGTGTGCCGGAATCGATCTCCCCCATAGAGTCAGCTCCTTCGCCTCCGAGTTCGTCCCCCGTGCCGGCGAGTGTCCCTGCGGCGGACGAGGTGGAGGGTTGCCTGCGGGTGGTGTCCCGCGCGGCGCTGGAGGGCATAGCGCGCGCGGGCAGCTCTGTGCGGTTCGCGTTCGGTCCCGGCGGCGCGACGCGCGGCGCGACGCACCTGCCGCCGCTGGCCGCCACCAACCCCGTGCTGGTGGCGCGGCGCGTCGGCGTCATCCGGCCCATGCCGGCCGAGCCGCGCGCGCGCCCGCACTCCCCTCTCGTCGACAAGCGCCTGTCGCCGGAGCCGGAGACGCTCGCGCTGGTCAACGGCCACTCGACCCCGGAGCCGCGCGTCTTGTCGCGCATCGGCGCGGCGGGCATCGAGCGCGCGTGGAGCGGTGGCCACGTGAAGCGCATCGACCCGGAGCCCGCTCCGACTCCGGCCCCGACTCCGGCCCCGGGCCCGGAGCGGGCCCCGTGGGCGCGGGGCCCGGGCGGAGGGAGGCCCCGGGCGCCGCCTCCGGCCGCCACCTCCGTCGTGTTCAACTTCAGCAACCGCAAGGAGGTGCCCGACTACATCGAGAACGACGGCCTGATCCTGCGCGCTAGCCGAAGAAACCGTATCAAGGTGAGTTTCCGTACATATTTGTATTTTTATAACTTCCGTACATATCTATATTTTCTTAATGTAATTAGTTCCGGTTTATGATATTAATCCGATTTGGATTATGACAAAGTTTATGATAGCATTGACCACATAATTATTTTTGTCCAAGTTCGTGAATGTTGAATAAGGAGTAATATTCAGATATGATTGGCCTTATAAGAGAACAACTGATACAAAACTTACACTCTGAATTAGTTTTAAATAGATTCGCCGACTTGGAATGCCGCAAGGATCCATTCTAGGTCCTTTTCTTTTTATAATTTCTAATAACCACGTGGCGTCTTACTTCAACATTTTACTTAGAGATTGTCAAAACAATCTAACTGAGATGTTGACTTAAGATTCGACAATAAACTAATATATTAAAGCTTTTGATAATATTAATATGTTTTCAGCATTTCTATAATCTAAACTTTTAATAACTTGTCCTTTGACTAAATATTCACGCGCAGTTCTTCGCAAGGCTCAATGTCATTGTCGACCTTCACATCACCTCGATTATTATGTAATATTCAAAGTCTTGATTATAGGTATTTTTAATTTATTCTAAGACTTTAACTTATAGGATTATGGCATATTTTCGCATAAACTAATTTACATAAGACCAAGGTACTGGGTTCCAAATAATTTACAGCTCATCGGAATTGATAAACCGTTAATTCTCAGCCGTTTTATACTTTTGACAGTGATCATGTTCATCATAACTGTTGGAGACTTGCTTTACAATCCGTTGCCATTCTTCGCGAATTATCGCCTTCTTCGTGCATCTGTCAACGTACCTCACTCAAACAGAACTGAACAGAACTCCGATAGAACGTGTGTTCTCTTCGAGCGACGCGATTGCATACCTGTTGTGAATCCATTCATCCAACCGATTGCATACATCCCCGTGAACCATACACCAGAACTCAGAACTGTAGACTGCTCTCTGTGGGCCGGCGCCGAAGTTCTCAACGGTTGACGACCGAACCTAATGCTTACTCTGAGCTAAGGTTAACGCGGCAACGTTAGTGCGGAAAGTGTAACTATATCGTGCGTTGCAGCGCGGTAAGGTACGGAACGCGTCCCTGCTGAGAGAGGAAGGCAGAACGCAGTGTCGCCGACTCGGCTCGCCGCTGAGCGCTATCCTCTCATACCTACCGAACTGAAATGTCCAAGCGGTTACGTCTCGATTGCCGATGGACAAAAAGTCCAATAACTTGTCTAAACTTCACAGCTGCGATGATTTTGATTTGCATCTTCACATTGATTTATAAACGTTTATTTCATTTCTTCATATTCAGAACTGATGGTTCGATTCCGCCGGCTTGAGAAAGGAAGAACATATTGGAAATGCCCGCCTGGCTAAATAACACCCTCAAGTAGGAAATCTGTCGCCAAGGAACTAACAGTGTGTTTCGGCAGCAGTCCGTTATTAACAGGCACATGAGACTTAACAACTGTATGTTCAAGGGTGATGGTCGCAGTGCAATTCGTCGGTTGTGAATCTAATATAGGTAGAGTTTACTCCTTACGTTACGTGGGACAAGTGAGTGTTCCGTCTCAATGGCCTAAAAAGCATTAACCGCATTGTTTACAAACTGTACCATGACTAGTATTGCTTCGAAAATTAAAAGGTCCTAATAACAGATGCTTAATTGGTGAGATGAATGATGCAATATGCATCAGTTCTATTGTAGATTGGTGCATTTCTCATGTCACTTTTTACTTCTGATCTAACTGTCTTGTATAGCAATATCGATCGACTCGACATGCAATCTCGATGCCAAATCTCGCGGTTGCTTCGAGCTTATCAGGGCATCCTGGTCAAGCCGCGCCGACATCACCTGCCGAAATCAATTTCACATCCAGCTCCGGAGACATCGAACCGGTCATCGATGTCTCCGGAGCGATATCTCACGGCCGAGCGGAGTCCGTCTCGTGACGTCACGTCACCGTATCTATTGTGTAACATCAATATGTAAATATTGGGATTGATTCGTCCGTACGGTGAAAGTGTTAGCGGGTGAAACCGGACGGTACCTGTGTAGGATGGCCACTCTCGGTTTCGGAGGTCGCGGCACGCGGCGGCGGGAGGGGGGGAGGGATCCATCGTCACAGATTACACTATAGTTGTTACCTGTCGTGAAGAATGCTAATAGGAACGCGTCGTGTCCGCTCTCCGTTTATAACAATTATGCAACGTGTTGAATCATTAGATTCGGCGTTACTCTCTCTGTTCGCGATTGCTTCTTCGTAGGTACATAATTATCTATGAAGTAAACGCCCTCGTGACTTAGTACTTCCAATCATATAACTGTCCATATCACCCTACTCGGTGGCATCGCTTTGTTGCAATAACGATGTGGTCTGAGGCTGTGGGCATATCATCCATCCTGCGTTTTGTTCATTTTTGTGGTTTATATTGTTTCTGCTATTGTATATCTTGTGTAAGAGCCATTATGTCCATCGCTGAACTTTCGCCACCCCATCAGGGAATGTTGACTATAACCTCTATACATTGGTAATTAATAGAAACAATAGAAATGTATTGCTGTCGTTGAATATAATATTCACAGTCGGATGTTCAGGGATAAACCCTCACAATTGGCAGACGTCTTGAGGATCGCAGTGTAACATGGCAGCTCTCTAGAAGGCACTGCTGACCATCTTCTGGTATTTTCCCCTAAGATATATAGGGATGGTGGATATGGAGGGGTGGTGGTGGTACGTGCTTTTCGTGCGGAGTGCCGGGAATGCAAACCCATCTATTCCCGTGGGTATCTTGAAGAGATGGGTAAAATATCAGAAAGTGGCAGCAGCTCCTTCTAAGAAACGGGTGTTTGATACTGCAATCCCCAAGACGCCTGCCACGCGTGGGGATTTTGGCAAATCATCCCCTTAATGAGAGAGACTGTTGAGCAGTGGGCTATCTGGCTAATACAGTACGAGCTATTTAATTAATTGAAATATTGTATATATATATACAAGTACACCAAACTATTAAACAGACAAATTTAATTACAGACCAGGAACTAACTATATATTACTTTAAAGGATGTAGATACTTGCTAGCTAGAGCGTTGAATCAATTTGATTGTACCTTTTCTCGCTTGTTAATGATTGGTCAGACGTGTTCGTATCAAACTTTACGAGCAATTTGACAAAATACTTGATTGAATGGAGGCGAACGTAATCGCCGCGTCTATTGCGGAAGTGTTCACTATAATGGAGTACCTCGGCCGTTTACTTTTATGATAACACTAATAACTAAGGTACTTAGTCGAGCTATTAGAATGTAGTTCGATATATGTTACTTGAAATATTTTTGACAGTATTTTTTTATGTCGGTCCGTTATGTCGCCTGGTAAACGATCAACATAAATATATACAATTTAGAGCATATTTTTTGTTCCAGCACGTATTACCACGATCCTGCTTCAGTAAAAGCGCTCGTACCGTAGCTTGCGCAGGCGTTGTTATAACCGAACAGTTAATAACTTAGTAACTTCCGCTGCCGGTTCCGCTGAGTGTTGAGGCCGGTTGTTGTCTTAGGATGGCAGTCCTTATTGCATGGTGGTAGGGCATTTTGCGAATGGCCCTTTCTAGCCCTCAAGTGTAAAATCTGTCGCCAAGCTATTAACGATGTGTTCCGATAGCTGTTCTTGAGAGACAGTAATTTTAGATAAAACTAAACAACACCTTCGACCATGCATCACTTACGATCAAGTGAGGCAGTGGTGGCTAGCCTATCAGCCGTAAAAAACCGCTCGCGGTGAAAGTTTTCTGTTCTAAAAAAGTATTATTTTTTGTCACTGTCTTATAAACAAAACAGTCGTACTTGTGTTCCCAGAAAAGGTAGACAGAGATATATAAGGACAAAACATGCGCCATTGTTTGTATTTGTTAAAAAAACTTATTTCATAATTCCTTGTTGAGGTCATCGTCTCTACAAATGTTACTTTAATTTCACGTCCGGACACAAACGTTATCAACACACTCGTAATAAACAAATAAAACCCACGCACTTTAAACAAAACAAAGACACTATACTCACTACGATTAAAAATTAACAAAAGTATAAATAGTTATAGGTCCAATCAATGCTGAAACAAAGCGTTGTTCAGTCGGTCTTGTTGCTCCGAATAGTAGATCCTTAACCCAAACATGGCGCGATTGTTCCGAGAACAAAGCGGCGTTAATACGGCAGGTGCGCCGGCGCATAGTCCGGTGGGCCCGAGGCGGCGCGGCGCGGCGGGTACACTCGAGACCAGTTTAGCTGGTCATCGTTGTCGTTGCACTCGCTCTTGTTTTTTGTCGCCGCGCGTACTGCATTCCCTTCCCGAGAAGCTTCGCTTGACGACCCGTAGTTATGGTTCTCGGTTCGAAAAGATTATAAAGCTCAAAGACTCTGCAAGAACCAATGTATACCATATAATATATCTAGACTAATCTAGAGTAATTTGTTGGTTTGTATAGTGCTTTGATGTACGAAAGAAATTTCAAATTGCAATTAAAAATGTACGAGAGGAACAATTATAGTCGTGTGCGGGATTCGAACCCGCGTCATCCACCCATTTAGCCGGAATATGCTCTTACCAACTGAGCTAACATGACAATGAGTCACAACTCTAATTTTTCCTCTCCTAACCTAAACCATCAATCGCATGGGGATGGAGCGACACCTGTAGTTCAACTCACGTTATACTATTGATTGAAATTACAAGTTGAATTGGTGTAGAGTCTTAACCCATAATGTGTTTAGGTACCAACAAAACTGGTTATGGTCCTGTAATAATCTAAATGGGCATTCGTTTCTGGTGAGCAGTGTACTGTACTGTATCAGCCGGATAATTCACTGCTAAACAGAGTCTCCCCCAATTAAGGGGGGTTTGCCATAATCCCCACGCTTGGCAGACGTCTTAGGGATCGCAGTGTAAGATGACGGTTCTTCAGAAGACGCTACTGCCTGTACCACTTACTCCGACTTATTTAAATATCATAAATTAACAGGCAAAATACTCATGTTAGGGAGCGAATACGTGTCACGGGTTACGAGCTTATCCGATGCTCATCATCAGGGCGAGTTCGCTACTGCCTCTGCGAGCTGTCGCATGTCGGCGGGTGTGTGTCCGCCAAATACGTGTGAAACTTAAGAGTATTTCGACTCCGACTCGTTGGTACGGAACCGTCGCGTCGGTCTGTGAGTCAAACTTCGACTTGGCTGGTATTTTTTTATTGTTTTTACTGTATTATTTGCAAGGTATCCACCACGGTACATTTTACGGAACCCTAAAAGAAGTGATGTCGTACTCCTCGTGGTAGAGTATAGGCGGACGCGTGTCCCGTTTAACTGTACTAAGCAGTTTCACGGCTTAGGTAAAGTGTTAGCAAGCGTTATTTAGAGCTAACGGTCCGCCCGCGTGCATCAGCTAATTACAAGAGGCTCATCGGTCGACCATTGCTCGGAATTCAGTATTTGCGGTGGTACCAGACGTCATTGCGGTCAAACTGAAACATTTTCCTTGTAATGCCTCTGCTCTGGTGCTGTGCGAGGCACAAACATACGAGGGTGAATCAAAAAGTTCTTAGAAGTGCATATATATGAAACCTTTTTGGATCAAGTTCGATATTCAAATTAAAGAGTGTCTATCACACTATATTTATGCAGACTGTCACTTATTTTTGTCAGTTCGTTCGCATGTAATAAATTTTTTTGTGCAACGAGTTGCTAAAAAGTCAAAATTATGGATAAAAGTGAGTTACGTGCGGTGATAAAATATCTCAGTTTGAAAAAAATGTCTACGAAGGAAATTTTTTTGGACATTCAGCAGACATTAGGGGGTGATGCTGTACCCTATTCTACGGTTGCGTACTGGGTGGCTGAATTTAAAAGAGGTAGATCAAGCTGTAAAGATGACCCGCGTTCTGGGCGGCCTTCAACCTCCGTTACAGAAGAAAATGTCAAAAAGGTTGAGAATCTGGTTTTGGAAGACAGAAGAATGACTATAAAACATATAGCTGAGATCCTAAAGATATCTTTTGGTAGCGTTCAATCCATTTTAATTGATTCACTGGGGTTCAAAAAAGTGTCTGCAAGATGGGTGCCACGAATGTTAACCGACGAAAACAAAAAGCGACGTTTGGAAATTTCCAAGCGTAATCTCGAAATGTTCCAGCGTGATCCGGATAATTTTTGCCGTCGTCTTGTCACCATGGATGAAACGTGGGTCCACCATTTTGATCCTGAAACTAAAAGACAAAGCATGTCTTGGAAACGACCATCCTCTCCATCCATTAAAAAATTTCGAGTTGCTCCTACCGCTGGCAAAGTTATGGCCTCTGTGTTCTGGGATAGTGAAGGAATCCTTTTTATTGATTACATGCCAAAAGGCCAGACGATTACTGGACCCTATTACGCAAATTTAATCCCGAAAGTGCGTGAAGCGATTAAAGAAAAACGTCGTGGAAAACTGTCGTTGGGCGTGTTGTTCCTTCAAGATAACGCTCCTGCTCATCGATCGGAAGTTGCGGTCAACGCAATCCGCTGTGCTGGCTTCAATCTCCTTGACCACCCACCATATTCTCCGGACTTAGCCCCAAGTGATTTTCACTTGTTTCCAAAATTAAAAGAGGAAATTCGTGGAACAAAATTTCACGATAATGACGCGGTTATAGCTGCCGTAGAGGACTTTTTCGAGAGTCAAGAAAATATATTTTTTTCACAAAGAATAAGGAAGTTAGAAACGCGTTATTCTAAATGCATTGCATTGGAGGGAGATTATGTAGAAAAATAAAATATTATTATTTAAATCTTTGCATTTTTTAATATTGATTCCAAGAATTTTTTGATTCACCCTCGTATAGTTCCTCATATCATGCCACGGCGGCGTCGGCGCTATAAAGGCACCGACCGTATCGATGTGGTTAGCGTATAATTGTTTAGTCGGATTAGGAAGTTGTTATCTTGGCATTGCTCTACAAGTACATGTTCAACCTAAATTGTAATGTAACATACCGTTATCGACTAGGCTCAGTATTTGTAACGGATAATCGGCTTACTCCCTACCTTTGATAATGACGGCTTCATTAGAAATCGTCTTTCTTACTCATAAAGCGTTAGCTTCCTAGAATTGTGATGTAACATCGAACAAAAACATCGATGTACGCCATCGCGACGCGGAAACGTGTTCGATGCCTAATTAGCAATTAAATTAATATTAGCTTTGCTTTCTAACGATAAAAAACGCACGTGTGCGCGGAGTGCGCTCCACAATGGCGTTTGCCAAAAAAGTGCGTTCCCAGGCGGAGAGAGTACTCGCGCATACAATTAAATATTCTAGGGCCACGACTACATACGACGAGCGATAGATGCTGCAAGATGCTGCTATACATTCCAAATGTGAACCGCTGCTGCTGCGCTGTTGGCGCATTGTGTCGTGTCTTCTGTGACGCTTGAAGCGCAGACGATTTGCTTGAACCGTCTGTTATAACCAAAGTCTAATAAATTCATACGCAGCCTTCCGACGCTGCGCCCGCGTCCGCCGGACGCTGCATCAGAACCGGTCCGGCATTGTTTTGCACATTTATCACCGATTACGCGCGTCAATGGATTGAGAATGTCCCCTTTCTTGCGAATTCCTTACACGATCCGGTTACAATCAATTTTCTTGGCCTTCTGTGAATTATCCGTTGAATAAACACAGCGAGGCACTTAGATACTTTCATATTAAGTACATAGTCACTTGAATGCGTTCTCTCAAACTATCGATACGTAATTATCCCACCCCTAGGCGGCTGATCCATATATATAGTATAAGCCAGTGTCTGTCGTGTACAGCGCGTTAAATCTCTACACCTAATATTATATTATAATATCGAAGACATACAAATGTGAGGCGTTAAAATACTCCACCCACACCATATTATTACGGAACGTGCTAGTTTACTTAATGGACTCAGCAGCCCTGAATACATCGGTTAGTTGAATACCTTCGTAAGCAACATTTAAGTCGCTACCGCATAATATTACGAATTACGAAACAACAAGGAAATTCTTATCTCCATAAAAATATTTGAATTCAGATAAGACATCGTAATCGTATCCTATCTGGCATAATCTGAATAAATAAATAAATATTAATGTGCTAAAAGAAACTAAGGTGTATATACCGGTACGATATTGCTGACGAAACACTTTCACTGAATCTTCCAAATATGCGCCTTGTCATGCAGGCTTGCAGAAGCTAAACTAGCAAACAGATGTGTGTTCATAAAAGTTGTTATATGCCCATCTTATCTGGATGTAATTCCACAGCATGTCGACCCTGGATGACCCCAGTGGCAGCTAGACAGCTCGCAGTGCCACTGGACGTATGATTACCTTATATTACGAGTTGATGCTATCTCGGCTATACGTTCCTATCTTACCCACGCGATACCGTTTTATCTGATGTAATGTAACTCAACTCATTTGAATATCTTTCTCTGATGTTTATTTGTACATAGCATATGCATAGATACTGCAAGCCATAGAACCTTTTGAACTGTGTTTATATCACCTGCTTTATGAATCACCAAATGAAACAGACAAGACGTTGTTTTACAAGTGCCCGTTCATAACGGAATGTCGGACAAGATCATACAAGAGTTTGTGTAAATAACTTATTGAGAAACATGTTAGAAATTCACAGAATTCGTATGTATATATTCAATTTGAATGGAAATAAATGCCCACCCGTTTACCTCGAATAGTCGCTGTTCTGAATTCCTCCGCAAAATCACAAAAGCAGTGGCTGACTCACTAATGTCGGATTTATGTACTGTGGCATATCAGGCCATAAACCAGTCCAGCTATTAAGGGAACTCGGTCTAAAACCGCGAGCTTTGAGCCTGACTCAATGTTTGTCGTACAATTTACTATCTAATTATGAATTCATAATAATAACTTAACCACTGGCCTGAAAACACGGTGAACTTGTACCTACTACGTATCACGTCATTCAAGGCCTTATCTTATATCACAATGGTGATAAGCTCTCAAGATCTGGGACAGAGATACTATACAGGCCACTCGAAAATCATTGAAACTAAATACACAACTAGCGGAGCTTTTACTATACGCGACGCGACACACAGTCAATAGCCTGGGAAAGGACGCCTGCTGGGTGAATTGAAATTATTTACATTCCTATTCTGCTTTAGGATTCCGTACAGAAAGGATGAACGGAGCTTTGTTAATTTCACTCTAGCTAGTACGATACAATTGTAACACCTGAAATTTAAAAATTTAACACAGATGGTACTCTTTCTCATTCAGTCTTACAACACTTTTGTTACGGGATCTAGGTTTCTGAAAAACTTAAGTAGTTAGGGATTTTACATGTCTATATTGCCGTTTTTAAACCAGAAATAATAAGGACTTCCGCTAAAGATCCTAAATTACATTTCGTGTTTATATAATGCAAAACAAAAAAAATATTAAACTAGTGATATGTTTGCTAGCAAGGGACCCTTGCATACGCAACATATGCCACTGGAGCAGCTACGCCAGTGACCCAGAATACTTCTCCGCTACATTAAGGAGTTGGAATGGCTTGGATAGAAGCTGGCGGGTGCTGTGCATTTCCACAAAAACACCCCAAGCAGGACGTCAGTGTAGGACATATCGGCCTCAATCAGAATAACAATAAGGGACCCTTGCTGCGCGACTTCAATTCTGACTTGACCGGTTTTTTATTATAAACATGAATCAGGCACGCAGCGTGGAGTGGCTTATAGTCGACAGTACATTAGGCGATAAACTATCGGAGCCTTCGATATCGCCGATAAACGTTTTGGCATCGAACAACACGCGATGTCGTAAGGTCTCACTTTCAAACTGTTAATGAAAACAACACAGCTGCCATTCGGGCAGTTTATTAAATAAATAAACAATGGAGTTGATTGGTATTCAATAACGATTTGATAACGCCCATTACTGCGAATGGTGCGTATATAGGGAATGGATAGTTTCACCGCCGCGCCGGTACCCATGAACGTGCTCGTAACGTCTTTGTTGTGTGAGGCCCCTTAAGGGGAAACCGATTTATCGTACATGAAAACACCTTCAATACATCAATTGAAGTCACTTTCTATAGATACCCCTCGAGCCACGCAGAATTTCAAATGTTTTTAATCTTGGCGAGCACAGCGCATACCTTCGATTTGAACCCTTCTTACTATGTACCTATAATGCCAGAAACTGTATTTATAGTGACTTCACATATCAAAGTTTGCAGTGATTGTCTGAAATCACATAATGGGCACAAAACAGTAGGCAGATATCACGCGTTCCGCTCTGATTGTGCGTGTCAGCGTAGCCGCCTCCGCCGAGTGCTTGCTCTCGTTGTCTCTACGTAATCTAATAATACTGCCCACATTCATCACCAGGTATACAATACAAATCAAATAAAATCAAAGAAGCCTTTAAGCTATGAATAAAATTTAAAAAATCATGCCAGTGGGCTCTAGGGATACTTATACCATATCGTGCAGTGTCCTAAATACTAACATGAGATATAATAACGTCCAGTGTGTCTATTGGTTGGTTGTCAGAGAGCAATAGATGCCTATGATCACAGAAAGCTTAGTCCAGCAGCTGGCCAACACCGTCTTCTGATTTGAGTTCTACCATTAGATCAATTTTATTAGTATATGCTTCTTCCGTTTGCACCTCGTCTTCTATTACAGTTTAGAATGGAATGTTCTCCTGTTGATGTTCTGCCTCATATTCTACGCAATGGTCGAGCTCGTTCACTCAATTCAGCTTGATTGTATGTAGTTATCTCGTTAACCTGTCAGTTTAGTGGAGCGACGGCATCACTTAACAGCAGACACAAGCTGTGGCTCGCCTCGTGTCCGATTTCAAGAGAATCTGCCAACTGATAAGAATCCGTTTGAAATAGATTGAACATTTACGGCTAGTAATTAGGGATTGTTCTCTATAGATTACGAGAAGTGTGTGCATTTTAATTATGTGGCAATCAGCTTTTCCCGCAGGTGCCATGATAACCTATGGACGGGAGACTTCTCTAACATATAACATATGCTTTGTAATGTGGACGTCAACGATTTCTATTTTATACTATAGACTTCTTGTGAAGTATAGAGTCATAACATTATTGCATATACATGTCTGGCAAAGAAGGCCTCGCAAATTAATGCAAAATGAATGTCATCAAACATGTCATTGTGACTATTCCAAATATTTGAATGAGATGTGACAACTACCGCACGCTAGAGCCGCGGCACGCTAATGTCTAACTGTTCAACGACGTTTAATTGCACTAACACAAACATACGTGGGCGACCTTAATTGTCGACGGTCAACAAATTAACGTGGAGTGTTGCGGGTTCCAACCGTTTGGAAACTGCGTGCATAAAGTCAAATGTAATTGGTGACCTTTTGTCTGTTCTATTATTTCATAGTTTGACGTTAACGCAACTGTATGGCTATTACGATTGCGACAGCGACTGCACGTCAGCACATATTTGTTAAATAGCATTCGTTGCTGTTACTTTAAACTGTAAACAATATGGAATAAGTAAGTAAAACTTTAATGGGCACACGTTACGCCGCGGGGACGTGATTTCGCCTCCGGTCTGACACCCATCCAATCAATATAAACGAGGTACTCCAGTCTCAAATACTTCATGTTTGATATTTGCCATGCTATACAGAATTTTGTTTGGATTTTAACCATTAGTCTAAATTTGGGAATAGCCTGATAGTAACAGCATAAGAAAACCATGGTCATATACTGATTTTCTTTGCTAGTCGCAACACAGAACTAATGTTATCATTTAAAGATATGCAAATTACGAGAGGTTATTAGCAAAGTGATCGTTATTCCAGTTATTAAGTCCACAAGCAAATAAAGAAACTTTAATATGTACATAGGTGACGGCAAACAATAGAAAAGAGGCCATAACTAGGTAATTGCCTGTTTTATATGTGTACACAAGTGATTACTTCAACCTGTAATGTTGAAGTGGCGGTGTAATGTCGTCTCGTGACAATGAGGTACTCACCGCTGCGCTGCTGGAGCGCATAAACACGACGCGCGCTCTACCGGCACCGCACTCATCTCCAACAACCCGACCCAACACACATATACCGCACGCCCGCCGCCGGACCTCTACAGAGCCATGTCAACTTTGCCACTGCAACCAAAATCATCCGTTAATCCAAATTATATCCAAAGAATTACCTGGCAATCATAATTTGATACAAACTAGAAGTTATATAGAGGAGCAAGTGTCTATGCCTTCGGGGAACAACCTTGAGTAGTCATTACACGATAACTACAAAAAATAGAAAGCTTGAGATGAGGCGGCTACATTTTCCCGAGTGACCGGATCCGATAATAGTCCCTTTCGTAATGTCTTCAATTCGTCAAGCTATTGAGCAGACGCAAGTCATGCTTTCCTTCCCAGACCTAGTATAAAAGCTCCAAAGTATCTGTTAAATATTTTTTGTCCAGGTCTGTTCTGTAACAGTACATCTCGAACTACACGTCTCGCGTTCCAGTTCTTGCGCAGTTTCCTTCTAGCTATAAAAAATAATAATTTAATAACGAAAAATTCCCAACAGGTGTCTTAATTATAGACACCAAATACTAACTAGCAACAAGAAGTTTATTGACTTTACTAAATTAAAGTTCACGTTTTTTTCGCGTATATACCGATTGATAGATGAAGAATCTTTAAATAGATAAATGTTGTCAGCGATCCGTGTAATGGTCGTAGAGCGGGTAATCCGATCGGTGGCGGCCGGCGATGGCGGAGGCATGTCCGCGGGAGCGACACGGCGACTGCGGATGATTTAGAGCTCGCTTAATTCGCCACAACATTAATCGTTTACTTTCTCTTCTCGCTCCGAGCGTAGTCTTATTTTAACAAGATTTTATGGTAATTAGACGCAGTGCGAAGAGTATTATTTCCGTTCGGCGGCCTGAGCCGACGCAACGGTGACGTGCGAAAATAAACAATTAGGATTCTATCAGCCGAGTCATTTGAAGTCGATCTGAAAGGCCTACGGTTGTACCCGTTATTCGATAAGTTACTTCCTTCATCAAATTGTCTATGCGTGGCAATATAAAATCAACATAACTATTTAAATTTGAGTGATACATAAGTTTACTATTAAATATCACCGATAATCTCGGAAGGATCTGTTGTAGGACCATTATTTAAAAGGCCTCAATCAGGTTGTCTTCATTTAGATATATCGGATTTATGGAAGATTAATATTAATTACCAAGGTAATGAGATCCTGTGTTCACGTGTCATTGTGCGGTGGTGGTGATGCAGCCTTAGGGTCATGTTACAGCGGTTTGCTGGACCGACGATGCCTCTGTCATACGACCACAGTGCAGGTCGCTGCGCTGCGCTTACGCTGGGATCTCATTGCAATCTTCCTGCCTTACCAACCCTCGCAGCTCACGTAACGTAACGTGTTCAGAGTAACTCATAATTAGCATCAGTATAAAGTTTTGTCACAAGCGGGGGTTTAAAGTATCGTCGACCAAGCATCTTAAACGAGAAAAAAGTGTAAAATGTGGAGATAATCAAGTGTCGCGTTCATCAAGTTCTAACCAAGCAAGGGACGTCTATTCAAATGTTATGGGAAAAAATTACATAGGTCTACGGGATTCCGGAAAGTGGCACAGTTTTTCTATAAACAGCACGGAAATCGAAGACTATCCACGGCCATGGCGGCCTGTAGATGTAACCACTCCGACACTTGATCAAAAGTAAAAAAATAGTATTGGATGATGCTCAGGTAAAGAAATCACAGCACACGGAAACAATGGGTGTAGCCGAAACAACCGTTTTTTTATTATGCATGTTTATCTTTCATTGACTAAGTGCAGCTCATGGTGGATGCCAAGAATGCTCGCCGCCGCAAAAACAACTTGCTTCGAATATGTACTTAACGCTGCAGTAAATAAAAGGATAATGTACTGAATCGAATTGTTATCTGGGATTGGCCAAAAATAACTCATAGTATTTTGGGAATCGAAGGAATCCTGTCGTCAGATAATGAAATTAATATTGTGACGTCAACGGCAAATTTGAGCTTCAGTATCATAACTAAGTTATATATTAGAAAATGACACAAAGATGTTTAAAAAACAAGTTATATATACACACATCAAAAGTGCCTAGGGATCAAGTACGTTTTCGAGTAAATCAAGTAAGTTTTAAACAGATCTCATTTGAATCAGGGGCAACAATCAACATCAATGCTCAGATTTATGCGGAGAGTATTGTTTCAGAAGTGATCATCTCTTTGCGAAGCCGTTTGGGTAATTCGTTTCGTCTAATGCACGATAATGCATGTCTGCACACGGCTAGAGTCATAACTCGACTCTTGCCGATGCTCGCATCAACGTTCTGCCGTGGCCTGCTCAATCGCCAGACCATTGAACATGCATGGGATATGCTACAAAGAAGAGCTCTGCCAAGTATGGATGCCGTGCATACCCCACAACAGCATTTTACTTGTTACAAAGAACGTGGGCGGCTATTCCTCAAAATGATTTTGAAAAACTGTTTTTAAGCATGCCAAATCGCTGTGCTTGTGTGATTAGTGTAAATGGTAAAAACACAGATGATTTATTAATATTATTTTGTAATAAAAATAGCAAAATTCTTATTTCTTTTCGTTTTTCTGCCAAACAATTCAGTTATGGTACAAAATATACATGATCCCTAGACACTTTTGATGTGTGTATTTTAAATAAATAGGACCCAGATAATAATGATGTCGAATTTCATTATTATGGCATTATGTAAAACAATGACTGTATCCTAATGTGTGTCCTGCAATCAGATCGCACTAAGCAAGAACTGAGCCACTCTTCCTTTATGATACGACAGTCCATTATTCCAGTAAAAGTAATATGTCAACACCTATGCAATACTTATCACGGTCACAGTGAGGTGGCAGAACAACGGTAGCCACTCCGTGTCGCCAGACACCGCGTATTGATTCTTGCACGAGTGCATTGTTTCATTAGTGTTTGGCGAACGTATCTTGGCACAAAAGCAAGCTTTATGCACATGGTGAGAGGAACAAATATCGTGCGGGAAGCGAGCCAGACGTGTGGGGGTCGATACAGGATGGGTTAGTTATTGCGTTCATTGGGGCCCCTGCGATGCCGCGGAATAACCCTCGAGACAGCTCAGCAGTAATCAGAAAGTAGCTGTGAATCACTTTCGGTTATTGATACTCAAACGGCTTGCTCGGTAAATGGGTGACTCAGTATTTACGAATGCGTTATCAATGATAAATATTTTGCGATAAAGAATGTGACTACCCAAAATGTGGATAGATCACGACTTTCTATTTCCGAAGGGCATACATGTCTAAACATACACGTTGAGCCAGATTTGTTTCGATCCCTTATATAGGGAGCGAGCAGTTCTTGGCTTAAAATCGTACAGGTGTCTAGCTTGTAAACGGAGTAAGTTGCTAACCTGAAATTTCGATATTTTGCATAGAATATTTACCCAAAAAAGAATATTAGATTTAATAGTACTAGAAATTCTTTTGAATATTTTTTCATAAGATAGTTGCATATCCTCAGATGATCGTAATAAGCAACTAAAGAAAACATTGTGTGCCTCCCAAGGAGTTGTTTCCAGGAAGACAGTTGGACATAAAGCCGAAGCTTTATACCCAACTTTTTACCGTTGAGATTAAGTTCTACGTACTAGAGAGAGTACGTTGCAGCTATTCCAAACAAAAAATTGACAAAGCATATTATACTGACCCCGAATAGCTGAGAGAAGAGTAGAAAAATTTTGATTGTTATGTTGTACTTCACTACTGTTATATTAAATGAGAAAAAGTCTTCGCAACTTTTGGTGCATCTCATCATTCTTCTTATCAACTTTGAGCTCTACTTATCAAG
Organism: Plagodis dolabraria; assembly: GCA_963854805.1. Taxonomy (NCBI): domain Eukaryota; kingdom Metazoa; phylum Arthropoda; class Insecta; order Lepidoptera; family Geometridae; genus Plagodis; species Plagodis dolabraria. The sequence goes on along the minus strand of OY978441.1, from coordinate 39,638,112 downwards.
TGGTACCTCTCAAAAAACCAGTAATTACAAACGCATTTTATATTAATATCGACCGCTTCTGATTGTCGATTTTAATATGAGCATTGGATATTGAGCGTGAGCAGTATTATCAGACACGTGCCGATACACGTGTCTAATGCATATATGCGATAGGACTTATATACCTGAACATGATTTAGTTGCGTCTGACGACCACTGGAGCGTATCTCGACGCGATGCGAACATTAATATTTATAGTAGAAGATCAACAGTGTGACGAGTTCAGGCCGTGACCTATCTGTATACTAGAGCTAGACCCGGGTGCGGACGGCGCCGGATGTTGATACACAGCTACCGCTTGCATTGATATTAATTACAACTGATGACTAACGACTGTGTTGACACGACATACACCCGAAACCTCAATAACAAGTAACTTTTCAAGTAACGGCAAAATTACACGTACTCGTAACATGCTAAAACTAGCCATTATCACGGTCCGCCCCCGAGGTATAATGCGTCCGCGTGTCCCGGGACTCTAGGTGGTAAACGTTGAGAGATATTAAACTGAAATTTAGATATACTGTGTAAATTATTGACTTAAACTAGATATAGAATTGGAAATTTAGTTAAATTTTGGTTTAGATGAGACTTGAAACTAATAATATCTTATTCGGTACTCAATGTGGCATGTGTATACGTGTCCTTTTTGTCTGTAAAAATAAAATATGCATCAGAAAAAAATGCATTTTGCGATAATTTTTGTTACGTTATCTCAAAAACTAAATAATTTAAGAATTTCTGTGTATTATGTACCTATAATTTTGAACTTTATAACATGTTTTCTTGTACGTATTATTGCGATGCGGAACCAATAGAGCGAGATTCGACGCGCACTCAACCGGTTTTTTTTTAATGTATTCTCACGATAATCAGATCAATCGAACGATCGCTTCTTCGACGGAAATGAAGTTACGAAGTCTTCCGAGGTGTAAAATAAAAAGTTGATCAAACTATAATCACTATACGATCTAATGTAGGCGGCAGAAGTTACGTAACATATCTGACAACAAAGAAAACAATTTACAAGACTAATATGTGAAAGGTAGGATTAGTATGTATGTACTTAATCGAGTTTTAGTATTAAATTTAAAAATACTCCGGCCATATATAATAGCATGGCAGTGGCTTTAGATAACGCGAAAATAATTTCCTTCTTTATTACAATATTCGTGTTATCGGCGAAGTTTTATGCAAGTGGTGTAAACGGAGATACGTGACGCGGGAGCTAATCGTGTCAATAATCCGGATTATAATAATGAAGATTGTGATAGTACGAGCGGGGCCCGCGGGTATCGGCGGGCAGTACGATATGACATGGCGACCTCAGGTGTCGCGTGTGGCCGCGGGCCCGTGTTTCTCGTTCAGGTAGGACCCATGCAGCGGAAACGTGAACGCTCTATTATGTCATCACTACGTCTTTATATATCGATAGGGGTTGTTAGTGTACAGACACCGACGTTTCGAATTTGTTTTTAGATCCGACTGTCCCTGTACTGGAGGATGAACCATCTATCTACTTAGCGCACTTCCACACTATGAGCTATTGTCAAGATATCTTTCCGATTCGGAAATAGAACGAGGCCTCACGGGTTGCAAGTGTAAAATTTGACATGAAAATTTGGCGTCCCCTTTTTATTGTAAATTTTTTAACACTATTTATATAACTAAGCCAAGAGTGATATTGGAGTGCCAATTACGCATCCATAAAAATAGGGTGATTATAAAAAAACCGGGAGTTGGTAAACATAAAAAATAAGCAAATAATAGAACCGTTATATATTTTAGAGATGCAGATCCCTAATGCTATTAAACCTAAAAAGTATTTAGAAACATCTAAAGCGTATTTTTGGAATGTCATATCAAATAAACTAATGGCTATTGAGCAGAAGATCTTGCCATTAAAAATGTTGTGTTTACCAACCCCCATATTTTGAAAACTTTTCAACAATTTAATCGCCAAATATTACATACATTTATCGAACCTGTTTAATACTTGTTCATTTATTGTTCAGCCATTTATTACCTCAAAGCCCATTCCAGAAGTAATTTATATTGTTGACTAAACACCTGTGCGCGTCTAAACACCATCAAAAGCACAAAAAACATAGAGTCCAAAATTTCGATGATTTACATTGATCCGTATCTGAAGTCTGAAGTTAACGTGGTTCCTGTGTCCTCTTGTTTGTGCTTATTGAGGGACAATGTCTTTATTTAGGACGGTTTACTTGGTTGTTTGGAAACACACCACCAGTCATGTTTGCGGTCCCTCGGCCGATAATTACCTAACTGAATTATAATGTATACTCTAATATTTTCCTATTGACTTTATGCTGTAATAAAACATTAATTGATTTAACATGTTTGTACATTCTACATTGTTATCACACAGAACAGAATATAAATATAGAACCCATGTCAACACTACGTTTCTATTTGCTTTTTAATTAGATCACATATTTAAGGTTCTTATTTTGTAATATGCAATTTCATATGCCTAATTATGAAGCACTCGTAGCGAAGCTTGCGTTACTTAAACGGTCAGCTAAGTTAAGCGACGTACGCCGCGGTCATGACTTGGATGGGTACGATCTAAAGTAGCTTGTTTACATAACTGATAGGCTAGCCTTTGACCACTATCTCGCCTAAAGGTAAGTGATGATGCTCGAACATGTTGTTCAGACCAACCTAGAATTACTGGCTTTCAAGAACACCTGCCAGAACACACCGCGTTGGAGCTTGACGACAGATTTTCAACTTGAGGGTGGTTGCTAGCCCGAGTATCGAGTGTCACGGAGCAATAGCAGAATAGTGCTGTTTTATTTTTGGGTAAGGGAACTAGATACATGTTATTCATTATTTCAATGTTTTTTTTGTGTTGGTCTGAACTAAATAAAATGAATATATAATAAATAGTAGTGCACTCATTCGTAAGTGGTAAACAGGAAATAGAGAGTGATGCGTCAAACGGATTTCAGTTTGTCATCAACCGTGGCACGAGGACACTTATCTTGTGGCACTTGTGATAACTTGTCCATGCTGAAAATAATAGCTTTACTTGTTCTCTAATATAGATATTGGAGCAGCCAAGCTCTACTTTAGCTCTTGTCCACATGCTCAGGAATATTGATGACCACTGGAAATTCTATGGAGTGTGTCGCGCATGGGGTCCGCCGTTATAACCCTGTCGTGAGGTTGAGCATGATGGTAGGGCATTTTACAAGCACTTCCCTGGTGGGCTATAGGTAGAAATTCGGTCCCATCCCAAAGTAGTTAACAATATTTTCAATAATGTGAAGTTTACAATAACGCCTGCTAGGCGAATTACATTACAAAATTACAAATTTACGAGAGAAAAAATTATAGTCCCGCACATGAGTATAATTTTTTCTCTCGTAAATTTGTAAAGTTAATAATATTTTATACTTGAGAACCAGTAATACGTTCGACAACATGATCACTTACCTACACGTGAGTTCGTACTATAACGCCAATCTATGAGCAATACCAGGCCAATTGTGAACAGGTACTCGCTCTTTTGGAGATCCACATTGCAACAAGGCTTAAACATTTGTTGTATCGGTTTGGATCACATTTTTTAAACTAAATTATAATTCGATGCTTTCAGTATTTCTTGATTGATTAAATGCTACATAATATTCTGAATTTAGAATTCAGAACTAGCATATTCCTTGAAATAGTCCCGGTAACCAAAAAAATGTGTTAAATTACATTTAACAAATTATTGGAGCTCACTTTTTGTTTCGGACGTGAATTGAACTCGCGTCCACCAGCGCCGGATGCCTATTACATTTGTCTTAAATTGATAAGTTTTATAGCCCCCCACGTACTTATTCAATTTTATAGATAAAAAGCTTTATATATATAAATATGTTTTTGTTCGTTTTAGTTATAAGTAACTTTTTAACGTGAGGTAATCGCCACAAAACATTTACACGTTTTTCTCGAGATTAAGTCCCGTTAAATAGTTATAACTATGTGTTCAAGTAACGAAAGTCTTTAAGTTACTATTTGTGTTCTATCAATGGGTGCAACCCACATGCTAGGGTGAAAAATGTTTATTTATCGGCTTTTCATGTATTGCAGCGCCTGTGAAAAAATATCTATACACTATCTTACAATGACAAAATGTCAGGTTTGAAACTCATTCCGTTTACGTCCTAGAGACCCGTCACATACGGACGGCCATACAGATAGACAGTGGACTCTCTTTAATAGGGGCTCGGAAGCTTCACAAAAACGTAGAATTTATACGTAGAGGTTCAACGTCACACATCGACGCAATCAAGTGGAGCAGCGAAGTGTATCTGATACAAATCGTCGGCGACGTTGACTCGCTGCGTGCGTGTTCAGGTTCGATTCCCTTGACATTGGCCGCCGCCTTCACCGGCACCCGCGCCGCGCCGCGCCGGATGCGAACCGGATTCCCGACCAGCCCGAACGCTCGTCGCCACTCGCTTGTTTAGGAAATTCACTCCACCGTGAAAAAGAAATAATTTCTATACGGCATTCCGGCGCGGGAAATTCTCACGGGACTGCCCGAGGCGCTCACCGCTGCCGGCCGGGCCTTATACTAGTGAAAACTTTTTATGTATATTGACAGAGCGTAGACCCCGACCGCTTATCGAATGGACTCGAGCCCGGAAGGACCGTTTGTAGACTCGAGATAATGTACGATGACTTGCGCACTGTAGGTACCTGTGCTGTGATTGCTACTTAATGGCATGGTTGTTTAATTGGAGGTCAGAACAGGCCGACGACCGCACGATATGTATTGACCCGGAGAACTTTGAACTTGTGTTGATAAAGAGGATCTATTTGGTTATGTGGGTTTTGCCTCTGATTTTTACATAATGTTCAGTAGATAATGATGGATGATGCAGTATCTATATAAAGTAGGTGGAGGATGTCTGTAGGAAGAACTGAGGTGACCTGTAAGCTGCGGGCTGGAGACCTTCGGTTGCGTCGAGTCAGTCTTGTTTCATAAACTGTCTAACGTTGGGACAGCCACAATGTCCTTAGTTTCGTACAAAGGATACATTTTCCTACACTAAGGGCATTTTTTTTGTGTATCGCAGGGGTGTATGCCGATTGCTTCGCTATGGAGTTGAGCAGATTCATTGGTTACTTATGCTTTAAAAGGATCCTAATGATATATACTGTTTAAACTAGCACAATTTTTAGTTATCTAAGATTTTAATTGGAGCAGTTCACTATAAATGAATATATTTTTTGCTCTTATTACAACAATATTTGTCAGGATATTTATCTTCAATGCATCGGTTAATAGTCTTAAGTCATTCTTCTATCGTAATGTTTCCTAAATTTGTTACCTAATCATATATTTTTCTTGTTTTCCTAATAACGTTACCTAAAACTATGTATAATTCTCAAATTTGTATTTTCCGTATTTTTTCTTTTATTACCAGTAACGTAGGTAACTTACAATTAAGTTTGAGTAATTTACCGAATATCAACAAATGATTTGTGTGCAACATGCACACAAGTCATTTGTTCGCACCTAGAAGGGCGTTCAACTAAGTATGGATCCTATTGTTACAATTTAACTTAGTATGTAAAAGTTGTATTGTCCTGTTTGCGAACCATTAAAGAAAAAAAAATATAGCACATTTTTAGGAGCAAAATTCGAACCTGCTTTTTGAAAACCGGTGATTTGTACACACTGCGTGCCTAACCTCTGGGCTATCGAGGCTGGCTCGACTGAATTTTGTGCTCTAATATTATTTCATTATATATAAGTCATGTCCCCAGTGCCCGACCACCTGAACACAACATGACCTCAGGTATGCATCTCACAGGGGCGTGCAGGTGGCCTCCCATTGGGCAAAAATCATCTAAGGTTAAATTATTTATTATTATGATTAGCCATTGATACGAGATGAATGAATGAATTATATATAAGAAGTGATTTTTCAAACACTACTCACATAATGTTGTCGGCATCCCTTATTATAAATTAAAGCACTCGGTGCGTAGAACCGGGGATGCGGGATTGATTCCCACTCGAGAGGAAAAATATTATTCTCTAAAAATTATATATAAATGTTATTAACGCTTAGCATGCGATAATGCTTGTAATAGTTAATAGATTTATCTTTAATAGGCACCCCTACCCGTTTGAGAAACATAAACATATATTATTTTTTAAATTTAGTTTAAGCGTCTATTTCAATAGCGCCTATCAATCGTGGAGATTATTTCATAACATTCCACTCGATGTCTTGGTTGAAGCTTTCAGTACTGTTTGTACGCCTACTGACAAAGAAGGCAGGTCATTATCTAATTTTGTTGATAAAAGATTGAACTAATTAGTATTATTTGTGTTTATTTCCAGGCGGGGGAGCCGGGCGTAGTAGTCCTTCGTCCCGAGGCCCTGGAGCGTTCGGACTCCGAGAGCGAGATAGAAGACAGCGGCCCTCCTTCCCCGTGCGGCGTGCGGTTCGTTAACGACAACGTGCTCATCAACGGCAAGTCCTCCATGCCGCCCAGACCTGACAAGGAACGCATCGCCAAGGTATACCCGCACTCCGCAACTAAGTGCACGCCGCACTAGAGGCTGCCCTGCCTCACTGCAGCTCTCGCTCGGACCTGGAGTTGGGCACTCGTTGTTAGCCGATCAGCTAAGTTAAGCAACGACCGCTGCGGTCATGGCTTGGACGTGTGACCGCTAGTGGCATTACTACTGACCGTGCACGTGCTTCGGAGGGCACGTTAAGCCGTCGGTCCTGGTTGTTGTCTTAGGATATCAGACATGATAGTATGTTTATTGGAAATATTGCGAATGTCCACCTGGCTAGCTTACAACCTCAAGTCGAAAATCTGTCGCTGTGCAACTAACGATTAGTTTTAGCCTTGAGAGTAAGTAATTCTAATTTAGCCTGAATAACGTTATCGACTCATCATCAGGAGAGATGGTGGTTAAAGGCTAGCCTATCAGAAATAAAATAAAATCCATACGACCCTCTCTATTATCGGTTGGCGCTGCATCTCCAGTATGGAAGTGATTTAAAAGACATTTTTACGTTTGTTTTCCAGCTGAAGCTGCAGTTCGACGACTCCCTGACGCGCACCTTCGAGTACCCATCGGAGACGTCCTTCTGCGAAGATCCTCCCCCCGCGGCCACCCCCGCGCCCCCCGCGACCACCCCCTCCCCCCTCCCCCCACAGGACCCGCCCGCGGACACTCCTGCCACGCACCTCGCCGACAACACACATATCGGTACGTATATACCAAATAGCTACGATTTACATCTTACGGATGGTACAAGTACTAGGCAGAGTGGAATAAGAATACATGTTGTGGCATAGACTTAATAATTAGTATTTATTTACTAATAATATTAATGTGTAGCGTTACGCGGCGCGTCTCGACATGAATAAAGAAAGGAAAAGAAAATTATGAAATCTTTGTACAGTAACTGAGCTGGTTCAAACCGGTTGTATACCCGAGCGCTTAGCAGCTAGTTACGCACACATAGGTGCGCTGTGCGTGTAGTAGTGAAGCTTTCATTATGTACTGTTCTTTATTTAAAATGTCTACGTGTCTGTGTGACGTCACTCGACACAAACAATATGAGAATATTTTGACAAAATCTTAAAATCCTGTTTCTCTTTTATTTTTGCGCGTATTCTTAGCGATATTCCATCAGCTTTTTTTGCGTATATACGCGATGTGCTAAAATGCACATTTTTATACAACTGTCGCTGGGTACATTTATACTAGTACAAATTAATAATCAATTAAAATGAATAACATACAGTAATTATGTATATGGTATCAGCTGCTAGTTCGAATCATAAATATTATGAGGTCAAAGCGCAGTACTAGATAGATAAAAGTTATAATATTAAATTAACTCAACGCGCTGTTATCAGCAGTAGTAATTATTAAATAATTATGTTTAGGTCGCGACTCTACGCGTTACTTATAGAACTCGAAGTACGCTTGCTTTCAGAGAGTATTTTTGAAAAGCAAATTATTTATTTACTTTTCCAACCTCCGTTACCGAAAACGTTCATCGCTGAACAAAGACCTCCTCAGAGAGAATATTGCTAATGTTCCCCACGCTTGGCAGGCGTTTTGTGGATTGCAAAGTGTAAGATGTCTTCAGAAGCCGCTGCTGCCCATCTACTGATATTTTTCCCTTCGCAAATCTAGCTCCCACGGGGAACAAACAATACATTAAAATAAAACACACTTCTCTCAATTTTTTATTCTGTCAACGAATTCATATATCGATGAAACTGATGTAAAAACAAGAGCGGTTTGTTTGTTGTCAATTCTGACGCTTAATGCGCACATTCCAGTTATTCCTTGATTTTGAACTAAATATTAAAAATAATTTCCATTCACTGACCTCTGCTTGCTCTGTTAGTACTATTGTAGTACACTAAACTAGGTCATGCCAAATTATTTTTATTTTAGCTTTAATAGAAAATGTGGTATACGTAGTGCAGCGGAACTCTGCAGCCGACTAGAGATACATACAAGTATCATGGTCGACACAAGGGCCTCCTCTGAATCTCTTATTAACGTAAGGAATACTCCGACTTTCCACTGATGTTCTCGATCTTTAGGTACCTGTCTATGTAATAGGTAAATTATACTACAGCTAATCAATTTGTTGATATCTACAGGCACGACTGTTATGATTGTTAAAATTATATTCTCTTTATATAAATCAACGCACTCAGGACACGGTAGATATTTGCCATAGTGTGTACATGCCGTAATGGAGAAATCCTGGAAGGTGGGCAGCAGCGCCTTCTAAAGAACTGCCAACTTACACTGCGATCCCCAAAACGCCTGACAAGCGTGGGGATTATGGCAAATACCCCCTTAATAGGGGAGGCTGTGTTCAGCAGGGGACGATCCGGGTGTTAGAGTACAGTAGATGCCGTGACACGTGCGGGCACGCACACATACAAGTCACGTTTGGTGCCGCTCTATAAAGTCAAACTACTTGTCTGGTTCTATACTATGGTAATAATGCATGTGAAACGAACTTTATAAAAGTGTTCCCTTGTCCTAGTGTTTTTTTTTCAATACATACGTGTTACTGTAACAGATTAATATAAAAGCAGATTGTGTACACATAATCATGAACTTTTAAATATCTTCAATTTATAACAGATAAAGTAATACATAAGGTAGACGGCGCGTGCGCATGTTTACATGTGAAGTGTTGGAGTGCTGACTGTACCTGTTTCATTTCGCATGTTATTGCGCTAAATACTGTTTCATTATTAGTACAAGTATAATCTTTGGAGTTATTGCATTATTTTCCTCTTTATGAATTAATTTGCCATAAATAATAAAGTTATTGGAATCTTGTTATTGTGTATCCGTCCTGTTTAGAGTCCATACTTTTAGTAATAAGTGAAACCTGCCTTAAACCACCGTCTACTGTCCATGATGCACGCGGAATATATATAGTACTAGTAATAGGTAATAGTGATCAGTAACTGAAGCAGTTTTTGAATCAATGATAGCCGAGTGGTTTCGATCCCCACAGCCGCCGGTCTCAACCCCGCACAGCATGGTGGAAATACAAGTAGAAAATCTGCCGCCAAGCACCTAACTGTGTGTTCCGACAGCAGTCCTTCAGAGTCAGTAAAATTACTGGCACATGGTACTCAACAACTTTATGTCTCAGGGTGAGGGGTGCAGTGCAGTTCGTCACTTCCGACGAAATGCATAAGTTATAGGTAGAGATAATGAATAGATTCAAGCGTTACATTGCGGATATCCATATTTAATAACAACCAATATTTTAAGAAAAAAATAAATTAATAGTTTACAAAAGCACTTAACAAAATAGTGACAATTATTAAAAAACTAACTTAATAACTTTTGAAGATTTACACATAGCATTATACGCGTTAAACGAATTAAATTACGAATTAAACTTTATTTTATATGATATATAGAATATATTGCTATGTTTGCATGGATGACTGCGATATAATACTTTTATACAACAAATCTATATATGCATTCCAGTTATCCTTGAGACCTACATGAATGAATAAGTATAATCTGTTTGATTTTGGGCAAATGGTGAATGGGCATTGGTGAGCAAAATAGCGAAATTATCGAAAAGTTGCCTTCTGATAGTTACAACACGAATGCCGACTTTGAGTAAAAAACGTTACGTAGTACGTGTGTCAATGGGTCAACAACTATTTCCAACAAAAGAATTCCCACCAGCAACGGGGATTTGCAGCAGAACAGTACAGGAAGCTTCCACTGATGGAAGTCGTCGAACCTCCTAACCGCGATATCGCTTTAGGAGGTTCCTCTGCCCTAACCGCGATATCGCGGATGGATCGCTAAAGTTACAACTAATGCTTACGTTTGCTGTTGGAGACAGTGCCCCAAGCGAAACAAGTAGAAGCATAATATATGGGTCCAGATACTTATTAGGTAATATAAGTATTTATAATATATAGTAAGTAACCGATGGTCCAGAGCGGTGTCACATTGTTTTGCCTTTTATCCGATTACAAATTTCTTTGTTCCAATAATTACTTTATGTGTTACAAATTTCATTCAATAATACATGTTTTTTTTCGCATTAATCACAATATGTTCTAACAAAGGTGTCCTTTACAAAATTACAAGAGAAAAATTGTAATTATGTATGTTATCTAATAACCGGAGCATGCGTCATTTCAAAAATAAAGGTATTAAAAAAGTTGTCAGTTATTTACAACATATCAGAGAGAGATCAATGATCGCGGCCGTGTTGCCACGGAGAGACGAATTGTCACTGCCATGAGATGAAACAGATATCTGAATATTGTGATTTGTAAACAATCAGTATGAAACAGTTAAAACATGCACGTATCTGATAATTTTATGTAAAAAGCTGAAACTACATTTCGTGCGTTTTGAGTGAAGGCTAATTGTATATTGAATAAATTGTTATGTTTTTTGTAGAATCAATTGCTAGTTTAATAGTATAATACTTGATTTAAATTTTAATTTCGAGACCCTGCACGATTTCGTACCGTCATTGCTATTGTGTATAACTTGTACTTGACATTCTCAGCAGTTTATTTTGTACTTTCAATAGCAAAAGGCTCGCCTCGTGTTATACGGGATATGTAGCGAAATGTGAGTGGGATACTTGTCCACATGTTGTAGTACCGATTTAATGGAGTTGCAACAGATTGTGCCGCATGTGCCTCACCGATACCGTTATCAGGCACGTTAAAACTTTTAATTACATTTTCCTATTTGATGAAAGTAAGCAGCATCGTGGAGTGTGTGTATATTATCGTACTCAAACTAATTATTTGTATTAGGGACATATATAGCGATCCAGTAATAAAGTAACCAAGCGGGAACGGTTCTCGTATTCAACATCCTCCATACGTCAAGCTCCTTCTGTAGAACTACCACCTCACACTGCGATCCCCAAGACGCCTGCCAAAAGTAAAGACGATGATTTAAAGTTGAAAATCTGTTGTAGGTTATAATTTATTTCTCATATTTTTATGTCTTGTAAGCGAGCCCACTATGTGACGACATTCTCGGAGACGTGGGTCCGCAATATGAGGATGGTCAGTAGTATGTAGTGCAGTGCAGTGCAGTGCCGTGTGACGTTACAGCGAGCGCGGCCCTGTCCCGCTACACGCCGCACAAGACTATGGCGCCGCCCTTCCTGCTGGGCCTCACGCGCCGCGCGCCCGCCCCGCCCGCCCCGCCCGCACCCCCTCGCCTCGCTGACCCCGCTCCAACGCATACCAACGGTCAGTACTCTAATATCTGCTAATTATTACTTTATTTCACTTATCTTTACATTATCAATATTATTTAAGGATGACCAATCTAAGGTATAACCTCTAGTCAGTCCCGAGCTTCGTTGGCGTGGACGGTTGATCAGTAAAAGGCTGTCAAAACCCACGGCGCGTGCGCTTGGCACCGATTTTATTCATTTCACGATGACCTGGTTAACTGTAATTTATATTTTATTTTAAATTACATTAATTGCCAAACAACAAATTTTTAACGACAATTCGGCGGTAAATGCGGCTTCATAAAGGGTGTTTCTATACGTGAACGGTGTTTCCAGCAAGGCGTAAAACAGTTTAAAAATCCCTTACTCAACCAGTTTCTAAGTACAGCATAGAAAATTAATTTTGATCGACAGATTTTTGTTTGACTTGACATCTTTGGTTAAGTATTTCTTTAGATAATAAGGATCAACTTAATATGCGAAACCAAATTTAGAAGATAAAACATACTTGTCAGGAAATTATTACGTTTCAGTGCCTTGGTTTACTTGGTTTCGCAAACTAAAAAAGCTTTTGACCCTGTATCAATATTTATACAATCAAATTAATTGCAAAATATTGAAGTGACTAGAATTGTTCTGGATTGTTTATTGGTTGCTAGATACAAATCTGTGCGTTATGTGACAAGTTCATAAATAAGAATTTATTATCCTCGTATGCCATCCATCCCTTTGGAAAGCATTCTCGGTTAACTCTATGTCTACTCTACGTCAATAAACCATAGAGTAAAAATACCAAGTAGGTTTAAGAAGAGTAGAAATTGTAAAATACTTATTCGAAACATTGTCGGCGGATGATTCGATTTTCATATTATAAGCATAAAACCTTCGATTGCTGACTGTTAAATGAGACAAATTACTGTTCATTGAATTGCGTAGATCGTAGCAAGAATACGAGTGCTTTATGTTGATTTTTTGTGTCCGTATGGATTGAGGAGCTACCCCAAAAAGGAAGTTCCTTTTATCTTAATTTTTTTACCTTTACTACAATAAAGGCATTTAGATATTTTATAAGTCATTGCAGACTCATAGGCAGTCCAAATTCAGATGTTTAGATTGAGGACCCACTTTTAAATTGATATAAATTTTTTATACACTAGAATTTGTCCGACATTGTATTTAGCTTTGCTACTAAATAAGGGTGTGAGTTTCCTCTAAAATCTGGAGTGGCTTCTCAATTCATACAGACATGATTTTTTGTAGGAATATGTTTGGAGTAATCGTTGTAACAGTTTCGTTTGTGGACAGGTGTGGAGAGTTCAGCTGAGTGCGGTACAGAGACGGAGGATGGTGGGGGTGGGGGTGCGAGTGGGGGCGGTGGGGAGGAGGGTCGGGGGTGCGCGGCGCTGGTGGCGCGCTCGTGGAGCGAGTCCCGCGCGCTGGCCACCGACCTGCTCTTCTAGTCACATGCAGGTACACCCTAGCCTCGTACTCGCGATGCTCCCGCCCCCGCACGGAGCAGTGCGGCACTGCAGCGCACCGCGAACATAACGTCTGCCAGTACTTACCTCTCTCGTGTTACTCAATTGTGTAACGCTCGGTCGGCGTACGTTTTTCCTTGCAGATTATGACCCTGGGTCGAACGGCCGACTCGAAAGCCGAGTAAAAGCATCTTTCTAGTCGTCATAACGACGGCAATGACGTAACTTGCGTATTATCGACCTCCGCGTCGATGGCGGTTTGATTCTGTGAAGCAGAGCTGTGTGAGTGTGTGAGGTAACTCGTCCTGTGGGAATATCCCCTTTAAAAGGTGTAATAGGTCCCGTATTTACCTTACAATTTAAATAAAGGTCAGAAAGTTAACATCGTTACTAAAGTAAACTTATCTTTGAATAATTGAATGTAACGCAGCATATAAACGGATATACATAAAACGTAATAAGTTGACCCGGGGTGGAATGGACGTAATGAGATCGTAGGTGCTTGTTGACTTATTGAAATTTTCTTTTCAAGGGTGGGGAGTTAGTAGCACGGTAGCCAACTGACAATAACTGTCCGGATTTACATAACCCCGCGGCGGTTGATAGTCATTGACACATCGTTACTGCAAAAGATTTATTTATGAAATACATGAATTCACTACTAATTAAGTAAAATTCAGTATTATTTTATTATATATTTTATTATTTCAGATAGTTCGGGCGCAAACTCGAAGAGAGAAAGAAGACAAATCCACAACGTTCACTGTTCATACTTTACGAGTTCCACGTCCAGATGAATAGCATTTAATACGGACAACGATCCGGGACGATATTGTGAAATTATTTATATTGATGTCATTGACAAAATTAAGTGACATGGTGAAACTAACTCCGGTTTTATTGAGATCAGTGTTTAGTACAGTGGTGTTAACAATGTTCTAACAGATTAGTGCTCAGTTGAATGAAGTACCATATCAAGGGTCCACTGCAATAATGATGAATGTCCTTTGTCTTTTGTTTTAAGGTAATGAGGTTTTAAATTTATAAACGGTGTAAAAAAACTCAGAACTGAAGATTATTAAATGTTGTTTATTAAAGTTAAATTGTAGGTATAATAGTATTATTTCTTTGGAAAATAATCATTCTTAGGGTATTACAAACTAATTAAAAATAATCTAATCTTAAGTAAGCCTTTAAAATCAGGACTATAATGATCACTGTCCCCCCTGCGTTCACAGTCAATAATGATTGGTGTCCAAATTACTGTTTTAAGTAGCTTCTGAATCTTTAATATTTGCAGCGTGTGGAAGTTCACCGTAATAACGTCTCGTTTCAGGCCTACAGAACTTTTTCAGGGACTGCAGGTCGTTATATTTTGCTGTTGATATAGGCAGCTTCTCTTCATAAGCCAAACCAGGTAATTTGAATTCGCCCTCATGAACTGCCTTCATAGACCGAAAAGAAACTAGTGTGTTTACCACACTTGATTCCCATGGACTATTATTAAAATTTCTGTGAAACATGAGCCGTGGGTGTTCTTTCTGGGCTCTAAATTCACGCACGGGTCTTATGGGAAAAGGACAAGTTTTTTTGTAAAATGGTTTCAGAAATGCAGTCCAGCCTTTGAATGCATCTTGTGAGCATTCGATGACATTGAAAGGTTTAGGTCTCTGTCGAGCTCCACGCACATGTTCTGCCCATTCTTCAGGAAGTTCAATCCTAGTCTTTTGATTTAAGTAGGCCATGTTATGATCGCATTACATGTATGAGTACCCTCTTATCGGGAATATAACAGTGACAGATTCTAAGCGATTGAAGCAGTGAACTATGAAGTGTAACATTCTGAAGATGGTATAATTTTTATTTTGACCACCACACGAGTCACAAAAAAATATAAGCGTCTTGACCTGTACCTCCATTTCATTAAACATCAAATGGAACAGATGAGAAGCCACATCGTCTGATCATTTTTTCCAATACTCTCATTGTAAGCGAAAAAATAAGATGAGGAATCAGCAAGCACATGAACATTAAACATAAAATAACTCAGTTGTCTTTTATAACATACGTCGTTTGTCGTTATGTTAGGTACAGGAAGATTTTTTTAAAAATCCATAGTTATCGCTTCTGTTGGGACATCTTGTCTAGCCCTTAAACGAGCTTTTCTTTTTTATCATAAAAAAACTTCAGCTCTCATCTTGTGTGCTAAGTTTTCGATTTCGAGTCTTCGAAGTTGAGACAAAATCTGAGATTTTTCGTGGCCGGCAGGAAAAGAAGCAATCTTAATTTCAAAATGCTTTTTCTCAGCTTGAAATTCATCGCAAGTCGAACAAGTATCCATCCTGGGATAACCGAATGATATGTTGAAGTTCTTATTGAAAAAGTTGCGATATGTTTCGTATGATACTTTGTTATTTGGATTGTTTTCATTATACATTTTGTGAATCTTAGACAAGTTCAACTCTTCCTTCTCTCTTTTGACTTTCACGTAAATTATAGTGGCCTTTTTTACCATTAATTGTTTTCAGCGTGTCAATTTGCTTGTACATCAAATCAGTAGTTAGTTCAGAAATCTTTGTTTTAACATGTATCCCCCGTTTATCTTTTTGGACAACGCCATGCTCAGTCAGTGATTTCTGCAGAAATTGAAGTCTTCTTCCAGTGATACCATGTAAGGATATTAAAGCTTTTCTACGCACCGGTAACTCGTAAGTATCATCCCCAATCATACGAGTCTTGTAAGAGTATGACTTATTATGTAATATTGCATTCTCTTCACCTACTCGTGGACGACGCCGTTGTACATTAGAAACAGTTATAAGCCCGCTTAAATAATTATCCTGATCAAACCTGTTCGCAAAACTATGAAATTGTCTTATTATTCTCGTTCTCTGGTCTTCACTTATCATTTCAAAACATTTAAAACGATTACACTTGCAGTCATCGCCAATTTCATGTCCTTGGAGTCGAAGTTTCTCTCGAACATCACTCATTCTTCCTGTCTGTTTTCTTTATTTCGTATTTCTGATCATTTCGTTGTTCTCTGCCATAGTTTTAGAAGAAGTTAAACACTAAAATCCGTATAACACGGTATAACATAACCTTACAGAACGACAGACTCACAAAGACTGACAAAACAATTGACGGGATCACCGCTGATTCGACAGCAAGATGGCGGTTAGTGCGAGGCGATGGACATTTATCATTATTGCCGTGAACACCTGTGACGTTGAGCGTTCTAGCCGTGTAGTCAAAATATTAAAAACATATTTTTCACGGGACTGCAAGCGATATTGCTAAGTTTGTAAATAAGATTTTTAAATATAAGGTTCAAGTGACCGAATGGCATTACTCGTTAAGATTTAAATATTTTTGGACATTCATCATTATTGCAGCCCTTCATATTGAAACATGACCAAGCGCTGCGAGACAATAGCTTTTTTAAATCAAGTGTCTCATTCTGTGAAGTCACAGAATGAGACACTACTAATGTAATTGGATCATATGTTAGCTATCCAAAACTGTGCTCAGATATATAAATAAGTTGGCAAGCCTACGTTCAGTGCACTCATCGCCCAAATCTAATAAGAACATGTTTAGTGCTTGCCTGGTGCAGTGATATGTGTTATGTGATAATGTGGAGTGTGCGAGTGGGAGGTCTCAGCGCAAACAGTTGATTCAATTCTGCCACTGCCGTTACAACTTTACGATTAAAGAACATTTTGAGGATTTAATTTTTGAAACATGATAGGTTATTATTGACAATTATTTGTAATATTTTCACCATTCTACTGAACACGGTCATAATGATAACTGGATATTTTGTACGAAATAACTGCTCAAGTGCTTCATCTATTATAATTATTGTAGAATAAGGAACCGAGTCATATCTTAGGCACTTATGTTCAAATGTCGCTGTGAAACGAAGTCGACTGATTCACGGCTGATTACAGCAGTCGTATAACGTTTTGATACATTTTGAAACATTTAAACTAAGTATGTACTTTAGCCAATTTTAATATGGGATTGATGTAAACAAATAACTCATAATTAGGGCCTTTTAAAAAGAAACTTGGTAAGTACTTTGACTGGTATTTTGATATTTTGTCATAACAATTTTGGTTTCAAGAGTATCAGATAAAACTTTATATAATCTAGATAGATCTTAAAAGTCTGAGAAAGTCCTTAATAGTTACAAAGTCACGTCGTGATAGTGAAGACAAAATAAAAAGCATACTTTGTCGTATAGAAAATATCCACAGCGTTTGAAATGACTTATCGTGTTGTAGCCAACACTGGATGCTGACAATCGACCAACATTAGTTGTACGAGACAAGTTTCAATCGATAAAACTTTATACTCATTCCAAATAATCATTCCTAAATTTTTGTACGGATTTTTTACGGTCAATTTTGTATGCAATTTACACGTCTGTATCGAATCAGATGAAACAAAGACTAGCAGACATTATTTACGATGTATTCCATAACTGTATTGTATGCTAATGAATTAATTGTTATATATAATTTTTGCAATTGAGCGCCTGTAGTTGTTACTTGTGTTAGTGATGTACGCTGCGCCGCTGTGTGTAAAAACATTTGTAAATATTGTTCTGAACGTGCGTCTGTCAGTGGTTGCTAGGCAACGGCTCGTTAGTAAACATTTTTCATCTAACGTAGCTATGAACAAACAGCACGCACGCACACTGACGCAGCGCCGCGTGTGCACACGTCACTCACACAAGCAAGTGAACGCGCTCCTCGATCGCAACAGTTATAAATACAAGCTGTGCCTTGGTGTTAATTAGCGCACGCTTCTATCTAATGTAATGATTTATATCTGTGTGAGAATGTATTCTGCGAAGGGGGCGAGCGGTGCGGGAGGGGGAGAGGAAGAATAATATTTAAGGATTTACAGTAAAACTGTTGTTTTGACAAAAACAAATTTTATGTTAGGCCGAAACATGTATATGTCTGAGTTGACTTGACTACCTGTGGCCCTAAGTGACGTCTTTGCTTTACGTGAATTATAAATATGTACTAAGTAAATTATTATAATTGGGTTGTCTGCACTCATTCTCTAAAGAGAACTGTCTGAACATCTTTAATGTTTGCAACGCAACTGGTTTTAGGGAATAATTGACATGTACATAATATTGAGGATTTCTCAAATAGTCAGTACAATAGTTGGAGCCCTATTATATAGTGAGGTGATCAAGCGGCACGTCCGTCCCGCGTCGCTCGCACTTATTCATAGTCTAGTAGTGTAGTGTATTGTTGCGTCGGGACACGCTGTAAGAGTGTCATATTATTATTTTGTAGGAGGCCGTCCCGCGCGTGCAGTCGCGACGCTCGCACACGTGTAGCTGCGGCCCGCACGCGTGTAGCTGCGGCCCGCACGCGCGTAGCTGCGGCCCGCATGTGTGTAGCTGCGGCCCGCATGCGTGTAGCTGCGGCCCGCATGTGTGTAGCTGCGGCCCGCACGCGTGTGATCCCGGGCCACACGCGCGGCTCGGCGCGGCCGCCATCGGCCGACCCTTGCCAATGCCTAGTTATATTTTATGCATTATTATGACATTTAGGTATTTCATTAGTATTGTAACCAATTTATTATAATGTATTGCAATGTATGTTTTTGTGTTTTTATTTTCAAATAAACCCAGCTGAGGAGTAGACTGGCCTACACCTACCGCCTCTGCAGCACAAGTACCGAACTTATCGATCGCTAAATTTGACGTTACAATCGTCTAAATTCGATAAAATGGGTTATATCGATGTTTGCAAACATCGATATAACCCGTTTTATCGAATTTAGATTGTAATGTCAAATTTAGCGATCGGTAAGTTCGGTACTTGTGCTGCTGGTCCTTCTTACTACATTTATCTTATCGTAGTTGTAGAGCGAGATGCGTCGAGTCGAGGCGCTCGAGTTAGACTGAAACAGAATGATATTACGCTAGACATTGCGTGCGCGCGTGCTAACTCGAACAACGCTGTACCCTAGTCAAAGGAATTCGAACAACTCGTCGTCTTGACATTTGTCTTTACGTGCAATTCCTGACTGCAGTTGTATTTAGTTTCCAATTAATTTAAATCATATGTACCTATTTTTCACTGACATGTAAACCGAATTTTGCACACCCATTAAGGGTAGAATATAGTGGACATATTTTACTCAAATAATTCTAAGATCAATGTATATAAACTACCTATATTCCTGCAAATAAATGAATTTGAATCGATTACGGATAGTTTGACGCGGGTACACACATTAATTCATAGGGTGTAAGTCAACTGGGAAAAATATCTTCAGTGGGATTACCAGTAATTATTGGAGTGAGTTGTATTGGATGCATGCCTCCAGGTAGCCTGATTTTTAATAAGAATCGGCCCGGACCGAAATGTTAGAGAACCTTTGAAAATGTACTGCTCGCTCGCTTCACACACGCCTGATTCTCCCCGGTAAGCAAGCTACCGACGGGGGCGCGGGGGCGTGGCGAATACCCAAGTCGGTAAGCTAGAGGCGCCAGCTACCGCTAGCTCTTGCATGGTGGTAGGGCACTTTGAGAATGCCCGCCTGGCTAGCTACCACCCTCAAGTTGAAAATCTGTCGCCAAGCACCTAACGGTGTGTTCCGGTAGCTGTCCTTGAGAGCCAGTAATTCTAGGTTAGCCTGTACAACATCTTCGACCACATCATCACTTACCATCAGGTGAGATAGTGGTCAAAGGCTAACCTGTCAAGCATAAAAAAAAAAAAAAAAAAAACGCGGCACACCGCGAACAATTCCCGCCGTGCTGTGTTCCGCGAGGAGGCGCGAAGCACGCGGGCACCACGGCGCTTACCAAACGCGACCCACCTGCACGCCCATCAGAACACGTTTTTCGCTCATACCGAGCCGACTACGTCTACCAATGAAGCGACATCCCCTACTTCCCACGTGGTGGCCCCCGCCACCACGTGGGTCAGCGAATTGTTTTGAGAGCTCCAACATTTTAGGTACCTACTATTTGTAAAATCAATGGATGTCTTGAGGTCAGAGAATTCTTCCTTGATAGATTTCACGTCAGCAAGCAAGGCAGGCAGACCATTGAGCTGAGACTTCATTAACTGAATTTCCTTAAGGAGGACTTCAAGTGTTACAAGATGCGCCGACTCAGAACCTTGAATTGGCGATGGAGTTGGTGATAGCCCTCTACACGATGCACATTTCCAGGCAGCGCGTCTATCTACCCCCAACGTTCTCCATCCCACTTCGGTAATCTGAGCACAGCCGTAATCAAACTGCTTCCTGCAAGATCCACACTGCACTCCATCATTGAAATTATTCCCGCACGTGTCACACTTCATTTTATATTTTTGAAATAGCGAACTAGAATCTAAACCAATACGGACTGTAATAAATAATACAGAATATGCAAGCTAGTACGTGTGCCCCTCGTGAGCGTTCACACCGGACGGATTAAGGTCGGGTATTCCCGTTTTTGCCTAAAGTAGATGTTGTTTTTTATAAACAAAGAAGAACATTTCAAATCTGAAATAAATATATATTTTAGTTACATTCTTTCTCCTTATTGTGTATTCGTTCAAATCACGATACGAGTAAATTTTCTCGATAGAAAAAAATAGTGAACTAAGTTCGATTTGCCGTTTTTTTACCGGCCAAATTTAATTTTTAACAGGTACTAATACTCCACTTAATCTATAACTTATACCATTTTGTAGGTAATTTAATTTGAAATACAAATAAAGCGATCCTTTTTTCTCATTACATCTATTCTTTTTTAAATCGAATATTTAAGTGATAATATATCCAAACGTCGCTAATCAGTGTCCCTCGGGACGTCACCAAGACAAGATCTGTGTCAAATTTTTGCGCGCGCACTTTTTGGTATCTGCGTAAACAAATATCATGAGGATACACAATAAATTGTAAATAATTATTATTTAGTGAACTATAGCATATAATTATGACATAGTGTTTATTCCTCATAGTGTAAATATATCTATTAGAATATTAGAGGCATTAGATAGGCTGTGTTTGTGTTTGTTTCCCGTTGTGTAAATATTTTATGAAAACTTATATGAGACAATATTTTTTTTGGTTGTTTTCTGGAAATGGCAAATAAAGAAAATAAACCACGCACTAAATCACGGTTGAAGGCAAAAGAAAATGGGAATTGAAATATGGTAAGTAATTTTTTGTTTGTTTATTTATTTCTATTGACCACAGTCTAAACATAACAATAGGTTCAAAAAGAGGTAAAAAGTTACTATTTCTAGTAATCCTTCAAAACACTTAACATTATGACTAGGTATGCATGGCTCTCAGATATTGTAGATTCAGTCAACTTTTCAGTTTGAAAAAGTGGTGATTTTTTTTCAGACAACTAAGTTTTTTTATGTTATTGTGACGGAATAAGGTCGAGGCCCACCCACCTGATGTTAAGTGGACTAACCTCTGCCTATAACAGATGCATTTCGTCACAAGTCACGAATTGCACTGCGCCCATCACTTTGAAACATAGTTGTTAAGTTTCATGTGCTTGCAATTTAAGTGGCTCTCAAGGACTGCGGACGGTTGAGAATTTTAAGAATGCCTGCTTGACTTGCTCCCATCCTTTCAAGTACAAAATCTGTCGCCAAGCACCTAACCATGTATCTAGCAGCTGCCCTTAAGAGCCAGTAATTCTACGTTATGCCCGTTAAAACGAACGAGTACGATTATTGCCTTAAGTATATTAAAATAAGTGTAAATTTGGGCTTTTTACTTATTCTAAATTAGAATAAGGACTGAATTCTAAAACTGGAATTTAATAGGAATATTTTTTTTAATTTTCGTACTATCTTTATATCTTATTTTATGGTGTTACAGAGAAATTGATGGCAACGAGGACGCAATTTATTTATTATTCAAATGGATAAATATAAGACTATTTTCAACCTATATCGGGACGGCGAATAATTGACATCTCCTACTTTTTAAAACAAGTTCAAGAAAAAGAACACCACAATAATTTGTTTGAATGTAAATAAAACAACTTCTTCTTGATTGGTGAGAGAAGACATTAACTTATATTAATATTCAAATTTGAGTGCAAAATGTGAAAAGAAGTTTGTTTGACTTAGCTGTACCACGGGAGTTATAGCTTCTGGAATAGAATTTTCTCAGATCGAGGAGTTGTTTTCAGCAATAAACATTCCTATATTTTCTTCAAGATGTTTTATTTAACTGCAGAATAAAGTTTATATATATATATATATATATAATAATCACACTTAGACGTATATTTAACGTCTAAGACAAGTTGTCACCCATAATATTGGCTAACATCAGCAAGAGTAGTAATTGTTAGTTAGTAATTGGTAGTTTAGCAAATAATTTCATTAAGTAAATTGAGAGTAACATACGAACTACTAGAACACTCTGTATGTCTCCAGCTTACTCAATTGAAATTTCTTAATTCTGAATATGCCAATATTTAGAGCCGATTTAGTGCAATTATGAATACCAACTCAAAATTTAGGTGCCAAATAAACTTCGATGCTACACGTGATTATTAGTGTGTTAGCTGGCGTTATGGTCTCCAGCTGACACATGCTGTATATACGAAACGGCTGAAGATGTGATTATATACTATAGCCAGGGATTTAGCGCATAATTTGTGCCAGTGGCACAAAAAAATTGAAACGCCCTGCTTGAAAACTGTAGTAGTAATGACCCGATTACAACGTGTAAGCTGGAGACCACGTGTCTACAGCTGCTCATCTGTATCTTCTGAACGAATGGGCCTACGACTTTGTTTAATATGTCAAAATTTAGCGCCAAATTTGTGCCATCGGCACTAAAATTTTCAAGTCTGTAGCTATTAAGGTTTTGGAGCTACAAGCTCAAATAAACGTGTAAGCTGGAGACACATGTCCCCAGCTAGCACATGCTGTACAGCTCAAACGGGAAAGGCTAGACTACTGTTTAATAGCTTAAAATGTTGGGTAGAATTTGTGCCATCGGCACCAAAATTTTCAAAACAATGGGCTACATAGTTTTTGCGTAATAAGCAAAAACATTTCTTCCCGCCTAAATATTTAAATATTTCGTTGAAAACGTTACTGAACGCGGCGTTGCCGTTCTGATGACTGTAGCTACAATCTGTCTTGAACCTTATTTCTATAGACTTGGAACCTATTATCGCTTTCATACATAATAAACGCCGTTGATATATAGGCTAGGAGCATGAAGGTGTCAATATAATCTGACATATATTTTATACTATTCATGCTTTCCGGATTTCAAAAGTATTGAAGCCGTCACTACTTACGAGTGGTCGTTTTAAAACGTTACTGGTTTCGAAAACAATCTTCCTATCGTTGCAATAGCGGTTTTTCAGTTTTCGTTCTGAAATGAAACTATTTAGATATTCTGAGTTTTGAAAATGGATACGATTGACGATGTATTGAATAAGGATATATTACGCGGAAGTCCACGTTTGTAGCTAGCTAGCGCCTATTTCATTCGGCTGTATAGGTATAATAAGCTCCCATCGGTTTCGGAAACATTCGGTACATAGTACTTGGACACACTCGAGTTACGTCGGGTCGCTAACTCGCTAGTCGCTACATTGCATGTAGTACCTACTCGTATGTATAGCAGGTATATACCTATCTCACTAGCTTGCTGTTGTTTGTATTATTTGATAGAGCGCGATGTTTTGCAGTCTGTTTTTAAATTTAGGTAGGGAAGGTCGTAGTGTATTTCGTTAATGTGAACAAATAAAATGTTAAATATTTGTTTATAGATACCTACTTAGTAAGTGTAAATACCTACACACTTTAGTAGCTAAATAACAGATGTTAGGGTTCCGTACTAGAAAACAGGAACCTTTATAGGTCTGTATCTTTGGAACGGTAATAGGTAGCCGGTTGAAATTTTAACAGAATGTGTGTGAATGTGTTAGTATGGCAATCTGCCATACATATTCTGTGAAAATAAGCATTACGGTGTTTCACCAGGCAGCCGTTGCGCATAGCGTATTAGAAAAAGGTTTTGATGCAGTGATGGCTTAGTAGCATTGGCTATGGACTGCCGCGCAGCAGGTCCATGATTCGAATCCCGCCGCGGGCTTGAGCATCACCACATGCCCGCCCGGCTAGCGACCACCCTCAAGTATAAAATCTGTCGCCAAGCACCTAACGGTGTGTTCCGGCAGCTATCCTTGAGAGCCAGTAATTCTAGGTTATGCATGTTATCACCGTCGACCAGATCGTATCTTACCATCAGGTGAGATTGTGGTCAAAGGCGTACCTGTAAGCAATAAAAAAAAAAGCTGTATACATTTTCTTCGACTGGACTGATAATTTTATATAATTATATCCTGAAGGTCGTCGAATATTCCCAAAGGAACGTATTAAATGTCATCAATTAGGTATTATAATGGTGCATTTGTGTTTGCATGTCATATTGTATGTATCTTTTAATAAAAGCTTTTCGTCATGTTTTTCTTTTTTAAATTGCTTATTTTGAAACGTTTCTTCAAACTGTCTGCTCTGTCTATGATTTCCATATATGTTGCAGCCTTTACTAGTGCTAGGATTTTGGTCAGTATTAGGTATGTTTATAATCAATATTATGTCCTTCTGTTAACTCGTTTCCTGTTTTACTGGATAAATCTTAATTCTCTTCTTCTGTTATTTCGATTCTTATTTCCTTTGCAAATTCGGTATTTTTAAAGGAAATAAGAATTTTCGGTTGTCCTGTTTACCCGTTTTTGTGTCTTTCTACCAAACTTAAAACGTGTCTTCCACACACACATTAGGAACCACACATTCCATGGTGAATGCTGCTATCATATCGCGGGCTGTACATAGTGAAAGTAACGCTAAGTCTAGCGCATTAGACACGTTTTTGCGTTTACTGATCTGAGAGTGGTAGCGATTAAATTTGTAGATGTTTTTTCTCTTTGAAAGGACAGTGTTATATCTATTAGTAGGTAATCTGTGTCCAGGCCTTAGGCCCTTGATTAGTAATTAATATAAGAGAACTGAACTTACCATTTTTATTTAGATCAACGATGCACCGTGGATCCATCTTGGAACTCAAAATATGATTCAATGACTGACTGAATTCTTAGCCCGGCAGCACTCTTCATGCCGCAATCGGTATCCTACTAGATATTGATTTGAAGTTTTCATTACTAATACTAAAACAGTACCTATGTAACATTGCGTTTTTATTTGTAGTATTCGAAAACAATAATTCTATTGAATACTAGTCATAAACATTTTAGGTGGATATAAACTTCCTATGCTTATTAAGCCTTTGAAAACTAATCGAATTATCCCAAAGATTAAAATCACATCTGCTCTTAAGCTGCTTATGTTTAGGATCTATGTTAAAAATGTTTAACGCATAGAACAAAACGTTGTTTCTCCTTAGAAAATGAAAATATTGCACTTTAGATAAAAAAAAAAATTGGGTAAAAGATTCAAATAGATCTCGTTTCGTAGATTCCGAATATATATACAACTCAATTTCACAAAAATTGTCACATGCGTTGTTTATAGTTAGCTCGGCAGAGTTACTACTCATAAATAAAAAAAAATACGAGAGAGAGAAATATAGTCTTGTGCGGGATTAGTACCCACGAAGTTTTTTATAACACATTTACAATTACTTCCCTTTCACATTCCGTATCATCATTTATTTACCATAGCAACGCCGTCGTTTGGTAAGTACCTATTCTGTGACGGCATCCGGCATACGCTATTGAATATGTTTACACCGTGTTTAAGCTTACTTGATTAGACTCGGTGAGCATATTCTGTACATAAACTCCTGCGGTCTAATGATGGAAAAGAACAAGATCGTAGGGACCTGTGCATGCATATAGCGAGTACACCGTGTTTAGATTTATTTGATTGAGCTCATTCACTTTATTCTGGCCATAAAATTCTGAGATCTGATGAAGGATAAGAAAAAAATCGAATGGAACCTTTGGAATTTCGCGACTTGAACACATAGTTATAAGTATTACACAGGACTTAACGCTCGTACGTAAAACTCCGTCTTATGTAAAAGATTCTCGCCATATTATCTTAATTATAGAAAAACTTACTCTTGAACCAGAGGAGATTATAGTGAGTTTATTTTTACTAATGTTCCGGTAAAATAGTGTCTTGAGGTTATAAACGTAAAGTTGGCAAGTAACCACCTTCCAGAGAACTCCAACGTTCTACTAAGACACTGTTTGGCTGAAATTTTATATTATTTCGTCTATCGTAACAAACACTACTTCCAAGTGCATGGCGTTGCCATGGTCAGTCCGGTGGCATCAGTTAAGGCGAACATGATGACATGATGTTTAAATCAATTTAAGATAATTCATTGGTACCCCAAAATCAAAACATACCTATATTTCACCTACTTTTATTAAAAAGCTTTTAAAAACTGGTATCACTAAGCATGTCTTTACCATCAGTGATGCACTCCGTTTATAATAACAATAGTAGCTTCGCATACCGTGTGCGTGATACACATACGATCATTTCAAACGTGGCCTGTTATTTTGGTTGCGATTGCAGAACTACTGTGTTTCTAGCAGGGATTTAAATACCGCTTCATAAAGGTTACCGATTGAAACGATAACCGTATGTATGGGTTACAGATATAAACGGTCATCGCAATGAAACGGTTGTACCGTTTCCTTTACGATTACCCGTATGATTACGGTAACCGATATAAATACCGGTATTTTTGTAAATTGAAGTATAAAACTGTGCGAGTGCAGGCGCACGCCGCGCCGCGCCCCCTCGCCTCAGCCGCCGCCCGCGTTGGCCCTACGTGCCAATGCATGCCGCTGACAATGTTACGTACCTATTCACCAGAATATTATTTCGATATTTGAATTCAAAGAGGCGGCACTATATAGTACAATTGTACTAGTGCCGCCTCTCCACATCAGCCGACATTATTATTAAATAGGTAGGCATACCTACTCTTGCAACTGACACGGTTATAATAATGAGTTACAGTTTTAGGATTTATCAAATAATCATACAGCCACTAAGTATTTCACGCGCGCCTGGCTAGCTGCCACCCTCAAGTAGAAAATCTGTCGCCAAGAATTTACCGGTGTGTTCCGCTGTGTCCTTGAGAACCAGTAATTTTGCGTGGTGGTAGAGGATTTTGCGAATGCACGCCTGGCTAGCTACTACAAAAAGTCAAAGTCAGGCACGCATTCGCAAAATCCTCTACCACCAGCAGGTTCTCAAGGACAAAGCTGAACAGACCAGAAAGTGCTTGGCGACAGATTTTCTACTTGAAGGTGGTAGCTAGCCAGGCGCGCATTCGCAAATTCCTCTACCACCATGCAAAATAACTGGTTCTCAAGGACACAGCGGAATAGACCGGTAAGTGCTTGGCGACAGATTTTCTACTTGAGGGTGGTAGCTAGCCAGGCGCACATTCGCAAAATCCTCTACCACCACGCAAAATTACTGGTTCTCAAGGACACATATAGCTGAACACACCGATAAGTGCTTGGCGACAGATTTTCTACTTGGGCGTGGTAGCTAGCTAGGCGGGCATTATGTCCTACCACCATGCTATCCGCCATCAAGCTACCACTCTCGAAGAAAAAATCTGTAGCCAAGCACCTAGCAGTGTGTTACGGGTACGGAAGAAGTTTTTGAATATACCTACACTGAAAATCCTATTTGAAACTAATAATGTTATTATTCCCACTTCCCGTCATTCATATTAAATAATATAGGTACTTGCTAATAAACCTATAATTATCTAAACAGCGCGAGCGGTGAGTACTGCTCCCCCCACTACCCCCCGCAGCGTATCGCGCCACCGCATCACCGCACCCCTGCCCGCCCGCTGCACTCTCATTGACTAACATAAAATACATATACCGAAATGGAATTCGGTAATCGTATCGCAATTATGCTAACAGATATATACCTGTTACCCTTATTTCATTACGGTATTTACCGAAATCGTATCGGTAAATACCCATACCGTAATATCCCTGGTTTCTAGATCAAGATTTGTAAATGCTATACCAATTTGGACTTTTGCTAACAAACTAAGAACTTTTTATATCACTTAATTTTAGTTGGTTTTGCATAACAGAATTACGACAATTATCTTTTTTCCTTTTACGTATAAAATAACAGTATATTCATAACCAACCAGTTATCACTTATAGATATAGAGTGAAGGATTAGATTAGAATGCAATATCTTGGTCAAACAAAGAGGATGTAATAAAGATAAAAATCTCTTTTCTCTTTTTATTAGAGACAAAATTAGCAAGTCTAAAAATAAAATAAAAACCATTTGGAAGACTATAAATACTGAGACTGGTAAGAATAAACCTAGAGATTCAACATATGTCTTAACTATTAATAAACATCAAATCTCTGATCCAATACAAGTGGCGAATATATTTGAACATTTTTTTTCTAACTTACCCCTAGAAGCCACTAAATCATTGGATTCTTGTCCCAATGTAGCAGAAGCCCTATTAAAACATAATTTTCCCTGCAAAACACCGGACTTCTCTTTCAGATACACGACAAACTTTGAAATTATAAAGACATTCAAAAGTTTAAACATAAAGAGTACTGAAGACTTGTGGGGTATGTCAGTTAAAGTGGCAGAGTCTATTATTTGCATTATTGCACCATACTTAGTAACAATATTCAATCTTTGTGTTGATAGAGGAAGTTTCCCCGACTTAATGAAACTAAGTAAAATCACTCCAATTTTGAAGACGGGGGCTGCATCTGACCCTTGCAATTATAGACCTATTTCCATCTTACCCGTTCTGAGTAAAGTATTCGAAAAAATTATGCTCAAACAACTTTTATCTCATTTTAATAAGCATAATATATTGAATGAGAATCAGTTTGGTTTCACTAAGAGCAGATCGACAACAGATGCAGGTGTTCAATTGATGTCACATATACTTGAAGCCTGGGAGAGTTCACATGATGCTATTGGCGTATTTTGTGATCTTTCCAAGGCATTCGACTGTGTAGAACACTGCACTCTGATTCGTAAGCTTTCACACTATGGTGTTCGTGGAAAAGCTTTGAATCTAATAGAGTCATATCTGTCTGACAGGCTACAGATGGTTGGAATAAATGGCAATACTTCTTCCGGGTCTTTCGTAAAAATAGGTGTACCGCAGGGATCAATTTTGGGACCTTTTCTGTTCCTAGCGTATATTAATGATCTGCCTTGCATGGTCAAAGATTTCTGTGATATTGTTTTATTCGCGGATGATACCTCTCTGATTTTTAAAGTAGATAGGAAAGATAGTGAACTCATTCATGTAAATAATGTGTTATCTATGATCTCTGGATGGTTCGCCGCTAATAATCTTCTGTTAAATTCAAAAAAGACCAAATGTTTAAAGTTTTCATTACCAAATGTTCCTTATGTTGAACCAAACATTAAGCTTGGCCTAGATAAACTCTCTATTGACAAAGCGACAGTCTTTCTGGGAATCAAAATGGATTCAACTTTACAGTGGGATCCACATATACATGATCTAGCCGGAAGACTTAGTTCTGCTGCATATGCAGTTTGTAAGATAAGACAGTTAACAGATGTAGCTACTGCACGGCTAGTTTATTTCGCATACTTCCACAGTATTATGTCGTATGGTGTATTGCTGTGGGGAGCTGCTGCTGAGATAGAGACAATCTTTATCTTACAAAAGCGTGCAATTCGAGCCATATATGAAATGGATCCTAGGGAATCTCTAAGGGATCTTTTTAAAGAAATTGATATATTAACTTTACTGAGTCTGTATATATTTGAAAATATTATGTATGTTCGGAAAAATTTGAGTAAATTTAAATTAAACAGTGACAACCATCATTACAACACTAGGAACAAATATAAATTAACGGTACCATGTTTTAGATTAGCAAAGACAAATAAAAGGTCCTTTTTAGGTAATTGTGTGCGGTTTTATAATAAAATTCCCGAACATATTACAATGCTCACAGAAGGAAAATTCAAATTGCACGTGAAAAATATTTTGATGAAGAAATCCTACTACACAGTTTGTGATTACTTAAACGACAAAAATGCTTGGAAAATTCCACCTCTGCCAAGCCATCACATGTCTCCTACGTAATTTAAACAAATATTGTAATAATTGTATTATATAGTTTATAACACATTGTAAAAAGACGTTTAAAAGAATGGCCCCGAGTTTCTTGCCCGTTCTTCTCGCAGTGGCTCTATAAACTTTTTTTGCTGAACGTGGCAGTACAGTGTAGAATATTTCAATATTAAAATTTGTAATTGACCTTCATAAGAGCGTCGTAGACGCCTAAATTGAATAAATGATTTTGAATTTTTTGAATTTTGAGATCTAGTAAATAGGTCAACATTCTGAGAGAAAACATACCTACCAACATATTATGTAAATATTGGCACATGTTATGGTTGTCAAACAACACAACACCTTCTCCTAGTCTATACATTTACTGTTTCTTTGTAACTTCTTCTACATATCCTTAACGTGAAAGCAAAAAGTAAGTTCAAACACTATAGAAATAAGGTTCAAAACAGATTGCAGTTACAGCGAACGGACGGCAACGCCGCGTTCAGTAACGTTTTCAACGAAATATTTAAATATTTAGGCGGGAAGAAATGTTTTTGCTTATTACGCAAAAACTATGAGGCCCATTGTTTTGAAAATTTTGGTGCCGATGGCACAAATTCTACCCAACATTTTAAGCTATTAAACAGTAGTCTAGCCTTTCCCGTTTGAGCTGTACAGCATGTGCTAGCTGGGGACATGTGTCTCCAGCTTACACGTTTATTTGAGCTTGTAGCTCCAAAACCTTAATAGCTACAGACTTGAAAATTTTAGTGCCGATGGCACAAATTTGGCGCTAAATTTTGACATATTAAACAAAGTCGTAGGCCCATTCGTTCAGAAGATACAGATGAGCAGCTGTAGACACGTGGTCTCCAGCTTACACGTTGTAATCGGGTCATTACTACTACAGTTTTCAAGTAGGGCGTTTCAATTTTTTTGTGCCACTGGCACAAATTATGCGCTAAATCCCTGGCTATAGTATATAATCACATCTTCAGCCGTTTCGTATATACAGCATGTGTCAGCTGGAGACCATAACGCCAGCTAACACACTAATAATCACATGTAGCATCGAAGTTTATTTGGCACCTAAATTTTGAGTTAGAATTCATAATTGCACTAAATCTGCGCTAAATATTGGCATATTCAGAATAAAGAAATTTCAATTGAGTAAGCTGGAGACATACACATCATTTGTAGGTATATGCTGCTCAACATAAAATAATCATAACGATACGTTTAAGCGTTACTTTTTACTGGATTTGCATGATCCAGTAACATAAAAAAAATATACGTGATTATAACTTTCCTCCATATTTTTTAAGTTGATTAAAAAACTAATTCTTAAACTTAAATTTAAATCTACATTTATATAAAATAGGTATGTAAGTAGTTTATTGGATAGTTCTATACTTTTACCGTTTCGTGAATGTAAGATTTGTTTAATCATTAATATCTTAAATTGTTGTGACTAGAGTCCCCACGCATGGCAGGCGGCTTGGGGATCGCAGTGTAAGTTGGTAGATCATTTGAAGGCGCTGCTGCCCACCTTCCAGTAAATTTCCCTTAGCCGCCTCTTGCGACACCCACGGGATGATATGAGACAACTAGCGTAAATTATATTAAGGACCGGTACTATTATATTGAGTATTATTTCATGATTATAATACTCAGTAAGCAAATAAATAATACCGTGTGGTGTTTGAACTGTAAGATAATAAAATAAGTAACAACAAAAAATAGTTGGTATATAAATCAAAAACTAAAAAGAATTTGAGAAGAATAATGTTTCGGTAATTAATAAACTTTATGTATGTGTTTGTAGAATTCATGTATGTGTTTGTAGAATTCAACGTATTCTACGATTTATTTTCTTAGTAAACAAATGTTTTTCACAGTGATGGTTGTGTCGTCGACGAACAAAGAACCTAATGGAATAATGCCTAACACTATAAACTCTTTAGTAAATTCTACTTCGAATATGAAAACGAGAATGCAACCATGAGCCTTACATTAGTAGATAAGCCCATGTGTTCAATACAACGTTTGTCAGAATGTTTTATTTTTTGAAGAGGCAGACCCATAATACACGTAACCCTTCTTTTTTGAAGTTCCTGTTTCTCGCGCTGCTTTCTACGAACAACCATGCAACGTGTACCTAAATTAAGTAAACATATTCTTGAAAACACAAGAATGATTTAATATGTTGTAACAGTGACTCTTGTATATAGCTACATTCGTGTTCACCACCAAGCGGTGGTGGAAGAAAAAGTTATGGAGTCAGTTATGGGTAAGTTATGGCATCACCATTATATGGGTATAAAATAAGTTAGTTTCATTTTTGTGATGTATGCTGCAAATGAGGGATAAAATGTACAATGTATAAACTATCCTATGAAATAGCATACCTGTGTAGGTGCTCATTTATACTTGGTACATAGTTTCTTAGTTAAAAACGAAAATGTGTAAATATGGAATGCAGCAAGTTTTGTCGAAGCTAAGTATTTTCGCAGCAAACGATAACTCTACAACAGACGAAAAAGTAGGCGTATCTATTAAGAGATTATCATTAATCCATAATCAACTTAAATTCTAAATACGAAATTATAAATTCCAAATAACATTTGGGAGTAGGGTAAAATACGGGCAATATTATGTCAATTCACGAAGTACGAATTTATAGAAATTTGGATCCGAAAGTGTTTCGTGGTAAGAAAAAGTGCGATCCTTCAAACGAAACTTTGAACTTCGTTTTTGGCAGTAGACCTCTTGGAGTCAATCAACTGTTTTAGTTGCACTGTGTGTGACGTGACATTGAGCTATTACTGAGAGCGCGCTGTGCAACTAGAGCGCAGCGCCGCGTTGTGCGCATAGACAGCAACTCTCGCATGCCGAATTTACGTACACATGAAGTAGTAGATAGCCTTAAGTACGAATTTGTAAATCAAATAAATATAGGACTCCACGACAAGGGCCTTGAGCCTAGTGTGGAGCCACTATTGTATCATAAGAAATAGCTTAAACTCAATAAGTCTTAATTATTCATAAGTTTCTAATGTAAGTTTTGGTTTTTTGGATAATAAATATATTATTATTATTAAATCGTGCTTTTGGCACAATGTAATTTAGGTACTGACCATAGAAAAAGTAATATACCGGTGTACAGACTTACATAAAATCACGCCTCTTTCCCGTTGGGGTAGGCAGAGACCACAGATTTCCACTTACTATGATCCTTCCATATCTCTTTTGCTTCATCTACGCTCATCAATACTTTCATACATGAGCGTTGCTTAAGGGTACTCATGACCTAGCCTCTTTTTCTAAACGTCTTCAATCTGATTTTGGGGCGTTCGCCTAGGTCTTCCCCCTCCAACACTTCCGTTCACTTGTCCCATGTACACCTGTTAGTCATTCTCATTTCATTCATTCTCTCCACATTTCCAAACCATCATAACATACCCTTATCGATTTTTGTCACTACATCCTCATTCATACCACATCGTTCCCTTATCACACTGTTCCTTATCCTGTCACTCCGTTTGACTCCAATCATGCTTCTCAATGCTCTCATCTCCACTGCATTTATTCTACTTTCATGCTTTTTCTGCTATTTTTAATTTTTATGGCCAACTTTCACTACCATACATTAGGGTCCGAACCAAACACTCCTCCATGAACAGCCAGATGAGCCTTCTTAGACACCCTCTAACCGTTCAAAAACGCGTGCAATGCTCCGTTCGCCATCTTTCCAGCATTCACTCTCCTTTCTATATCACTTTCACATCCGCCATCTTTTGTAAACACACATCCAAGGACACAAACTCTTTAACTTGTCCCACTTTTTCACCTCCAATCACAATATTTTAATCTGTCAGTCTATCATTTCGTTCAAACACTATAAATTTCGTACTTTCACCATAAAACGTCTTCTTTACGTTTATTTTCATTCCCTTTCTTTCGGAAGCCTCTTGCATAACATTTACCCTCTCCTGCAACTCCCTTACCGACGACGCAAGTATCACACGGTATTTAGCGTAGCATAAAGACATATTTTTTTCTAAATCTAGGAAAGCGCAATAGATGTTTTGGCCTTTCGCCAAGCATTTTTCGGCTATGCATCGTAAAGGAAGACCTGGATCCGTACATTCCATTCCCTTTCTAAACCTTGATTGTGCATGTTATACTTCCACATCTGTCTCTTCTATCACCATCTCTATCAATACTTTCGCATATAGTTTACCGACAACAATAATTTCTTTTTTATTATCACTTGTATTCATACAGGTTCCTGGAACCTAGGTCCAGTGTTCCCTCTCTATTAAATAAACTTTCTTTCCATCTTTTCAACACACATTTTTCTTATGGATTTCCAGTAAAACTTTACATTTGACTGGTATATATGGTGTTAAGAGGCCCCTTCCCCACCCACCAAACTACAACGAAAGCATGGTCTAAAAGCATGTTGTTTCATGTTCATCTAACGCTTGGTCTGAATGCGAAGCACTGCGAAAAAAAAGAGACAGTGCCTGAGCCTTAAGCCGGAACTCGGGAATTTCCGCTGCTCACTCGCGGCTGCATCGGTAGTTCGGACTTCGGAGTCATTCATGATTTCGTATTACTACTTACGTAGAGGGAGAAACTACTATGTTTATGTATACAATATATGTATAGCGTAATGAACGCTCGCTAATGGTTCGCATCACGTCTGTCTAATATGGACAACTACGAGTACATGTACTTACATTTTATTATATTATATATATTATGCCGCAGTAGTTTCCTATATTTATTTATGCATAAGTAATAATTAGTTAGGTATGTACCGTACGTACTGGGATCAATGACATGCATTTTTATCATCGAGATATACGTATATAGAGGTCAATATTTTTTTTACTAAGTGAGGTAACGTTAGTAGGTCAAAATAGAATAAACTTATGTAGACGACATGTATAGTAGATATAGTAAGTATAAAGACATTATAGCCAACCTAATCAGATTTTATGACTTTATTTAGAACTAGCAGCTCGCCCCGGCTTCGCACGGGAATGTAACGAAAATTTCAAAATTAAAAATTATAGAAACTTTTTGAATAATCAAATTGTTTATTTCGTTCAATAGTCTATGATAGTCTACCGTATCATTCCTAGGTGTCGGCTCTTCATTTCTTGATATTGATTCCCCTCCCGTACGGCTTCGTATCCCAGTGACGCGTTCGCCTACATTGCACAAGTTGCTGCCTAGCTAGCCGAGCAGGGTGAGCGGCTAACACGCAACTTTTTTCTTACATTTTTAAACCATGATATCTTTTCAATGAAATGTCCGAATTGAATAATTTAAAAACTTATAGAAAGATATTGAAACAGTCTTGAATATGAAGTAATTTATTTTGATAAGGATTAACCAAGATACAAATAAAGAGCCTTTTCTAACGGCGGCATTTAAATTATTTTTTATAATAAAAGAACGCTTATTGTGTATAACTATAATAATTAGACATATGCTGTCGCGACACTTTTTGTAGATAATGATGTGTTCTGCGAAGTCGTAGGAAATTATTTTATTCTATCATCAATAGATTTCGCAGCGCACGTAATGTAAAGAATATTTTAGGTACTTTTGGAGTTTTAGTAAGGATCCCTATTATTTTTGAAAATATATCATAGCTTATGTCACTCGGGGAGAGTGATGCTCCCCAATGGTGAAAGAATTTTTTGAATCATTTCAGTAGTATTGGAGCCTATTCAATGCAAACAAACAAACAAAAAAACAAACAATCAAATCTTTCCTCTTTATAATATTAGTGGATGAACTACAATTTTCTATTGATTGAACCCGTGTCTCCCGGCTGTATGCGTCGGATATCTTTCCATCTTGGCTTTTGACTATCTGCTGCAAGATGGAAGGTGATCGGCGGGCGGTGCGGAGGCAGCACGGCAGCGGCTTGGGTCTGACAAACGTTTTTTACTTTACATGCCAAAAAAATCTACAAAAATTACGAGAAAAAACTGTGTTTTTACTATTTTCATATCTTAAAAAAATGGCTGAGATATTAACGATCCAAGTGCGTATTTCCGGCCGAAGGTTTTTAAAAACGCGGTCGGGCGCTCACTAGTCGATGACGTCACAGCCCGGGTCATTCAACAGTCGCGCTCTCGTTCGAACGCCGCTGCGCAGTTAAAATTTAAATTATAAAGTCATCTGCGGTAAAAATGGACAAAAACCTACTTTATAGTGCCTCAGTGCTTCAATTCAACAGTTAAAACACCCGACAAACTCTTTTTTTATGTGCCTGAGGACCCAAAAATGAGGAAAAAGTGGATGACAGCCATTTGAAGACTTGATAGAATAGGCCTTAAAACTAAAGCGCACTTTTTTTTTAACGATTTGCATGTTGGAATGGCATTTTGTGAATGCCCGCCGGGCTAGAAACTACCCTCAAGTATAAAATCTGTCGCCAAGCACCCTACAGTGTGTTCCGGCAGCTATCCTTGAGAGCCAGTAAGTCTAGGTTAAGCCTGTTAACACCTTCGACCACATCATCACTTACCACCAGGTGAGATTGTGGATTAACCTATTAGCAACAAATAAAAAATCGGCCAAGTGCGAGTCAGACTCGCGCACGAAGGGTTCCGTGAGATTAGCTATACAACACTAGAGTTCATATTTTAACCTTTTTTTGTATTACCGGGCGCGAGTCCGACTCGCACTTGGCAACTTTTAGTATTTGTTGTTATAGCGGCAACAAAAATACATCATCTGTGAAAATTTCAACTATCTAGCTATAACCGTTCTTGAGAAACAGCCTGGTGACAGACGGTCGGACGGACGGACAGCGAAGTCTCAGTAATAGGGTCCCCTTTGGGTACGGAACCCTAACAATGTGACGGAACAAGCTCGAGGCCCACTTGATGATCTTAAGTGGACTAACCTCTGCCTATAAAAGATGCATTGCGTCACAAGTCACAAATTGCACTGCGCCCCTCACCTTGAGACATAGCTGTTAAGTCTCATGTGCCTGTAATTTCACTGGCTGTTAAAGACTGCTGCCTAAACACATCGTTAGGTGCTTGGCGACAGATTTTTTACTTTTTAACTTGCGAATGCCCGCCTGGCTAGCGACCACCCCAAAATGCCCATCCTCAATGCGGTGAAGAAGATCAATCCCGCGGCGGGATTCGAACCATGGACTCACTGCGCAGCATTCCTTAGCTATCACTGCTCCAAACTGCTGCACTGCTGTGAAAACCATTTCGATGTTAGTATTTGTCGTCTTATCCTTTCCATATTTGATCTACTTAACCTAGGTACTTAATTGTCAACTTTGATTATTTAAATAGTTATGTTGCCTACTACCTAGTCCCTACCTATGGAAAGAGCCCTGACGAAATACTTACTTAAAGATATCTAAAGTGCTCGCATACGGGGCCATTCTTTTAAACATCTTTTAACAATGTGTTATATTAATATGACTATTACAATATTTGTTCAAATTACATAGGTGACAGGTGATAGCTTGGCAGAGGCGGAACTTTCCAAGCATCTTTATCGTTAAACTTTGTAGTATGATATTTTTCACATGCAACTTAAATTTTCCTTCTGTGAGCATTGTGTGTAGCATTGAGATCGTACACGTGCGTGTCGCGCTCAAAGCAGTGCAACAGCAAGAATTTATGTTCGAGATATAGCATTGACTGAGTACGTACAGGTATGTATCTACCTACATTGCGTAAAAATATTGAATTCAAATGAACCTACTCGTACATATTCATATGTGATATATTTCGACGAGTACGTGTTACAGCCATACATCCAGAAGATATATAATTATTAATTATGTCTATATATAGTAGAATTAGTAGCTAAAATTACACAAAAGATAGGTAGGTATAGGTACTTACCTAGTACTTATCATGAAAGGTCATCAATACATGCCATTTAGAAGCACAAGCCTCTGGTGGCGCGACGATGACATGTCACGGGCGAATTTTAATCCATGTCTGAAACCTCCAAAATATAATTTAGGTACCTATAATCTATCTTGTCACGGTAATGTTATCTATACAGTATTTCAACTTCATAGAAACGGACGAAACGCGAGTTTTACCTACGCGCCTCGATCTCTGCCCGCGCTCGGCCCGCAGACAGTCTCGAGTGTCGCGACTACGCTGCAGTGACGAGCGAATGGTTTGTTGTTTTTTAACAATAACCGCGCGATTTTTTCACCAAAAATAAGTTCAAGTACATATTTACATATCAAATATGACGAGTAAGATATGTTGTGCTGTTTTTAGTTACATGAATTCGTCAAAAACGCATCCAGAGATAACTTTTTTAGATTACCTGGAAACTGAAAGGTAATACCATAAAATAATTTTACGAATACTATACTATTACTAGTAAGTAAAAATTTTTTATAGTCTACATATAGTTGACGGTACATAATGTGTGTCTTTTTAATGTACAAGTATTTCCTTCTATTCCGCGAAAAAAAATGTCTCAATTAATAAAAAAAAGTTAATAGAGCGAAGGAAAGTGATTGACACGAGTGAAATAGGTAGTAGTTATAAGCAATTTATAATAATATTACAGGTAGTTATTAGAATGTGGATTTTTAATACTTAAAAATATAATA
The DNA here is from genome assembly GCA_963854805.1 of Plagodis dolabraria. Lineage (NCBI taxonomy): Eukaryota > Metazoa > Arthropoda > Insecta > Lepidoptera > Geometridae > Plagodis > Plagodis dolabraria. The sequence continues at coordinate 39,599,044 of OY978441.1, read as the reverse complement.
ATAAAGCATTTCGTACATCTCACAAATATTTTTCGGTCGCCAATTTTTAAGAACGATTTTTTATTCAAACGTAAACATGGTTTTTTGTTTAAATCTACCTACTGGTCAAGAAAACAACACACATTTTTAGTGAACACTTCCTGTTCAATTCACAGAGTATTTTATTTGTTTATATAAAAAAGTATATTTACAATCATAAAACTAAATAGAAACACAAAGTAGGCAAATGTAATTAAAATTCTGGAGGCGGGCAGCCCTATCGCATGTTTTTGTTTACGTACAGCGCGGCTGTAAGTACTTATTTCGAAGAGAGAGCCGAGTTACAATACTGTGTAGATAACATTACCGTGATCTTGTCGTGTAAGTGCGTTTGTTAGTAGGTAAGAATACAGTTCCTTTGTCATGACATTAACGATGTGCATCTTGCTTATTCATTGTACCTAGTTATTTACTGGTCATGCAGGTCAGGCTCAAATCGGTAAGCTAGGCACTACTTGGTTTCCGTGTCAGTAGGCACGAAGACTAGTGGACGACGCAAACTCATGAATTATAGAAACTGAGTATGTACTAAAATATTTGATCTTTTTTTCTGAAGCTCTTTCAATGCTGCAGACGGTGAGTAAGTACTGTAAGTTGGTATCAAGTAAAACAAGGAGTCCCAAATTAGATACCCAAACAATTTGTTTATTTTAGAAATAATTACATTTATATTTACAGTAGGTACAACATTACGCATAAGATCTGGGACCAAATATATGAATCGCTCGTTTAGCGTTCACATACGAAAGTGATTTTAGAACAAAATTACTCATATTTGAACCTTATTCTTTGGAAATAACGTCACTTACGTATACGAAAGTTGAACGAGTGATTCAAAGATAAACCTGTCTGTCAGAGAATTCCGATATGTTTGTAGAGTCGGTTAAAAGTATACCTAAATACTTTATTCTCTTCGAGTGATATATTTTACAACAAATAATAAGTATACAAAAACAATTGAAAGTAAAGTAAGTAATATCCCCCACTATGTGTAATTCATTTTTTTAATCAAAACCATCGTTGTTCGCTAACAAGGTAGTATTTATTTGCTTAGTACAGTCGGCGATAAGTTTTTGTAAAAATATGCTTTATCTGCCCAAATAATTAAATAAATCAAAATATTTTGAATTACCTCGATGTGCAAAATAACGAAATAACTTTTTGAAGACAGTATTATGTTGATAGTAGGTACCTTGCCTAGGTACTACTTCGTTGTCAATTTAGTTGCTTCCCAAAACAAGGTAGATAGGTAAAGTCGATCTCCGTCAAATCACAAATGACTCCTGGAAAGTCTTTATCAATGTCCGTATTCACTAAGCCAGGTTCGTTTTATAAAGCACTTATCACTAGTCCTTTCGAAAGCAAAATCAATGTCCGGTATAAATAGCTAGGTCAAATAAAAATTAAATAGGTAAATACGCTATGCCACCGTGAGCGCTCGCAAGTCTAATTCTACAGTCAAACATAGAATAGACTGAAGCGAGAGTGCATTTGCCGCGAAAATCATTCAATTCAATCAACCCCACCGTCTCACCCCGCGTTCCACAACTACCCTGCACGACTCGTCACCCGCGTACCTCATACCGCTCGTTGACTCAAATATGGTGAGAACACGATACCATTCAACGAAAATAAGCACACGGAAATTTCAGAAAACTTACTTCAGGATAATTATATAATTATATACTTCAGGATAATTATATAATTTATAGGGCTGGAACTGATAGGCTATCCGAACGCCCTATTTATAGGGCGTTCGGATAGCCTATCAGTTCCAAAAATAACACTCACAAACGCTAAAACTGATCACGTAGGGCGTTCGTATAGGGACTTCGTGAGCATAAATATCGTTTTCGCTCACCTTTCGGATAGCTTTGAAAACGCTACAAATGACAGAGAAAAGTGCTATTTTTGACCCACGTCTTACCGTGGGATCGTTGTGATCGTTTTTTGACAGCTAACATTTTATGAGAAATATTGTGGTACCTATCATAATGAATAGAACTGGCGATGCCTCCGGCAGATTTAATTACAGACCTATATCTTTGGCTTCAGTTGTTGCACCTATATCTTTAGCTTCAGTTCCAGAAAACGTTATTTTGGGTTTCAGCGGTTGTCAAAATATGAAAATAAGTATAAGACGTTCGGATAGCATACAGTCGTTGGTGATCAAAAATAGCAGAAGCTTCTTTCCGAACGCTAAGATACAAATGCCACTTTTGAAACTGCTACAAACGCAACCGAGCCAAAACGAACGCACCTTTAGTAATTGTCATTGTCACGCACGTCTGTCACTCAATCAGCTGTTTGGGACTTTGAGGAATCATTCAGAACAAACAAAGAGTATTTTGGAAATCATTGTTTTGGTGAACGGGTGAAATTGTATGCAAAAAGTTTAAGTAGAATCATAATAACTATACCGCAAAATTCCAATAGTAACGTCACGTACTCACTTGGACTTCGCGACAGGGACGACACTATTTTGGATCGATACGTGCAATATAATTTGTGCCTTTTCGAAACTTCACAAAATGTGAAGCGGTGAAGGTCGTCGCATTGTTCGATTCGCTTACAACGTCAGTTACCTCGTCGAATTGAGACGATTTTGTTGCAACGCAGTTTGCACCCGACCGAGTTTTTCCACTGTGGTTTACGTAACAAACGAGCCCCGCCGCGACATCCCGCTAGTAGCAAACTGCAAAAACTGCGATCAGCTGATCGTTTCGTCGTCGCGAACAATATGCTCAGCTTGTGGTCGAAAACCGTGCGCAGCGGGCGCTTGATCGAGCGCTCGCTGTCGACTATCGTGGAACTCCCAAAGTTTAACGACTTCGGAGTGCAGAACGAGCCTGTGCTGGCCTACCGCGCAGGCAGCTCTGAGCGTGCAGCGCTGACGACCGAGCTGCAACGAGCCGCTACTGTCACGGAGGATGTCCCTATCGTCATCGGTGGCGAGGAAATACGTGATGGCGAGCCACGCTATCAGGTCATGCCACACAACCACTCCAAGAAGATCGCGAAGTTTTACTACGCCAGTGCGAAGACTATCGAGAAAGCTATTAAGGTATCAGTAGATTCTCAAACCCGTTGGGACCGCACACCTCTGGAGGAACGAATCCGTATCTGGAACACAGCAGCTGACTTGATGGCGGGTGTGCACCGCCAGCGTCTTAATGCAGCCACTGTGCTTGGCCAGTCCAAAACAGCAGTGCAGGCTGAGATAGATTCTGCTGCTGAACTAATTGACTTCTTTAAATTCAATGTTTTCTTTCTCAAAGAAAATACAAAGTACCAGCCCATCTCTGAAGACCTGGCTGTCACTAGGAACTCTCTCAGATTCCGTGGCATGGATGGCTTTGTGGCCGCAATCAGTCCCTTTAACTTTACTGCCATTGGGGGAAACTTGGCTTACACTCCAGCATTAATGGGAAATGGTGTGGTATGGAAACCATCGGATACGGCACTTCTGTCAAACTGGCGAATCTTTAATATAATGCGTGAAGCAGGGTTGCCTGATGGTGTGGTTAACTTTGTGCCTGCAGATGGACCAACATTCGGTCGCACCATTACTAAGTCTCCAAACCTGTCCGGTGTCAACTTTACTGGGTCTGTGCCCACATTTAACTGGATATGGAATGAAGTTGGCAAAAATTTAAACACTTACCACAACTACCCAAGACTGATAGGTGAGTGCGGCGGTAAGAATTACCACTTCGTACATCCAACAGCCGAGGTGCGCTCAGTGGTGACAGCCACCATCCGCTCTGCGTTTGAATACTGTGGGCAAAAGTGTTCAGCATGCTCACGTATGTATGTGCCACGCTCACTCTATGAGCCCATTAAGCAAGGCTTGCTCGAGGAGAGAGCTAAGCTGAAGATTGGTGACCCAACTGACTATTCAGTGTTCACAGGTGCTGTTATTGACGATAAGGCCTTTGCTCGTATAACTGGCTACATTGAGTATGCAAGAAAGAGCTCCAAGACGAAAATTGTTGGTGGTGGTGAATATGATGGCTCCAAGGGCTACTTTGTGCAGCCAACTATCATCCAGTGCAGCGACCCACATGACAAGCTTATGACAGAGGAGATCTTTGGGCCCGTGCTCTCAATGTATGTATATGAAGATGGTGAACTAGCAAAGGCACTAGAACTTGTGGGTTCATCCACCAAGTTTGCACTAACAGGAGCTGTGTTTTCAAGTGATCGTACTTTTTTGATTGAAGCTCTGGAGAAGCTTAAGATGACAGCAGGTAACTTCTACATAAATGACAAATCAACAGGCTCTGTTGTAGGACAGCAACCATTTGGCGGAGGACGCATGTCAGGCACCAATGACAAGGCAGGTGGACCTAACTATGTGATGCGGTGGACGACACCACAATCCATCAAGGAAACCTTTGTCCCACTGCGTGACATTGACTATCCATACATGAGGGAATAGACATGTCAATGAAGAAACAATGATATCAGCTGCCCCTCAGTCTGGAGTTAGCATCGATTGTGTGTTGCACACATCAAATATCAGTACAATAATTTATTATATATGATGTACCTATTTTATAATAATAGGTATAATATAAGCTAAACTTACTAAGATCTGATAGATAAAATGTGTTTCTTATCTCACTAAATATGTAGCTCAAGTTCTAAATTGTTTTCACTGTTATATTATTGAATTACATATAATATTACTTGTGATTTGTAAGGAACTATCAGAAGAGGACAAGGGATTGATGAAGTCATTAAAAAGATAATAAAATACATGATAATTGTTTGTGTAGTAATACAATGTTGATATATTACGTACCTGTTGAAAGCAACGGTGTTGTAGATAATTGATATTCTTGAATCTGTATTGTAGAATTTAAAATGTTGTAATTATTTTAAATGTAAATTAAACAGAATCATTACATAGTATTATACATGTGCTCACCCAGCACCCAACCGCTGACTGCTGTTATCAGTCAACGCTCTACTATTTGCTTCGTCTTATCTTCAAATTGTATTATCTGTTAAATTGTCCTCCGCTCTCTGACATTATTAACTGCATTTAAGCTTTGTAATCTTTATGTTTTATAGATACATATGTACATGTTGTAGCTTTGTTGTTCGAGGGAAATTTTGCTTGTTATATGATTGTATTTATTTATATATATTCTATTGTTAAAATTTATCTCAGGTGCTAGTTCCTGTTGTATTCCTGATTTGACTGATTTGTTCTTTGAATTCCAATAAATACTTGAATGAGATAGTTATTTACTTACTTTTACTAACCATACTCCCCTTATTGATGTTAATTCATACTATAAATATAATAACCCATCTAAATCTAGTATCTAGTCTAGTTTGGGACACTGCAAATGCTTGACATACCTGATGAACTTTTAATTGTAAGCATTTCATAATTTTGTGTAAGTGACTGGCTCTTGTGTCATTGTTTTTATTATAATTTGTAAATTATTGTGACAAACATTTATTAATATCTGCATGCAGACTGATTACAATGACTGATGTAAATACTTACTGTAATTATAAGACCTTAGCACTTGGTAACATTATCTTGCAAATAAAAGATTTCTTATTCATATGATGTTTAGGAAGCTACTTAAATAAACAAAGAAAATATGAATATATAAAGAAATTTATGTCAAGCTAAAAAAACAGCAGAACGCTTTAGGCATGATATTTGTATAGTGATCCTATTTTTGAAGCAGTGATGGCTCAGTTGGTTTTGCTATGGACTGCCACGCAGCAGGTCCATGGTTCGAATCCCGCCGCTGGCCACCCTCAACTAGAAAATCTGTCGCCAAGCACCTAACCGTGTGTTCCGGCAGCTGTCCTTGAGAGCCAGTAATTCTAGTTTAAGCCTGTTACCTTTGACCACGTCATCATAAGTGATGACGTGGTCAAAGCGATGGTAAGCCATCAGGTGAGATTATGGTCAGTCTTACCTATCAGAAATAATAATACTTAAAACAACCTATGATCATTTTATGGTTCCACACGCAAAGGGCAGAATGGGGCCCTATCACTTAGGTTTTTTTTTTGTATTATACGAAGTGAGCTGTATAGGATAACACGATCGTATAGAGCTCATTTAGTAGAATACAAGTATTATGATCAACTTCCAGGTTATTGAAAGAAAATAACATCTCTTAAAAATAGCCTAACGAAATTTATATGTAGGCTTTGGAGATGACGATTCCTGAAATGCAAGCTTACAGAAATAGTGACATTACGCAACATTATTTCTTTAAGTAGGTCATCCTAAACACTTGTCGCAGCGGAGCGCAAAATGCATCGACAGTAGTTTTGAGCCAGCGAGATTGCTTGCATCACTGGTCACCTGGGCCATAGAACATATAATATAATAATACTACGCCTGGTCCTCACCACCGCCCCGTGCACGATGCGATGCGCCCCATTTAGTGATTGGTGCAGTTGTTGATATAGGAGTCGTTGTTATTTGTGTTGTTGGAGACAGGACTCAGAGATTTGTGTTGTTGGAGAAAAGACTCAGTGATATTGCGATTGCACTAAATTGTAGACTTGAACTACGCAATGTCTTCGTTTATGATATGTTGTGTACCAGAATGCAATGTTGACATAAAAGAAGGTAAATGGTTTATTTAATTTGGTAGTGACCCTGCCGCCAAAGCTCCAGGTTCGAATCCTGGCCAGAGTTAATATTTGTGTGATGAACATACCTATATATTTGTTCCCGAGAACAAATCTCTTGGATGTTTGTGTTGTGTTTATTATGTGAGTGTAGCTCCCGCAACACAGGGAGTCCTAGTGCGGGGGTATGAGTGGTTATAACATTATTTTTAATTTTATTTTCTATATTGTAATTAATAGTGGTCTTTTTAATTATTTTTAAGGAATCCTGCATAAATTTCCAAATCCTACTTTGGAAAGTGAACGATTCCGGAAATGGGTTATAAATGTGGGAGTTCCTATTTCAAACTTGGACAGTGCATTCGTTTTCAACAACCGAAGAATATGCCGAAAACTTTTTGAAGCTGTTTTCCACTACCCCAAAAACAAACTTTGTCGATTGGCTGTCCCTACATTATTTATGCCAGGTAAAGGAATGCATTATTTAGACTTTCAAATCATATACCTGCATAAATAGATTATTTAGTTTCATTCAATATGCATGCTAAAGAAATAGTTATATTTACTATGTACTGTCTTAACTATGCTGATTATACATTTTCATATCAGCTTCAGTTAAGCTCTTTTAAGTATTTGCCAGAATACCCAAGCCTCAATCATGAGTTAGCTTTCTGATGCTTATCAATAATTATTGTTGGCAAATTAGAAAACATGATCTTCTACCACCTAGTAAAAAAAACATAATCAGATTCTCTTGCAATAAAAAGGGTGAAATAGCTTGTCAAAATTGGAACCATGACGGTATCACTATCGCTTACCTTACTACCCCAGTTGTCACCCAATTTCATATTTCCTTTACTAGCTGTGCCCCAGGGTTTTAACTGCATGATAAACATTCCTCTTGAATCACTCTATCTATTAAAAAAAATGTATCAAAATCCGTTGCGTAGTTTCAAAGATCTGGTCATACATAGGGACACCCAAACATCGGGAAGCGACTTTATTATATATTATTTAAATTAACATTTTTCTAATTTCAGGTCCATGCCAAGTGCAAGAAAGGTCCTTTCAAACTTCATTGGATAGACCAAATGTACCTTCTCCATCCAACATTACAAACTTCAATCAAGCAGGTATTTATATGACCTTTAATCATCTTTCTACGCTGACCTTTAATTCTAATCTTTTCCGTCACCTAGTGTACTAAGTATATTGTTCATTTATTGAAGAATACTGCATTTTCCAGGTGGAAATTCGAGGAAATATTCTTATGGAATAGAGACTACATCATCAATGTAGATCTATGGCTCTAAACCAAAGAAGACTGGAACCTGGAGAATATTGATATTGGAAAAATAGTAATTCCTAGCATTTCTAAATGTCAAATCTCAAAAAAACAAGGTATGCAATCTTAATTTTTTGCCATTACTTGACTCATACAACCTAAAATATGACATTGTTCACATACAAAATATATTATATTTTAAGGCCTTTTTTAACCAATTAAAAAAAAACGAGTATTTGGACGGTAGTTTTAACCGACTTTCGAAAAGGAGGATGTTATAATATATGTTCATCTGTATGTATTTTTTTTGTGTGTGTTCATCGATAAATCCACCAACAGTGAACCGATTTGAAAAAAAAATTACTTCGATACACTCCCGAGGTCGTCCCCGAATTTCATTGAAATCAGAGAAGCGGCTCTTGAGTTACACTCCATTAACTGAAAAGTTTCTTTTAAATTTTTTTTTATTTTTTTTTTATATTTGTTACCTTAGAACTTTGATTGGGTGAACTGCTTATGAAAATAATTTATTTATTTAAAAGCTAGTGCTTCTCGTGTGGTCCCATTTAATTTTTTTTTTTAATCAGCCAAGTGTTTTAGATTTACACTCCTATAACTGAATAGTGTTATTCTATCTTGATGATTTAGTAGTTGGCAGTGAATGACAATTGATCTCATAAATAGCAAGGGTAATTAAAAAGCGTGAAAAATTTTTTTTCCCATAAAATAGCACCGCCTTCCACAGTCAAAAGTGTGAAATAACTTGTCGTAGTAAGTACCATGCACATAATATTGGGATAATAGGTACTTTTGAACTATCATAGTACTGACTTCAACAAGTTATTTAACACATTTGAGTGTTTAAGTCGGTTCCATGTTTGGGTAAAAAAATAATTTAATCCTCCGATAAAGAATTGGTAACAAAATTCTGTTTTTTTTTATAATTGGTTAGCCTATATCCTAGAAATCAATGGAATAATTTTATCTGTGTATCCATGTCTCAAACAGTGACATATCTGCAGAAAATAACCATTATGTATGAATCATACACCAGACTGAGTACCAACATTCAACCTTATTCGAAATTAAATGGTTTGTTTTGTTAACATTTGAGTTTGAGAAGTCAGTCACCTGCATGAACATACTATTCATGGTTAGCTGTATGAGTGTGCGTGAAGTTCTATTACAGTCTAATTTCTGTTTTTGTCTAGCCCATAATACATATTATAACTTGTGTGATATGAGATCATAGACAACAACATACACTCCTTACCTGACAAATAATAAATAAAATCAAATACCTACTTGCCTGATAAAGAGCGAGAGTTAATGGGCTAATTAGTTGATTGATTCAATTAATGTAATTTTTTACACAACCTTCCCACCCTTACTGAGGTCATTATAATACAACTGGTCTATGTTTCAGGGTATAAAACATTATCAAAAAAGGAAATCCAGCTCAAGAAAACGGTGTTGATATTGAAAGCTGACTTAAGAAGGCTTAAGGTGCAAAAGAAATCCTTTAAAAAAAGATTGTCCCTAGCAACAAAAGCGCAGAACTCAAAATCTTTTGAAATCTTGACTCAAAAAATGTCAAAAATTACCAAAACATTTTTAAATATGCAGTTTAGTCAAACTGGTAAAAAAGCTAAGGGTAGACGTTTTACTTTAAGCCAAAAGATTTTGGCTTTGTCATTATATAAAGCCAGTCCAAAGTCATACAGACTTTTGAGTGAAATATGTATATTGCCAAAAAGAAAGACTCTACAGGATGTGCTGCAAAAGCTTAATTTACAACCTGGGATAAATGAAATAATGATGAAACAGTTAAAAAGGAGGGTTTCAAAATTGCCACCCACGCATCGGTTTTGCACAATAATATTCGATGAAATGGCGATTGCGCCAAGCTTGAATTATGACCGTAAAAATGGAAAAATCACTGGTTTCGTGGATGATGGGTTATACACAGAGAAAAAATATCAGACCATGTTCTTGTTTTTATGGTTAGAGGAGTGGTGAAAAAATTCAAACAACCCATTGTATATAGCTTTTGTGCTGGGACTACAAAAACCATAGATTTAAAAAGACAGGTCAGAACTATTATAGAAGCTGTACAAGCAACAAAATTAAAAGTCGTTGCTACTGTTTGTGACCAAGGGGCAACAAATATTGCTGCCATTAGTGGATTATTGCACGAAACAAAAGAAAAGTATGCCAGAAACGGTGAAGAATGGCGAGGGGGATTTTTCGAAATCAATGATCTTAATATTTTTCCAATATTCGATCCTCCGCATCTCATGAAGGGCATTCGCAATAATTTGCTAAACAAAAATCTTCGGTACAACAACAATGGCAAAGAATGTGTTGCTAAATGGGAACACATTATAAACTTGTATAACCGTGCTCCAGGTTATAAAGGCGTGAGATTAGTGCCTAAACTAACTGCACACCATGTGATGCCAAAGATGATACCCAAAATGAAAGTTAAACACTGCACGCAAGTGTTTAGCCATAGTGTTGGTGTTGCATTAGGTTATATGGCAGGTAAATTATTTTGGTTTTAATAGACATTGGTAGTAATTCTCTTAGTAGTAGGTAGTAATATTCTAAAATTACCAACATAGTAATTCTCATTAAAAACATTAAACTGGCTTGCCAAAACTTGAAGTCTAGTTCATAAATTTCTCCACGTTATTTGTTGTTACACTAACAATAATAGAATTTAGAGATAATAGCAATCCTGTTGTTAACAACACCGAACTAGCGCACTAAAATCTAAATTAAAGTTTAACATTTATTCAATGACTAGTTTGGTTAAACTAAATAAAACTGGCTAAGTAAGAACCAGACTCGCGTACCGACGGTTCCATAACTGTATTCTTTCATTTAGTTCGTATTTTTTGGCTCGGGACCAATTCGCTCTTGGCCTGTTTTTTGTTTTTGTTACAGCAGGAACAGAAATCTATCATCCGTGAAAATTCCAACTATCTAGCTATCACGGTTCATCATGAACTGTGAAACCAGGCTGTATCTTTTTTTATTTTATCTGATTTTTATATGATTATTATTATTTTATATTATTATGATTATTATGATGACAGACAGACTGACAGTGGAGTCTTAGTAATAGGGTCCCATTGTTTATCCTTTGGGTTAATTAGAAGTTACCCAACTAATATTATAAATTCTAAAGTTTTTATGTTTTCCTTTTCCGGAGGTGAGTGGTAAGAAACTCACACACCGCCATAACCGCTAAACGGATATTGATGAAATTTGACCCAAATAATACTTAGGTGCTGAATTAGGTCTTTGTTCCTACGTTCCGAATGGTTGTGGAGGTAAACGAATTTTTATGTTACAACAAGTTGTTACAAATATCCGTAACATATAAGTACATGCCCTCCTGGAGGGAAAGTACCTAAAATGTTGAAGTAAACCAATTTTTTATATTGTAAATTTCAGATGAAGGAAAGCTACCATCAGAAAGCAGAGAAACTGCAGACATCCTAATTTTGTTCGATGAGTTATTTGACTCCGTCAATGGAAGTTTCAGTAAAATGCAAAATGGTAAAATTTATAGGACTGCAGTTACACGTTCTTCAGTGCATAATAAGCTATGGAGAGATACACTGCCAATCCTAAAATCAATGAAATTTGAAAAAAATGGACTTACTGCAAAGGTTCCCTCCCTAACCAGTTGGATTAAAACTATTGAAGGCTTTCAGCGCATAACCAATTACATGCGACAGTTAGGCGTCAATTCGCTTTTATTACGCCACTTTAATCAGGACCCAGTGGAAAACTTTTTTGGGGCCATACGAGCTCATGGATATAGCAACATAATGCCAACTGCTGCGGGTTTTCAAGCAGCATATAAAACGCTGCTTGTTAACAACATGGTGTCGGCTCACTCAGTAGGAGCAAATTGTGAAAAAGATGAAGGGAAATGTCTTCAGTCACTGAAATATTTATTTAAAGAAGGCACCAGTGAAGAGCCACAGCAAATATTTGAAGTACAAGAGCAGCATATACTCATGCCGCTAATTGACACAGACCAGTTAATGGAAAGCGAGTCTCACTTGGATCGTGAGAGATGCGCTGCTATCGGCTATTGCAGCGGTTGGCTTGTCAGAATTGCAAAGAAAATAATTTTTAAGTCATGTCAAGTCTGTAAAAATGACTTGGAGAGTGTAGAAATAAAATCATTTCACAAATTCATCAAAGTCAAGGAGTACAATAAGAAGGGGTGGCTATGCTATCCAAACCGTGACATATTTGACAATTTCACTCAAATTGAAAATGTAACATATGAGATTTTAAAAGATACTGCATTCAAAAATACAAATATTCGTGAATATATTGAAACAGTAGCAAGTATCCAAATACAAGGGAACTTTATTACATGTGACATTCACAGAGATAAATTGATAAGATTTTTCGTAAAATAATATTATTAATGTCAAAACATAAATCAATAAGTATGTAATACATCAAATGATTACACAATTATACACATTGCAGTACTACTATATGTGTCAAAAAATGTTAACGGAAATAAACAAAGATTATATAATTAGGTATTTTTTTTGTTTTCAAATACAAATTTGTAAGCATGCAATACTTAAGAATTAGGTATTGTTAAAGTAATACTAGTTTCTATTGCATTTTACCATACATTATAACCGCTCTGAAAACTATTACAATGAAACAAGTGTTTCCATGGATGATTTCGCTTTAAATATAAATATTATTATTAGTTTACTGAAACAATACAATTGATTATGTTATTTTATGTTTTTTTCCGTAATATGTAGGTATCTAAGTGTGACGTATACCTTAGTAATTGAAAAGTAAAACAAAAATCATACTAGGTAAATGATGACATTTATTTTCCTTATTAGTATTGACAAATGAGAAAAATATAAACAAAATACAGTAAATTTCTATTTTATTTCAACTCCCTAAGTCCAAAAAAATTTCTTCAGTACAATAATGCTTGTAGAATGCCAAATCTACTATAATTAGATCCTGGACTACCTTACATAATTATTACATTTCCTAAGGCACCACTTAAATTATTGGTTATGCACAAGTTTTATTTTGTACTTCTAAAATTTAGCAGTAATTCAAAGGAACAAAACAAATCAGCGTGTGCTCACGTTGTTTTCTTCCTTGAATTTTCTAAAGTACAAATTAAAACGATCATTACTTATCTTAATATAGGAACGTAAACTATTTATATACCTATATATATATATATATAGATGTACATTAGTACATCCTCATGGCGGATAGATGGCGCTATATGTATGATGACAAAATATCGGACGAGAGTGCTGTCTACGCCCTAGTATACACTGTAGTCTTTGCCTCACACTGCGGCCGGCCAGCAACCAGACGAGACGTGTACACAAGTCATTCAGCAGAAAAGGTCTATTTTGTGGCAAAAATCGTCGATCCGATCTTACCTACAAAATTTTAATGGCTCATTGTGGTGAGTACATTCATAAAATTAATGTTATTAACTATTTTGGGACAGAATTAGCGAATTATCTTTCCATGTGTATGCTTTGATTACGCCTAGGACGTTCACAACCCAAGATCCGGTCTTCCCTCTCAATGCCGAAGATCGGACTAAGCTGTGTCCACTCTTAGGATGTCAAAAATAGCCAGTGGTTCTCAAGAGTTCAAGCCTACTACTAGTATATCGAAATTAGTTCAAGTAGATTAGTAAGTACGTAGTCCCACTGTCCCATTAATAATATGAATGCGAAAGTATATTTGTGTATGTTGGGTGTGTGTGTGTAGAGGGTGTGACTTTTTATCGCTATAATATGTATTTATCCCTACATGGTTCAATCAAAATCCACGCGAAGTCGCAGTCGCGGGGAACAGCTAATAAGAATACTATACTTATTTGCATTTTGATTGATGTTTTTCTGCTTAAGGCGGCAGATTTTGTTCGAATTGCATGGATTTGTTTTAAATATTAAGCTTAAGTATTTGTTTTGAAGTCACAAACACTTATTTACGCATTATTCGTCTTAAAATATATTTATATTAAACATTAAAATTGTTATTTACAGATAAAAGATGCCTACAAAATACGAGAGGACTTCGCTTCGGGCAACCTTTTACACTGAAGAAGCTTTAAAAGAAGCAGTTGAAAGGGTAAGAAACAAAGAACTGACAAACTATGCAGCATCCAAACTGTATGGTATACCTACCTCAACTCTTAATGATCGAGTCTTAAGCAAATCTGGAATAAAGAGTAAAACTCTAGGAAGATCACAAGCGATTTCTTCAGAAATGGAAGCTCGTTTAGCTGTAGGTCTGCGCACTATGGAAAAATGGGGTTGGGGCCTATCTAAAGAGGAAGTACTGGATACAGTGGCAGCATTTGTAAAGGTAAATAAATTACAAACTCCATTTAAGGATGGCAGACCAGGTACCAAGTGGTTCATATCTTTTAGAGAACGACACAAATTATCTGTGAAGAAACCACAAGCTGTTTAGATTGTACGGAAAAGAATCCATTCGTCGTTGACGAGTACTTTACTCTTTTGAAAGAAGTACTCACAGAGTTAAATATCAATGATCCACGACGAATCTGGAACCTTGACGAAACATCTGTTGCTTTGGACCCATCAAAAACCAAAGTGGTGCAGTTGGCCATCCAAGTACAAGGACTACAGCAGGCACAGGTAAAGAAAATATCACAGTTTTAGCGACTGTTAATGCGGCAGGAGAGAAATTAAATCCTTTGATTATATTCAAAGGGAAAAGTGTATATGATGAATGGATGTTGAAAGAAAAAACAAATTTTGATTTCGACATAGCTTCTGCTGCTAGTAAACGCGGATAGATGGAGGCGGATATTTTTTTAAACTACATGACAAATCAAGTGTTACCAGGCATAGGTGCGGAGAGGCCTCAACTTATGGTGTACGATGGCCATGTGACTCATATCGATGAGAGAGTAATAGCCTTAGCAGCAGAAAACGGCCTGACCATATTAAAATTACCAGCACATACTTCTCATCTGCTACAACCACTAGATTTAGCGGTATTTAAATCTTTTAAAAGTATATGGGACAGAAAACTTGTGCTCTGGCAGCGAGAGAATATTGGTATAAAAGTACGCAAGCAAGCCTTCGCTCAATTATTTGCAGAAGTTTGGCAGCAAACAAGCCCAGAAGTCATAAGAAACGGCTTCAAAACGGGGGGAATCCACCCATACAATCCCAATGTCGTTCCAATAGACAAATTTGACCAAGCTGCTTACAAAAGGTGGCAAAAACATGTTGGTGGTAATCCTCAAAACTCTGTCTCTAAAGATATTTGCGTCAAATCGCTTGTGCTAACATGTTTGGATGTAATAAACAAAGCATCAAACCGCAGCTCCTCTTCTTGCACCGTAAATGAGAGACCTAGTATTGCAGAAGTTACTGAACCAAACAAAGCAACGAGTTTTGAAGACTTACTACTTCAAAAAATAAAACAACAAACAAATGGCAAGACTGCTAATAAATTAACTCGCGTAGCCAAAGGGTTAGAGGTTATTACACGGACATATCTAGAAAAACAAAAAGAGGCAAATTAAGAAATATTACGTAGGAGTCTATCTGCTGCTGATAGTGAGAAACCTAAATCATCTGGAATACAGAACATAATTAAAACTACCAAGACAAAAAATAACACCTTCACAAAAGGAAAAGGTGTTGGTAAAAAAACAAAAACTACAAAGCTAACAAGTAACTCAAAAGCAGAAAAGGATTTAGATGATATAGAACAACACCCACTGACAAAAACATCAAAACGAAAAAATAAGTGTGTTTTGTTCTATATTGAACAAAACACAAGCGATTCAGATTTGGAATATTTACCAAGCTACTATTTTACAGATACAGAGAGACTAGAAAAACAAAAAGGGGCAAACGAAAAAATATTACGTACGAGTGTTGGTGTTGGAAAAAAAACAAAAACTACAAAACTAACAAGCTCAAAGGTAGAAAAGGATTTAGATGATATAGACAAAAAAATCTGAGAAAAACCACTATCCTGGTGGACAAAGAAGAATTGTTACTACGAGAAAAAGAAATTGAAAGAATAATAAAAGAGATTCGTGCAGAAGAAAAAGAAATCGATAATACAAAAAACAACACAAAAACTATACAGAACTGGAAAAGGAAATTTTGAAAAGGAAAGAAAATGAAGGACATAGTAATACAAACAAATATAATAACACAAGAAAAATCTCAAGTTAGGGATGACACAAAATATCCAGACAAGAAAGACTCAAATCAGTCAAAAAAGAAAGTTAGTATCATTTCATCGGTTCTAGTGACTCACGATGAATCAGCTTTCTCTAAATATACAATCCGAAACCTAAAAATGATCGATCCCAAAAGTGACCTCTGCAATCCAAATAAAAACAAATCCTTAGCAGGCATACAAAAGAAAGGAGATGAACAGGAAAATACAACTGGACATCCGATACAGCCAACCCTCTACGATGTTGGTGACACAGTCCTTACCAGATATTTCAAAAAATCCTGGATTTATTATGTAGGTACAATCAAAAGTGTGGACACGAAAGAGAGAAAATACACTATATCGTTTTGCAGAACTGTTGGAAGGAATGAAAATGTGATGTTTGTTGTCCCTAAGCGAGTTGATGAAGACCATGTGCCTGAAGAAAATATAGTAAAGCTCGAGCTACTGCAGATAACTGAGAAGCCTGTTCAGTATGCACTGCTAAATGACGAAGATAGCATTTATTTTTAATTTATTAAACTATGCATTTTTTTTATTGTGATGGATCAAACTCGAGGCCCACCTGATGTTAAGTGACCAGCTGATACTAACCTCTGCCTAAAACAGATGCATTTTCGTCACAAGTCACGAATTGCACTACGCCCGTCACCTGAGACATAGTTGTTAAGTCTCATGTGCCTGTCATTTCACTGGCTCTCAAGGACTGCTGCCGGAACACTCCTTTAGGTGCTTGGCGACAGATTTTCTACGTGAGGGTGGTCGCTAGCCAGGCGGGCATTCGCAAAATGCCCTTCCACCTTGCGGTGAAGCTCAAGCCCGCGGCGGGATTCGAGGGAAGGCCGTCTAGGTTTAGGAGGGTAATAAATGTCATATGCCGGTCTTTGCTGTGATGAAATATAGAGTAGATCCCCGATCGGCGCTCGACAACGGCACCGTCAAAACAAGGCATAAATGGTGTAGTATGCCTTGTTTTGCTCTCAGTCGCGTGTGACCGCTCCAATCGTGTGACGTGTTACAATGCCGAAGTGTGCAGTGAAAACATGCAAGAATTATTCGTTAAAAGTGCAAAAAAAGGATGGCGTATCGTACTTTGAGTAAGTATTGCATTGTTATCCATTTATTTGCATATTTACTAATATTTTTGTATATTTATTAGCATATTTACTAATATTTTTCTTCATTTGCAACCACGCATTGTGTACACATCTATCCCTTTCACTCTGGCTCGTACTTCGATGAGCAAAAACGAAACGAAACTAGTGCTTTAGAACAAGGCCTGTATGAGAGGATACGGAGTCGTCATTCCCTTTTTATTTTTTTTGTGCGTTACACTTTTGTAATCTTTTTGAAATACTTCGTTTGTTTTAGTTTTCCACAAAATGAAATACAAAGGGAGAAATGGAGGTGTATCATATCACGAAACAGAGAGGAAGAATTTTATGAACCAAACACCTCTAGTGTAATTTGTTCGGAACATTTTAACAGGATATGTATGTCACGAAGAAAGGATTTAACAAAATAAAAAAGACAGCCATACCAAATATACAGGTAAAGTTAAAGTATTAACCCGCCGAGGATGTGGTAATTCACTTCACGGTCATTTTGACCGTGCTGATTTTATTTGATGCAGTTTTTTTACCTGAAGTCGCATACTATCGAACTTATCAGTAACTGTAGTCATTGAATAACCCTCCCTTATTCGCACCTCCTCTTAGTCGGGTGGAACACGTGCAAGCGAGCGCAAACGCAAATAGGGCAATTTTGACCCCTCCACAACCACGACGTAGTACTTTATGCCATTTTTCAAATTATTATTTCATTGATTTTTGTCGTAGTTTAGAGTGTTTTTAGTCAATATGGACAACGAACGAACGGTTTTACTTATGTCAAGTCTTTACCACAATGCTCAAATTGATGACTGCTAGTAATTTATTTCCACAAATCGGAATTTATATGTTTGTGTATAATATGTATAAACATATGTTTGTATCTTCGACACTAGGACGAGTATTTTCTTTCTCAAATTTTGTTAAGGTATATTAAAAACTACGTAGTCATTGATAATCTTTAATTTAAATTTGTTGTAAATTGAATAATCTATTCGTTTTTTTAGCTAGGTGAATCAAATAAAGGTGAAAACACAATATCATCTCTAGTTGTGATCGCCGCTCCAGTTACAAGAAATGATAAGACATTTGTTCCTAATGTTATGCAGGTATATCAAAAGCCATTTAATTATTATAATCATTAATTTAAATTTATTGTGTCTTAATTAATGTATTCGTTATTTTTCAGCTATAAGAATCATTCACATTATATTAAATACTATCAGTTGCCCGTTTGTAATTATGTGTCATTATTGATCCATTTACCATTCTCAAATAAAAAAAAACAATCTAAGCGACTCCACGCTTCCTAATTACTTTGTTCCTAGCGGTCGAGATAAGGTTAGTTCAAGTCCAAAATGATGTAACTCGCATATTATTTGAGACGAATTTGTATTTTAGTGCTAACTATTAAGGTTGTTTTTACATTAAAAATGTTTTTAGATGTCTTGTTTTATTTCTGGGTATCATCATCCATAAAGCCAAAAATAATAGTTACAGAACTCTTACAAATGTTTTACAACTCTACTACAGGGTATTAAGGTTCATTATTAAAATGATATAATATCCACTTGTGGACTTTTTATATTAGCTGGAGATGTATACATCTGTATATGTACGCATTAGCGCGGGGACACTGTTGAGATTTGATTTTCATAGAGACTGGGTATCTATAGTATATTTGATTGAAGGGTCTTTGCCATATTCAGAAGCCGTCAATCTTTGGTGTCCAATTAAGCCTCTTTCTAAAATTACCTTGTTGGTTACATTTACTTAGGTACTTACTAGTACACTGCAAAGTATTTTAGATCATAATTTATTTTCATTTTTGTTAAAAGGAAGACTAATTATTTTGTTCAAAGAAAAGCAAATAAAATTTGCTAGTAATTTAAGGTTTTACTTAGGAACAGATTCTAAGTTAGATTTTACGTACGATTTTGGATCTCATTATTTGAATAAGCATGTTTATTTTTCTGTTGAGTTTAGTCAAAACTATTATAAAAAAACTTTTATGATTAAGTATAAGTTTTGGCGTTTTGTAAGAAAATTTCAATACAAAAAATCATTTTTTATTAGATAGATAGATAGATAGATAGAAAACTCTTTATTGTTACACCACATATAAAATATTAAAGTTTACATCATAACATTTAATTAAATAATAATAACATAGTGTTACAATGGGCGGCCTTATCACTAAAAGTGATATCTACCAGGCAACCTTAGGATGGAGTTGAATAAACAAAACAGTTGGGGCGGGTGTAGTCTAACAATTAACAATGAAAAAAGTACAAATTCATAAAAATATTTCAAAAATAAAACGAATTTTACTATAGTTTCTAAACAAATGTATAAAAATAGGATGTAAGTTTTTAAAATAAATAAATACATAATATATATACGCATAAATAAATATATACACATATCAACATACATAAATAGATAATGATATATATATACATATATACGTATATATATATATATATATATATATATACGTATATATGTATATATATATCATTATCTATTTATGTATGTTGATATATATATATATATATATATATATAATAAATAAATTATATAAAGATACATACATATCATAATATTATCCCATACAAAGCCTAGACATTGACAAAAATGTAGTGCAAAATTAATTGGACAAATAAAACTTTTTAACTTGATCCTTGAACATTCTGAGAGTCGGTGCTTGTCTGATAGATACAGGAAGAGAATTCCACAAGCGAGCAGCCTGAATGGTGAAAGATTTGCTATAGAACGAACTAGTATGAGGATGGATTTCAAGTGTAAGATTTTCTGTTGACCTTAAAGTGTATGAAGAACAGTGAAGGAAATCAAAACGTTCCTTGAGATAGCGCGGGGATGTAGGATTAAACAATATATTGTAAAGAAGACTAAGAATATGAGCATTCCGGCGAAAATGTATTGTCAGCCAATTGAGCTTAGAACGAAACTGAGAGACGTGATCATATTTGCGTAAACCAAATATGAATCTAATACAAAAATTTTGATGACGCTCAAGTTTATCTAGCTGTTCCTCCGTGAGATCGAGATAGCAGGCATCAGCGTAGTCAAGAATTGGAAGTAATAGAGATTGAGCTAATGCAATTTTAGTGGCTGTTGCGCAAGCAAAAGAAAGTTGCGCAACCTTTTTAAGGATCCTGCTGCGGCAAATAGCTTGCGACTGGTAATTTGTAACTGTTGATCCCACCTCATATAGCGATCCATTGTTATTCCAAGATTCTTTATAGAGCTACTAAAGGGAATAGCAATACCACCAAAGAAAACTTGAGGAAGTAATACCCAGTCTATTGTTGACAAAAATCTTGAGCTACCAATAACTATTGTTTGTGTCTTAATGGGATTTACTTGTAACCCAAAAGAATTGCTCCATTTAGCTATGCGATCAAGATCAGCATTAACAATCTGAATGGCTTCAGGTAGTTTATTCACTGGAGCCTTAGAATAAATCTGTAGATCGTCTGCATATAGGTGGTAGGAAGAAGTGAGGTTGTGAGAAATCGAATTAATAAATAAAGCAAACAATAAAGATGATAAGACGCCACCTTGCGGGACGCCTGCGGTCGTGCTACACCAGGAAGAGTATTCATCTTCAAGGCGAACACGCTGCCTGCGCCTGTACAGATAACTGCGAAACCAATCAACTGCCGTTGGAGAAATGTTAATTGAGCTAAGGAGAGCAAGAAGAATGTCAAAATTCACAGTGTTGAATGCGTTGCTAAAATCTAAAAGAGTTAATACAGTAACTTCGCCATTGTCCATTCCAAGACGGATATCATCAGTAATTTTTATGAGAGTAGTTACTGTGCTATGCCCAGGTCGAAAGCCAGATTGAAAAGGGTTTAAAAGTCTGTTACTAGTTAAGAATTTGCTAATTTGGTTGTAGATAAGACGCTCGAGCACTTTTGACAGGAATGGAAGGATTGAAATGGGTCGATAATCGGAATAAGATTTAGGGTTTGATTTTTTAGCCAAGGGAATAATTTGAGCGTCTTTCCAAATTGAGGGAAATACTCCATCAGAGACAGAGTTATTAAAAATGTGACAGAGAACAGGAAGTATAACATCTAGTATGGGCATAACCATGTTACGACTTATGCCGTCAACACCAACAGCATTAGAAGTGATTGAAATTACGCTCTTCTTAACATCGCAAGCGGACAGTTGATTAAAAATAAATGGCGAATGGTCGGGAGTCGGTAAAGTTGAAAGGTAACGTAAGGTATTGTTTTTATCTGAGATGTTAATATCAGACAACGAAGAGAAATGTTGGTTTAGAGAATTGATATTTACATCATTTGGAATAGATTCGTGTCGTGATTTACCTATTCCCAAAGACCTGAGAAATTTCCATACTTTGGCAGGGTCCTCATTAGCGACAGATTTGTGAACATGGTGGCGTAAAGCAGCCCTACACACCATATTGCAGCGATTGCGAGATTTAACATACACAGCTTTATTTTCATTACATGGTCTACGCTTGTATTTACTTTTAGTGACAACTTTTTTATGCATTAACACTTTTATATCATTGGTTAGCCAAGGAGCTGGAAGGTGCTTTAATTTTATAGCTCGAAGAGGGGCATGCTTATCATACAACTGTGTTAATAAGGAGTTGAATATAGCAACTTGGACATTCACAGTCACTGCATCATATACCGGAGACCAGTCGACTACATGGGCATCATTAAGAAATGCTACCTGGTCCATGCCACTAAAATTGCGCTGAAGTATGATTTTAGGTTTTGCTTTAGGAGGACGAATTTTATAAGATAGGAATATCAGATCATGATACGAGAAGGCATCGGCGGAACATTGACCGTGCTTAGCAACATGCTGGGTGGATGATACTATAATCAAGTAGAGAAGTGAAGGAGAGTAGTTAGGGGAGTGATGAGTAGCATTTAGAGATAGAATATGCATGTTGCAGGAATTAATGACAGCTTCTAGTGAAGAAGTACGACAATCACGTTTGAGAAGACAGGTGTTGAAATCACCCATGATAATGGTATGGATATATGAAGGGGTAAGATCTTCAAGGATCTGTTCAAATGATGAGAAGTAATTATTACAAGAAGAGTTGCTATAATAGGCTCCGAGTAAGATTTTATTATGTGGAAGAAGAACCTCCACAAAAAGATGCTCACCAGCATTTGATATAGGCGGTTGGGATGAGGTACTGACTACTGAGAAAAGAATATGTGATCTAAGATAAATAGCTACCCCACCCCCACGGCTGTCACTACGATCATTTCGGATTAGGTTAAAGCCGGGCAAGGAATATGATAAAGAGGGTAAGCACGGCTTGAACCATGTCTCAGAGACTATTATGGCGTGAATATTTTTGTGAACTAGAGATGCCTGCATATCGGGATAATGTGCCGGAATACTTTGCGCGTTGATATGAATCACGTTAAAATTCTTCGGTACATCAGAAAACTGTGCATCGAGAGTATCGTTAAGCGTTGGAATGCTTTCGAAACTCTGGTCACTAAGAGAACTGTTAGAAGACAATGACAAATACTCAGCACTATCACTATCATCCGCGTTTTTAAATAAGTTTAACATATTTCTCAATATGAGATATATATATTATAATATAATATACTAATTAATATATTTATATATACTAAATATATATACTTACAAATAATTATAGTTAAATATATTAGTATAAGAGGTTTTTTTATAAATATCCACCTGCCAGTTGGGTATCAGTAGGTCAAAGAATACATATAACAAACACGCACAATACACACGGATACTAATATTTGTTTTTACCCAGAGAAGAAAAAATTAATAAAAACACCAACACATAGACACAAACTAACCACATCAGACACATATATGCATATAATAAACTGTAAATTATGTTATTACAATATGAGTTAATTATATTTAGGTCATTTTGTCACCAGGCTTGAACAGAATAAGCTATTGTTTGTGATAAGCTCTATGGTTGGTGATAAACTCTATGGTTTGATGTAAAATAAAAAACTTCAACGTCAAAACAAATGTCAAAACTGTTTTGATACGAGAAGGTAGTAAAATTATTTAGAATGATGTAAAAAGGACAAAAGCTACATATTAACTACCTACGTAAAGTGCATAAAATTAGAAGACATACATAGGGTATATACCCAAATACGAACAAACCATATTGTAAACAAAATTATGTACTAATTATACCATCAAGAAGAGATTGAAGCAGTAATGTCATCGCTTTTTGGAAGCAGCTCGTCTCGGCTTGGCTGTAGCTATCGACTCCTTGGGAGCATCATGCACTGGAATCGGTGCTTCCGTTCCACCAATCTTATCGAGCTCTGCAAGAGAGCTGATACGATGTCGTATTCCGTCGGCACCCGATATGAACACGAAACCGTCTTTCGTCCAACATTTGCCAATGCCATATCTTTGGCGAGCCACCATGAATGTTTGATGCCGTGTTTTAGTTAAAAACTCAGATAGAGTTAAACCGGATCCTTTTAAACCCGTCTTTGCGAACCATATCTTGTTTCTAATCTCCAACGTACGCAATTTGAACAGGATTGGTCTGGGTTTATCAGGAGTGGACGCACGACCCATTCGGTGACAGCGGCTGATATCCTCGACAGTAACACTTAACTTCGTGTGAGTTGCTACGGCCCTGGCTACCACTGATGCAGTATCTTCATCCTTGGATTCCACAACGCTATGTAGCAGCAGGATCTTACGACGACTACGCATTTCCATAGAATCCTGCTGTTGAACAAGCATGGCCACCTGATCTTGAAGGCATTGAATAGCTGTCATAATAAAGGAGCGGAATGCAGTAAAGTCTGATGCCAAGTTGTTTACATTGGTTGAAGGAGTTGCAACTTGAAGCTCACCTTCATAAGCATCCATCCGCTGCATAAATAACTGCTGGAGTTGGGCCATTGAATGCTGTACTGCCTCCATATTGAAATTGAAGTGTGTGCAATGAATACCAGTATAATTATCTCAGTTTAATTTTGTGTGAAGTGACTATATGATAAAGATAACACCCACTGGCAAGTATTTTGTACTAGATTTTAATTATACATTAAATTTAGACATAAAGGAGAAGATTAACTTATTATTTTTAAATAAATTTACTCAGACAAAATTTTATAGATGTTTTATACTCTCCTAACCGCGCAGAAAAAAAAAAGAAAAAAAAAAAAAAAGCTATTATTATTATTCAAGTTAAGATATGTTCTGCACCCCTGAAAGTGCGAAGTATGCCGGTCTTACCCGACAAATCTGTGCTGTATCTCACGAAATAAGTTGTTATAAACCATATTATTCCTTTATATATATATAAAACTTTCATTACTTTACTTTTAAATTAACTGTCCAATGACCAATGACTATCAGACCTTAGGTACATTTTCATTATTTAGTCCTAGAACACGGAGGATAAAAGTTTGAGAAACTTAATTAGGATGAGGAGTGTATGATCCAACGTACATTTCTTACTACATATTAACTGTGATGCAATCTGTGTTGTATATATATATGCAGCGCACATTGCATTTATACGTCAATCGGTAAAATACTACGAGGAGTGCTCAATAGACCGCTGAAATACACACACGCGCACCCATTGTGAATTGCCTACTTACTTTTAATGTAATTCTACTTACTTAATAACTAATACATAAAAGTAACGGTGAACGCAGTGTTTGACTCCAACTACTTCAAAACCTCAACTCCACTACCAGCACTCCTCAACTCAACTCTATTCTAACTTCACATGTACAGTACTTACGACACTGTACATGTTGGTCCTTCGACAAGGTCACTAATGTTCCCTGTGGTTTAAGCTGTGATTACGAATCGGTTTGCTGGCCTCCCACAAGCGGGTCTCCCCAGTCAAATTGAGAAGGCGTTATATTCACAGTCGCGACTGCAAGGACATCGGTGTAACGGACCTTCAGGTTTCATAGAAGCTTAACCGTGAACTGCGGCGAACACTGAGAGAAGTCTGAAGAAGAAGACTACGGGATTGCTACTGCTACTGTCGTCTTCGTGTCCTACATTGAACCAGCAACTTACCTAACTCTCCACTGTATACCGAAGAAACTAAGGTACCTACTTACCTACTCACTGAAAACTACTTCGCGTACAGAACTCAAATTCTATCAACTTTGGACAACTTACGTAACATCAACTGAGCATTAAAGAAACTTCAATTATAATATCAAATTACTTCAACTACAATGTCTACAATGGATCTACTTAATAAGCAACTCACTACTTTTGAGAACATAAAATCTTTGTGCACCAACTACAAAAAAGACAGTGCCGCCAGGAAAACTGTGGAATACCTAGAAAAGCGTCTGGCGAACTTGGAGCAACTATGGGCCGATTTTCACGAGCGGCATGAAGTTCTTCTGCAAGTGTTAACGCTAGCAATTCGTGTTAATTACTGCACCGAGGGGATTTACGAAAAAACAAAGCAAATGTACGAAACGACCAAAATAAGTATGAATGAATTATTGGTTTCACTCCGCCAGCAACAACAACCGGTAGACATTGATCTCAGCGGGATGCTGCTTGAAGAAACTAATGATAAGATCAAACAACTCATGAACAATCAAGAATGTAACTTTAAAGCATTGAACAGAGCTATGTCAAAAAAACTAAATGGGACTCCATTGACAAACTACACTGGGAACTGGAAGGCGCATTAAAAAGTAATAACTTATATACAGAATACAACCAAAAATTTGAACAGATTGAACAGAAATACGACTCGTTAAGAAAATGCTTGAATAGCAAAATTTGGTCAAACTTATATTACCAACAATCCGCTCCAAAAATCGACATTCCTGAATTTTCCGGCAATTATATTCAATGGATATCATTCAAAGATCTTTTCTGGGAATCAATTCACAACAACCCTACAATATCAAAAGCTCAAAAAATGCAACACTTGAAATCAAAACTGAGAGGAGATGCTTTTCGTCTGGTACAGCATCTTACTATTAGTGCTGACAATTACGATTCCTGCTTGATAATATTATCTCAACGGTATGACAATCGTCGCCTTCAATTTACATCTTTAATGAACACCATGCAACAACTACCTGCCATTCAACACCCCAATGCATATAACCTGAAGAAAATGCATGACATCATAACCGAAAGGACCAATGGGCTCGCCAACATGGCAATAGATGTCAAAAACTGGGGACCTGTGCTCGTATACTATATGTCACAGAAACTAGACTCTACGTCTTTTAATGAATATACAAAAGAAATGCAAAATAACAGGGAGCTACCTAACCTACAAGAATTCTTATCATATTTGGAAAGCAAGTTTATGGCACTAGAAACATCAAAAACCTTTAATAAAGAACAAAATTTTACTTCAAAACAGCAATCAAGCAAAAACTTTAGTAAACCTACCGCTAAGAACTTTTACTACAAGAACTCAAACGACAAACAAAACTACATGAAAAAATCAACTTTATATGAAAATAATAAGAACTATACAAAAACATTCCACTTATCATCTTTTGGAAAATGTCCACTTTGCGATGGCGAACACGTGTTGATGCAATGTGAGAAGTTCCTGCACATGAACAGTGCACTTAGAAACAGCACGGTTGCGAAACTCAAACTTTGCAAAAATTGTTTATACAGTCACGGAAACAACAACTGCATGTCAGCGAAATTGTGCAAGGAATGCAACTTTAAACACCACACTTTGCTACACTGGAACAAATTAATAATGACCTTCAACCTCACCCATCTACTTCACAGCAGCAGGGCTCTCATCATCTCTCTACAAATGACTTGGAGATACTTCTTACCACCATTCAACTCAATGTGAAATCGAACGACGGAAGGTATATCAAACTTCGTGCTCTTTTGGATCAAGGCTCTCAAGTCAATCTCATCACTGAAAATGCTGCACAACTACTGCGACTGCCGCGAACCAAATATAACGCGACAGTATCTGGAATAGGTTCCGAATCAGGAACCTGCAAGGGACTGATGGAACTTACCTGCAAATCGATACATTCTGACTACACAATCAATACACAAGCTCTGGTACTTAACAAACTCACAAACAAACTGCCAAACCGTACTTTTGAGAAATCTAACTGGCCACACCTGCAAAACTTAAAGCTGGCTGATCCCGACTACAACGTGTCCAGCTCCGTAGACCTACTACTAGGGGCTAACATCTACTCAGAAATAATTTTGGATGGAGTTTTGAAAGGTGATCATCTATCTCCGATTGCTCAACAAACTCAACTAGGATGGATCTTATGCGGAAATCACCAAACTTTTAACTGCCACGTGACAACAACTAACTTATCTGATTTATCAAAGTACTGGGAAAATGAAGACATTACTCCAGGAATACAGGATATAAGTAAAAATGACCACTGTGAAATATACTATAAAGAAACTACAAGAAGAGATTCGGATGGAAAATATATTGTGAAAATGCCTATGGTTCCAAATTACGAAGAAAACCTAGGTAGCTCTAAACCAGCAGCGGTTGCACAATTTTTACACCTGGAAAAACGATTGAACAGGGTCCAAAAACTTGGTGAATTGTACAAAAAATTCATGAATGAATACAAAGAACTACATCACATGAAACTGGCGCGTCAAATTACATCATCCGCCAACGACGGATGTTACCTACCCCACCACGGTGTCCTACGGGAAAGCTCCACTACCACCAAATTAAGGGTGGTATTTAACGGCTCCCAAATCAACTCTGGGAGTGGTAAAAGCCTCAATAGCCTAATGGAGAAAGGCCCTAACCTACAAAAAGATATTCAAGCTCTTATATTGAAGTGGAAGTCGTATAAATATGCATTTACTGCCGACATCGAAAAAATGTATAGATGTATTTGGATAAACGAAGATCAACAAAATTTACAAAAAATAATTTGGCGAGACAATCCCTTCGAGATACTGCGAGAATATGCCTTATGTACTGTGACTTATGGTACAAAATGCGCTCCGTGGTTAGCTATGCGAACTTTACAACAACTAGCAATCGACGATGGTCATAAGTACCCAGAGGCTGCAAAAGTACTGCAAAAGGAATTCTATGTTGACGACTTAATTAGCGGGCATAATACCCTAGAAGGTGCAAAACGACTACAAAAATCACTTATTAAATTACTCCATGGCGGAGGGATGAACTTAAGAAAATGGTCCAGTAATAATTCTAAATTACTCGAAGACTTGCATAACGATCAAATTTCAAATACCAACTATGACTTTAAACATGAAGATTCTATGAAAACACTTGGCCTTGGATGGAACTCTCAATCAGACACTTTCTCCTTCAACTGGAATATTAACGAAAAACCTAAAAAACTTACCAAACGATCCCTTCTTTCACAAATATCTCAACTCTATGACCCACTAGGATGGCTTTCACCTGTAACTATTACCGCAAAACTAATTTTCCAAAAAGTGTGGAAAGAAAACCTAACCTGGGACGAACCGGTGCCACTAGATATAGAAAATGAATGGAAAAAACTAAGAGACGAACTACCATACTTAAAATCTTTAAAAATACATCGATGGATTGGAACAACTCAGAAAACCATTAGCCTGATGGGATTTTCAGACGCAAGCATCATGGCCTATTCGTGCGTCATATACACTCATGCAATCGATGACGACGGACAGCCTGTAATCAAACTACTAACTGCAAAGACTAGGGTTGCACCACTCGCACAAAAACTTTCTTTACCACCGATGGAACTTTGTGGTGCATTACTTCTAGCACAACTAATGAAAAAATGCATAAACGCATTAAACGACTTGGACATCACAATATGGGCCTGGTGTGACTCTAAGGTGGTTTTGGCATGGCTACAAGGAGAACCAACTAAATGGGACAAATACGTCGCAAACAGAGTTACGAAAATTATGGAGGTCATACCAGCTTCAAACTTCAAATACATTGAGTCTAAAAACAATCCTGCAGATTGTGCTACCCGTGGGTTGTCACCGAAAAAGATTTTAAACTTCAAACTTTGGTGGGAAGGCCCTACAATACTCAAAACATTTATGGGCAGTCAAGCACAAACTTCTACATATTGCTCCTTTACAAAAATATTGAGGAAAAACAAGTTTTGACAACCCTGCAAGAAAATGAAGATAATATCATCAACAAATTATTAAATAATCGAAGCTCACTGACCAAGGTCACACGAATAACTGCATGGATTATGCGATTTTACAGAAACATACGAAACAAACTCACAACAATGACGAAATACGACGCTCCACCTAACTACTTAACAACAAGCGAACTACATTCTGCAACTAAAGCGATTATACAGTATGTACAAAGGAAAGAATTTTATGAAGAATATAACAACTTATGTAAGAAACAAAACTTAAACACTAAAAGCAAAATCTATAAACTGTGTCCCTACCTAGATGAAGAAGGTATCATACGTGTTTCTGGACGACTTACTAAATCTAACTTACCTATTAGTATGAAGAATCCTATCATCTTATCTAGAAACGGAAGAATGACACAACTACTAATAGAACAAGCTCACGCCATAACTCTTCATGGCGGCGCCAGGCTCACTCTCGTATACATTCGTCAACGATATTGGATCGTAGGAGGCAATAGAGCAGTGAAAACTTGTCTACGACGCTGTGTCCGATGTCATCGCTTCAACACAACAAACAACTATCAACTTATGGCGGATCTTCCACAGGAACGAGTGACTCCATCTCGTGCTTTCACCTATGTGGCAGTTGACTATACAGGGCATGTTGAAGTCAAATTAAATAAAGGGCGAGGAGTGAAAACCTCAAAGGGTTATATAGCAATCTTTGCCTGCATGTCGACGAGATCTGTCCATATTGAACTGGCTTCGGACTTAAGTACTCAAACATTCCTGGCGGCCTTTCAAAGACTATGCGCAAG
This sequence comes from Plagodis dolabraria, assembly GCA_963854805.1. NCBI lineage: Eukaryota > Metazoa > Arthropoda > Insecta > Lepidoptera > Geometridae > Plagodis > Plagodis dolabraria. The sequence goes on along the minus strand of OY978441.1, from coordinate 39,568,746 downwards.
GCGAGGAACTCCAAAACATATCTACTCTGACTGCGGCACTAATTTCATTGGAGCTTCAAAGACGCTACGCAACGAGTTCGAACTTTTCAAGATGGAACTGTCATCTGATTTCTTTGACAAAATCAGCCAAATGGAGGTTCAATGGCATTTCAACGTACCTGCATGGCCCAGTGCAAATGGGTTGTGCGAAGCTGCAGTACGTTCCATGAAACATTTTTTAAAGAGGGTTCTGGGTGACCAAAAACTCACTTACGAAGAGTTTTCAACATTATTGGCAAAAATTGAGGCATGTATGAACTCAAGACCACTGTGCGCACTCACAGAAGATCCTGAAGAATTTTACGCATACTTAACTCCAGGTCATTTTTTAACTGGAAGCCCTACATTGACTCTACCACTATCAGACTATCAAGATGATAGAAACTTAGACTTACGCCAAAGATGGCAACTAGTTGAACATATGGTACATCAATTTTGGAAAACCTGGTCCATCGATTATCTCACACAACTACAAGCTCGCAGTAAATGGCAAAAACCAACAAATAACCTTCAGAAGGGAGACATTGTGTTAGTGATTAACCTTCCTCCGGGAAAATGGGCATTGGGTCGAATTATAGACGTTCATCCCGGCAGCGATGGCCGCGTGCGAGCTACTACCGTAAAAACGCAAACCGGCATAATCAAACGACCTATTGTAAAGTTGGCGCTACTTCCGATTGAAACAAGTACTACATCTCTTAATTAAAACACAAACATTACGATAAATTAAATATAAATACAAGATGCTGCGTGAAATCAAAGGCACGCGACAACAATTAAGAAACCTGAGACCAGCGATAACGAGCCTGTACCTACACTGGATGCACTTAACAAGCAAAACTGCAAGCGGGCGATTATACTACTGAGCTGGATAAGGTCGTTCGATAGTTTATTTACTATCTGCATCAAAATGTAAACTTAATATATGTTCCTTTGAATTTGTTTTAATATTATAACAGTACGGTATTTTCTACTTAGACCTATTGAGATAGAGGCTAGTATGTTACTTTAGCACTTAAAGTTTTTACTTTGTACTGGCAATTCACATGTACTTTTTTACTTTCTTTTCAATCTTTTTGGCGTTGGCAATATGTACGATCCAACGTACATTTCTTACTACATATTAACTGTGATTCAATCTGTGTTGCATATATATATGCAGCGCACATTGCATTTATACGTTCCTATAATAGCGGTACGTTTCCTATAATAGCGGTACGTTTTCGGCGTCCGCAGGAGACGGAGGTAGAAAGCGCTTTTCGCCTTCTACGCCCGTCTCGGGAGAAGTGCCTTCGGCACTTCTCCCTCCCGGGCTATTGTAGGGCCAGGCCCTCGCCCAAAACCCGGTGGAGCTGGACGACCGCACAGGCGGTAGCCAGCATCTATGTCCTCCCTAAAAAAAAAAAAAAAAAGCATTTATACGTCAATCGGTAAAATACTACGAGGAGTGCTCAATAGACCGCACTGAAATACACACACGCGCACCCATTGTGAATTGCCTACTTACTTTTAATGTAATTCTACTTACTTAATAACTAATACATAAAAATAACGGTGAACGCAGTGTTTGACTCCAACTACTTCAAAACCTCAACTCCACTACCAGCACTCCGCAACTCAACTCTATTCTAACTTCACATGTACAGTACTTACGACACTGTACAAGGAGGGAAGACCGGACTATAAAAACACAAAAAAAAAAAAACTTATTTGTCAAATCTTTTGAGGAATTTCCTGACCGAGTCGTTGCTACTTTATGTATGGACCTAAGTCCGCCTGTTTTCCTAATGTGAACTTTATTATTAAACATATAGAAGTGAAGATACTACATAGTCCGATCTTCGGCCGAAATGTTATTTTCTTCACTATGGTAAATTGAAAAATGTCTGCTTTTTAAGCTCTTAATTTGCTTAGATAGATAGCATCTAAGCAAACCAAAAAATTAGGGGTTAAACAATATTTCTTTGTCATCAATTTACAGTAGACTGCTACAGAAAAACGACATCGAATCATGAGAAATAAAATAAAAATGCAGTACGTCTAAAATTTTCTGCAAATGCGTCCGATCTTTAATTTCAAAATTTATAATTTATAATTGACTTTCTTAAGATTATTATTTCAAAATTTATAATTGACTTTCATAAGAGCGTCGCAGATTCCTAAATTGAATTGAAAAAAATGCAGTACGTCTAAAATTTTCTGCAAATGCGTCCGATCTTAGGCGACCCAACCTTATCATAAACAGTATTTGATATTACCTGTATAAACGACGTTTGTAAAGTAGGTAGGTAGGTACCTACTGCCGACTGGGGCACATTATTTAATCAAAAGTACTTAGTTTACAAGTAAGTAGGTACCTAATTATATATTAATGAATAGATTCAGGCGTTACTTTGTGCCTTTGCGGAAATCCATATGTCATAACAACATATTTTTAAAACATTAAGAAAAATTTTAATTTAAAACACTTAAAAAATATTAAAGTGACGATTCCGCACAATTTTCATGTTAAGCCGACTGACGTCACAAACATCACGCAGCCAGACCGGAAGAATTTTCGACGCGTCTCGCTTCTACACGAAGCATCCTGAGGAGATCTTAACTCTACGAGCGCACGATCGCGAAATCTCTTTCTATGGGAAATTGCAACGACTAACAAGGACTGCTGCCGGAACACACCGTTCGATTCTTGGTGACAGATTTTCTACTTGAGGTTGGTCTCTAGCCAGGCGGGCATGCGCGATTCGAACCATGGACCCGCTGCGCGGCGGTCCATAGCCTATGCCACTGAGCCATCATTGCTTCATTTCGCAATAAAATGAGTAAATTTTAATTAAACAATGAGAATCACGATAACTATATAAGGAATACTAAGATAGTAACATGGGGGCAAAGCCGCGGGTTAAAAACTAGTATTGTAATAAATTTATAATATAGGTAGTTTGTCATAATTTTAAAAGACGTTTAAAAAGAATAGATCTGAGTTTCTTTCTTTCCCGTTCTTCTCGCAGTGACTCTATACATTTAACGCGGCAGGACAATGTAGAATTTTTCTTTCATTAAAATTTATAATTGACTTTCATAAGAGCGTCGCAGATTCCTAAATTGAATAAACACTATCGCACAAAATTTTAACCATGTAAGGCAGATCATTAATATATTCTCGAAACAGAAAATATCCTTGCGGTACATAGTTACTCCTATTTTTACCAAACACCTCTAAGGTACTAGTTCCATTTATTCCATCCCTCTGTAGCCCGTCTGCTGCCAGATATGACTTTATAAGATTTACAGATATTCCACGAAAATCATAGTGTGAAAGTTTACGAATCATAGTCCGGTGATCTGCACAGTCGAATGCCTCTGAAATACTTATAACAAAATACTCCAATAGCATCAGGGGAACTTTCTCAGGCTTCAAGTGTATTTATTTATTTCATACAAGTACACACCAAAACACTTACTACACTTAAACATTATTTGTGTGACTTAAATACATCCTAGGATTAATAACAATTATGTTCATACAGCTAGAAAACAAATCCACATACTGTAACTCATGCGTAAACAAGTTTAAAAGAACCAACGCTCGCTGCGTGGGAGCATTCTGAGCGTGGCGAGTTCGTTTAGTGGGACGATGGAACAGCTGGTGTTGACGGCGCTTGCTGCGCGCATAGTAGTCCGGTACACATAAGCCAAGTGCACCCAAAGCCGTCGGGTTGACCACCTTGTTATGCAGTAACTGGCAATAGTGTATGGCCAACAGTAATTTTCGTCTCAGCTCCAGTGTATCTATTCCGATCATACCTGAAAAAAAGAGCGATGGAAACAGGTACGGATAGTACCCGTACATCCTCTTGTACACGTAGCGAGTGAATTTGTGCTGGAGCCTTTCGATTAGGAGCGTGTATTTCTATATATTATGATTACAAGCACTACCGCGTACTAAGCGAAAATCATAAATTTACAAATTATTGGAATACAAAATGTTTTGCCCCGGGCGGGAATTGAGCCCGCGTCCTTCCGATTTCGCGCCGGATGCTTTATCTATTAAGCTACCGGGGGTACGGCTGTGTCGCCGAAATTTCGTACTCCAATCGTATTTCTTAAACCGTCATAGGGGACGGTGCGCGGCCATGAACCAGACTACTAGACTTCATCTGACCGAAAGAAGTGTTTTTTCATACACTTAACTCTCGGAATGATGTCGCTACCCTTCTATATTTCTATATATTATGATTACAAGCACTACCGCGTACTAAGCGAAAATCATAAATTTACAAATTATTGGAATACAAAATGTTTTGCCCCGGGTGGGAATTGAACCCGCGTCCTTCCGATTTCGCGCCGGATGCTTTATCTATTAAGCTACCGGGGGTACGGCTGTGTCGCCGAAATTTCGTACTCCAATCGTATTTCTTAAACCGTCATAGGGGACGGTGCGCGGCCATCAACCAGACTACTAGACTTCATCTCACCGAAAGAAGTGTTTTTTCAAACACTTAACTCTCGGAATGATGTCGCTACCCTTCTATATTTCTATATATTATGATTACAAGCACTACCGCGTACTAAGCGAAAATCATAAATTTACAAATTATTGGAATACAAAATGTTTTGCCCCGGGCGGGAATTGAACCCGCGTCCTTCCGATTTCGCGCTTTATTTCTTAAACCGTCATAGGGGACGGTGCGCGGCCATCAAATGAAAGTATATTTAATTTAAATTTTTCTCTTTATCTCAGCAGTATACCATGGGGGGTAATGCCGCTGGCTCGAGGAATTATAAATCCTTTTTAGGGGAACATGGTTACTCACAGCTTCATTCAATTTAAAATAAAAAAGATCCAATGCAGCATCAACATCCTGTTCCAATAGAACTTCACTCCAATCAATATCAGATACACTGGTGTACAAAGAGCGAAATTCCGCCTTACGAAAATTCCAGTCAGGCGCATACAAAGGGCCAATTACCGGAAAAGGACAAGCATAATCAGATATGTCAAAACCTCGCACCAGATTGAGGGTCACCTTTATTGGTGGATGGTAGGAATCAGCTGGCACCAGCGGTTCTACGTCATCGGTTACGACCACCGCACTAGAACTAAAGCATTACAACACAAGATTAGCATACCGCCATATGAATTTAATACATTACTGTGCTGACATAATTTACAAAATTCAACGAACATTTCAAATCGTAAGTTCATGGCTGCACTACAAGAATTTAAGTTTAAATCACCTAATACTAATATATCTAATACTGAAAAATATTTGCATATTACATTCTCCAAACAATCTAAAACATCACCGTATTGATTATCATTGTAACTTGGCGGTAAATAACATATCAATAATTTTACGTTTTTCCACATAATTTTAACAAACAATATCTCCTTGTCATCTGTTAGGCCGTCCACATCGGTAATTAACTTTACTACATAATGATCACGTACGGCTAAGAGAACGCCACCCCAACCTACATCACCAGCGCGGTCCTTACGTACCACAACATATCCCGAAGGGAACAATTCGCCATCATATATAACTATTGAGAAATGTTTCCGCGAAAGCGATAACGTCGTGAGATTCCATATAGACGTTATTGTAGAAGGTCCTAGATTTACTTCTGAAACCTCTAACGTTTTGATAGTATAAACTAATATCTTTAGTCATGTTTAGCTTCTTGGTCTCTCTTCTTGGTGGAACGAAAGGACTGCCTCTATGGTTTAACGCATATATCCTCGGCCCAATTAGCAGGTGACATAATATCATCTGCCAACTTGGAAGGGACTTATAATTTAAAAGATGCGTTGTTACTTCTAGCTTTGAGGGCTACCACCTTGCATGTGTTTCCATCAACAAAGGAGTTTAAGTGGTCTCTCACCTGGTCCTCAGTAGTACCTTCCTTGACGTAATAAAGATGTAGCAGTCGCTGGCGCTCAGCAGCCTCAAGCTTGGTCGTACCCGGAGTAGCTGCGCCTCTTATAACACCAGCAGGGCCGTTAGAACGCCGTTTCCTGATCACCGCTGCCCACTCCTCCTCATTGTCACGAGCGTTGAGGCTCAGGTCCACTGAATAAGGGTTGACTCTCTACACTCAACATCTTTGAGCTGGGAGCGTTTCCACAGGGGGGGGTGAACTCGCTTAGTAACATGAATGATGTTACTGTAGGAGGCTGATAAACAGATTGATTTGCCGGAACCTGTCTCAAATGGGATTGCTGACTTGCGGTTGCTGATGTTTCTTTCTGAAGAGATTGAGTTGTCGATGCAGCTGTCAGTCTGTCAGAACTTGAGCTGGTAAATGGAGCACTTGGTTGTCTTCTGGAACCTTCCCTTTGCTTTCAAGCAAAGCTACTCTCTCCTTGAGGACAGTTATTTCCTTTTGTAAAGGCAAGGTGGCTAGGGCAATTTGTTCAGCGACGGCCTTTGTAATGATGGCTGCCACGCGATCTTCAACAATACGCTTCAGCTCTTCACACACTACACACGCATACCGTCCAGATAATAGCTGTCATCCATAAAAGAGCGTTCCGGGATTCCCACTAATCCGGCCTTTCCATGCCACGGCGAATATTTATATTATCTGTTTCACTGCTGCTGCCACCCGACATAGGGCTTGTGTCATCAGGGTTCGCATGTCCACGCTCCCGAGGGCGCAGGGCGGCAGCTACGGGCGTGTTAGTATTATCACATTTGGGCAACTTATTAACACAACAAAGACATTTCCAAGGATTTTCCTTCTAATTAATTAGTGATCCAAAGTAACGAGTTTCAGTCACGTTAGCACACTCCAGATCATATATTTGTGTACATATACAGCAGGCTAAATAATGTCTTGCATTGATAGCACTACAACATCCCGCGCAAATCATTGCTTCACTTGCCATTTCTTTTTGTAGGTAACGAGCTAACAAGTTGTACACAGAATACGCATCAGCAACTGTGCGAATCGCGTGCGGCAAGTGTATGTGTTAGCGCCGACGTATCCACCACCACTGCTGCACCAGGAGCTTCCCCGCGAGCCTGATCAGACCCCGCGCCGCCCATATAAATAGGCCGCACGCTGCTATATTCGCTCCAGGCTCAGGCAGCCTGGAGAACCTGTGAGATTCCTAGAGCGACGACGAAGTCCTGTCACGGTTACCACTATGTTAAGGATTAAACCCTTAGCAGTTTGATGAATAAGGGTCGCGTGCAGCGCCTGTAACCTGGCGCAGATGGCATTCCCCGGGTGGCGGACGTACAACCCGCGCGTGGTGTCGTGCGGCGCGCCCTTTTCAAAATCTGCATGTTGGAAGCGAAACCTTCCAACGGGGCTGAGGATGTTAGCGCCGACGTACCTATCCACCACTACCGATAATTACCGCGATCCCCAAGACGCCTGCAAAGCGTGGGGATTATGGCAAAACCCCCCTTATGAAAAGCACAATACAATTCGGCCCCCAGTCCCCGGCAGCTCTATTATTCCTGGCCCTGGGGCCAGGTAACGGTGGATCAGGAGGGTGCGAAGAATCCCCGGAAGATGCCCAGCTACCGACCTCAAAAATGACTACCCTTGGCCCTGGCAACACATAACATACGTACGCTCAGGGAGGACTTCAAGGTTGTCGAGCTGGAGGAAGAATTGAACAAGTTACGTTGGGATGTCATGGGGTTATCGGAAGTCCGAAGACAGGGACAGGACACCGTTATCCTTGACTCAGGTAACTTGTTATTCTACCGGGAAGGTCACCAAAAGTCTCAGGGTGGTTTCTCGTCCGGAAGTCCCTTGTTAACAATGTTGTTAAAGTCGAAAGTGTGTCGAGCAGGGTAGCGTACCTTATCTCAGAATCACCAAACGGTATTCGCTGAAGGTCATACAGGTTTACGCACCGACCTCGACACGCTCAGATGATGAAGTAGAGGCTATGTATGAGGAGATATCTGAAGCCATACATTCCTACGAAACATACTTCACCGTTGTTATGAGGGACTTAGGTTGGGCACACGGAATGGCCATGAGTTGAGAGTGGGGCCATTTGGATATTGGCAGCGGAACCAGAGGAGCCAGTGGCTGGTCGACTTTATGGAGAAGGAGGGACTGATTATCCTTTAATAATACTTACAAATTATTTATACGTCTATTTTCTATCAATTTATATTTTCTTATTACCGTTGCATTAAATATTAAACTTTACCACACTCATAAAAATCTTAAGTTTCATTAACTAGAAAACCACCATTTATATTTAAATGCCAAATTAATGATTGAATTTGTATTTTTGTTGCGTTTTATATTTTGGTGTGTTTAAGACATATAAGTAAAAAATAAAAAAAGCTACGGTGAGTATGCGAAGAACGCCTAATTGAAAAATGACCGCCCACACTTCAAAATTGGAATGATTTTACTGTGTATTATTAAATCGAGAAAGTTTCCTCTATCGATATAAAGATTGAATATTGTTACTAAATTATGGGCAATAATGCATTTTATAAACTCTGCCAAATCTGAAGTGGCATTTCAGTAAGCGGTGCTAGTGCTACCCACTCGATTATATTTTTTTTTGCATTTATATACCCTTTTGCAAATACATTTTAGTAATTGTTAGCTTTAGTGTATACATTAATCGATCGTGCATTATATTGATTATAAGCAAGTCTTGTATTATTATCATTATGTGGTTTGTGCTACCGAGATCTTTCTTCTTTTTGATGGATTCTGGATATTAAAATCAAACGGAAGCGATTCGTGGGTTTTAGGAATTAAGTAATCAAGTGCCCCGTAGGGTGCAGGGACTGCAAGGTTAGAATGGCACCACCCATTTCTACCTGTGAGTGCCGTAAGAGGAGACTAAAGGTAAAATACCGGAAAACGGGCAGCTGCGTCTTCTGAGTATCTGATATCATAAGCGGTGACACCCACGACGAGTGCCAAGCTTGGGGATTATGGTTAATCCTCCCTCTTAATGGGGAAGGCTCTGGCAGCTTTGCACAATTGAATTGAAATGCTTATACGTGTGGCAGCATTTTGATCACACGGCGTCGCATCGACATCCCTGACACCAGCTATAAGTTTAATGGATCTTGTGACCACCAATATGGAGAGTGTGAGAACTACTGAGTGTGCATGCTCAAAGTCTCATAATCAGCAACCAACTAGAGATTCAATACCAACAATTTGTCATACAGTTCAGCCATTGAATATCACATGCACTGAAGCAGTACGGAGGGTGAGAATCAAGGTATCACCTCAAACCAGGATATGTTTACCAAAGTATTGGTTTTTTCAGATGCAATAGGCAGAAATGTTGGTTCTGTGCTTCGTAATTCACTAGACCGCTCTGTTGAAAATTACTGCAAGCCTGGTGCTTCTTATGCTCAAATTGAGAAAAAAAATTATGTATTTAGGCCAAAGTTTAGGTATAGACAGGAAACAGGTTATAGCAAATGTAACCTCATTGTTAAGCCTTAATGCATTTAAAATTATGTTATGTGCTTTTCCTTACTCAGATGCACTAACTAAAAGTCAGAATGAGCATATTAACTGCTTAAATACAATTTTATATAATATAAAGACATGTCGTCATAAAAACAAACTTTTATTTTTTGACTGTAATAAATTTATTACTAAATTTATGTTGACTCAGGATAGGATGTACCTACCTAAGAAATGTAAGAATTTAATTGCTACTTTGGTAGCGAATAATATTGAGTCGGTTATAAAAAATATAACTCTTTTATTGACGCTACAGATTTTAGTACATGTACCTACTAATACGAATGTTGAGTCAAACTGTTTAAACTTATAAGTCAGACAACAGGGAAGTGTTTTGACATAGCACTGTATTACCAAAATATAAATCGCTTCCCTGGCAAAATACTTGAAATTGAAATGTTCTTAGATAAATATCCTTTTGATATATTATGTTTCACTGAAACATGGCTAAGAACAGATAAAATGTTATTTAATGTTAAGAATTTTAGTGTAGGCAGTGCGTTTAACAGATCATCTGCAGAAGGAGGAGGGTGTATTATTCTTGTAAAAAATAACTTAAAATTTTAAGAACGCCGTGACTTAGTCAGATGTTCTGTCGAACGTGTCTGTGAGGTTGCTTGTGTGGAGGTGGACAGGCATCTCGTGTTCACCACCAACAGATGAAGGTCGTGCTCAAAATTTTACAGAATTCTTAGCCACTCTGGAAAGTATACTACTAAAAATTTCTAAATGTAAAAAACCCATATTTGTATGTGGTGATTTTAATGTAGATATTTTATTGAAATCTAAAAATAAGACTGATCTTATTTAATTGTTTAAGTCATTTAATTTGAAATTTCTATTCTGTGAGCCCACTAGGATAACAGATACTTCAGCTACCTGTATAGACAATATATACTCGAACTGTAAGACTAAACAAAAGTCAATAATGAAGGGTGTTAAATCTGATCATGAGGGCCTGGCAATTAGATTTGATGGAAGCAGAGAAACAGCAAGGTATGAAATTAAACATAGGACGTTAACAACCAGTAGGCTAGAACTCAGACCGAATAAAAAGTCAAGACAGAATGTTGTGTAAATAGCAGTGAGGCCAGTAAAACTACGCCTCGCCGTGTACAAACACGAATACACACACATACGTACAACGAAACTACGCCTTGACTCGTCAGTCGAACTATTGCGGTGTGGTGGCATTGGTGTTCCCGTTATTAAGCCTATAAGGTTTACCCTATTATTGGGTGATAATACGCATTGTATTGCTATTAGTTTTTTTAATAGTTGAAGAATGTGTTTTAACCGACTTAAAAAAAGAGAAGGTTCTCAATTGGACTTTTTTTTTTTAAATACAGATATTGCGTCGTAGATGCCATACGACGCAATATCATTATCAAAATCAGTTCAGTGGTTTAATTGCAAATTTAAAAGATGGATTTCATTCATTCAGTCCATTTTCAACCGACTTCAAAAAGGACCAGGTTTTCAATTCAGTTGTATTTTTTTTAATTTAATTTATTTGATTAAATCTTTGTTACTTCATAACTCCGTCATGTTATTTTTTGTTGGAAAGCTGATACCTTTAATTATAAATGCTGATACCTCATATTCATTTTATTGGTATTGGATTTTCGGTTTCGAAGATATTGCAGAAGATGATGTTTTTTTTCGTTATAAAAAAAACATATTTCCATGTTTTTTTTTGTTTTTCACGTTGTTGTGTATAGAGTTGAATTATAACCATATTATTATTGATATAACAAAAGCAAATTTAAGTTCCCTCCTAACTGTTCACGCTTTACTGGTCACTTACCAGTGTTACTGTTGAATTCTTTTTTCATTTTCCGAATTGAGTCCAAAAATTAAACAAAACTGGATCAAAATCATTCGGAAAAGTAAGAAGGAACTATCATTGGAATATTTTAAAATCGGCGTCTTATATTTATTTATATCAATTTCTACCGCCAAGCAGTAATGTTCACATTCCTATGTTCCGGTAAAATTACAGGCACATGAGACTTAACATCTTTATGTCTCAAGGTGATGGGCTCAGTGCAGTTTGCCACTTGTGACGAACTGTATCGGCAGAGGTTACAGCTTAACACCAAGTGGGCTTTGTGCTTTTTTCCCCGATTGCATAAAAAACCCGTCACTAATTAGTTACAAGAAATAAATGCATGTAAATTAAATACCCAGTAATGTTATTTCTGAAACACTTTTTCCATTCCCTTCCCCTACTTAACGACACTACTTTTGCCGACACGTTACATCGGAACCCTATTGTTGTATTAATACTAATCACGTTATTTAATTGGTAACGTTATTTTCATAAGGTAATTTGATTATCGTGGCAACACCGACACACGCACACATGTTTGGAAAACCGGCCTCACTTCTCTGTTCACTCTGAGGGCTAGAAATACTCAGTACCAAAATAGAAGATAAGCTTGGCATTACAAGTTTTTCTCATAGTGACCCGAATGACATTTATAATAGTTAATTCTAAATTTTTTTTTTTTTTTTTTTCTCTATTGCAGCTAGTGATGCCATGTCTGCAACGCATAGATTATGTACTATACCACAAATAAATCACAAATGTAAATTCACAATGATAATTGTTTGTAAAATTCAGTAAATGTTTTATGTGTTTACATACGTATATATGTATTTTTATTTATAGTTTTGTTCATGTTATTTATTGTTTTTGTTATTTTATGTCATGCACGTTCGTGATGTTGGTCGGGAGTGCCGTCTGAAAACCAGCGCTTAGGGTCATTCTTGAACCTGGCACATGCTGAGACGGGACTCTTTCCTAGCATCACGCAACATTGCAATTCATTGTTGTTTATTGTCTAATTCAATTTAATTGTGTGAAGTTTTGTAATGTTGTGTGATGATGGAATAAACTTCATTTCATTTCATTTCATTCTCTCTAGTAAATACTGAGTTTCAAAAAGTTTGTCCAAAAATAAAGAAACAAGTAAATGGAAAGCTGAAGTTCGGTGATTGGGCAACTACAGGTATTCGAAAAAGTAGAGATTATTTGTATGATCTGTATCGCAGGAAGAATTTGACATCCTGCAAGCAGTTTCGTGATTATGTTAGGAACTATTCAAAAATGTTTAAGTCTGTTTGCTTGTGTGCTAAATCTCAGCTAAGTAAAATTAGCAAGTCTAAAAATAAAATAAAAACCATTTGGAAGACTATAAATACTGAGACCGGAAAAAATAAACCTAGAGATTCTACATATGTCTTAAATGTTGATAAAAATCAAATATCTGATCCAAAACAAGTGGCAAATATATTTGACAATTTTTTAACTTACCCCTAGAAGTCACTAAGTCATTGGATGCATGTCCCGATGTAGCAGAAACTCTGCTAATACATAATTTCCCCTGCAAATCGCCGGACTTTTCTTTCAGACACACAACAATATTTGAAATTATAAAGACATTTAAAAATTTAAATATTAAGAGCACCGAAGACTTGTGAGGTATGTCAGTTAAAGTGGCAGAGTCTATAATATGCATTATTGCACCATATTTAAAAATAATATTCAATCTTTGTATTGATAAAGGAAACTTCCCCGACTTAATGAAACAAAGTAAAATCACTCCAATTTTGAAGTCGGGGGCTACATCTGACCCTTGCAATTACAGACCTATTTCTATCTTACCTGTTCTGAGTAAAGTACTCGAAAAAATTATGGTCAAACAACTTCTATCCCATTTTAATGAGCATAATATATTGAATGAGAATCAGTTTGGTTTCACAAAGAGCAGATCCACAACAGATGCAGGTGCTCAATTGATGTCACATATACTTGAAGCCTGGGAGAGTTCACAGGATGCTATTGCCGTATTCTGTGACCTTTCTAAGGCATTTGACTGTGTAGAGCACCGCACTCTGATTCGAAAACTTTCACATTATGATATTCGTGGAAAAGCTCTGGATCTTATAAAGTCATATCTATCAGACAGGCTACAGAAGGTTAGAATAAATGGCAATACTTCTTCCGGGTCTTTGGTAAGAATAGGCGTACCGCAAGGATCAATTTTAGGACCTTTTCTGTTTCTAGCATATATAAATGATCTGCCTTGCATGGTTAAAAATTTCTGCGGTATAGTTTTATTCGCAGATGATACCTCCCTAATTTTTAAAGTAGATAGGAGGGATAGTGAACTTATTCATGTAAATAATGTGTTATCTATGATCTCTAAGTGGTTCGCGGCTAATAATCTTCTCTTAAATTCAAAAAAGACCAAATGTTTAAAGTTTTCTTTACCAAATGTTACTTATGTTGAACCAAACATTAAGCTTGGCCTAGAAAAACTCTCTTTTGACAATGCGACAGTCTTCCTGGGAATTAAAATGGATTCAACTTTACAGTGGAATCCACATATACATGATCTATCTGGAAGACTTAGTTCTGCTGCATATGCAGTTCGTAAGATAAGATAGCTAACAGACGTAGCTACTGCTAGGCTCGTTTATTTCGCGTACTTCCACAGTATTATGTCTTATGGTATATTGCTGTGGGGAGCTGCTGCTGAGATAGAGACAATCTTTATCTTACAAAAGCGTGCAATTTGAGCCATATATGAAATGGATCCTAGGGAATCCCTGAGAGATATTTAAAAGAAATTGATATTTTACTTTACCAAGTCTGTATATATTTGAAAATATTATGTATGTTCGTAAAAATTTGAGCAAATTTAAATCAAACAGTGACACTCACGATTATAACACTAGGAATAAAGATAAAATAGTGGTGCCAGGTTTTAGATTAGCAAAGACAAATAAAAGGTCCTTCTTAGGCAATTGTGTGCGGTTTTATAATAAATTGCCCAAACATATTACAACGCTCACAGAAAGAAAATTCAAGTTGCATGTGAAGAATATTTTGATAAAGAAATCTTACTACACAGTTTGTGATTACTTAAACGACAAAAATGCTTGGACTGGTTCGCCTCTGCCAAGCTAGCGCCTAACACCTACGTAATGTAAATTAAGTATTGTAATAATTTTACTATATAGTATGTACTTAACACATTTTTAAAAAACGTTTAAAACGGCCCCGAGTTTCTTGCCCGTTCTTCTCGCAGTGGCTCTATAATTTTTGTTTGCTGAACGTGGCAGTACAATGTAGTATATTTCAATATTAAAATTTGTAATTGACCTTCATAAGATCGTCGTAGACGCCTAAATTGAATAAATGATTTTGACTTTGACTTTGACCAAATGGCTTCAATATCTAACCACTGCCGAGGTTAGAATACTTGCACCACTTGAGTTGCTCTGCTGAAGTAGCCTCGGCGACAGCCCTCAGCCAGATCTTTTACCAACACCTTGCACCCAAGCGTAAACTAATAGTGAGACAAAAGGCGGATGGATAATAAGTAGTAATAAGTCTACCAGTTTTGTAGTAATGCCTGGTAATGCCCGATTGCCCACACAACAGCGAGAATACGAGCAAGAAAAACATTTTTTTTTGGATATTCAGTATTTGGACTAGCTAGTCTCCATGGTTTTGGCTGCAGTCGGATATGGTAGGTACATAAAAAGAGCCTAAAGAGCAACATTTTTTTTACTCATTTGTGTATACTGTGTTCAGAAGACAAAAAAGCTGGCAATGTCACACTAGAAATTTTGCGTATCCCTATGCCTTGTAACTCGCAGGGAGGCAAGCATGAATCCTTGCCTTGTTAAGTCTTGTCGGCATTCTTTCGCGCGGACACGTAAAGTACATTTCACGAAAGAAGTCCCGCGGACAATTGTGAAACTAAATTTGACAGATGGGGAGATCGGCCATGTTGTCGTTTGTCGATGTTATCAAGGTGCGTTTGTTGTGGTAGATATTTTGTGAGTTTATTATTGGATTAGTGCGTTATAAGGTTTATTTACGATGCCAAAAGTTGTAAAAAGTGCAGGTCGAGAAATGATATTAAAGGTGAAGGAGTTCTGTGAAGCGGAACACAAGAATCGCGGTGTTTTAATACCAATAAACAATGTTCGCAAAAGAGTCGCCGCCATGACAGGTAAATTTTGGGGCTACCATATACAGATTTTTTCCCGATTGATATACAGATTGAATTAAGTTTTTTTTAATGCACGATTTAAAAATCGTGCATTAAAATAAAACTTATGGAAAATTTTAAAAGGAATTAACACTACACAACAAAAATTTGTAAAGTTATATTAAATAATAATGTAATTAAATACGAAAATAATATCATTGTTTGTTTTTTTTTTAATTGTTCATTTTATTGCAGGTGTGTCAGAAAAAACTGTAACGAGAGTTACAAAAGAAGGCGCAACAGCGGCGAGTACTTCTAAAGTTGTCGTCACCCCAGGGAAGAGTCGCCCGCATCCCAAAAAGTTTGACTTGGATGGATTTGATTTGTGCGCTATACGGCAAAAAATTCACAGTTTTTATGTTGTGAAGAAGGAATTACCTACATTGGCTAAATTACGTGCAGCTTTGAGAGAAGACATAAATTATCAAGGAAGCATCACAACATTGCACCGTATATTGCATAGCATCGGTTTCAAGTATAAGCGATGCCAATCGAAACGTAAATTACTAATGGAACGTTATGATATTACTGCATGGCGTTACAGATATTTGGAGAGAATCCGAAGAAATCGCAATCTGGAGAGAAAAGCTGTAGTATATTTAGACGAGACCTATATACACAACACTTATCATGCCAAAAGTTGCTGGCAAAGTGAGGAGGAGCCTGGGACGTTCGTGTCAGAGTCATCAGGGAGTCGTTGGATAATTGCTCATGCGGGAACTGAAAATGGTTTTGTTAATGGTGCATTGTTAATGTTCAAATCCCAATCAAAATCCGCAGATTACCACGATGATATGAACTCAACTAATTTTTTGAAATGGATGAGTGAAAAAGTCATTCCTAACCTACCTGAAAGGTCACTTGTGGTAATGGACAACGCTCCGTATCACTGCACTCAAATAAATAAAGCACCTACAATGTCAAGTATTAAACGTGACATGCAGGAATGGCTGCGAGAAAAGGGAGTATATTTTGAAGATACTTGGACAAAAGCTGTATTATTTGAATTAATTAAACAAAACAAATGTCCACCTACATATGCCGTGGATGCATTATTAAAATCTCACAATCATGAATTGCTAAGATTGCCGCCTTACCACATCGATCTGAATCCGATCGAAAAAATGTGGAGCCTTGTAAAGAGACGGGTAGCGGATAAAAACGTGGGCCAAGATCCAAAAGAAATTTTACACCTAACAGAAGAGGCTTTTGAGACTGTTACAGCGGAAGATTTCACTGTAAACATGTACAGCATTTGGAGGAAGAATATTTAAAATATGATGGTCTTATGGATGAAGAAATGGATCGATTTATTATATCCACGGCTAGTGATAGTGAAACAGAATCTGATTCTGTTTCTATTCACTCTTCTGACAGTGATCATAGTATGACCGATCATAATTATTCAATAAAACTTTGAATAAAAGTTTGAAATGTTATTTTATTTTTCTAATTTAAAGCTGTCGAACATCTCCATTTTATATTTTAGAAATTACAGGAAGATTTATTTTTCACTAAGCTGACCTTAGCAGTATGGACATCAAATAGGTAACCTATATTAAAAATACATTCTATTAAAAACATTTATTTTTCTTATCTAACTATTCGAGTACTTAGTTAATAAAATGAAAGTAAATGAACTATAAATTATTTCCCCTGATTTCCCCATATTTAACCGTGGCAACATTATGTCGCGCGAATACAGCGCTGCGTCTGCGGGACTTCTTTCGTGAAATGGACTTTACGATTGTGTGAATGCGGGGGCGCGTTCCAGTAAATGTTGGTCGAGCAATATTTGCTCTAAGGCACCTGGAACGACCTTTAAAGCTCCTTTCAAAATATGGAATTGACAGCGATGTTCGTGATAAAATACAGTCTACATTTTTAATAAATGGGGCATAATACGTAATTAAGCAATGTTAACATAGTATGCCACTAATCCTTGGCTTAGCTTGTACAAAATCTATTATTTATTGTAGAATCTGTCACATTTGACAGCTGGCCAAGATTTGGCCGATTTAAAAGGTAGTAAAAATTTGGCCAGGCAGATCAAAATTTGCTCTGACAGGTCGCCCGAAACGGGTATGATCAAATCTTGACAGGATCAAATTAAGTTCGATTAGAGTGCTGGAACGGCGTATATCTGCGTTTAGACCATAATTTGTCTTGGCCGACGGGTAGGAGGAACGCACCCCGGCTTTTAGCCAAAAATCATAACGAGAAGTCATTGTCAAAATGACAGTTGACATAATTGACAACTGGAGGATGTTGTTGTGTGTACTGTACTGTAGTATTTTTCTTTCATTCTTTCTAGAATGCAGTGGAATATTCACAAAGCATTCTTCGTTTTATAATATTATCAATTAAATAGGTCTTGAAAATATGTCTAATGTATTCGGATTGATAGTATCCGGTCGCCTGGTGAGTGGTAGTTGAAGCGCGCTTGTCGATCCGCGGGGCGCCGCCGCCGGTATGAATACAGGGCTAAGAATAATGTTTTGTACAGGTGCAGACGGACTTCTCGCCGCTTTCAGAAACGGGGTTCCTAGTGACTATCACGGAGGCGGACTCTATCAACCACGCGGTGGTGTTCTTGACGGGGGTGGCGCCGCTGCCACCTGGCACAGTGGGCATGGTATACTGGAGCTGGCCCGACCCCTCAGCGCCACCTAACTGGCAGCTGCTTGGACACATCTCCAACTCTAAACCCTCTGCCATATTTAAGATTTCCAACTTGAAAAAGCTACATGAACTTACTAGTGAGCTATCCTTAAACATACGTTTTGATTGCATTAGCAGTTCTTTTATTACATACAAGGTCCCTATTTTATGCTGTAATTATGGTACCTACACAAAAGAATTTTGCTGTTTTCAGGTGACAATAAATTTGGCAGTGCATTTGGTCAGCAGCAAATTTGCAACAATGCTCAGATTGGGATCTCAATTGAACCAGAAGCTAATGTTCAGTTATTGGCTTCTTCAGTTGTAAGTAGTCTCAGGTTGGTTTATATTTGTTATTTCTGATGAAGTATATTTTATTATCATTATGAACATGTTATTTCAGGCACACCAGACTAACTCCTATGTAACATTTGCTCAGAAAATGTTAGAAAACTTAGTAAACTTCGTGGCTTCATTCTCTGTGACTCAGGACCAGATGACACCGACCCCGGGAGTGTCCTACATCCCTCTCAACACTTTGCACACATGGTACCAGAACTTTGAGCGACGACTGCAACAAAACCCAAACTTTTGGAAAAATGTATAGCCAATATGCTACTTGAAATATGCTAATAGATGTAAGCTAACTTATTTAAAGTGTATTGTCTAAATCATGCATCAGATTTCTAACAGAAAAGAGAAGGCAATGTCACAGAATAAGTTCCTTTTTATTTGCGCATCTGTACTTTGTGTTGATATAATATTTCCTATGGAAAAAAACTATCAAAAGACTTATTTGAGTGTTGGTGTATAGCCAGCTTCATTGTGAATATGAATGAATAGTTGCAGCTGTGCTGTGCTTGTTGCAATTTGTACAGTTGATAAAAAGACTGCTTTAATAATGAATCAATTTATAATAAATTTAATTTTAAAATTATAATGTTGTTTTAAATAGTAATAGTTTTGCTCCTAATAGGTTAATAGGTAACTTAAAGACATACTTCTCAGAGGCTTCTTTGTATATCCATAATGGAAATGTTCTTAAGAAATTAATAAGCTCTTAACAAGTTTTATTTGCTAAAATCTATTGAGTTTAAATCAACAATAAAATCACAAAAATGTAAGCTTTACTATCAATAGACATATTGAAACACATAGATCAGTCTAGTGACTGATATATGTGTATCAATATCTCTATTGAGTCTTAAGTTCATTGTTACATATAGTTAATGTAATAATTAAATTGTTCAACTGCTTCATGCTCTAGTCTGAAACCAAACTGATGGTCTATGATTATGGATCTTTCAGTGGGAGACTTGAGCATCCATATAAGCAGAATCTTTTCAAATAGTTTTGAGATTGTAGCAGGGTCTTTATTTATTTATTTAATGGAAAACTAGTATTGTTCAAATCCGCTATACAGCACCAACGCGCTAGAGACTATAAACTATATTCGAATAGCGCGCTTTATTATACGCTATCGTTATAACGAAACAAGGCGCTCGCGCTAGATGCATATGCTAGGTGTCGTCACAATAGCGTCAGGCGCAACAGTATAACGCGGATATGCGCAAACCGTGTTAACGCGACCGAAAGCGCGCGATGACTGAAGCTTGGCGCTATGCCGCTATCCGCTATACTGTTATAGTGACAGTATAGCGGATAGCGGCATAGCGCCAAGCTTCAGTCATCGCGCGGTTTCGGTCGCGTTAACACGCTTTGCGCATATCCG
Source organism: Plagodis dolabraria (assembly GCA_963854805.1). NCBI lineage: Eukaryota > Metazoa > Arthropoda > Insecta > Lepidoptera > Geometridae > Plagodis > Plagodis dolabraria. The sequence goes on along the minus strand of OY978441.1, from coordinate 39,548,763 downwards.
CGTTATAGGCCTACCCAGCCACGTTAGTGGACGCTTGATGCTAAACGTTATATTAATAGCGCGAAGAGAATAATATACAAAGCGCGCTGTATGCGCTACAAGGCAATAACACGCTTTGCTATGGCGCTAGATGCTATATTATCCACCACTATGGAAAACCAACAGCTTTTTAAGCTAAACATATACAATAAACTAGCACTAGAAAGCCAATTACAGGTTCTCACGAATAGATTGTGTGCATAACTAATAAAAACACTTTCATTAACTTAACATTAACACTTATAGATAACAATAGGTTACAATAGGGCATGTGCTGGTTTACGACGACGGTTTGAAGAATTTGCTGCTCAACTGTCGCCTTGCTGAGGAAGCGCTGGTGCAAAAGAGGTCAAGGTCAAAATGCTTGCTTAGCTCATTAAAGTTGTTGCTTGCTCGTAATAAGTAAGAGGTTCGTCTATAATTAGCTGATACTACGGGTACGTACAGTGGGGTATTAAACCTGGTAATTTTAGAAGGAACACTAAGTGTAATTTTATTCATAATTTCTGGACAATCAACGATATTACTAGTAACGTTTAGAAAAAATACGAGGTCTGCGATTTCACGTCTTTTTGAGAGGGGTAATAGATGAAACTGCCTGCAAAGGTTCAGATAATTATCAGATGAGTAGGGAATGCGCAGACGATAACACATATATTTAGTAAATTTGGTCTGGATTCGCTCAATTCTCGAGATGTACTTGTCATACATGGGGCTCCAGATTTGTGATGCGTACTCAAGGTTACTCCGGACAAAGGTGCAATAAAGGATTTTAAATGTTTTTGCTCGATTGAAATCACCAGAAGCACGCATGATAAACCATAAAGCCTGTTATGCCTTAGCGACAATAGACTCAACATGGTTATCAAACAGAAGCTTAGTATCATGGACTTCTCCTAGATCTCTAACTACATTGCTGTTTTGAAGTAGCTGGCCTTTCAGCTTATATGACAACGATGAAAACATTTTTTTGCGGGTGAAGGTTACTACCGAACATTTAGATGGGTAAAGATCTAACTTTTTAAGTGCGCAGTAAGCGTCAAGGCGTAATAGGTCAGACTGTAGGTTTACAGCATTGTCGGTAGATTTAATAGAACTAAATATTTTCATGTCGTCAGCGAAGCACAATAATTGGCTGTTATGAAAACATTCGGAGATATCGTTTACAAATATCAAAAAGAGTAGAGGTCCAAGCAAGGAACCTTGTGGAACTCCACTAGGAATGCGGAACCCATCCAGAAATATAGCTCTTGACTACAACTGCCTGAGATCGGTTGTCTACATATGAAGAAAACCACCTCAGCAGAAGATCGCCACGTATGCCTATGCATTCCAGCTTGGTTATTAGGAGCTTATGGTCAATCCTATCAAAGCATTTGCTGTAATCTGTGTAGACTACGTCGACCTGGTTACCCGCTTCCATAGCTTCTGTTATATAGTCATTAAATAGAACCAGGTTAGAGACTGTTGAGCGGCCTTTCAGAAATCCATGTTGAGTGGGGTTTAAAGAGGTATGAATCGCGGAGTAAACTTTTTCAGAAATTACTCTTTCAAATATTTTCGCTATGAGACATAATTTAGATATTGGTCTGTAGTTGCTTACTCAGTTCTGGATCCTTTTTTGTGAACTGGTGTCACAAGGGCGGATTTCCAAACAAATTCTGGGGAAAATGCATACTGATAGCGACTTTTGAAAGAGGGAGGCTGATTGGCACGGCTAAAGTTTTAGCGCAGTTTATAAGAAGAATAGGGCTTACAAAATCTGGGCCAGCTGACTTCGATGGGTCAAGTTTCAAGAGATAACTAGCAACATTATCTGTGTCAATGTTAATCTTACTAATATCAGAAGCCTGTGAAGCTGATGGTCTTTAAGAACCAACTTCATTGGCAGATTTCCCCTATTTATGGATCATGACTATTTGTGACATTTTCGAAACACTTGGGTAGTAATCAACTCTCATGATTCTGTTGAATAACATGGTGGGAAAAACAACTCCTATTTTGGTAGCTGCATGGGACTTGCAACCCAGGAATAGGGTTAAGAGGCCTCTTTACAATGCATCAACGCTCCCCTTCCCGCTCGAGCCTCCTTCCCTATCTAACCAAATTTGGTAAGATCCTACTAATGCCACCTTAGATACACGTTCTAGGATGGAAGTTACGGTCTTGGCAGGCCGAGGTCTTAAAGTAGGTTATATAGGGATATCGCTGGTATACCCCTTGCTGCAACTTCTACAGTATATAAATTAACCACATAACCGTTTTTGGTTAATTCATTTGTTAGGTCATAACATTTGTTTGTTTTTAATGTGTGGTCCTTAGGTATGTTTGTTTCCCACGGCTCTATAAGTACTATGCATTTTAGATCTTTTGAGTAAATATAGAAATTATGTCTGGTCTGGAAGACGAAACACCAACATCCTCAGGAATTTTGTAGTGTTTTTCATACGTGTCCATTAAAAGTGTCCAATCGGGAGCTGTGCCTAAGATGAAGTAAGGCTTGGATTTAGATTTTGTAGATGACCCTTCTTTTACAATATCGACGTGTCGTTTGTTCGTGGTCAAACCTTTTTTTGCTCTAGCTACCGAGAGACTCGCCGCTTCTCGTATGATTTCGAGGACTCGATCATGGCGACGTGAATAATCCCTATCAAGGAGCACCTTGCATCCTACCAATAAGTGCCTTCCTGTACCTATCGCATCCCGACAAATACCGCAAGACTTTCGGTGGCTTTCCCCCATCTTACTAAGTTACTTTGGTCTGGGAGGGGCACGTTTAGATAAAATTTTAAAAAGGTAGGTGACCAATCGTATACAAGGCTAAGATTTTTTTACCTGTAGATGTGTTGTATGGCCTCCATATTTACTAGACGAATTCAGGGTAATCACCTGAGTCACTACCAGTCTTGCACTTCCAAGCGTCCGGTGAATACATCGCCGCTAATCGTGTTTTTTAGGAATAATCTGAGGACAATATGCCTTTCTTGTCTTTAGACTCTGCACCAATTATACAGGCACTGTGAGAGATAAGAAAACTGTTTCATTTCACGCGTAATCATTGCTTTTATTGATGAAATAGAAAATATCGTCATTTTGTTTTATCTTAGGAAATAATCCCAATGAAATGGATGAGCGAGATATGTGTATCGTTTGGTGTGAGAGAGTGAAAGAGATCGCAGCATAATGGTGATCGGAACGTCTCGTGGCGGTTCGGTGGTAACACGAATTGCTTATTTATCTCTTTCTAACAACAGATATGCGGCATAATATTTGAACGTTCTTTCCTTGTCATTACAAACTGCATATACATGTGCGTAGGTATCTATATAGGTAAATTCTAGTAAGCTTTTAAAGCAGTGGTGTTCGGATATAACTAATCTATATATTTCAAATCACTGATACAAGGTACTTTAACGCCAGATACCTGATCCAAATTCACCTATGGTTAGCCATTCGCTTCGCATTTCTAAGCTCATTTTGCATGCACTTTATAGCTATCATTTTCATCTTGTCGTAGAAAAGATTTTACAATGTCTTTGTCCTCAACTTTATTTTTCGACCCAAAACCCGCTTTGCTAGACTGTGCACCTATCATAAATTGTTTGTAGAATTGAAGCCTCGAATCAAGGTCGGAGGCACTTTTTTCGTTTGGGAGAGATGCGACTATATCGTCTCGAGATTTTAATAAGACGTGCGTTTTGGTAACTCTGAGGTGTTTATAGAGCTCGGATGGTTTCTTTAATTTCATCCCAAAATTAGTTTGATCCCTAAATAAAGTAGATGGGTCTGCCGAAAGTGATAGCCCCAACCATGACTTCAATGTCCTTATGACGTTAACATCCAGCTTTGTTAAAAGGGATTTAGTAATGTCGTATATTAAAAATTATAGTCATGTGCGGGATTCTAACCCGCGTCCATCCACCCCTTTAGCCGGGATATGCTCTAACCAATTGAGCTAACATGACACAATGACTCATAACATATAATGATCTCAAGAATGGCTGAACACAAATTTAAAACTACCGTACACATGTACACCAGGTCATACACTAAATATCTCCTAAACTCAAATCATGTAATTTCACATTTTGCCGCTGGAGTACGGACACCACGCCACACCACGGAGGGTTTATATTGGGAATGCAGCAGACTCTTAGTTATTTATTATAACAGTACCTAGCCAAAACCAGCATGAGTCTATATACAGCGATTTGTGCTGATGAATCTCAGAAGCGGTATAAGGTTTTTATTTGTATCTGATAGGCTAGCTAGGGTCAGACTTTTTCTTTGAATACTATCTCACCTGATGGTAAATGATGATGTAGTCGAAGATGTTGTTCAGGCTAACCTATTATTACTCACAGTCAAGGACAGCTGCCGGAACACACTATCAGGTATTTGGCGACAAATTTTCTACTTGAGGGTGGTAGTTGGTCGAAAGATGCCCGCCTCGCTAGCTATAGCGAGGCGGGCATTCGCATAATACCTACCACCGTGCTATATAATAAGAAGAAGTTGATATTATAATTTTAGGATGACACTGCCGCATGGATTGCAGTGGTTGATGGAAATGGGTACTTACAATACTGTGGATCAATCCAAAATAGAAACAACACATTTTACAAAAGGAATTATAAAAAAACTGGATATAAATACCAGAAATATTTGTATAGGTGCCAATGTCCATGTGTAAATTAACTGTTAGATGTGCTTTTCTATTTTGTATACCGTTTGATACAAGTATAGAACGTATATATATATAATGAAATGCATAGTTTATTAAAATATAACTTTAATGAGGTTGTAAACATTAGAGGTAACAACTCTTGTGAACACAAGTAAGGCACTTGTACTACATTATCATACATTAAAATTAAACATTTGCCACTTGCCACCGATGAAGATAATAACATAAAATACTTCACATGTGATGTTGTTCCTTTGAGTCGGATCCCAGACAGACATACAAGTGCTTCAGGATGTTGTGTTATGCAATCAATGTTTGTCATAACGTACAAATTAACACTGTCAACAAGAGATCAGAACCAAAAGAGCGCATGTCTAAACGTTCGCAGAAAATTGCCTCAACATATTCAATTGATGTATATTTGCAATAATATATGAGTGTGTAATTAATCTACTTTGTACTCGATACATTTCTTAGTTTACTCTGAGATCCCCATTTAAAAACTAATCAACAATAATATTAAAAACAAACCGTTACTGAGTAACTTTGTTCTGTAGACAAATTAAAGGTCAGAAGAATTTAAAACGATTGTGGTAAATATGCCTTTAACTGGGACTCGTTCGGTACCTACGTTAGCTTGCAGTGCAACTTTACAAACATGTGCCTTAGATTATAGCGCACCGCAGCTCTTATAAAATTTTGATGTTTGGGGAATGAATGAAAAGGAAAAAGGAATCAATGAAAAAACAAAAAAAATCCAATAGGTAGATGTTTCACCAACGTTGTTATTTGAAGTTATGAAACAAATGTTAAAAAACTACACTGAGGTACCGGACGCTGCCATGTTATAGGACAAAATTTAGACCACAAAACTGCCGCCGAGCAGATCAACATTTTTCACAGCTGTAAATGTAGTCGAGTGTTGGCACGTGGCAGTGCTTCCCTCGCGCGGTCAGCGCCTGCGAGGAGTGCGATGAGGTGTGTAAACTGTTGATCCAGTCGAGAGCACGCCGCCCCGCGGCATCAGGCGGCCGAACACTGTTCTTAAATCCTTGTGTACACGGTGTATGGTATACAGTAAAATATTTAAATTAGCAATCAAACATTGCTTCTAAATCTTTCTTACCAATACTTAGTACATATTACATAATTTTGGCTTTTCTTTAAAGTATCAGGCACCATAACTTCTTAACATCGTTAGATCGATAAAAGTTAAAAAATACTAAGTTAGTAAGATGTTTCCAGGTAACAAGCCACCATTACAATAAATACAAACGAAGGCACAGCGCGGTGTACTCACACTCACACTCACACCCACACCTCGGGCGATGGAAGCTCAATGTTACACAACTAATACTATATAATGTTTTACAATCAGCGCAAATAGGACTTTGGAGACGAACAGCTTCTGAGGAGCATAATCATGTAGCAACTATCGATACAGAATGTTCACTTAGATAGTCTAGATATCATCATAAGCCGGAAACGTCCACTGTTGAACAAAGGCCTCCCCCATCCAGTCTAGAGATGATCTGATTGTACAGCCAGCACAAAAATGAGCTGGAACTTAACCTATTGACAAAGTACTGCCGTCACGATAACTCAACAAATATTCAGCACCCTGTACAGGCATGCTGCCTACGTCGTCGTTACAAATTGAAAACAATTTGAATAAAAGTAAAAAGACTTAACTGTATTATTATAAATTATTAATACAATCGAAACAACACCTCATACATGAGATACGTCGTTCACAGCCGATTTTGGCTAATTCATTGTAAAATATGCGAATAATACACCATCTACTTCACAACAATATACAGGTTTGTAGACAAATCTGTCCAGACAAGTTGTCGATGTTGCCCTTCTCAAGAGCTTGGCGCCACAACAACAACTTAACGATTTAGCACACTTGGTTACATAAGCAATGCAGCTATTTGGATTTCCATGACATGAAACAGACCTTCAATAGTTACATATTAAAGCTGAACTACACAGTTGGCAGTCGTGAGTTCCGGCCAGTGGGCTCCTGGCGGGCGGCTAGTTGCTTACACCGTCGGAGTTCCTAACTACACAGTTGCCAACCACAGTGTGTTTCCAATACAATACAGAATATATGTTCTATCCCAATAAATTAGGAGCTTTCTAAAGTATTGTTATATAACGTAAACACACGCCGGCGAAGCCGCGGGCATATAATAGATAACAGTTAATGATATTAAACGCTCAGTATAAATAGGCCAGATAAAATAATGATTGCACTAATATAGTTAATCTTAATTTGTGTCAATACAACCATATTTATGAGCACCTATTTAATTTTTGTTCCAGAATTAAATAATGAAACATGCATTTTATTTGGTCATGTCTATACACGTCTTTTGCGAGCGCGCTAAATGCGTGCGCTGTCGCCTGCAAACTGCTCTCGCGTGGTTGTCATGGCAACCAGCGAACCGTGGTTGCTCACATGCTCGTCCGCCAAGGGCGTTGGAAGAAAAATGAAACTCGGGGGAAACCAATATTTTTTAACCATGAATGGAAACTATGGTGGGAGGCTTGTTGCCGACTGTGTAGCACAGTATTGATGCTTACTTGAGAATAAGTACACAAAATGAAAAATGGAATATACATTTTGTTACTAGAAAAAACAGTAGACAATAATTAATATTACATCCTGAAATTGTTGATCTATGTCTTTAAACCTATTATACAGTAATACAACTCGTACGAATCAACTGTGTACTCCACTGGAATGCGACCCCTCTCCCGCTTCCCCGCGCGGCGCCCCGCCTTCGCCGTAAGCGCTCAGTAGCGATAGCATCTTTGTTACCGTTGCGCGCGACTCGTTTTAATTATCTAAATACAGTCTCCTCTGTTGTTATTACTGTTTCTGTTGATTTGTTTTGTTAAGTTAGTTTTTGTTTGGACATTTTCGACGCGTTAGTGAAGCCTGTTGGTTGCACCAACATTATGGGCAAGACAATTCATAGTGAGGCAAGGACTCTTATATTAAAGGTGTTAAAATTCTTTGAAAATGAGAAAGCAAATAAACATTTTATAGTACCTGTAAACCAAGTTATAAAACGAACTTGTACAGTTACTGGTATATCAAAAAGAACACTGATGAAAATTAAAAACGAAGCAAAGGTTGTACGACAAAATGATCCGCCCGTGCCTAGTACATCATCAGCGTCAGATTCAGGTCCATCACCTACTACACTACCAAAACCGTCTACACTAGTGTCAAAATAGTATTTTAGTCTGTACACTCAACATCTGTCCCATCTCTAACTGATGTATGTAAAATATAGCTCTCTTTCCTTCCGCCTACGGCTCTGTCATTACGTTCGTATATAACTAAAACTTTGTAATACTTAAATCATTAAATTGAAGTTATATCAAAAGTACTATTTATTATTTCCACTGCGACATCTCATGGGAGAATATAGTTTCTAATCTCATAACTAGGGAAAAAAGAAGATCAAGCGCCAAAAAGATCGAACTGGACAATTTTGATCTATGCGCATTGCGAACATTGTCAACAGTTTCTATACAACTGTATAGAAACTGTTGACAATGTTCGAAAAGAAAAGAAGTACCGACTTTGAAAAAAATTTTGGCGGCTGCAAAAAGGGACTTAAATTTTCCAGGTAAGCATTTGATTTGTGTTTTAACATGCCGTCTAGTAAAAATCTACAGAAACAAATTTCACTTATATAAGTAGGTATGATAATAATAATATGTAGAAAGAATACATAAAATTACCAACGCGCATTGGGCTAGCGTGGTCGACTATAAATACACCCTAAATTGAGGTGTTGATGAGATGCGTGTAATACATAAAACTTATTCTGTATCCTATGTCAGACTATACTTAGTCTAATTCGGTTTCAAGAGCTTGTCTAAAATATATATGAGGCTTATGTCACAATAATAATGAGTAATATAAACCTAACGAACTTTATTTTATATTTTTCAGGTGGAATAACCACACTTGTAAACTATTTGGTTTATAAATTTAACAAATGTAAAAATATGCGACGTGAGTTAATACAAAAGCCCGACATCGCCGCTTGGAGGGCTCGCTGCCTGCGGATGAAGAAAGAGATCAATGACCTCGGGGTGAACAAAAAACCGGTGACGTACCTTGATGAAACATGGATTCATTCGCATTATACCGTGCGTAAATGTTGGCAAAACAGTAGCGACGCAATTATTAAAACAAATGACAATCCTGGGCATCGATGTATTCTAGTCCACGCGGGCGGTGAAAATGGTTTCATTCCTGGAGCCGACCTTTTATACAAATGTAAGAGCAATACGCTCCCGTATTGCTCTTACATTTGTATAAAAGGTCGGCTACTACCATCATGAAATGGATACAAAACATTTCACGAAATGGTTGAAAGAAAAACTTCTACCAAACTTACCGCCAAATGCCGCATTGTTGTCATTGATAACGCGCCTTATCATTCGACGCAATCTGAAAAGCCTCCCTAAGCTCGTCACTGAAAAGCGATCTGCAAAACTGGCTGCGAAGCAACAACATAATTTATGATGAAAAAATGACAATACGCGAATTGTATTTTTGATTTGATTGTAATTAATAAGCCTCCAAAAAAATATATAGTGGATGAATTAATGAAAGAGCACGGCCATGAAGTTTTGCGTCTGCCCCCCCTACCATTGCGATTTAAATCCAATTGAATATATATGGAATTTAGTGAAGCAAAAGGTGGCAGGCAAAAACGTTTCTCAATCTGAGAGAGAAATTGAAAATCTGACGAGGGAGGCTATAAAATCCATTACAGTTGCTGACTGGAAGAAAGAAACGAACCACATTGAAAGGTTGGAAAAAGAGTATTGGGAAAAGACGGTCTCCAAGAAATAGAAGAAAGAGAGTTTATAATTTCCCTTGGAGGCGAAGAATCCATCTCTGTCCATGTCGGGAGTTGAAGACTTTAATTATAGTAGCGAAAACGATTGATTAAAATAAATGGATTTTAATATATTATAGTGCGTTGTATTCTACTAGTTAAACCCTTTCATTTGATACCCATATCGAGGGGGTCGTGGAGAAAAAAAATCCGTCATTTTGTAGCGGCGGCCATCTTAGATCGATATCCCCCACACATAGCTAAGAACACTCTCGACTAACAATACTTTCAAATAAAAAAAACTAAATCAAAATCCGTTCATCCGTTCGGGAGCTATGATGCCATAGACAGACAGACAGACACACACACACACACACACACACACACAGACAGACACGTCAAACTTATAACACTCCGTCGTTTTTGCGTTAAAAATGGTAATTTGTATTTTTTTAACATAATTCTCTTTTTTTTGCGAACGGTACCGTCCGGATGACGTCACAGAGCGAGGTGCACAGTTAATTCGTACGAGTTGTACTTCAGCTGAACTTTCTAGGATAACCAAAATTATTTTTAATTATATTGAATAACAATATTTTTACATTTTGTTTCAAGTAGTTCTTATTGGGAAAAAACTCAACTTTTGTGTTCGCTAAAGTTTATTATCTTAAGTGCACTATTACAATTTGATTCAATAATTATTTTAAATTTGACCCCAATTTCATTTGAAAAGGACTGCCAGAGCCTCCTAACAAATGCCAAGTAAAATAAGGCTAATATTTTTTTTTACATTACGATCAGTGGCATGATGCAAAATGAACCACTTGTGTCTTAACTGATAATGTGCAAATGTATGGAACAATTCATGAAATATCAGAGTACAGTAAAATCGATATTGGTCCAATAAAAACGCTACTTTACTCAATAATAAAATTAATGGTGAACATTTATTGCTCAGTGACAGAACAGCTCACCTTATTGTTATCAAAAACGGACTGAGAAGGGCATAATATTATGTACATTTTACATGTAAGTATATACCAATGAATGATGTTCTTTGTTTGACAATAGTACACAATAAAAAGAAGGATCACTCCGCAAAGCCATTTCAATAAATAAGCGACTCTAGTTACTATGCAATAAGGTGCACTTCAGCTCGCAAAACACGGAGTACCTTATATTTATATTCACCTACAAAGGCGTATCTCTTTCTATCGCATGTGCACACATAGCTCTGTACTCTTCTGTCGCGGCACACACGTACAATAACCCCGTCCGGACGGATACCCACATGTATACCTGCAGCTTAGTACCGCGGAGTGCGGACTGAGCCACGCGGCACGCCTGACGCGTGGACGTGCCACTGCCCTAAACCAACAGACTGTATATGGCATATAACTTAACGCTGTTTTTGATTAGGTACTCCATTGTGAGATACTATTGGATCTAAGCATTACTTGCACTTGTAACGGGACACAAAATCCGGTCCATGAATTATAGAGATACTAACATTTTATGAATTCATTAATATGAACATAATACAGTTCAATCGTGTCAGAACTTCACCTATACTATAGCTTGTGCAGCTTTACTCTCTTTCTCTCTACAGGAACGATTGCATATCTTTGTGGTGGACAGTTGGAGTCATATCACATTTAAACGGATATCAAAATAATTTTGTGGCGCTTCATGCATCATTTTACCTTTCTCATTGCTTTACAAAATCTGTAAGGTTCCGCGGCACACAATAAAACTGCGACATCACTAGTTAAGTCGTAATTTTGCCGCTTTCTGCTACTTTTTGGTACAGAAGTTGACAGGAAAACAAATACTTTAACCAATAGAGTGGTATGTGCAATACCATTTTGTCCAGTGCAGGGGCTATCCGGCTAGGAAGGGATGTTTGAGCGCTTGGTCGGCGCTAGGCCTGCGCGCGGGGTCGGGCTGCAGCAGGCTGGCGGCGAGGGCGAAGGCGCTGTCGGGGAACCCGCACACCGTCACCGAGGGAGAGAACTCAGTAGCCTGATCAACAATTATTATACATTTATTTTATTTCTCAATTATAAAAAATTAGATCTAACATTAATGATAAATACAACATGTGATATTAAACTTGGCGCATTTTTTGTTGTATACCTATTCTTGTGGTGATCAATAATTACTTAATCAAGTATATTGAAGAATGTTCTAATTAGCTAGGTCGCACGAGTGTAGGTTTTATCGCAGTGCGCGGCATCAACTTTACCTTCAAAATGATTTAGAATTAATTAGCATTGTAAAAACGAAGATTGAACGAAAAACACGTTTTTCAATGAAGCGTACAACCACCATACAAACACTCCATACATAGAAGACGACATATTTCAATAGCAAACGCTTACATTACTGTTGGTACTCTTTCAAGATCACACATCTCTTTTCGTAGTAATTTCTAAAGTGGTAGTTGTACATTTTATTTATTTGACTTTATATAATTATGCCAAGTAATGTGAACGTGAGGAGGTGGTTGGTTGCGTACCTTGTGCGCGTCCTCGTCGGAGAGGCAGAGGCAGGCGTCGCGCGGCGCGCGGCACCTCGCGCAGGGGGCGGCGGTGGAGGGGGCGGAGGGAGAGCCCCTCAGGCGGCGCGAGAGCGCGCGGAGGCAGAGCGGGCGGCGCGGCGCGGAGACGAGCAGGTGGCGGCCGAGCGCGGCGGCGGCGGCGGCGAGCGCGCGCGTGCCCACCAGGTCGGCGAGCTCGGCGAGCGCGGAGAGGTCGTCGGGCGCGCGCAGGAACGGGTACCTCGCGGTGAGCGCGCTGCACAGCACCACGCCGCACGCCCACACGTCCACACCGGTGCCCTGCGCCACCACCTTCAGCAGCACCTCCGGCGGCCGGTACCCCTGCGTGCCCGCGCGCGCCGCCCGCGCCCCGCCCAGCGCCCCGCACCACGCGCACACCGCGCCCACCCCCACGCACGCGCACCCCCCTCCCCCACCCGCCGACCTCTACACAGGGCAACAACTCACGTTACTATACCTACTGCCCTACATGTCGTTCGAGGGCATACATTTGCACTTGCAGCCACATGCCAATTTAAGATAAGCGTGCTGTTCTGTTCCACTTATTTGTAACTCTTCCAGTTCAGCACGCCACTAAATAATCACGATCATATTTTATGCAATTTTGACATCTTCAATGATCGTGACCCATTCTAACATTTTCCTATTTTAAAATTCCACAGCCACGTTCATCGAACTAGGGCAAAGAGTTTCGATTTATCGCCATTTCACATTTATCTATTATATTTTATCGTATTAATTATTAAATTACATTTAAGGAATGGAATGTATAAGAAAATAGGATTGCTGTGATCGCCTTCCACAAAGTGGGTATGGAGCCGTGTCAATCATATTCCAGACGCTTCAAAAGCTTCGTATGAAGACAGACCATCATCTAGCCCAGCTCTCAACTCTTTAGACTACAAAGAAGGCACGCTGCGAGCGCTTCAAAAAAGTAGTCGCTACGCTTATAAATTATTTAAAATTAAAATAAGTTGAGTTACAAGTTCAAATCAGTGCAAATGTGTACAAATAGTTCTACTTTAACCGTACTAATGTGGTCTATGCAGTTGTACGAGTGATAAAAGCGTAAAACTTAAATAATAAAAATATCGCACTAATCCAGAACTGAATTGTAATCAATCTCTAAATTTTATTTTGAATGTGATTTGAGTGAATAACATACACCACTGGACAAAACAACGATTCTACAGTGCTAATTTACAGTGATTACATAGTGAACTGCAAAAACTTATGATAAAACTTGACGATTGCCTATACACCTACGGTTCATAACAAGCAAACTTAACCTTTGGACCCAATCTAATGTAACGTATTTGGACATAAAGACATTACCTACCCGTAATCTTTACAGAAAAATATTTATAGTTCATTGTTTTACTGTACACTATTTTCGCCTCCACTTGCAAGCGTCCAAACAGCGCAGCGGGTCGAGCGGCGGAATTGAATGTCGTACATCGCCGAAGTGCAGGCATCGAATTAAGAAGGACGTGAAAACATTTTGTGCTTTTTATTTTTATATTTTGGTCATGCAATACGTATATCGATTTTGATTACGAGATTTGGACTAAGCACACTGGAAATTAAATATTAGTATAATTAAAATATGGACATGGAGTACGACAATATAACCTTCAGAGCGCCTCGACTTCATAGAGCTAATTCACTAGGTAACCTAACAGATTCTTCCTTATTTGAATCCACAAGGATAAGTCTTCCACACCTCGATGCATTAGATATGAGTGTTATAAATGGAAATAAAGAAAAAATTTTGAATTTATAAATGAATCTTTTATCTGCAAATAATGAAATAGAAAATTTACTTATTGAAAAAGGTAGACTTGAGAAAGAATTAGAAAAGAAAAATAAAGTTATAGATTTATACAAAAAAATTGAATACAATGATGGATACTCTACACCAACAACAGCACGAAATTGGAAAAAAGCCAGGTTCAGCCTATTAAACGATAATAATCAAATAGAAATTGCAGGTAAATCTCCCACTTCAACAAAAAATCACCTCAAGCAAAACTCATTGGATTTAGAGACACAAATACAGCAGCTTTCTACGTGGCTGAAAGACGAAAAAGAAAAAAATATTTTATTACTAAAACAGATCGAAAATCTTGAAAATCACAAATCAACTAAGAAAAGGAATAAAAATCCATTAAACACAAACAAAGTAAATACTTTTTGTAAAAAAATTAAAAAATTAACAAAGCTCATAAAGTCTCTACAAAATAAATGTTTAAGTCTGAAGAGAGAAAAAATTAAAGTAAATAATGAAATTGAACTGGTGCAGAAGAAATTGGAATTAACTAAAATACCTTCAGAGCAGAATAAGAAGACATATAAAAATTCAATATCGAGTAAAGTTCTTGGAAGCGAAACAACCTGGAGTAGAAAAATGTCATCAAGGCCCGCAATTGGAAGCAAAGGAATAATTTTTTCAGACGAAATAGGACGAGGAATAATACATAAATTGGAAGGACAAATTAATGTTCCCAATAATCTGATAAATATTTGTAAACCGGGTGCAACTATGGAAAGGATCTTAGAAAATGTCGATAAAAACACCAAAAATTTAAGGAAGGGTGACACAGTATTTGTTCTCATTAGTGAATACCACCACAAATATATGGTTAATAACGCATACATTAAAAAGTTACAAAGTATTATAGAACACCCGCAAAGAGAATTTAATATTATGATAAGTGGATTGCGATATAATGTCCAAAATGATAATAATATTTTCATGCTTAATAATAAAATAGCTTCTCTAGCAAACATGAATGAAAATGTTAAATTTGTAGATATAAACATGAGCCCCACATACGGTATGGTAAAGGATCTAATTGTGCAGCAGGTAAAAACAGTATTTACACAAAGTTTCAAAGGTTCTTCTTCTCTTACATTTATTAAGTACCAAGATAAACCAATTGAAAATAAATTTGAAACAAATTTTCAGTTGAACCAAGGTCTTCTCAACAAAACGTGATAATTCATTCAAATGTGCAAAGCATCAACAATAAGTATCTAGAACTTGAATGTTTAGTCAATTCTTATGAATGTGAAGTTTTATGCTTAACTGAAACTTGGGCAAAGGATTATCAATTGATAGGTATGAACATTGATAACTATGAACTAGCTACGTATTTTCATCGAAAATTGTTCGTGCACGGTGGAACGGCTATTTTTGTAAAACAGGGCATTGATTATAAGATTAGGAAAGATATCAACAAATTATCATTTGAAATGAACTGTGAGCTTGCTGCCATAGAACTACGTGCTTCAAGGACTGTTATTGTCTGCTTATATAGACCAGATCAAGATCATTACTTATTTTTCGATATATTGACCAAACTTTTGCACAAGTTAACTAAAGAAAGCAAGCCAATAATAGTGGCTGGTGATTTCAATTTAAATCTGTTGACTCCCGATAATAGTAAAGTGAAAAAATTTCTTGACATTCTTAATAATTTTTGTTGTAAATGCGTCATTGACAAGCCTACGAGAACGCAAGGTGCTAGTTCATCATGTATTGATAATTTTATTGTAAATTTTGACTATGGTGAAGGAACTGTTTTAGATCTTAAACTCTCAGATCACAACGTTATAATGCTTAAAATACCATTTAATTATAGAAATAAAAAACCGGCGAATGACATAATCTATTCAAGAATATTTTCTGAGAACAATTTTAATTATTTTCATTATCTCTTTTGTAAGGACTACGATAAATTATATAAAGAAATTAGCAATGCCAATAACGCAAATTCCAAAATGGACATATTTTTAGAGGCCTTAATATATTACTTTAATACGGCGTTTCCGAGAAGAAAAATAATACCTAAGAAAATTAACAAAAAATTTACAACAACAGGCATTGAAATATCAAAGGAAAATCTGGCTAGACTTGAAATGATTCAAGACTTGATGCCTTCCGAACAACTAAAGCTTAAAATACGGAAATATAGAAATATTCTAAGAAAGGTTTTGAAATCGGCTAAAAAATTGCAATATTCACAAAGAATTAAGTTATCAAAAAATAAAATTAAAGAGACTTGGAAGATAGTTAACGAGCAAGTTAAGAAGAAAATTAAAGTAAAATCAAAGTTCACATATATTACAAAGGATAGTGAAAGGATAATAGATTCTAAAATAATCGCTAACTTATTTAATGATTTCTTTTTAAATATCGCACGTAATCTAACTAAGCATATGCAGGTTAATAAAGATAAATGTTTAAATTACTTAAATAAAGAAAGCAAACCGATATCACGTATAAAATTTCAATGCATCAGTACTGGTGAGTTAAGAAAAATAGTAAAAAACATGAAAGGCAAGAAATCATTGGATGTTTACCTTATGGATTCTAAATCAGTAAAAGATATAATATTAAGAAATTATTTGCTATTGGAGCTTCTTTGTGAAATAGTTAACATATGCATTAAAGAAGGGACTTTCCCTGACTCGCTAAAGTTTGGACGTATTATTCCGCTATATAAGAAAGGAGATCATAGTAATTTGGAAAATTATAGACCAATATGTATACTTCCCACCTTATCAAAAATTTTAGAAGCGGTACTTAAGAAAAAAATTATTGATTATTTTGAATACAATGGGTTGTTTACACCAGCACAATTTGGGTTTCGAAAAAACAGATCGACGGAGCTGGCCATTAGAGAAGTAGTATACTACATTTTACAGGGGTTTGAGAAGTCACAAAAATGTGCAAGCATTTATTGTGATTTGTCGAAAGCATTTGACTGCCTTCGACATGACATACTGATTCTCAAGCTAAAACACTACGGTTTTCATGGGACAGAACTAAATATGATGACTTCCTATCTTTCGAATCGGTCACAGACTGTGAGTGTGTTTGAGCACATATCTTCAGTTGGTAATGTTGATATAGGTGTACCACAGGGTTCAGTACTTGGTCCGCTTTTATTTTTAATTTATGTTAATGACCTCGCAAATTGTCTTCCTGAATGGGCCGAAATTAGTCTGTTTGCTGACGATACCCATGTAGGCATAAAAGACAAAAATGAAGAAAATTTGAATGAGAAGATAAATATGGTAATGGCGACTCTACAAAGATGGTTTGAGTGTAACGGTATAATATTAAATGAAGATAAAAGTATTATAATGAAGTACCATACTCAAAAAAAGCAACAATACAAGACTTCAACAACTGAAAACGTGTTTCTTGGCTTCACCATAGACTACACCTTAAATCATGCATCTCATATTGATAAATTATGCAAAAAATTATCAAGTGCGAACTACGCTCTTTTGAAACTTAAACCCTTAATGAATAAAACCACGCTTATATCCATTTACTATGCCTATGTTCAATCTGTTCTTAGTTATGCCATAACTATATGGGGTAACGGTGCTGATGTAGGGAGAATATTGAGATGTCAGAAGAGATCAATAAGAATAATAAATGGGCTTAGAAAGAGAACTTCAGCTAAGAAATATTTTGTACATAACAAAATTATGACAGTGATATCACTTTATGTTTTTAAATGTCTATTAGAGATACACCAAGAAAAAGATAAATATCTTAAGAAAATGGATACTCATAATTATAACTTAAGAAATAAGGAGAAACTGCACGAACCAAGAGTTAAGCTTGTTAAAGTGCGAAAGCAAGGCCCCTACAATAAAATAAAAATGTATAATAAACTACCTACCTCACTGTCACATTTACCATTGCCGGATTTCAAGACCAAATTAAAAATATTTTTCCAAAGCCACCCGTTCTACAATTTAAATGAATTTATGACTATGAAAATCAATAAATCTTCGTTTATCAATACTGACTAGAATTTTTTTTACTATGGGATATCATTATCATTATTTTACTTTTGAAATATTTGAAAACTGTATTATTTATTTATGACTAGACATATTATTTTATTTTATCTGTTATTAATTTGTATTTAATTTTATATAATTGCGAATGTTTTAATGTACAATGATAAATTAAGAAATTATGTATTACATGACCAATGACATACCTAGTATAACATACATTTGTTATAAGGTGAATAAAGAATCTGAATCTGAATCAAATTATGGTCAGTTTTAGACGACATGGCTTGCTCTAAACGACGCGCCGACATTAGAATCCCTTCAAAATCTCTGGAGTAAGCAGTGGCGAAATTTCCCATATGCATAAATTGTACAACAACAGTGGGTAACCCATAGATTCGTGGGCAAACACATTAAAGGCCTGTATAAAACCCAAAGGTAGCTTTTCGAATAGAATATTGTTTTAAGATGAGACTAACAAATATGTACATATAAGTTTTAGTACCTGAAACAAAATATTGCATTTTCGTTTTTAACAGAAGTTATGGCCGGACTAGGTATATATAACTTGCAGTTTTAATTTCAATGGAATTTTAAAACTGTTGTAATCTCGTATCCCTTAACAAATTGTACTAAAACCTGTTCACCCACTAAGGTACGCCCGTCCACAGTAACTTATTTATGCGCATTTGTACTGGTAGGCCTCTTATGGATACTACATCTTAGTATAGGTGTATGTAATAATGGTACAGTAAAACAATTTTGATTGATAGGCCGAGTTGAAACTACATTCAAAAATTATCAAAAGTTCTAAATGGATTTAATACGAAATAAACACTCACCTTTGGCAGTAGAATGCGTGGCGGAGGCTGCAGCGCGGTGGCGGGGGTGGGTGCGCGGGCGGCGGCAGGGGGTGCGGGGACGGGGGCGGGGGCGGGGGGGTCGTGCGCTCGCGTGCGGGTCGACACGCTCAGGTCCAAGGCGGCGCGTTTCGCGTCCGGCGGTGATAAGTCCTACAACATATATATATAGTTCCTTGTATAGACAGTAAGCCCTTGTTTCAGACATTATATTCCCTGTTCGCATGTTTCAACAATATCCAATGTAATACGATTGGGATAACATAAAGCCGACTTATGTACTCAATCAATTTATTAGTTTCATTAACGTATCTGTTTCTGAACACAAGTAGCATGCGTCTAAGCGTGTCCTATCCGAGGGACTGTCAAAAAGTTAGCGTAATGGGAAGGAAAGAAAATTAAATTAAACCCAAATTTATTCTCCTTTAACAATAGTATTTTTTTCTGCTCTATCAAATTTCAGTTGATTTAAACCATCGAAAAATAATGTTTTGTCCAGGCCTTCAAAATTGGACGAAATCGCCGACTTAACTTCATTGTCAGTAAACTGTTTACCGCGAAGTTCTTTTTCACTGTTGCGATGGTTACCCTAAACACGAGGATTTGTGTAGGGCAACCATAGCAAAGTGGCTCTTGTACAAGGTTTTAGATTAGCAAAGATTGATAAAAAGTCCTTCTTAAGTAATAATGTGCGGTTTTATAATAAAGTTCCCAAAGGTAATATAACACTCACAAAAGAAAAATTCAAGTTGCACGTTAAATAATAAAAAAACAAAATCAAAACACGTTTATTTCGGACAACACCGCCAAGTACTTTGAGTTTGTACGTCTGCTCTGTTTGACGTCTTGAAACAAACACATCTTCAACTACACCTACGTTAACAACTGTTTGCCATGCTGATACTGAGACAATACAGTGGTCTAACCAACTCCTACTAAAGCCGCTTGGTTAAATATCGGGCTTTAATTATATGTGTGTGCGGTACTTAGCTGTTTACGTCCGTGAATAAAATCCCAGGTTTGGTGTAGCACGTATATAATCAATTCACACACGTCACAAACAATTCAGAAGGGTAGGACACGTAAGCGCACTGAGTTAATGAACACTACAATAATTTAAACAGTCAACATATATATACATGGGCGGCGAGTGTTTTTGAGGCGAATGTATACAATATAGCGGGAGCGATCGAGCGTGCGATCCGCGACAGCTGATGAATCGTACTGGCTTGACATTCAGTTCTCCGCTGTGCGCAAGCGACGCGCAGCAGCGTATATAGGCTTTATGTACCCCCGGTGCGTTAGGGATGGGGTACTGTCGATAAATATACAATGTCGATTAATAATATCGACAAGCCGGTTGACATGAAATGTTATAAGTAATAAATATAGTGTTATTAATGAGAACCTGTAAATAAATAATATATAATATGAAATATATATATTAAGTAAGCATGTTGTGTAATAATTGTATTGTGAATATGAAAGGAGCCTACACCACCCTCCTCCAGAGACCGTCAAGGGCGATAAAAGTTTGTGAATTTTACCTGACGACCTGACCGGGTTGTATAACTTTTCGGAATTTCCGGAGGGGCTTCTTGGTTCTGCGTCTGTTCCGACAATATAAACGCCGGTTTAAGACGATCGATTGAAACCGTTACTTCTTTATTGTTATGCAATATTTTGAACACTTTATCTCCTCTGGTGAGAACTTTGTGAGGTCCAGAATATGCAGGTGTGAGGGAACCTCGTGATGCATCTTCGCGAAGGAAAACATGATCACAAGTTCGTAGTTCTTTGTAGATAAAGACTTTGGGCTCACCGTGGCGGGAAGCTGGTATGGGGCGCAATTTTTCGGCAAAGTTTCTGAGTCTAGTTGTAAATTCTGAGACATCAGTGGTACCACTCATAGTTGGCTCAAAGAACTCGCCAGGTAATCTAAGCGTCTCTCCGTATACCAGTTCTGCTGAAGAAGCTTGCAAGTCCGCTTTAAAGGCAGATCTCACTCCTAATAAGACCCACGGCAATGACTCCGTCCACCTGTCGTTGGCATGGCATACTATTGCAGCCTTAAGGTGGCGGTGAAAACGCTCTACTAATCC
Organism: Plagodis dolabraria; assembly: GCA_963854805.1. Lineage (NCBI taxonomy): Eukaryota > Metazoa > Arthropoda > Insecta > Lepidoptera > Geometridae > Plagodis > Plagodis dolabraria. The sequence continues at coordinate 39,527,815 of OY978441.1, read as the reverse complement.
GTTGCATGCTGGATGGTACGCTGTTGTCCGCTTATGTTCAAATCCGGTTATCTTGGACAGACATTGAAATAACGCCGATTCAAACTGACGGCCACGATCCGTTGTGATGTCTGTTGGGCAACCAAACCGAGAGATCCAAGTTGACAACAAAGCTTTGGCAACAGTTTCTGCTGTGATATCTTGTATAGGTACTACTTCAGGCCAACGTGTGAATCTATCTACGGCTGTAAGGCAGTATCGATATCCTTCAGACAGTGGAAGGGGACCAATCAGATCTATGTGGATCTGTTTGAAGCGCGTGCGAGGTAAGTTGTATGTGCCAAGGGGTGCAGTCACGTGTCGATTGACTTTGGCCCGCTGACACGATAGGCAACCACGCGACCACTCTCTACAGTCCTTCCTTATGCCTGGCCAGACAAAACGCTCGGATACTAATATGGTAGACGCTTTAGCGCCAGGATGGCTTAGAGAATGCAGGCTGTCGAAGACCTGCTTTCGAAAGAATTTGGGGACAAAGGGCCTGGATGTTGAGGTACTGACGTCGCAGTACAGGGGCGTTCGACATCCAGGGACGTAAAGTTTTTGCAACTTTAATGATGTGCCACCATTTCGAAGCAACTCAAGTTCAGGGTCTGACGCTTGACTATGTGCCAATGTTTCAAGGCTTACTGGCTCTGACAGTTCTTCAATGCGCGACAAGGTGTCAGCAACCACATTATCCTTACCGGATATATGACGAATGTCAGTGGTAAACTGGGAGATAAAATCAAGATGTCTATACTGCCTAGGCGAACAGTTGTTCTTCCTTTCGTGGAATGCAAAACTGATCGGCTTATGGTCAGTATAGACGATGAAATGCCTTGCTTCGAGCATATGGCGAAAATATTTGATTGCCTCGTAAATGGCAAGTAACTCTCTGTCATAGGGCGAGTATTTTGTTTGTGAAGGACTCAATTTCCTAGAGAAGAATGCCAAGGGTTGCCATGCGCCATCTTTCAACTGCTGTAAAACGGCTCCGATGGCTTTATCAGACGCGTCTGTAACAACAGCAAGATGAGCTGAGCAGTCTGGATGAGCTAACAAAGCAGCATTGGATAAGTTCTCCTTACAAGCTTGGAAAGCTGCCAAAGACTCGCCAGTGAGGTCTACTGGCCGCGTTCCTTTCACTGAACCTGTTAAAAGAGCGTGCAATGGGGCCTGGGTCTGAGCTGCCTGAGGAAGGAATCTTCGATAGTAGTTGAGCATGCCCAAGAAGCCTCTCAATTGACGCACGTTCTTAGGAGGTGGAAAATCTTTCACTGCCTGCACCTTGGAGTCAAGAGGTTTTGTGCCGCTTTCTGAAATTGAATACCCTAGAAAGGTTACCTCACTCTCTCCGAAAACACACTTTGAAGTGTTCAGCAACATACCGTAATTTTTCAGCCTTTTGAAGATCTCGCGCAAGTGCTGTTCGTGTTCCAGCTCAGATTTCGAGAAAATTAAAAAATCGTCAAGGTACGTATAAATGTAATCGAGCCCTCTGGTTATTTCGTCAACGAACCGCTGAAATGTCTGCCCAGCGTTGCGAAGACCATAGCTCATAAACGGAAATTCGTACAAACCGAATGGCGTGGCGATCGCAGTTTTGGGAATGTCGTCCGCGCTGACAGGTACCTGGTTATAGGCTCGCTCAAGGTCTAAAGTACTAAATACCTTACATCCTGCAATGCTATGAGTGAAATCATGTATGTGCTTAATCGGGTATCTGTCAGGCACGGTGCGGGCATTCAGCTTGCGATAATCGCCGCATGGACGCCAACCGTTGTTCTTTTTAGGCGCCAAGTGCAAGGGGGATGACCAAGGGCTTTCCGAAGGTCTCGCTGTACCGTTGGCTATCATGGATTCGAATTCCTTTTGGGCGACCTTAAGTTTATCCGGAGCTAAACGACGAGGTGGTGAAAACACTGGAGGTCCTGGTGTCGTTCTTATGTGATGGACAGTGTTGTGTGGTGTAGTGTTATGTCTACCAGCTGGTCGTGTGATTTCTGGGAACTCATCGAGAATTTTATGAAATCGTGTCTCACCAGTTACGACTTTCACAGATCATACATTTTTACAATGAGCTAAAGTAGCAACAGCAGTTATTGAAGTTAAATTATCAATTAAACGCTTATTACGACAATCTACTACAAGGTTGTAAAAATTTAAGAAATCTACACCAATTATTGGTTTCGTTACATCTGCTACTACAAAACGCCAAACAAAACTCCTACGTAGGCCAAAATCTAAATTTAAATTTACATAACCATATGTAGAAATGTTCGATCCGTTAGCGGCACACAAGTTGTAGTCCGTTCGAGTACGACGATCACGAAGCGCTGACCGTGGGAAGACACAGAGGTCGCTACCGGTGTCGACCAGGAACTGCGTCTTCGAAGACCGATCAGTAACAAACAGGCGACCAGTTGAAGATGAAGGGCAATCGTCCGTCGCCATTACCGACCGCCCTTTGAGTTTTCCGACTTGTAATCGCAGGGGCGCGTGCACTTGCTAGCACTATCACCAAACTTGCTGTGGTACCAACATATCGGGAACTTCCTGTAGTTTGAGTGTGATCGGTGCCTGGACGTACTGCGGTTCCGTTGAGATGAGCGCGATTGAGGTCTGCTGTTTCTATTAGACGAGAGCTTCTCAAACTGCTTCCGAAGTTCTGCAACTTCCTTAGTGAGGTCGCTAAGTAGGGACGTAGGAATAGCGTTGTTCACGGCGGCCACTCTAGGTGTCGTTGCAGCCAGATCGTTGACCCTGTCGGCTAAATCAGCCAGTTCCTCGAGTGACGCCTTTGATGGTTGACTTGCTAGCACCGTTTGAATTCCGTGTGGAAGGCGACTGGTCCAAATGGTTTTCAAAAAATCGTCTGGAACGTCCAAACCTGCGAGATGTTTGAGGTGACGGAGGAATTGAGACGGTTTGCGGCCTCCGAGTTCCTCGTGCATGAGCAGTTGTTTTATCTTCTTTTCATTTGACGCGCTGAGCCGCTTAGTTAACTCGCTCTTGAGCTTCTCGTATTTGTTTGTTGCGGGTGGGTTGATAATAATGTCCTTGACCTCCCTTGAATGTTGGTTGTCAAGGTGGCCAATGACGTAATTAAATTTGGTAAAATCGTTTGTTATTCCGGAAATGGCAAATTGCCCCTCTACTTGGGCGAACCAAATCTCAGGCTCTTCCGGCCAAAACGGTGGTACCCTTACACCAACCTTATATACATCGCCATAATTTGTCGACATGGTCCCATCACTAGTGCCGGGTGGCGGGGACGTAGATGATTCATGTGCATCTCGATACGTGTCTCTTTCCGTATTCATAGTGGGTCACCAATAAAGCCGCTTGGTTAAATATCGGGCTTTAATTATATGTGTGTGCGGTACTTAGCTGTTTACGTCCGTGAATAAAATCCCAGGTTTGGTGTAGCACGTATATAATCAATTCACACACGTCACAAACAATTCAGAAGGGTAGGACACGTAAGCGCACTGAGTTAATGAACACTACAATAATTTAAACAGTCAACATATATATACATGGGCGACGAGTGTTTTTGAGGCGAATGTATACAATATAGCGGGAGCGATCGAGCGTGCGATCCGCGACAGCTGATTAATCGTACTGGCGTGACATTCAGTTCTCCGCTGTGCGCAAGCGACGCGCAGCAGCGTATATAGGCTTTATGTACCCCCGGTGCGTTAGGGATGGGGTACTGTCGATAAATATACAATGTCGATTAATAATATCGACAAGCTGGTTGACATGAAATGTTATAAGTAATAAATATAGTGTTATTAATGAGAACCTGTAAATAAATAATATATAATATGAAATATATATATTAAGTAAGCATGTTGTGTAATAATTGTATTGTGAATATGAAAGGAGCCTACACTACTTTCATGATAAGCATCAAAGAAAGTGTACTTATTTGACTCTACTACACTTAACTTTTCTACATCCGCGCAAACCCAAGACTGATCTTCACAGAGATTACATAACTCACGGTAAAAGATTTCACTAGGATGTGCATTAAAAAACATTGTGAGTAAAAACTCCCTTATATGTAATTACTAGAACGACATAAATGCTTGGACAATTCCGCCTCTGCCAAGCTATCGCCTATCATCTACGTAATTTCAATTAATATTCTAATAATTTATATTCAGTTTGTTACAAACTATAATATAAAGTTATTAGAATATATTGTTAAAAGACGTCTAAAAAGAATGGCCCCGAGTTTCTTGCCCGTTCTTCTCGCAGGCGCTCCATAGTTTTTTTGCTGAACGAGCATTACCACGTAGAGTATTTCAATATTAACATTTTAAGAGCGTCGTAGAACTTTTGAAATAATAATTTTGACTTTGAACTGGCGCGTTAGTTGTCGTGCAATAGCAACATACCTGGAATACATTTACCTCTTCTTTTAGTTTCGTTTGTATATAGTATAGTATATATATATATAGTGCAATCGAGCAAAAAGTACACTCAGAATCCCAAAAAAATCACGGCCATGACTTTCCGGTCTATCGTGACACTAAACTCAGGCAGGGGTGTGCCTTCCTTATGCCATGCATTGACTCCTGCTTTGAATCAGGCTCATAGTGATTAACCCACATTGCGTCCTCAGTAACAATTCGGCTTATTAACTCATCTCGGTTTCCACTACAGAGTTTCAAGAACTCGACGCGTTATTGTTGCTTTTGAAGCGGTGTGAGCATCCTCGGCATCCATATTGCGCTGACCTTTTGACATGACATCATGATCATTGAAAGGATGTTTAAAATAGTACTGGATGATACTCCAACCATTTCTGTCAGTACCTCTTTTTTCAAGCGTTCTTTTTCAAGAACAAGTTTTTTTATTTTTTCGACAATGTCTGAAAAATAGCTTTAATCGGCCGACCTGGGCGGTCATCGTCTTTATATACTTCAACTCTGCGTTGCTCGAATAGGCGCTGCCATTTGAAAACCATGGTTTTCCTAGGTCAAGAGTCCCCGTAAGCAGTTATTTGGCATTTCTTTCATGATAATTTGCAACGTTTTTCCAAACTGTGTGACGAACTTTATGACAGAGCAAAACTAAATTTTCTGTATAGTATAATTTATTTTGCCCATTGACTGACTGACTCGGCGATAACTCGAACATGATTGACAAGATTTAGCCAAAACTTTGAACATAGAGTGAAATTCTGAGTGAATCATCAACAAAATTTGTCCTAGGTATACGAAAAAACCTGTCTCTTTCTAACCCTTTCATTCTGCGAACTTTTTGCCCACTTTCGCACATCGTCACGTTACGGAAGTAAATCAAAAATTATACAGTAAATTTTATTAAAAAAACAAATAATTCAAAAAATTAAATAAACACGCTTGCCGTACCAAAAGTTGAACTAAAAAATTACAAACAAGATTTTAACTGTCCCCCGACTGCTATGAAAAGATTGGTTATTAGTTTTTTATTTTTGGCCACAATGGTGTTTTAATTGCACAGTAAATATAATCTATTTAGTACCTACCTTGTGGCCATTCAACATTAAAATATTGTAACTTGTTTGTCATTTTATAGTTCACCTTTTGGTACAACAGGCGTGTTTCTTAATTTTTTGAATTATTTGTTTTTATTTTATACCTTTTAGTGATATAACAATATTTTCGCAAACGCACAATGTGCCACAAAAGATAATATAATTTTTTTTGAAATAAATATCGCGCAAAAGATAACGCGAATTTTTTTTTATTCATTATTACGATCTCTGAGGTGTTTCAGTTCTTGCAGATACGTTTTGTCATGGGGCTCGTTGATAAGATTTCGTGGATCTAAAAGTCCAATTGCCAATCCTTCTAGCTGTCTGATTTGACTAAGAGCCACATAAGCTTGGCCCTTGGCAAAAATTGTAGCGCCTAGATCCACGACGGCTCTGTCACGGTAATATTAATAGATAATATTACCGTGGCTCTGTCCAGTGTCGTTCCGTGCAGTTAGTGCACTGTCACACAGCCCAACATAATATCAGTGCCGCTCGACTTTACCTTGACCCCGTAACGCGTCAAATTTGACAGTGCTAAGCTCAATTTTGATACCCAAACCGACCCACGTATTGTTTTGTCATCTAACTCAACGAAGACGGCTTGCGGTAACTCTCCTGGTTCAAGTTGGTCACGACGTAGCACTGGCCGTACAAATTTTCAGATGACCCCATAGCACCATTTACCAAGTCATGTCCAACGTTAATATTTTTCCGCAACATTACTCTAGAACAAATACCAGCTTTAACTTTTAAGAATGGAACAATACCTCCTGGTTTATTGGGGTCAGAAGGTATAAATTCCGCTGGTTTTGACTGCTGTCCGTAGGTTTAGGCTTCTACGGATGTATCTGACGCTACCTCGTTACACATCCGGCAAGTTTTGTCGAGTTCGGTGGTCATCGTTTGATTGTAGTCATCCACCTGTCCTGTCATGGGAAACATTCGCACACACTCGCCATCAGATAATGGTCCAGTAAGTGGTACTCTTACGACGATCCAGGATTTCAAGATGCTGCATGGTGAGTTGACCAACCTGCAGACTATTCAAAATATCCACAAATGTGGTGACGTCTGCATACCTCATATTCTGTGGCAGTTCGCAGGAGCTAAATAACGTCCATAAATCCACTTCAGCGCTTAAATGTGGCGGTTGTTTAAAGCAGTAGGCCCCGCCGGCAGATTTAGCTACTGGTGGAAGCTGCATCATATCTCCAAACAGCAAAATGTTGTCACTGCCAAAATAAGCATCGACTACTTTCATTTTTTGTAGCTGGAAGTGAATGTTTCTCAAAGTTATGTATGGCACCATAGAAATCTCATCACTAATAAGCCATTTTATACTACTCCATTTTGCCTTTCTCTCTGAAGACGTTCTCCGGTCAAGAGACGCATGGTCTCTGTCCTGCCGCATATCAGTGTTGTATTTATTTGTATTACTTATTTCTCTACAAGAAGCAAGCGTAGAAACGGACAAGACAATATTTATTTCTTTTGTTATTAGTGAACAAATGCATATTGAATACTATACTGTTATATATTTTTGTTATGTACTAAGCAAGCTCTAGCCGGTGTTAGTATACGTTGAAAATTTTCATGTTTTTTTTTTTGATTGTTTCATGAACCATGGCTCCCACTTCAAGTTTTTAAAACGTTCACTAGCCTATGTTACCCGGAATAACTCAACGTTTTTAATAATATCACGTAGGTACATCAAAATCGGTTAAGCCGTTAGGAAGTTATGGTGGAATAAAGAAACTCACATACATACATACATACATGAACTCTGAAAACATAACTCTACATTTTTTTGAGCAGTCGTGTAAAAACAACGTACACAATAATAAATGTTGTGGTTAAATCCATTAACTCCATGTCTCTTCTAACCATGTCATCAAATGAAGCGAGATGGAACAGGTAGCTTTACAAATAATGTGGTATAATGCACCTCCTCTCGCGGCCTCTTCCTGAGATTGGTGGAGTGTGCGGGGGGAGGCGCGGGCAGCGCGGGGCGACGGGGAGGGGGAGGGGCCTCCTCCGGCGGGACCAGCCTCTGCGCCAGGCCGAAGTCTACCAACAGGTACCTGCAAGGATAATACTACTGTTTATTATATATATGTATATATTATATACGTGTGCTAACCTATGACGGGGAAATCATGTACCAAGCACACGCTACATATACCTATAACTTGGGAAATATATTTGAAAGATTTATAGTATTCATCTCTTCAATCATTCAAAAGAACGACAAAGAAATGATAAGTAATTAATTGAAACTTTAACTCTATAGTAGAGTATGTTCAGAAAGAGAGTCAACTTGGGATTTATAATTAAAATTTAATTAAACTATAAAATTCCCGGTAATTATTGTCATATGTTAACTGTATATTTTGACATGTCTAAATTATAATATTAATTACAAATATTATCAATGTAGCACAGTCTTAGAGTCTAATGCTAAGTCCATTCTCTTTCTGAACAGACAGAATAATATAGCAATATCTAATAATGTACTATGTCAATTACGCTGTCATTTTGTCATCTATCACATTAAAATTGAAAAAATAATCTTTGATACTTCAAACCCCTTAAATTCAACCAAAGTTCCAGGTAATGGTTATGCACAGATGGAAAAAAAAATATTTTTATTTTATTTTTTTTCGGGGGGCTTACAGCTATAGTTACAAGATAATATATATATACATAAGGAGAAGCCACTTAAAAGCCTCCGCAAATGACAATGATATATAAGATGATTAAACAATGCAATAAATAAATAGCAGGTAAATTATGCACATCTACACTTATCAGCTAACAATTAATCTAATGCCCAGGGCAGGTGCAGGTCGCAGATAACAGGGTGCTTGTTGACGCCACACTGCTTGTGAATAGGTCAATGGAGGGGTGTACTTCAAGAGTAATATTAAGAGCAGTTGCGGAACGTAATAAAAATGAGTTAGCTCGATAGTTGGTCCGTGCGAATGGGGTGTGAAGCAAATCTCTGGTTTGTCGGGTCTGGAGTCTGGACGGAACATATAATGATAGCTTAGAGACTAATTCAAGGCAATCAACCTTTGACTGAGCCAGTTTAGTTAGATAACGCAGGTCACATATATGTCTACGACATTTTAGCGGTAGCAAATGGAAGCGTGAACACCTTTCATTATAAGTTAAATTAGGTGTTTTGAATTTAAAACCAAGATACCTCGTAAACTTTCTCTGTAGACGTTCCAATCTATCAGAGTGAACTGCGTAATTAGGGTTCCATACTTGGCTAGCGTATTCCAGATGGCTACGGACATATGCACAGTATAATATTTTTAAGGTTTTCATTTTATGTAGGGATTTTGAATTACGGATGACAAATCCCAGTGCTGCAAAGCCTTTTTTCGCAATATGGTCAATATGATATTCGTAGGAGAGCTTGCTATCAACAAAAACACCCAAATCTCTAATAACATCTGTACGTGATAAGAGTTGGTTATGTACAGAATAATCGTGCATAATAGCGCCTGATTTCCGAGTGAAACTGATTACTAAGCATTTCGATATATTGAGGGTAAGATTATTAATCTGACAATATTCTACTACTCGCAATAGGTCTTCATGTAACAGACAAGCATCGGCTAGAGTTTTAATTGGCCTATAAACTTTCATGTCGTCAGCAAAGAGTAGGTATTCAGAATGTCTGAAACATGCGCCGATGTCATTAACAAATGCTACAAAAATCAAAGGTCCTAACAGCGATCCTTGGGGGACACCGGATGGAATCGGCATCCAAGATGAGGTGAAACCGTTGAGTACTACCGCTTGAGTTCTTTTTACCACATAAGACGAAAACCATCTGAGTAGGTCGCCACCGATTTCCAAGGCAGATAGCTTCTTTAATAGGATATCGTGATCTATTCGATCGAATGCCTTACTATAGTCGGTATATATAGCGTCTACTTGGGTACCATTATCCATATGCTCAGAGATAAAATCCGTGAATAACACAAGGTTAGAAACGGTTGACCTACCCTTTAAAAACCCATGCTGTTGGGGACTGAGACTAGATATCAGATTGTCGTAAAGTTGGTTATACACAATTCGCTCCAGTATCTTAGCCAAAAGGCAGAGTTTGGAAATCGGCCTATAGTAATCTACCTTGTCTTTGGCACCTTTTTTATGGATTGGTGAGATAAAGGCAGATTTCCATAGAGCGGGCACGACGCCTTCAGCCAGGGACCGTTTAAATAGTAAAGTCACTGGTTCTACTAGCGCATCGGCACACTTCACTAAGAAGATAGCTGGCAATGAATCCGGCCCGGCTGATTTGCTTAAATCTAGTGTTTTAAGGTGTTTACGAAGAACATACGGATCAACTTCGATGTTATGGATATAACAGTTAGTATTAATATTAGGCTGAAGGTAGCTGCTAGGAGACGACGCAGTTGCCAGAAAGGTAGAAAAAAAATAGTTTGAGAAAAAATCACATATTTACTTGATGGCAGGTCTCAGATTTCAAAGCGACATTCAATGATGGAGACATTAGTGTTTCAGTAAACCATGTCTTTTTTGATCCAACTGATGTTAAACGGGAAGCTCTGCCTACAACAGATGCATTTCGTCACAAGCGACGAACTGCGACCATAACTGATACAAATAGTTGTCAAGTCTCTTGCACCTGCTATTTCATAACTACTTACTGGCTCTCAAGGACTGCTGTCGGAACACTTTGCTAGGACTTGGCGACAGATTTTCTAGTCGATAGAGAGCATTCCTGGCGAGCATTCACAAAATGCCTTTCAGCCATGCGGTGAAAGCTCAAGCTCAACAACAAGTCCATCACGCCTCTTTCCCGTTGGGGTAGGCAGAGACCACAGATTTCCACATACTACGATCCTTACATATCTCTTTCGAATCTACATTCATCACTGCTTTTATACATGAGCGTCGCTTTAGGGTACTCCTGACCTGGCCTTTTTTCAGAATGTCTTCAATCTGAATTCGGAACGTTCGCCTAGGTCTTCCCCTTCCAACTAATTAGTTAATTGATAAAGTTAATTATGTCAACAATTTAATTACATACAAATTAATAATATAACAAAAATAAACAATCTAAATCTTCAAGTTTATGTCAGGTAATCTCATCTTTATCCTTTAAGAATTCTGGAACGGTGAAGTAACATTTAACAATGAGAAGTGAACATAATATACAGTTTTTTATACATTCTGACAATTTGTTTAATATTTTAGGAGCAATTAATTTTAAATAAAAAGATATAGATTTTATACACATGATGCTATCGCCGTATTTTGTTATCTGATGGGTGAAGGTTGAAGTCCCACCAGCTCTTAGACTATAATACCGTATGTAGTTGCTAATGGTAGGTTTATCTCCTTTATTGAAGAAAAGTTTATAATTGATGATTTACTTAAAATCATCAATTATAAACCTTTCTTTCGTTTGGGATATCTACCATGCTCTATACATACACTAAAATATAACATAAAGAGAAACATACAATGTGACTAACATGTTTTGATGGCGCAACAAGCTCTACACAAATCTAGGAGGAAGTATCTATGATGGAGAAGACATTTATATTCTATTGGTTGTGAGACAAGAATGGTAATATATACGCTTGCATTGGTTTGAAAGAGACAGCATCAGTTTGTTTTGTCCTACTCGGCGTATGCGATTTTTTGTTTGCCACATTTCGCAGTTGTGGCAGACAAATTTGTTCGGTGCTTGAAAGTGTCCTTTTTTCGTGTTAAACAACTATTTTGATGTGTATATTGTAAATTGTAAGTTAAATTCGACGCTGCTGCTTCCACCCAACATGGTGAAATGCAGAATTCTTGGCTGTAAAAACAGAACTAAACGAAATATGGAACACATTACGTATCACATGTAATTGCTATTTTTCATATGTCTTTATCATTCTTACACAGTCTATGCAAATCAAATATATATTTCTGATCATAACATGAATATCTGCGTGTTAAATTATTTTGATAATCTTACATTTTACTACAAAATAATTTCTTGATTTTGAGATTATAATCCATAAAAATGAAGTAGTGTTCTTTTGTATGAACCACTTTTGACCAATTATGCAGTAAAATTAACGCCATTAAATTTTGATTTGCAGTTTTCATAAGGAATGCTGTCCTTCATCGTGTATGAATTCAAGCACCTGGACAACAAAATTAATTAAATTAAAAATTACATAATTTATTAATTAAATTGTAAGTGGTTGTAATTTAATTGTGTGCACGCTATGAAATATTATAGGTACGAAGGTTTGTATGAGTTTGCTACTCATACAAACCTTCAAGTCACTCAACGCCGAAGTTTTCAACGAAATTTCGCATATAGATTCCGTAGGACCCGGATTAATAAATTGGCTACCTTTATTCCGAGATATTGATTATTATCGGGGGACTACGATATAACTATCCCACGCGGTTGAGTCCACAGGCGCAAGCTAGTTATCCAATAGTACCATGGGTTAAGTTACGTAGGTAAACAGTTATTTGGACCTCTTAACCTAATAAGTAAGATTTTTGGTCCCCCGTCCACTAAACCAATATAAAAGTTTGCATTTTTAAATGACAGACCTTGATGAAATTTGATACCTACATATATTTAGATAGCTTAAGTCGTATAACAACCTTTAAGTAGATTAACATTGAACTATGCTTTAATTACCGAGGTTCTCGAAGGGATCGCGGCCCAACCAAGTTCTATGTGGGCGAAATTATATGTATTTACTAACAAAAATGCCATAGTTTTAAACTCTACCAAAAAATATTCTGTACGTTTTCAGTTAGTTTTAGAATCATGGTAATTTTCTAAAACTAGCTGACCTGGTTTCTCTGCCATTAAAGCAGGCCGTTCAATCTGTAGCGAGAAATTCAAAATTTAACAGTAGTGTCTATTTGTTGCGAGATGGAATAACATTTGTAGGTATATGATTCTTTATTTTACTCAAATCAGAGATCTTTTTTAGAGTATTTTGTTATTGTATCTTACATATATGACGGAGGGTTGGTAGGTTGTTCGTCATCGGACATGTCGGAGGCTCGAAATAATACTCTTCACACGTATCACAACAATCAATGTAATTAATGCAGCAATCAAAATTTAAATAAGCCTGATGATTCTCTGGATTCGTGACGATTTGAAGAAGACGTAGTGAGTTCAATGTCAGTGGTGGATCGCACAACCGTTCCTTGCAAAATTTCAAAGTAGAATGCCTGCGTTCGTTCTCCAATCTCATTCGGTCAACTTCATTCTTAAGCACAGACTAGTTTATCAAATAATTCTCTTTAATCTGTGGCCTCACCACTGACATTGACGACACTCAAGCAAGAGTTGCTTGACGTCTTCAGTAGGTGGCGTTAGGATGCATCGCCAGCGCTTCGACACGGCCATCTTGACGCCAAACACGTCCTCGTGTTAGATGTCTGAAACAAGAGTGCTCAGCACAGAAATCGGTTTCCACTCGGCCTACCTGACCCGCAAATTCTAATAGAATTAACAACAAGAATAATATCAGAATCGTTTTATCTACGTAGACTCAATCAAATTAAGTACAATGATAACAACATCGTACAATTCAAGATTCACGTAACGATATAAACAACAATTTACAATCTCTTATAACATAGTTCACAAAAATCTAAATTAGCAGTAATCAGATTTCATTCGAAAGTCAAAAGTCAGTGTCATTCGCCAGGGTTGAAACCCAGTATGCAGCTCTACTCTAAATCATTGTCATCAAATAACTCATCGGGCTACTTCCACCCGGTTCCCGGCTCACTTAAGACATCGGGCTTCTTCCACCTAGTTCCCGGCTCACTTAAGACATCGGGCTACTTTCACCTGGTTCCCGGCTCACTTAAGACATCGGGTTACCTCAATTCATAGTATGATAAAATCATCCACGACCCGGCTCACTCAAGACATCGGGCTACAACAATAATCACCACAACATCACATTGCCTCCATCCGGCAATCCCTACAACGACAGTCTACACCTGCACGCCATTCGCACGCCACTGGACCGTCAGTGGCCGAACTGCGACGAGATTTGAACCCGATTTTACGCCTACGCCTACGAATGGCTGAGAAGGTGCAGCTATCTGAGTGACTTGCATACTAAATTATCACAACTCATGGCAAGTCTAAGCCTCATGTTCTGGCGTTTCGTCAATGTTAATGGAGTCAGAGTAGTTTTTGTCAATATTATCGCTGTCTGGCATCTTACGTAAACGGTCATGCGCGTATTTGTACGATCGATTTGAATTGAGAGCTTTAAGTACGTAACGGTCACCATCGAGTACCTCGATTACTTTAAATGGACCTCGAAACTTGGAGTCGAGCTTTGTTTGATTACGCTCCTCATTTTGTAACAAGACAAAGTCTCCTACGGCAAAGGGTTTTATTTTAGCTTTGCTAGAATCAAACCGCACCTTATCAATCGCAGAAGCTGTCTCCATATTTTTAATCGCCTCTGATCTGACCTGCTCGATGTCAATTTCTAGTTCGTGGCTATCGGATTGCAAAACATCTAAAGGTCGTGCAACCTTCCCAATGAGTAACTCTAGCGGACTGGCCTTTGTAACTCGATTCATGGTACAATTGAGAGCTAACTGCACATCAGGCAAAGCGTCTTGCCACGATCGGTTACTTGTTTCTACGGCGGTGAGCATGTTTTTCAGAGTACTCATAACGCATCAAAATGTGTAACAATTGAGCTCTCTGTTCAGAAGGAACGTCTGTGTCTATTATATCAAAATAAATTCTGTCATTAACAATGTCACACGTAGAAACTACTTTAACTTTCTCGAATTGCAATTTTTGTGATGTCATATTGACCGCTAACCCAAGTGCCAGAACTTCTCGCCCAATCATAATGTCGTATTGCAAGTTTTAGTCAGGTAAAACATGCAGAAGAATTTCGAAAGTTATCCCGTCAATTTCAACCGTCGTCAAAATCTGAGTAGTCGAGCTAACACTAGACCGTCCGATACCAGTCATCCGCACGTGGTTGCATAGTCGTTTACCATGAAATCTATTTGCAACAGATTCCTTGATTAATGAACATTCCGCGCCTGAGTCATAGTTACACGCATAACACTCACCAACATGACGCAAAGAACCAGCTGGTGTCTGTACGTTGCAGACGTCCACACGCTTTTATTTAGCCGGATCAGTTGCAGATTTGCTGCCCGCCTCGTGGTTGCTCTTCTCCGGACAGTTGGACGCATAGTGCCCCTGACGATTGCACCGAAAACATGTGATCCAATCAGCTCGTCCTGTTGGCTGGCTTCCCGTGTTGTTGCTGTTGTTCACTGATTTTGGCTTCATAATATCTCTGTTGACGCGGCAGTGTATTGACTTGTGTCCCAGTCTCCCACAGTTGAAACATTTCATGGCAGTATGTGGTACATTCAGTCGAGATTTTTTCATCTCTGGGCCCTCTCGCTCGTCGTTAGGTGTAGTAGAGCCCCTCTTAAGAAATGAAACAGCCTTAAGTTCCCTCTGTAGTTCGTTGCGGGTTTGAACATCCGTTGTAAGACAAAGACGTTGAACTCGTGGTTCGATCTTCGCGACATGCGATAAGACTGTAGCAATAGCAATCTGTTCTGTGGTAAGACCGTTCCATCTAGACATCAAGGACGTCATAAGTGTAGCAGCATATGCGGCCAAACATTCATTCTCCTTCGGCTTCTTAGTGTTTAAATTAACCAGAAAGGCAGCTGTAGTCTCTCGACAGTCATACCTTGATAGAAAAAGGTCCTTGAATTCACTCCATTTCATACCGGGATAGGATACCGACGACAACCAGTTTGATGCTTCTCCTTTCAGTGCTCGGCTTAAGGCAATCATAAGCGAAGCTCCTTGCTGATGTTGATCAGGTACACACATGTCCGCAGTTGCCAACCACGCCCGTGCATCAACGTCCCGATTTTCCGGGTCGAAGTCAGGAAAACGTGTCATGTTGCCACTCGAAGATGTCGATGGTTGCATAGCTTGTATAAGCGCCATAAAATTATGGTTCTGCTGTTCCAATAATTTCCTTCGTTTTCATCCGTGTTCAAAACGTTGCTCGCTCCATGTGGGCCGTTTGAGTGAGATCCCACTTCTGATGACGGAGGGTTGGTAGGTTGTTCGTCATCGGACATGTCGGAGGCTCGAAATAATACTCTTCACACGTATCACAACAATCAATGTAATTAATGCAGCAATCAAAATTTAAATAAGCCTGATGATTCTCTGGATTCGTGACGATTTGAAGAAGACGTAGTGAGTTCAATGTCAGTGGTAGAACGCACAACCGTTCCTTGCAAAATTTCAAAGTAGAATGCCTGCGTTCGTTCTCCAATCTCATTCGGTCAACTTCATTCTTAAGCACAGACTAGTTTATCAAATAATTCTCTTTAATCTGTGGCCTCACCACTGACATTGACGACACTCAAGCAAGAGTTGCTTGACGTCTTCAGTAGGTGGCGTTAGGATGCATCGCCAGCGCTTCGACATATATGTATCTGATTTCATATATTTCTCTACTAATCTGCAAAAACAGTTTTATATATTTGTAAGTTATGATGCCAAAATACTTTAGGGTATAATTTCCGATTTGTGCAATTTAAAAACAATACACGTACTAAAGTTATCCGATCTAGCAACATACATTAAATTTTGAATTCCCCGATATAACAAATTGAACGGTCCAGTGCAGCTCAAGCAAGTACCATGCAAATTCTATTTTTGTCAGAAGGCGCAGCAATATTTTTTCTAAAACCTTCATTGTAATTTGGGTAATGTTATGGGACACTGGCAATTCTGCAATATAATTTACCATCATTTTTTTTAACAATGCAATTTAACCTCATTTTCCTTTATAAGGTAAGTAACTAACTCATGTGATCATTAGGAAGTAATGAGTGTTGGCTATCGTTCTAGGCCCCCGGTTCAAAAACCACACAATCAGTTACTATGATCAATTCAATAGATAGATGCATTATTGTTCTACTAAAATGTACCTAACCACAATGAAATTAAAAAAAATTAAACCTCCAATTCTTAAATCTCTCTAAATGAACTAACAAGATGTTTCACTAATTCGAAAGCAAACTGAGTGCGATACAATACTGGATTAACAACTCAGTTCGTTCCCAGGGTGAAAATTGTTTTTTTTTTTACAAAATTACAAATTTACGAGGGGAAAAATTATAGCCATGTGCAGTGCGGGACCCCCCCATGACTGCGTGATTTTAAACAAAAATTAGTAATTTTGTAATGTGATCCACAGAGCATTGGTTATTGCAAAAATCAAATTATTCAAATTGCCTTTTTTTTTCGGAATAATAACTGGCTTTCAAAAGCAGCTGCGGGAACATACCGTTAGGTGGTGAGCATGTGTGGGGCATGTTTAACAGCGTGTATAGGTTACCTCCTGTTCTCGCGGTCGTAGAGGAAGTTGCTCGGCTTCACGTCCCGATGGATGACGCCGAACGAGTGCACGTGCCGCAGCGCCGTCAGCAGCGCCACCATGTACCGACGGACCTCCTCCGCGTCCATCTCTGCCACGTACTCCTGCAACACGTACTCGTATGTTACAATACAACATGGCTTCTTCACATTACAACTAAAAGATTTTTTTGTATTTTGTATAAAGTTTAAAAGTTTAAAGGCACCCGTGGTGTGCCGGGTTAGAATTGCACCTCCCCATATCATCCCGTGGGTGTCGTAAGAGGCGACTAAGGGAAAATACTGGAAGGTGGGCAGCAGCGCCTTCTAAAGAACTGCCAACTTACACTGCGATCCCCAAGACGCCTGCCAAGCGTGGGGATTATAGCAAATACCCCCTTAATAGGGGAGGCTGTGTTCAGCAGTGGACGATCCGCCTGTTACAGTATAAAGCTTATTGTGCAACGTATCGCATATCAATTCATTCAGTATTTTTTATACCCTTCTAAAATGAAATTTTATACATAACACTAAATTACATCAAGTGTTTTATAAATTTGTAATATAAATATTAAAGGTTAACTTTTAAACTTAACAATATCTTGGCTGTCTGACTGCATAGTTTATAGTATATACTAGCGGCCCGCACCGGCGTCGCACCGGTAATTACGACTATAAATTGAGATGCAATCATCCTATCTTTCAATTTTAATCTAATTGCACACGGTGTGCAAATCAAATTTAAAATTGGTTCAGTAGTTTAGGATTCCATCTCGGACAAACAATGTGACATGTAATTTTTATACATAAAGATTATATTATTCTTCTTGATTAGATAATGTTCTAAGAACACTTAGAGCACAGCATTTTATCTAACAATCATACTCATCTGAAAACCTGCTGAGAAGAACCCCCTTTCAAATTTATAGCTCGTAAGAGTAATTTATTGTAACATAAATAACCTATGGTGCCTAAGGCCCCTAACTAGTGTGTGTGTGTGTGTGTGTGTTGACAGTGATGACTTATGGCACTGAGACGTGATCCTTATGATCAAGCTCAGAGTCGCTCAACGAGCTATGGAGAGAGCTTAGCTCGACGAACTGATAACCGTTGGGGAAGAAAGGTTTTCGAGTGGTTGCCACAATACAAAGGCGTAGAGTTGGTAGACCCCCACTCGGTGGACTAACGACATCGTGAAAGTCGCTGGTAGCCAATGGTTACAAGCGGCTAATAGCCATTCTTTGTGGTGCTCTATGGGGGAGGCATTTGTTAAACAGTGGACGTCTTCCGGCTGATGATGATGAACTAACCTAACCTAAAAAAATTTTTTTATTTCTTTGTACAAATGCTTTTTTTGTAAAATTGATTAAGATACTTCAACTTTTATTTATTCAGAACCAGCAGATGTGACTGATGTTGAGGGGATACAAAAACTGATCACTGACTGTTATGAAACTGATCAAAAACTGTCAAATCTTTCTCAGAGTTGAATCATGCTACATTTCATCTTATCATATTTGGTAAAATTTGGAATGAATCTTATATCCTGTAGTTGGGTCTTTTTAAATATGTAATCATGAAGGCAATAAAATGATTTAAATAATCCTTGTTATATTCATTGACAACATATACTAGACGCGACATCTCAAACAAGGATAGACAACCGGTGCAAATATGCTGGCCGGCATACTCTCCTCCACACGTAGATGGGCACTCGTAAAAATTACACGCGCTTTACGTTATTGTGTATTATCAATGTGTATTTTGAATACACAATTGATATCAAGTAGAAAATCTGTCGCCAAACAACTAACGGTGCGTTCCGGCAGCTGTCCTTGAGAGCCAGTAATTCTAGGTTAGCCTGAACAACATCTTCGACCACATCATCTCTTACCATCAGGTGAGATAGTGGTTAAAGGCTAACTTAACGAGTATAAAAAAAAAATTCGAACGTAAAGCGCGTGTAATATCTACGAGTGCCCAACAGCGAGTGGGGGAGAGTATGCCGGCCAGCATACTTGCACTGGTCGACTATCCTCGTTTGAGATGTCGCGTCTAGTATATATAGGTCAATGGTTATAGTCAAAGAAAATGACAATAACCATGTAGGTACGCAATTGAAATTTACTAACGACACTTTATCTTTTTTCTTTTTAATGGTATTGTGACGGAATATGCTCGAGGCTCACCTGATGTTAAGCGGACTAGCTTCCACCTATTACATATGCATTCCAACACAAGTGACGAATCAAGGGATATTGTGGTCTCAAGTCTCATCTGGCTCTCAAGGACTTCTGCCAGAACACATGCACCTAACAAAATTCTTGAGGGTGGTAGGTAGCCAGAAGAGCATTCGCATAATGCCCTTCCACCATGCGGTGAAGCTCAAGCCGGCGGGCGGCGGTGAGGGTCGAACCGTGGACCTGAGGCGCGGCATTCCGCCATTACCTATGTCGGCCTTAACGCTTGGCCATCATTGCATTTTACTTACCTATGTCGATTCCAATTTGGTTGTACATTAATATTCCCATCGAGATACATTGCTTTTAAATTATATGTCAAATTCGAGCAATTCGAGCCATATATGAAATGGATCCTATGGAATCTCTAAGGGATCTTTTTAAAGAAATTGATATATTAACTTTACCGAGTCTGTATATATTTGAAAATATTATGTATGTTCGGAAAAATTTGAGTAAATTTAAATTAAACAGTGACAACCACGATTACAACACTAGGAACAAATATAAATTAACGGTACCGTGTTTTAGACTAGCAAAGACAAATAAAAAGTCCTTTTTAGGTAATTGTGTGCGGTTTTATAATAAAATTCCCGAACATATTACAATGCTCACAGAAGGAAAATTCAAATTACACATGAAAAACATTTTGATTAAGAAATCCTACTACACAGTTTGTGATTACTTAAACGACAAAAATGCTTGGAAAATTCCACCTCTGCCAAGCCATCACCTGTCTCCTACGTAATTTAAACAAATATTGTAATAATTGTATTACATTGTTTATAACAAATTGTAAACAGACGTTTAAAAGAATGGCCCCGAGTTTCTTGCCCGTTCTTCTCGCAGTGGCTCTATAAATTTTTTTGCTGAACGTGGCAGTACAATGTAGAATATTTCAATATTAAAGTTTGTAATTGACCTTCATAAGAGCGTCGTAGACGCCTAAATTGAATAAATGATTTTGAATTTGAATTTGAAAATAATAGCAAAACTACTGCTGTATTTCGATCGAAAATTGTAACTACTAAGATTATGTGTACCTGAGATAAAAATGGTACTTACAGAAAACTTTCTGTGAGGTATGTACGGCATTATAAAAACTATTGTGTCCAAATTGCGAAGGCACAGATCCACACCAATCACATGATTTTTGCCTCTGAAAAAACAAATTATCACTTACAAGACTTACCAAAGTGTCAGCAATCAGAATGACACAGTAAAATTATTGAGCCAAAGCAGTAGTTTGAATCGACCATGCCCTTGAATTCAATGCAAAATGATGATCAGAGCACTAGGGTTATTTAATTACTAACAGTATCAATACTTTGTTGTAAGTACCTAATCTCTCATTTTTAAAGCAATAGTAATAATGGGGGGTAATGATTTTTGAATTTATGCGTGTATGTGTATATCAAGTTCTTAGGCATGCTAGCCTAAGTGATATAATATTTTTTTTACCTATTATGACTTGTATTCGAATTTGTATTAATTGTGGAAGTGACATTGCCTCCTTTTTACATTACTTCTGTGCTTCTCCTCTACTGAGGTTCTGTTATTTTTTTTACTTTTTAACATAGCACTTAAAAAACGTTAGCAAAAAAAAGGGCAAAGCGTATCAGCAGTAACAAAATCTCTACGGGATTATTTACTCACGCAAATACGAGTGAGTTAGATATCTCCGACTTTACTTTCGACAAACAATCTGGTGCTCTTTCCAAAGAGTGTTCGGTATGCTTGCTTTATGTAATTGTTTTGTAAAAAATAGTATATTATGAAACTTTTAACACATAAAGATACCTAATAGTCCTGTGCGAGTTCTATCTAACGTCGTGACTTATATTATTTTAAATACGAAAGTGCATTTCTCTCGCCACTCCGTCGTTATAATAATATCTTAACCAACTTTTTTATGCCACCCTTCAAATACTTAATGACCATCGAAAGAGAGCATCAAAAATTTGGTTAACGTTTATGTGGAGATTACGCGTAATTACGCGTAACTCCTTTTTGTAGACGGTAAAAAATAAACATTGTTCACAAATAATTTCGACAATCACGTACGTATGTACGTGATATGTATAATAATTTCTTAGCAAGAGTCAAATGTTTTATTTGTTTTGTTATAAATATTTATAATATTTATTTATGGTTTTGTTTCTGTTATTTATTATATTGTTATTTTATGTCATACGCATTCGTGATGTTGGTCGGGAGTGCCGTCTGAAAACCAGTGCTTAGCAGAGAGGTGAAATACTTAGAGTAGTTATATCCGAACACCACTGCTCTAAAAGCTTACTAGAATTTACCTATATACATACCTACGCACATGTATATGCAGTTTGTAATGACAAGGAAAGAACGTTCAAATATTATGCGTCATATATGTTGTTAGAAAGAGATAAATAAGCAATTCGTGTAACCACCGAACCGCCACGAGACGTTCCGATCACCATTATGCTGCGATCTCTTTCACTCTCCCACACCAAACGATACACATATCTCGCTCATCCATTTCATTGAGATTCGTTCCTAAGATAAAACAAAATAACGATATTTTCTATTTCAACAATAAAAGCAATAATTACGCGTGAAATGAAAAGTTTTCTTATCTCTCACAGTGCCTGTATAATTGGTGCAGAGTCTAAAGACACAAGGAAGGTGTAATTGTCCACAGATTATTCCGAAAAAACACGATTAGCGGCGATGTATTCACCGGACGCTCGGAAGTGCTAGACTGGTAGTGACTCAGGCAATTACCCTGAATTCGTCTAGTAAATATGGAGGGCATACAACTGATCTACAGGTAAAAAAATCTTAGGTGCTTAGGGTCATTTTTGAACCTGGCACATGCTGAGACGGGACTCGTTCCTAGCATCATGTATTATTAGTTGTATAATTAGCTATATTTATTTAATTGTAGTGTTGTGTAATGCTGGAATAAACTTCATTTCATTTATGCTCCGACAGCTGTTCTTGACCCAGTTCCTATCCTAGTAAGCCTAAATCCTCAGATACAGTATACACTATCACTTACTAACCTCATAGATGGTGATCTACGGGCTCAACCAGCTGTGGGCTGAGTTGTCCATTGAACTATAAAATTATATATCAGTATGATTAATGTTGATTCTCTTTGTTTTCTCAGTAGTATGTTTATACTTTTTATTGTAAAAGTGTGAGTGAATTTGTGCTGATCAGCTGACTATTTTGACAAAACGGATCATTCTGTTCAAAAGGACATTCAGTCTAATTATACATTATAACATAATTGGATTCAGCCACACAAACTATACAGACCAAATAGTAATATTAACAAATTTGATATGTGAAATTATAAACATTCAATGTATACAAACCCCATGTCTTGCAGACATCTTAGCTCATGCTCCACACGGGCGGGGTGCGCCGTGGGTACAAGATGCTTGATGGCAAACCACCTCTTCTCAGAACTAGGCAGAGCAGCATGCTGTCGCAGCGAGCCCAGGTACACTGAACTGAAGGTGCCCTCTCCAATTTTACGGTGTACCTCAAATATTTTATCCAGCTTGGGGAGTTTATACAGCAGTTCACTGATATGGTTTCCTGAAATAGCGCAAGGTCATATTATGCTAGCTAGGGACCACAATATAGCATAGTAGAAAGAGGGAAGTAAGTTATCTTCATACAAACGCACCGCGCGCGGCTTTAAGTGTGCGCCATAGTATCTTCGCGTTCTTATGCGTCGCCGCACGCACACCCTAAGAAAATCTCGACCCGTTTCTCAGTGCGCCAGTCGGGGCTAACACCGCACAAGGCAACGGATCACAAAAATTTGGATAATGATGCTACTCAAATCACTAACGTTCCACCTGTGATCAATATTAACCAACCAGAAGTGTTTTGCGTGATATTAGTCGTTCAGACTATGTCGAATATAATATTCCCGAAAAAAATGCTTCTTTTCACGTATTATTAAATGGAGCCTTATTGAAAAAATGCATGGATCGTCACGAGGATTGTGAACTATGTAAATCGTATTTAAGTGCTTATCAGCAAGTTAGCAATTAAGTGCAGAATCTAGGTATCTTTACTACAAAATTTATTCCACAGACCAGATTTTGTTAGTTGTTCTACCTGATGATTTTGTAGAAAATATTAAGTGAATCGAACAGATATTCAAAAACACATTTAAAAATGATCAATGAACTGCAAAATTGATATTATGAACAAATAAGAGATATAGAGTTTTCACCACCCTGCCATGCTTTTCGAAATTACATAAGGATGCAGTTTTATAACACATTCAAGTTTAATAACAAGGCATTTCAGAACAGCTGAAACCGAAGAAAGTATTTTGCTGTAGCTTATTTATAATTTTGTAATAAATGTGTGATTCAAAAGATGTTTTTATATTATTTTATGTTTGTGTTAATAAAATGAATATTGTCTTTTATGTGCAAAAATAATGCATTTTATCTCTATAAATATAAAAATCAATTGCTGTTTGTTTGTCTCGCTAAAACTGGAGAATGGCTGAGCCCACAGAAAAGAGAAAGCAATAGAAAGGTGAAGGGGGCGTGCCTCGCGAGCCTACCATACTCCTAAACAGGAGTATTTACGTCAACGGACTATAATGCTATTGACAGTCTACCCGCGGTTAACGCGCCGCATGCATCTCCGTAAATGTATATGAAAATGCCGCGATGTGCTGTTATAAATTGCAGATTCAATATCGATGTCACAAACGTAAAGAAAGCAGGAATATCCTATCACCGAAAAACATAATAAATTGTCCCTAAATGTTTTATATTTCGCTGATGAACAAAGTCGGTGCAATCTGACATATAGTGATTGATGATTTTTTTTATCGACAAAATGTTGTCGATAAATTGTTAGTCACTAAATGTCACCTCATTCCAATATATCTAATTTGGAGCTTTCTAGTTAGACCTACAAAAGCAATAATCTGTTCCTCTGCTTTTTGTGCATGTAGAACTTTTATCAGGACGTAAAAATACACGTGTAGATCAGAAGGTTAACATCAATTAAATTAACAAATTATCCAAATATTTTCAAGAACAGACAATTTTTCAAGGTTAGGATTTCAACTTAAACTCTTGTTTGGTGGCTCCTTTGGGCACCACCACAATTTCGCCAATGTCACGGAGTTAGATAGACCATCAAACAAAGGAGATTGTTTAGTTTTTAAATGTGTGATTCAAAAGATGTTTTTATATTATTTTATGTTTGTGTTAATAAAATGAATATTGTCTTTTATGTGCAAAAATAATGCATTTTATCTCTATAAATATAAAAATCAATTGCTGTTTGTTTGTCTCGCTAAAACTGGAGAATGGCTGAGCCCACAGAAAAGAGAAAGCAATAGAAAGGTGAAGGGGGCGTGCCTCGCGAGCCTACCATACTCCTAAACAGGAGTATTTACGTCAACGGACTATAATGCTATTGACAGTCTACCCGCGGTTAACGCGCCGCATGCATCTCCGTAAATGTATATGAAAATGCCGCGATGTGCTGTTATAAATTGCAGATTCAATATCGATGTCACAAACGTAAAGAAAGCAGGAATATCCTATCACCGAAAAACATAATAAATTGTCCCTAAATGTTTTATATTTCGCTGATGAACAAAGTCGGTGCAATCTGACATATAGTGATTGATGATTTTTTTTATCGACAAAATGTTGTCGATAAATTGTTAGTCACTAAATGTCACCTCATTCCAATATATCTAATTTGGAGCTTTCTAGTTAGACCTACAAAAGCAATAATCTGTTCCTCTGCTTTTTGTGCATGTAGAACTTTTATCAGGACGTAAAAATACACGTGTAGATCAGAAGGTTAACATCAATTAAATTAACAAATTATCCAAATATTTTCAAGAACAGACAATTTTTCAAGGTTAGGATTTCAACTTAAACTCTTGTTTGGTGGCTCCTTTGGGCACCACCACAATTTCGCCAATGTCACGGAGTTAGATAGACCATCAAACAAAGGAGATTGTTTAGTTTTAATGAGTTATGTCCGGTGAGAACTGGCCAAGGCAAAATTGGTGCTGAAACATAAGATGTTAGTTCTTCTGTCTACTGGACGAACACAAATATACACACACACAAATTTATTATATAGAAGGGAAATTTAGAACACCTGGGAACATTTTTTGGGTAAGTCATATAATATGTAGAGAGAAGAGTTTATTTTGGGACAACAGAAGAATATGTGATTCACATTTCCTTCGTCCAAACCACATTCACAGAGGGAGTTATCCCTATTTAGTTATCAAGTTTGGCCAGGAAGACTGGGTTATAGGAATGGTTTAGACGCAGACGGCATATTGTAGAGGTTGTCACGTTAGCAGCGTTTTGGAATTTTGAGAACCAGAGTTTATTGGGAATCTCAGGTTGAATGTTACCATAGAATTTACTTTTAAATATTCTATAAATTTGCCATTTCTGGTTCCAAGGTTTTTTAAATATGGTTTTAAAGTCGAACAGATATCTAGCGAGAAAAGTTGGGAAAATGTCCTTGAGAGTCTGTATGAATGGCATTTGTAGCACAGAAGTCATCTGATTCGTGGCCCACTATACCGGCGTGACCATAAATCCAGGCTAGGATAACATTTATGGCGTGAGAGCTACATTGGAAAAGGGCATTTTATATTATTTTTTAAATTGGTAACCTAGATTTGGACCGAAATGGGTTTGCAAAAATAGATTGGAGGCAGCTTTTGGAGTCTGAAAATATGATGGTTTTGTTCAGATTGTGTGATATATAGATCATCTTAAGTAAATAAGTTACGACAACTGAAAACTATCTATTCGTTATGTAATCCTAGAATATCCTAAAACTTGTTAATATTTGACATTTTTAATAACCGCCACACTAAAATCATGTTTTATCTGTGTTCATTCTGGACTAGCCAATGACGAACCATCCTGTCCAAGTTCGGATTGACTGATACGTTGTGGCAGCAACTCCTGATTGGTTGTGGTAAATATAGCGGGAAGTTTCATGAAGAGGCGACAGACATTTGGCGCCAGTCATTGCTATAAAACCAATGTCTCACCTTACTGGGCCTATCCCTGTCTTGATTCTTCACAAGTGACTTCCGCATCGAGACCTATTGCTGATTAAGTGTTCTAGTATTGATTTATTTAGTGTAACAAAACTACTGTTCACGTGTTGTGTATGGGTTTAAGTTTGTTGGCTTTGTTCTTTCTAAATAGTTTCCTCATTTGATTGTATCGTTGCGAAAGGCGATATATAAACTTATACAGAATTAATCCATGTGAATCTAATGTATTATGTTTATTAAAGTGCTCAATGTGTTCCTATAAATGTTGTATCTCTGAGGTTACCTTATGATTCCCTTTTCGTAGAAAATCTAGTAAGATATGTAGTTAATTACTAACTCAACTAATAGTACCTTATTACATGGCAAACATCTTATAAGTTATTGAGCCTATATATTTTTGCATAAAATCTTGGCAAATCTCACAAACTCATCTGCAATTTACCTCTTGTTATATATACCACGACTTCGACCTTGACCTCGCCTTTTATTTTTATGAACACCTATCTGTGCCTATCTCTAATACCACCCTTTACGCGATTGTCATATGTTTGTAATAATTTTACTACAAATAAGCAAGCCTGTAACAGCTGTACTTCGCAGTAATAGCTTTATTTTATTTTAATCGTCTTCTTCTTATTCAGCATCTTCACTGCTGAAGGTCGTGTCTAGGTCTGAAGTAGTGTTAATCGCTCGATGTACTATGCTCTTCCACATGCTTCTGTTTTCAGCGGTCTTTTAAGCTTTTGGTATAGACATACTGGTGAGCTATATGGTTCAGTCAAGACGCTTACTTGCCTGTCATTACTACATATTCAAATGATTATATAAATCCGCATAAAAACTTATTATAGCACAAATGCACAGCACATCAACGCATCACCTATAAATCGTTTTAGGTCACAGGAAAAGTTTATCGATAAAATGTACTACATCACTGGCTAGAATACCACTTTTTGTACCGAATAAATAAATAAAATAAGATCAAATTTTACTAGCTATCCCAATAATTATTTTCTCGTAACCTTATTTTGTGCAGTTGTTTGTGAACTATTTTTCAATTGTCTTTTCCCAGATTTTACCAAGGAACGATTTTAAAATTGAAATTATAATTGACTGAGCTGAGACTGCACAATTACTGTACATATATTGTCAACTGGCAACTTTCATTACCATATATCTGTCTCTCTCACTGAAAGGGATAGCTTGACAAAGTTCACAAGAAATTCAAACTTACCACTCTTTAGATAAGGTGTATTTTCAACTGTCATAAATTGGCTTATGAAACGTTTCAGTTGGGTAAAAATGGGACTAATCAGGGAATCGAATTGTTTGTAGTGAACAATAAAGATGTAATGTCACGTATCATTTACATGTGTTGAACTGGCTACGCTCGTTTTCTAAGGAAACTGACATGGCTGCCACTCTAAATAGTATTTTATACCTCTATGGCTGAGCCGATTTAGCTGATTTTGGTTTTGAAATGTTTGTCGTAATCCAGGAAAGGTTTAAACCATGAGAAAATGTGGAAAAATTAAGTAGACAGTAAAATTTTCCCATATAAACAGTTCTACCTATACGTTCCTGTCAAACATTTGATGTCCGTCCGTTAGGATAGGTGATACGAAATACACCCGGTCATCTAGTGCCTATTAAAAAAAACTGACTAGTATATACTAAGCAAATAATTTAAACAAGCTCTTAGTCTATAACACTCTTTTTCTCATCGTGAAAGGTTTCATCATCGTTTAGGTAAAACCGACCTCACTAACCCTGAAACCAGACAACACAAGTAAAACATACAACTTTCCGGCCTTTTCCAATTTCAAGTCACTGAATTAAAAATATAAAAATTTAGCTAAAAGTGACAACCCTGCACATGCAAGCATGGTAGGTAATTATATTGTAGATTGGACTGGAGATAGCCTACTTCCTCACTCTTTCTACTATGCACATAGTATACATGTACACCCAATAAGTCTTCTTCTTCTTCTTCCTTCGGCGCTACAACCCTTTGTGGGTCTTGGCCTCCTCTACCAGCTTCCACCACTTTGCTCTGTCCTTGGCTGTCCTCCGCCATGCTGTGAGTTTGTCCATTCTACTCAGGTCTTCTTCCACACAGTTAATCCAGCTCTTTCTTGGTCTGCCCAGTGGTTGTGACTGTTGTGGAGTCCAATTTGAGAGAATTTTTATAGCTCTGCTGTCTTCCATTCTCACCAAATGTCCTGCCCATCTCAATCTTTGTGCTTTAATCCACCGAACTATAGTTTCGCTCTTGATTAGCTGATCCAGCTCATGGTTCATTCTCATGCGATAGTCGCCATCTTCATCCCTCAGTGGCCCAAAGATTTTCCGTAGGACTTTTCTTTCAAACACGCTCAGTTTCTGCTCATCCTTTTGGGTTAGTGTCCAGGTTTCACACGCGTAAGTTACCACTGGGCGTATTATTGTTCTGTAGATGGCCATTTTTGATTTGGAAGTGAGAAGCTTGCTACTCAACATTTGCTTGCACGCATAGTAGCACTTGTTGCCGGCGGTGATTCTGGCTTTAATTTCCTCTTGCACACCCAATAAGTAACATTATATATAGTAACATATTCTTGGGTTATACCAATTAGGATTTTAGCACAAACATAATAAGAGTTTTAATATTTTACTTAATTCTCATGGTGCTTCATTTAGAGCTGAGTCCCAGGCACCCACAATGTGGTCATTTCAAAACAGTTGTGTTACATCTACTGAGCAAGTTTACTGTGTATTTCTGTGGAGCAGCATGACTTGAGTGGTTTTCAGAATAAGAAGCCAATAGTCAGGGAATTACAGTTAATTACGTAGCTTAGTTACTTTATGGTTAATCCATTTCAATTCAATCTCCTTATTTTTATATATAGAAATATAAACAAAGTGAGAGCTGACTTAGTCTGCATTATTACTGACTATTTTTTATTTGCCGACTAGCTGCCTACTACATATATATGTTATTTACTCATTCAAAATTATTTTTACTAATTTTCATGCTAATCTTACTTATTCTTAGGTATGTATTTGCTAATTATTTTTAAAAGTTTCAACATTTGTTTTGCTTTTAACCAACTTCCAAACAGGAAGAGGATTTAGAGGCTATTAAGGAGTTGGAATTATTCTTCTTTTCATAATTCTGTAGTAGGTGTCTCACAGGGTCAGAACCCAACAAACCCAACACATCCCTGGTGGGTGCCAGATTAAAATGTCCCCCATTTCTACCTGTGGGTGTCGTAAGACGCGACTAAATGTAAAATACTGAAAAGTAGACAGCACCACCTTCTGAGGAACTGATATCTTACACTGAGATTCCTAAGACGCCTGCCAAGCGTGGGGATTACGGCAAACCGCTCTATATGGGGGAGGCTGTGTTCAGCAGTGGACATTCCGGCTGATACCTACCCAACACATTATGCAAACAAAGGAAGCAAGATCCTACTTATACTTAACCTATAATATCTGCCATGTTTAGCAATTCAACACGAAGTCAAAAACGAACAATAAAAAACGCATAAGCGGTTTTTATATGAATAATGAATAGTACGAATAAAAACCTTACTTTCAACGTCGTCTTTGGAGTCGGACGACTGTTCTTCGTTCTTCTTTTTGAGAATTTCGTTAAGACCATATTTCCGTGTCTGCAAAATTTCTTTCTGCACTTTAACTTCAATTCCTCGTATCCTAGACATTGCTCACCCCCTTATTCATAATTCATATGTGTTCATGCGCTATTTACGAAAAACTAAAAATTAAAACAAAACAAAAACAAAAAAGGAAAACAGGAAAATGAAAAAAACGAGCAGACCCAACTGTGGGATCAATATCTAATCTATGTATGAAAATTGAAAACCATAGATCAGATATAATACAAATATTGCTGCTCATTGGAAAACTCTATCAACCGCATGGAAGTATTAAGTACTACGTACAACAGGAATGAGCTCTATCTGAGCATCATGCAGCTAAAATAAAGAAAATAAAACTTTAAGCTAAGGTCGTAAGAGTCTTGTTGCACGCAAAATAAAAATGAAGCCGAGTGAGAAGGCTACCACTGAACCCTGTGTCCCGTTCTAACAGTGACTTTTTGTTGCCACAGTTAAGTTGATTTCAATCCTTTCGTTGTTTGTAGAAAAAAATGCGATTAATGTATTTTAATGTAGTAAAAACATTTTCTTTCATAAATGTTTCTATATATATAGATACTAATTTATTACCTACATGTTAAAGCAATATTATTTGTTTCTACATGTAAAGCCTTACTAACGCAAACATTTTGCGATTGACGTATAGGTTTTCTTTTATTTGTATGAAATACTGACACCTGACCTGACAACCCCACATGAAATCGTTGACTAGACATTAATAGCGGTGTGTTTTTTGATAACATGATATATTTGAATAATTTTAATAAAAATGAGGAGAATTTGTGTCGTGGAGACTTGTGGAAGCAAGTATTATCCTGATTATGGTTTATCTTTTCACAGGTAATAGTTTTAAACATAATTTGTTAGTCTCACGGTGACCATGCATGACTATCTAATCCTTTTTTATTTAATTGTCATGAGGAAAATGCAATTACGCATACACACCCGCCAGGGAGCAGGTGGTTATGTCGGACTCAGGATCAATAGGGACCCCACTATCCACTAAAAACCTCATGGTGTTCCGTCGTCATCGACTGGTGGCAGGGGCCACGGAGTCACTTGCGCTCTCATCCGCAGCCCCCATCGACGTCGCTGCCCGCTTAAGCCATGACATCGATACGATGTTATGATATTAGTTTTAGTATGTTGTTACATCGATGTTAGAACTTAGAATCGACATTTTGCCGGACTGATGATTATCGGTCGATCAATCCAAACACCATAGTTTACAAATGGATACTGAGCAAATAATGTGGTAATCTGTGATATCCCGTCTGTGCTTCCTACTCTTTGCCATTGGTCATCAGTATTGGATTTCGTAGTATAATTATACTATATATACCATTATTTCATGGTGTGTAGTGTGTAATAAAGTAATTTCACTATACCAGGCGAAAATACCATAATTTTATATTAAGGTTGAACGGCTTGTGTTTGTTTAATGAAGGAGTTTCTATATATTTTATATCAATCTTTTTATTCAGTTAAATTGTGTCTAATGCTCCAACCTTACGTAGTACTTTGTCGGCAAACTAGATGGCGCCATAGGTAAAATTAACCATCGCAAGCGTTTGTAACAAGATTCTTATGATGTATTTTGATGAATATATACTTTTTAACTTTTTCACTGGGAATAATTGTGACTATTATTTGCTCCTGACCTCTTATGAGTAGTAATTTCTACATTGTCCTTCGAGCCGGATCTCAAAAAAAAATCTCCAAAAGATCGGCTAGCTAAAGAGTCTTACTTGCAAACAAGATAAGAAATATTAGAATCACTTGAAGCGCAATGCAAGTTGATTACGTCAAGTAATGCTAAATTATCTAGTGAAGTCACAGACACATTGTTAGAACATAAATACTTTACTGAAGATGTATACGCCGATATGGAGGAGACATATATAAGTTATAAATCTGATATCAAAGAAGTTTTATCCACTTTTCCAACAAAATGCTCTTCAAGCAACAATGTACCAAGTAGTAAAAACGAAGGCAATGTACATTTACCAAAAATCAACATACCGACCTTTTCAGGTCAATATGCTGATTGGCCCAGCTTTAGAGATTTGTATGTATCACTGATTCATAATAACACTTCCATAGACAACGTGCAAAAAATGCATTACCTTAAAGGACATCTCTCTGGAGAGGCAGAGCAACTTTTGAGACATGTGCCTATTACAGGAGATACTTATTTAGAGTCGTGGTCTATTTTAAATGGAAGATACAACAATACAAAATATCTAGCCAATGGTCTACTGAGGCGTTTTATGAATCAGCCTAGCATAGGAACTGAATCATGCAGTGCTATCAAAGAGATGTTAGATACAACTAATGACACGCTCAATGGTTTGAAAAACTTAGGAATTAAGATAGATTCGTGGGATGTTATCATCATCTATATTATTTGTATGAAGTTAGATTCTGAAACGCGAAAATTATGGGAGGCAAAAATGAGCATTAGTGATGAGCTGCCAACCTTATATCAAATGCGGGAATTTCTAGAAGCAAGATTTTGGTCTCTCGAATTTCTCGGTCCTAAAACAAAACCTAAACCAAGTTTTTCAACCCAAAAGCCGAAAGTAATGCATGTATTAGCAACTGGTTCCATCGCCACAGATTCATGTTTATTCTGCAAAAATGGAAGCCATAAATTATGGCAATGTAAAGAATTTAGCAAGGTAGATTATGACGCTCGACACAGGGTTGTCCAAACTAGCGGATTGTGCTTTAACTGCTTAGGTAAAAACCACTCAGCCAATTCTTGTCGGACGTCTACCAAATGTCGCATCTGTAAGCATAACCATCACTCACTTTTACATCCAAAGCCAACGCCAGAATCACGCACTTCCGAACCGTCCAGAAGAGATGTGGCGTTGGAAGTTAAGTCGATCTCGTCAAGAGATCAATTATCCCCGGAAACCGCTGCATCAGTATCTAACGTTACTGCGCATTTTTCGAGGGAAGTCACACCCAGCCAAATTCTTCTGGCCACGGCTCTCGTCAAAACGCAAACTAGAAACGGAGACACACAGCTTCTGCGGGCATTGCTAGACCAGGGCTCGCAGGCGTCCTTCGTTTCAGAATCAGTTGTTCAACTTCTTGGCCTTAAGAAAATAAGAAGTAAGAGTACTATCTCTGGTTTGGGTGGTGACAAGGGTACGTTAGTATCAAAGCACATCGTGGAAATCACAGTGCAATCACGCCACGATCCCACATTCAAAATGGAAGTGCAAGCACATGTTTTAGGCGCTATTACTAGCTTGCTTCCATCTAACAAGATTGAGTCGATAGAGTGGCCTGAGTTGGCTGAGGTTACTTTAGCTGATCCTCAATTCAAAACGCCAAACAAAATAGATATTTTGCTTGGCGCAGATGCATATGGTCAAGTATTGAGAGAAGGATTGCTCAAGGGTCCCAACGGTATATTGATTGCTCAACACACTACTTTGGGATGGGTATCAGGCCCCACACATCAGTACGATGATTATCAATCACCCTCAATACAATCTCATCATAACATAATTATGAGTATGCATGCTCATTTGGATGAAAATAAGCTTCTTAAGAAATTTTGGCAAATAGAATCTGACACCTTCGAAGAAAAAAATCTTACTCAAGAAGAACAAGATTGTGAAGAATTTTACAAGCAGACAACACGAAGAGATGTTTCAGGAAGGTATATTGTGCAACTTCCATTTAATGATGAAAATCCTCAGTGCAAGTACGGAAGTTCTAGAGATATTGCCCTCAAACGATTTCACCTTCTTGAACGACGGTTCAAAAAGGATCCTGAGATGAAGAAAGGGTATACCGAAGTGATGCACGAATACCTGAGCCTTGGTCACATGGAGCGTATAACGAGCAAAGAAGAGAGCTCCAGTTGTGTGTTTTTGCCACACCACGCCGTTATACGCCCTGATAAGATCACGAGCAAGGTTCGTGTTGTGTTCGATGCACCATGCAAGGGAACCAACGGCGTATCTCTAAACGACACACTGAGGGTTGGACCTACCTTACAACAGGATTTGCGCCACATTATAATAAGGTGGCGTACACACCCAATTTGTCTGAGTGCAGACATCGTTAAAATGTACCGCCAGGTGCTCGTATCCCCGAAGGACGCAGACTTCCAGCGTGTGCTTTGGAGAGATGATCCGGAATCTGAAATAGAAGAATTAAGATTATTAAGACTGACCTTCGGCACGGCATCAGCTCCTTACCTCGCTGTGAAGACGTTGCAGCAGCTTGCGATTGATGAGCCCGAAGAACCTGGAACCGGGACATCTGAAAAAATAATAACAGATTATTACGTAGATGACTTATTGACCGGATGTCAAACGGTAGAAGAAGGTATACGAATTTACAAGGACATGACGAGAGTATTACGGAAAGGAGGATTCGAGCTGCAGAAATGGATAACAAATGATAAGGTGTTGGCAGGAATAGTAACAAAGGGAGATGAGAGTCAAGAAGGTAAAGTAGATATAAAAATTCTTGATGAAGTAGTGAAGATACTAAGACTGTCATGGGACAAAGAATCAGATTCCTTTCATTACATTGCGCAGCTTCCTCTTCTACAGGATCCTATAACAAAAAGAAAGGTTATTTCTGACATCTCACGCTTGTTTGATCCTTTAGGCTGGGTAGCACCTTGTGTGATTGTTGCCAAGGTAATGATCCAAAAACTATGGCTAGCAGGCATAGACTGGGATGAAGAATTACCTGAAGATCTACTTCAAGAATGGTTATCCTATCGCTCGGAACTAATCAATGTTCACAACATAACTATACCAAGGTGGATAGGTGCCAAGGAAAATGATACTCACCGGGAGATACATGGCTTTTGTGACGCTTCAATAACTGCATTTGCTGCTGTGGTGTACTTAAGAATAGTAGATGCAGATGGTAGCGTACACGTCAACATTGTAGCGGCAAAAACCAAGGTCGCCCCAACTCTTCAAGTGTCGATACCTCGCCTTGAATTAATGGGTGCTGTCTTAGTGACGAAACTATGCACAGAAGTGGCCAAAGTTTTGAACATCGACAGGGCAAACATTCATGGATGGACTGACTCAACCGTCGTATTATCTTGGCTTAGCAGTCATCCAAGTCGATGGACAACATTCATTGCCAACAGAACGTCGGAAATCTTATCAAGATTAGACAATTCGCAATGGTCACACGTGCAGTCCCTCCAAAATCCAGCAGATATTGCATCCCGTGGTTGAACTCCCTCAGAGCTAGCTCAGAATGATGTGGTTTCGTGGTCCTTCCTGGTTGACAAATACTGAACTGGAGTATAGCAGGCCAAAGTCCATATCCACAGATCTGGAGAAACGTCACATCAAGGCTTTCGTGGCAGTAGATACTACAGCAGATCCCATATGGACAAAATGTTCATCGTTGGAAAGATTAATTCGCGTAATTGCATTCTGTCGGAGATTCCTGAAAATCAAGAAAGTTAAAGCTAATCGTAACGAATTCAAAGCTAATCTAGGAAGTTCAGAACTCAGCGAGGCTCTAGACACGTGCATAAGGCAATGTCAGGCCACAGAGTTGGAAGAAAGCAAGAGCAAGTTGAAGCCACTGAATCCATATAAAGATGACAAGGGAATTCTTAGAGCACAAGGTAGAATTCAACATTCCAACCTCACCGAAAATGCCAAACATCCAATCATTCTTCCGCATAAAAGTCATTTTACTAACCTCATCATTGACGATGCCCACAAAAGAACGCTGCACGGTGGACCCTTGTTGATGATGAATTACTTACAAATAAAATACTGGATAGTATCGATGAAAGGACTGGTCCAGAAACACGTTCACAAGTGCGTCACTTGTGCGCGACATTCGGCTACAACAAGGAAACAGTTAATGGGCCAGCTGCCACCGGCAAGAGTGAGGCCATCGAGGCCTTTCCTCCGTAGTGGCGTAGATTTTGCGGGACCCATTAACATACGAGTATCCAAGGGAAGTGGGAACCGGAGCTACAAAGGCTACATAAGTCTGTATGTTTGCATGGCCATCAAGGCCATCCATTTGGAAGTCATAAGCGACCTGACTTCTCAAAGCTTCATAGCAGGCTTTAAGCGTTTTGTGGCAAGAAGAGGTCATGTCAGCGACATATGGAGTGACAATGGTACGAATTTCGTTGGAGCGGCCAAAGAACTTCGTATGCTTGTCGATGAAGAAAAATCTTCCGTAGCGACGGAAATTCGAGAGTGGTTGAGCTCTAACCGTGTCACGTGGCATTTTATACCACCTCACGCACCCAATTTTGGTGGCTTGTGGGAAGCTGGCGTAATATCCACAAAGTACCACCTCAAACGCGTTGTTGGTAACTCAACCCTCACCTTTGAGGAAATGACGACAGTCCTAGCGCAAATCGAAGCCTGCCTCAATTCCAGGCCACTGTCGACATTGCCCAATGATCACAGCGATCCTTCTCCGCTCACGCCGGGACACTTCCTCGTTGGAGAACCCTTAATAGTAATCCCCGATCGCAATTACGAGTCCAGCAATATTGGTGTACTACGACGATGGCAATTGACACAAAGGATGCTGCAGGATTTCAGGCGTAGGTGGTCAAATGAATATCTTGTGCATTGCCTACAGATGTACAAGTGGTCGAAACTCACTCCAGAACCTAAAATAGGTGATGTGGTTCTCGTGAAGGAGGACAACCTTCCTCCAGCGCGTTGGCTTTTTGGCAGAGTAGTTGCGAAACACCCTGGTTTGGACCAAATTACTAGAGTGGTAACTTTGAAATGTAAAGATACTCTCATCAAAAGACCCACATCAAAATTGTGCATATTGCCGGTAACTGACTGAATAATCAAATGTATTTAACAAGTAGTATTCATTGAAATTTGCGTTGCGCCATCTTTTCTGAATTGTTGTATTGTTTAATTTTATCTCATCTTGCACGAATGTTTTTTCATCACTCCTTTTATTGTGGGCGGTGCTATGTATTAGTTATGTTATGAAGAACGTTCAATATCGTTCTTGGTGGGCGGTATGTCTAATGCTCCAACCTTACGTAGTACTTAGTCGGCAAACTAGATGGCGCCAAAATTAACCATCGCAAGCGTTTGTAACAAGATTCTTATGATGTATTTTGATGAATATATATACTTTTTAACTTTTTCACTGGGAATAGTTGTGACTATTATATTTGCTCCTGACCTCCTATAAGTAGTAATTTCTACAAACTGCTTTCTCTACCACTTGTCATCTTTGTTATTTGTATACATCTCTCATGTGAAACAAAAAATTATATATCTTAATTTATATCTTAAAGTTTCTTTATTTACTCTTTATGTCTGCTTGTTCCACCCTATCATACTGAGAATAGGATTGCGCTATGATGTTAATTAACCTGTATAAACATCAGTGTTATTAATGAACCCTATTTACTTTTTAATAGATATTAAGAAGAAATATAATAACGGGCAGGGCGAAATTAAGCGCTTGGTGTGATATCTGAAAACGATTCTTTTCAAAAATTGCCATATTTGTTCTTGATTGACTGGTTTTATCTGACGCAAATGCTGATTAAGAAAGAGTGAGGAAAGAGTCAGCAAAGTTACTTAGCAAAAACGAAATTAAGAAATAAACTTGCAACTCTATACTTGATAGTTACTGTACAAAAATAAATAAAATATATACATACAATTTATGCCGTCGACAACATTTTACGTCGTGTCAATCCTAAGGACGAAGTTCCGATTGATGAAGTAGCCGAAATCGACTATTATCCACTTGCCTGAATTTGATTAATATATCTAGATTGAATGCATATTTTTGTCGCCAATTAGTAAAATAGAAAGTTATTTACGAATGCATTTTTATTTCAATTCAAAACAAATAAAGCCGAAAAACGTAACATTTAAAAAATTTAAACGTCAAACTTGGTATAATTTTGGACTAATAGTATAATTTTATTTTCCATGTACAATATTTTTTTGAGGGTCTGAATCCAACCCTGTTTGTCATTCCATTAGACCACGGTAATGTTATCTATACAGTATCTTAACTCGGCTCTGTCGTTGAAATAACTACCGACAACCGCGCTGTAAGTAAGCATGCGATAGGGCTGCCCCCTCCAGCATTTTAATTACATTTGCCTACTTTGTGTTTCCGTTTAGTTTTGTGATTGTAGATTTACTTTTGTATATAAACAAATAAAACACTTTGGGAATTGAACAGGAAGTGTTCACTAAAAATGCGTGTTGTTTTTTTTGACTAGTAGGTAGATTTAATCAAATAACCATGTTTATGTTTGAATAAAAAATCTTTCTTAAAAATTCTAATTCAAAAGCATTCTAATAAATTCCTATAATTTTATTATAACTTGCTTATAACTGCCTATTTCACTCGTGTCAATCACTTTCCTTGACTCTATTCACTTTTTTTTATTAATAATTGCGACATTTTTTTTCGGGGGATAAAAGGAAATATTTGTCCATTAAAAAGACACACATTATGTACTTTCAGTTTCCAGGTAATCTAATAAAAGTTATCTCTGGATGGGTTTTTGACGAATTCATGTAACTAAAAATAGCACAATATATCTTACTCGTCATATATAATATGTACTTTAACTTATTTTTGGTGAAAAAATCGCGCGGTTATTGTTAAAAAAACAACAAACCATTCACTCGTCTTTGCGGCACAGTCGCAACACTCGAGACTGACTGCGTGCCGAGCGCAGGCCGAGATCGAGGCGCGTAGGTATAACTCTAGTTTCGTCCGTTTCTATGAAGTTGAAATACTGTATAGATAACATTACCGTGATTAGACCTTGCTACGTAGTATAAATTCTATTTAATCTATTCTTGCTATGTAAAATTCTACTAGTAGTCTCAGACTACTAGCACATAGCAATTATTAGTAGAATGCACAGACTACTAGTCTGTGCAAAAGACGAAATTAAGGGAAAGAAAAATTGAAACGCGAATTTAATTTTGTGTAGAATAAAAATAAACTATCAACAATGTTTGCTAGTAGTTTAAATAAAAGAATTAGTCTATTTCATACAGTAGGTATCAGTTATAATCCTGATGGTTGGAATCTGATAAATAATTAGGTACTACCATCAATATTTATTTTGTGATTGTAGGCAAAATACGTTACTAAAGTGCCTAAGCCGGAGATCCCAAAGAATCCTTTAGAAAATGTTTACTCAGCGCCAAATCAAAAAGACAACGGAGTTGTTTATGATAGAAAACCTTTCAAGATGACCCTTGAAGCAGGGAAGACGTATCACTGGTGTCTATGTGGCCGATCCAAGTCGCAGCCGCTTTGTGATGGGACGCACAAGGATATATTTCTAAAAATTACACAAAGGTTATTATTATATACTAGAAAATTAATATGAGACCACCTTGTTGGTATTTATGGTGCCAGTAATTTTTGAATCATCATCACATCAACCAGAATGTCTGCCTTTATATTAGGTATGATTAGCCATAATCCCCACCCTTGGCAGACATCAATGGGATTGCGGTAGAATTTGTTAGTTGTTTAGAAGGCGCTGCTTCCCACCTTCTGGTGTTTCTCTCACCTCCTACAACTTTAAGACACCCACGGGATGAAAAGAATGTATGAAATTTTAACTCAGCACCCCTCGGAGAATTTTCAAATGGTCATTACTAATTGCATGAAATTTAGGAAAAGTTATTTTAACATAAAATAAATGGCATCATGTAGAAGATAAATCACATCTCAGAGGTGTGCATGAGTGCATTTGGAGCATTATGAGATTAGTTAAGAACACACAGTTGTTATTGGCAAGTCAAGGTTTATTACAAGGTTAAAGATTTTGTTGGTATTCTATTTAGCTTCTAGATAACCCTTATATACACAATTACACATATGATAACAGATATGTAAGTGATAGCTTTTGGCCATTGTCCTTCATATACCAAATAGTCAAGTAGTTGAAAAGCCATTGTACCAGAGCCAGCTGACAAAAAATAGACATATTCTATGTCTATTTTTGTTATATTTGCTTTTCTACACCAGGTTGCTGTGGTATAATGGCAAGATAATTAAAACTATTAATATATTTTACTATTTGACTAAGAGGTGCTATGCCAATGTTAATATACACTATACCAACTGCCACAAGTCATTGTGAATTAATTTTGGGTTGTTTACCTGTATGTATTTGGGTGCCCATGCATGGCATAATAGAGCAATCCATCTTTTCTAATAAAACAATAACAAAATATGTACATTACCTTGAGTTAATAGATGCATGCCATTTGCTTAAAAAAGATTAGTCTTCAATAGCATAGAATATACATATATATATATACTAGCTGCGCCCCGAGGTACCACTCGCAGGTTGATGGATGATGATGATAAAATGTGTTAATCCAACGCCTTATCTACCACAATACCATTAATTTTTTTAACTATAATGGCTCCCTATTTGTCGCCGCCGGAATGCTCATATATTATCTCTCCTTTACAGTATTCTGTTCAATCCTTTATCCCCGAGCTACCTCAAGGAACAATTTAAATTTCTTCATTCTACCCATTCTATGTTGTTACTGTCATTAGAAAACGTAACGCTATACATTAGTTATTTATATGTACAATTATTAAGACCATAAGAAACCCCAACCAATATTTTGACCATATCTATTGTTTATTGATTGTCTGGAAGAGATTTTGAAGCGCTCGTAGCGAAGTTTGCTTAGCCATTCTGAATCGATCAGCAAAGTTAAGCAACATCCGCCGCGGTCAGGAGTTGGATGGGTGTCCGCTGGTGACATTACTACTGAGCGCTTCCGTGCTTCGGAGGGCACGTTAAGCCGTCGGTCCCGGTTGTTGTCTTAGGATGGCAGTTGTTACAGCATGGTGGTAGGGCACTTTGCGAACGCCCGCCTGGCTAGCTACCACCCTCAAGTTGAAAATCTGTCGCCAAGCACCTAACGGTGTGTTCCGGCAGCTGTCCTTGAGAGCCAGTAATTCTAGGTTAGCGTGTACAACATCTTCGACCACATCATCACTTCACATCAGGTGAGATAGTGGTCAAAGGCTAACCGATCATGCATAAAAAAAAAAAAAAAAAAGATTGCTCTGAGCGGTAAGACCACCCGTTGATACACTTGGTTTTAATTTATATTTTATTTTTAAAAAAATATAAATAAATTTATTGTTGTTATTATGGTGTTTTCAATAAAGAGTTATTTATCTTGCTATCTATCATACCCAATTTCATACAAATCGGTCCAGTCGTTTAAGGGTGAAAAAGTAATG
The DNA here is from genome assembly GCA_963854805.1 of Plagodis dolabraria. Classification (NCBI taxonomy): domain Eukaryota; kingdom Metazoa; phylum Arthropoda; class Insecta; order Lepidoptera; family Geometridae; genus Plagodis; species Plagodis dolabraria. Next base: position 39,486,543 of record OY978441.1, on the reverse strand, counting down.
AACATATAAACACACTCACAAACGTTTGCCTTTATAATGTTACGAGCTGGGGGTGCAAGCAAGGATAAATAATGCAAAACGTTTTTGGCAAACTGACACCTTTATTCCACAGTTCTACAGTCGCTTACAACTACACTACAACACTGAACTGTTCGCACTTGACAGAACACTATTCACAAACTTCACTGTACTTCACTATCCGCGCTTGGAGCACTTGGTCCAAAGATAATCGCACTGTTGATCGTTTCGAACTCAAAGTAAGACTGACTGGTCGGCTGTTTGTTTGTTGTTTGTTTAGGGAGGACATAGATGCTGGCTACCGCCTGTGCGGTCGTCCAGCTCCACCGGGTTTTGGGCGAGGGCCTGGCCCTACAATAGCCCGGGACACTGGTCGGCGCGGACCCGACCCTATTTATACTCAAAAGTTACATTTTCCAGAATGTTCACAAATAGTCTAGATAGAAAAACAATAAGGGCCATAAATGATCCTTTTAACGTAAACAACTTTTGAATGGAATTCCACGACTAACTTACTACTACTTATACTGTGGTTGTTTACTAGTTGATGAGAACAAAGGCGACCCTTTTTTTATAACCTTTTGTGTGAAGAGTAGGTACATTCTTGATTTCTTTTACTTGTTTACTGACTTTGGATTATTCTAGATTGTTCGAGTCCTTGCGCCGTAACAATAATATTGGTTTGAAAAAGGACAATTTGTTACTACTGAATATGCATAAGAAATAAATTACATATATGTTTTTATAGTAGGTACTTATATATGGATCACTATATCGGCGATAATGGCTTACACATAAAAGATTGATATATGGCTTTTTTGTAGGAAAAATTGAGATAAACATTTCGGTTATACATCATGTAGGTGTGACACTTAAGGTTTTTGCAGTGCACACCAGAATAGGTCGCATATGGCTAATTTTTTTCTTAAACAATTTACAAAATATCTTAAAAAATTATAGCCTATGTGTTATTCTGATGTCTAAGCTATATTACTGTAAACTTTCATTAAAATCCGTTCTGTAGTTTTTGCGTGATTGAGTAACAAACATCCATACATCCTTACAAACTTTCACATTTATAATATTAAGTAGTAGGATTGGCTTAATATAATTGATTGTTATACTGGGCAAGTCAGGATTACAATTTGCATATAATTTGCATAATATTAATTTAATATTTTACCAAATACAAAACAGCAATAAAATATATAGGTATTTATCATATTCATAACATATTCCAAAAATGGTATGCATTACCCTAGCAAGAAAATCACTCCTGGAATAAATTGAGTTCTACAAATAATTAGTGCGTTATACGCTGTAAATGTGCACCAAATAATAAATTTGTGCACTTTGCCGTTTTGTTAAAAAAAAGGAAAATCCAATTCTGCTGGAGTAACGTTGTTCCAGCAGGAAAATTTTGATCGAATGATCGGAAAGAAAAATTAAGTATATGGACAGATAGCTTATATTTGTGCATAAATGTGCGCCAAAAATTAAATTTGTGCGTCGTAAGGTATTCGAGATATTTCGTTTCCTGCTGGAGTAACGTTTAGCAAAATCCATTTTCTCGAAAACCAATAATTGTGCGATCTTACAATAAAAGTATATTAGTAGCTCTTAATTTGTGCTTATTTGTGACACCATTAGATTTTCAAAAATCTGTACCATTTCTACGTAATTATGCAATTACGAAAATAAAAAAAATATGTCTAGCGCTAAAACGAACAAACGGTTGTACTCACTAAAAACGGTATTTGGTTCTTCTTGTAATTCCATTCATAAAAAGTAAACTTATTAGACAAAATATACACGCATTTATCAATAATATCAATATTTGTCGCAACCGACAGTGTCATAGTTAGACATCAAAATGCAAGAAATAGAATTAACTCAACATGTTTCGGTGTTAACCAAAAGTTAGTGCGTTTAATGAAATATTTATACTGAAAATTTCAGCTTCATATGTAAAGTATTAAAGAAGATATGAACAAAAACTGAAACAATAGCGAGATTACTGGTTACCCGAGCAAATTCGAAAGATAGCAAAAAAGCGGCGGTTTCATACATATTGATGAGCTTCTTAACTTTGCTCAACTAACAGGTTTACAAATATTGTGCCTGGGTACATTGGGGCATAAAACTGTTAAGGGAAATATTTAATTGCTTTTTATATTGAGTTTATATAAAATGTATTTTATGTAGGTAAGTAACGGTATGTATCTAGTTTGTAGCTTTCCCAACAATAAAAGACTAATAAAATAAATTCGGGTTCCATTACTAACTCAAACATTTTAATGAAATGAAAGTATTTTAGGCATATTAATTGAGATGTTTTTCATTAATTGCTAGTACAAGGACAAATTAGCTTTACGATTGTTAGATGGTGCAATTAGTTAACCATATCACAGAATAAATAATAGTACCTACATAGTTGTTATTGCTTCTCTCAACTTACCTATACAATACCTACGATTGCAGCGAAGAAGTCGACTGAAGTTCGTACGGCTATTAAATCATGGGAAAGGGATTTATATAGTGTGCTCTGTTGCACTTGCAATTCCTATGGCGAGACGTAGAGATGTAACCACTGTCAAATCGATGTTAATATGATAAAGCAGTTGAAAAGAATAGAATTAACTCTTATTAATTCGATAAAAATTTTCGTAAGTAGTACACATAGGTATTTAAACAATGTTGAAACCAAATTCACTTACGTTAAATCAGCCGAGTAGTTCAATATCGACCGGTTTTGCAACTATCAGAGTCGCTTTGACTTAGTCAGTACTAACTTAATCGATTGATATTGGTATAATTAAAAGGTTTTTCATTAAGAGCGCTCGAACTTAAAAATAAAATAAAAAAACCTGTTGAAGTGATATTGCCAAAATTTTTATTTTATTTTAAAGGATATTCGCTTACATTATTTATGGAATATAATTTTAGCCAAATGGCCGCAGCGTCTCCGCTGTAGGTGGTGCATCTTGGTGGACCAATTTTGGATGACATTTTCGAATAAATGGGGCTCAACTTCAAGAAGAGCGCGAGTTACGTTGGCCTACAGGGCGGCATTTGACTGTAGTTTGTCTGCATAGACTAGATTCTTCACGTAACCCCACAGAAAGCAGTCGAGCGGTGATACACGAATTCACACGATATTGGTGGCCAGTTGATGTCGCCACTCGCTACTACGTGAGATGAGGAAGCATTCGAGTTTCTCATCCAATAAATTTAATGTTTCCCGTGCTGTATGGCAAGTGGCGCCGCGCCGTCCTGTTGGAACTACATGTTAGTTAGATCCATACCATTTAACCTAGGACAACAAAAAAATGTTATCATCTTCGGATTGTTGACTCTGCAGGACGGCCATGAAAGCCATAGATTGGACGCAATGCACGGAACGTAAGGCGAATAGGGTACTGAATTATATAATAAATTTTAACAATTTCTACGCGTTGTTGAAGCGTGTAGCGTTAATGTTAATGTTCGATTTTGGGTAGACAAAACTAAACATGTTTTGCAAAGATTAGTGGTTGTGTTATTCGGTGCTCACAAACTATATTTGTAATTTAGAATCGACGACATAGTTCAAGCAATTTAAAATAATTGTAAAAATAGCAATTGATCAGTGATTGATATGATGAATGCCATACTTACTTGATAAATATTTCATAATAGTTCTTCTGTATATTAACAGAAAAAAAAATATTTCTTTTAAACAAAACCTGCATTTTCATTTGATATTTTATAAGTTGCCTGAGCGTAGGAATTACCTACATAAATAAAAATATTTCGACAAAATAAAAATCTCAACAATACCGTACCGCTATTATAAAAAAATATCACAAATTCCTCTTTAAGTATTTTATGCGTGACTGTACGGACATGAGCTTCCATTAATACTACTTATTAAAGAAGACCATCAATATGTATGAAACCGCCGCTTTTTTGCTATCTTTCGAATTTGCTCGGGTAACCAGTAATCTCGCTATTGTTTCAGTTTTTGTTCATATCTTCTTTAATACTTTACATATGAAGCTGAAATTTTCAGTATAAATATTTCATTAAACGCACTAACTTTTGGTTAACACCGAAACATGTTGAGTTAATTCTATTTCTTGCATTTTGATGTCTAACTATGACACTGTCGGTTGCGATATATATTGATATTATTGATAAATGCGTGTATATTTTGTCTAATAAGTTTACTTTTTATGAATGGAATTACAAGAAGAACCAAATACCGTTTTTAGTGAGTACAACCGTTTGTTCGTTTTAGCGCTAGACATATTTTTTTTATTTTCGTAAATGCATAATTACGTAGAAATGGTACAGATTTTTGAAAATCTAATGGTGTCACAAATAAGCACAAATTAAGAGCTACTAATATACTTTTATTGTAAGATCGCACAATTATTGGTTTTCGAGAAAATGGATTTTGCTAAACGTTACTCCAGCAGGAAACGAAATATCTCGAATACCTTACGACGCACAAATTTAATTTTTGGCGCACATTTATGCACAAATATAAGCTATCTGTCCATATACTTAATTTTTCTTTCCGATCATTCGATCAAAATTTTCCTGCTGGAACAACGTTACTCCAGCAGAATTGGTTTTTCCTTTTTTTTAACAAAACGGCAAAGTGCACAAATTTATTATTTGGTGCACATTTACAGCGTATAACGCACTAATTATTTGTAGAACTCAATTTATTCCAGGAGTGATTTTCTTGCTAGGGTAATGCATACCCAAAAATGAGATATCAAATAGGTAAGTAAAGGCAGAAAGTAAAACAATATTTAACATATAAAATAATTACTAATAGATTGGCAGGAATTGGTTCAATTCAATACACAAATATAATTAAATATATCAAGATCAGCAAACCAATTACATTTATCAACCTCATTTCTAACATATTATGCAGTCAAGTGTATGCTACTGCTTTCAACTACTATTCACCATGGGTAGGCATTAAGCCAGGGTGCAGGGTAGATAGGAATTTATGAATTTCTTTAGTCCTATGACCAAGCCTAACCTGTCCTAGACAAACATTTACATTAATCTCACATTCATTACATCAAAAAAGTAATAAGTACAATTAAGACTGAAGTCATTACATTAATTAAGAAGTTAATGGAAAATACAATTAACAATAGTAAAATGTATGCCAAATAAACGTATCACTCCAAGTTTACATTTCGGTGAACATGGGTACATAAAAATATACAGATAGACGATCATACAATTGTGGAACACCCTTCTTTTTGAAGTCGGCTAAAACTTACAAAGTACTCGCTATGGTTTCAATAGTAATAAAAACTATTTCCATTTACTTGTTTCGCTGCGAATGAAGTCTGATATCCATTGACAAGCGTGCGAGGAAAATAGTTGCGAAAATATATTATTATGCAAACTAAAATCTTCTAAAACAATTATTAAGGATGTTTTTTTTCTAATTATTATTTGAATAGCGGTTTGAAAACTATACTAAGATAAAGTACTTACTGTAAATAACTGATTTTTATAAGGTACCTACTGTATAACTGAAGAACAGAAAATAGGTAGGTATAGTATAGGTTACCAAGAATGACATACCTCGTATTATTAAATAAAATAAGGTTGTGGTACCATAACGTGGTAACCATGGTGACCGTCTTCGTGCGCGTGTGGTGCGTCGGCGCGGGCACGTCCCGAGCTCACGTAAGCTCGGTGACAGCTCAGACTCGGTGGCGGGGAGAGGAAGGCTGGATTGGGTGGGAGGAGAGGAGTGTCCATTCTATACGTAGTATTATTATATGTTCTATGCTACTACAATTAATAGTTGTCACACTAGCAGATACTGGCTTTCAGCGTAAAGGGCATCAGTAGAAAACTGATGGCTTTTTGTTTGCCAACTTTAGGATTGCTATTTGAGCAAATGTACATAGGGACTACAATCAGTCCAAAAAAATGCTTAAGATATGCCTTCACCTTAAAATTGTCGTTCATTATACCAAACTATTTTGAGTGCTAAACAGAAAATGCATAAATATTCTGTGGTATGCTGCTATTTCTTAATGTTTGTTTCAGGCCTATCAGATTCACCGTAGAGAAAACCAAAGAGTACTGGCTCTGTAACTGTAAACAGACGAAGTTGAGACCATTCTGTGATGGAACACACAAACAGAAAGAAGTCAAGGAGGCCACTGTCAGGGTTTAAAGAAACAGTAGTTTAAGTGTAGATAATAATTAGTATATGTAGAAAAAAATTATTTAAATATGAAAGAAAAGGTTATGCTATATTATATTTTTTTTATTTGTGACCAATCTTGTGTACCCTTTATGGTACTACTACGATAAATTTCCCTCCGGTTAAGGCGGAAACTAAAGTATGCGCGGAATTTTACAAAGTTTCTTTTCGTTTTTATAGCTTTATTGGTAATTTTTGGAGGACATAAGCATTGAATTAGCGACATATAAAAAAAGGATTTCTTAATATGATAAAAAGCACTATGCTGAGCGAAAATCACATTTACAAATTATTCTTCTGCAGGTGCCTCTCCATTACTGGAGGTTGGCCGTCCGTTCAGCGAACATATTCATTTTTTATTTTTGCAGACTACTAGCGAAAGTAATGACGGTGGTATCCCGTTGCCTTCCGTCATTGCAGTACTCTGATCATCGCGCCGTTATTTCGGCTGCGCCCACAAGTGTCCCACATGAGCTCTTTAAGCTACTCTAGCTTTGTCCTTATGCAAGTACTGGAGTGCTGCTTCCAACCCCAGGTCATAATAAGTACGCCCTTATGACAAGGCTCGCCTCATCCGCTGATCCTGCCGAATTATGTTTAGAAAATATCTATGCCATTTCCACCGTAAAGGTCTTCACACAGAAAAGAGAGAGCAATAGAAAGGTGAACGGACGCGTGGCACGCGTGCTGAGCATACACCTAAACAGAGTATTTACGTCAACGGACTATAATGCTACTGACAGTCGCCCCGCGGTTAACGCGCCGCATGCATCTCCGTCAATTCATATGAAAATGCCGCGTTGTGCTGTTATAAGGTGCAGATTTAATAGCGATGTCACAAATGTAAAGAAAGTAAAAATATCCTATCACCAGAAAACATAATAAATTGTTCTTTTTTATATTTTTATATTTCGCTGATGAACAGTCGGTGCAATCTGACATATAGCGATTGATGTTTTTTTTTATCGACAAATGTTGTCGATATATTGTTAGTCACTAAACGTCACCTCATTCCAATATCTAATTTGGAACTTTCCTGTTAGACCTACGAAAGCAAGCACCATCTCTTCCACTGCTTTTAGTGCATATAGAATTTTTATCAGGACGTAAAAATACAGGTGCAGATCAGAAGGTTAACATCAATTAAATTAATAAATTAATCAAATATTTTCTAGAACAGGTAATTTTTCAAGGTTAAGATTTCAACTTCAACTCTTGTTTTGTGCCTTCTGTGGGCACCACCACAATTTCGCCAATGTCACGTAGTTAGATAGATCAAATGAAGGAGATTGTTTGGTTTTAATGAGTTATGTCCGGTGAGTACTGTCCAAGCCAAAATTGGTGCTGAAACATAAGGTAGTTCATCTAACTACTGGACGAACACAAATATACACACACGCACACACACAAATTCATTATATATAGGGGAAGTATAGAATACCTGGGAACAACTTTTGGTTAAGTGATATAATATGTCGAGAGAAGAGTTTATTTTGGTACAACAGAAGAATATGTGATTCACATTTCCTTCGTCCAAACCACATTCACAGAGGGAGTTACTCTAATCCTAAGTTTAGCCAGGTAGACTGGGTTACAGGAATGGTTTAGACGCAGACGTCATATTGTAGAAGTTGTCACTTTATCAGCGTTTTGGAATTTTGAGAACCAGAGTTTATTGGGAATCTCAGGATGAATGTTACCATAGAATTTACTTTTTAATATTCTAGAAATTTGCCATTTCTGGTTCCAAGGTTTTTAAGATGCTTTTGAAGTCGAACAGAGATTCTGTATGAATGGCCTTTGTAGCACAGGAGTCAGCTGATTCGTGGCCCACTATACCGGCGTGACAAGAAATCCAGGCTAGGATAATATTTATGCCGTGAGAGCTACATTTGAAAAGGGCATTTCTTATTTTTTTAATAATTTGGAACCTAGATTTGAAATGGGTTAGCAAGAATAGATTGGAGGCAGCTTTAATTTGGAGTCTGAAAATATGATAGTTTTGTTCAGATTGTGTGATATTACAAAAAGGATGGCTTCCAGAATTGCGATGGCTTCTCCTAAAAAGACGGAAGTGGTAGGAGGGCATTTATAATTGTAAATTATTCTCGTAGATGGGATCCAAACTACAACCAACACCAACTAGACTATCTGGATTTTTAGAAGCATCTGTATATATGATAGTCTAGACTCTAGCTCTTCTATTCTCTGAAGAGTTTAATTACAATACAATAGTAGGTAAACCTTATTAGCTTCTATTATATTGTTATCAATACCAAAATCCAAAGTAATGTTAGGTTTGAAAACGAATGCTTTGTAGCATGATGAGTACAAAGGCATAACAGGATTCTGAAAAAAAGGATAAGGAAGACGGGCTAGTTGTAAATAGCTGCGCAGGAGACAGGGGAAGTCCTCAGTTTTTAAAAAGGAATTTATCGGAGAGAAACTGTCTGCGAAGGCTAAGAGAAGGTTCTACACACTCAACTTGCACAGCATTTTTAAGGATTTCAAGCAGAGTTCATTCACCATGACAGATCAAAGCTACTTTGACAACTTCACAAGTTTTTTTCTTTTTCTTCCGTTTGGATTGGGACATATGTACAGCAGACTGCGTTGCAGCATCGCGGGGTGTGTTGCAGCAACGCAGGCGCGAACGTAACCGAACACGCGAACTTTTTGGTTATGACTTGGTCTTGGAGATTTTCGTTATCATCAATAAGGAGAATATCTCATTGTCAGCCATTCGATGTGTTAAAATGTGTAATCGAGAAATACACAAACATCCGTTTTAATTTTTAGCTAAAAATTAATATCTACAAATAGCAATAGCTGATTATGCAATTACTTAGTACAATTCGTTTCAAGGGAAATAAAATTATTCCCAATGTAATTAGCTGGTAATTACTATACATGTATATACTTTAAATATCTTTTCTGCTAAATTTCTTTTAACACCTTTGTCCTATACCTATACGCATGCAATTATTATTTCACTTGGTTTCAGATTTCATTAAAAAATTTAAATCTCACATAATAATGGCTTGATCGTATTTTTAAGTTGAGAAATGTAAATTAAGTTTTCATATGTAAAAGATGTGAAAGAAGCAAAGGCCTCCATGTGGTATGCACTGCACCCACTTATGTCAAGGTTAGCAGGTCGAATTGGCACAAACCCCTTTATTTGACACGAATATATCAACAGTAGCCTGTACTTCCGCACCCATCCACTACAATAAGGCACTTTTTTACATCAAATTAATTTTGCGCTAACCTGCGTTTCGGCCACGTAGAATCTAACTATACTTTTAATTTTTTATTTGAGACTAGCTGTACCCGCGACTTCGTTCGCGATTGCCGTACCTGCAGACTAATTATTCACATTTGTGCACTGTTTATCCCATATTAAGCAACACTTTAGTCTGCGGTGAAGTACTCTTATAGTAAACCATAGCTCAGAATGGAGCTTTTTACTTTGGATTTCAAAACTCCCGGGTTGTATTTTCCAGAAGACAGTAGTTAAGTAACTCAGAGAGTTCTTTCCCGGTTCGCACAATAAATGTTGAAGCAAAGTACATTGTGCGTTTCTTTAGAATTTCGATTTTAAAGCGGCGGTTTGTTTGTCGGTATATCAAACATATTTTTTTTATTTCTCATTCTCGGAAAGAAGTGTTTGTTTGATCTGAGTAGCGGGTAGGAGAGGCTCCTTCCCACCTAAGGCCGGGAAAAACTCATAGTAAATGCTTCCTTCTCTTGGGCCGAAATGACTTGTAACAATTGTAACCATTGGTGTAAACAAAGTTATATGTCTAAGATTTTTCGTTGTAAAATACTCTGTTGTTATAAAAAAAATAATAACAACTATGTTTGGCAGGGTAGTAACTAAATATAAGGTAAAAAGTGTAGGTTAAAAAAAAACTAATATAGTAAACCGTTCCCCAAAGTTGCCAGCTCGAGCCTCTCGCGGTCGTCTTCCAGCGCGTTTACTTGAGTAGAAGCATATAACCGTCTCGCTCACACCTCGCCGCGTTCCGCGTTTGGTGTTTCGTTCACAATGCTATAATACTAAACATAAGCCGCTCGCAGCGTCAGTCGTCCGCCCACTCACGAGCAACACGGTTCTATGCGCGCGCGTTGTGTCCTAACCTACGAACTTTTATGTAAACTGTGTGTGTGATATCTAACGTGCCTCAGTTCATCAATATACCTACTCTTCCCTAGAACTTTCTCTTGTTTTCTTTATGGGAGGCAACACCCCCTCTCATATGTGGCGCTCCAACGTTATAAGTGACTTTCAAGTATACCTACTTGCGCGAGTGTGCTAGACAGTGGTGCTCAATAACTAAATAAACTTTAGTACGTGCTTAAAGTGGGCTAGCTACAATGCCAATTACTAGAAGCCGCGCCAACAGTGTCGGTCGCAGGGATGACGACGCGTCTATCGTCGTACCCACCCCCCCGCGACTAGTTACAACGCCGCCTCATGCTTCTGACGAAGATCACTACGACGGCGCTGTCGGCGGCGCGGCTACCCCGGCTTCTACTACACACGTTGACATGACATTTTCCGCGGAAAATGTTACCTCTATTATTACGACACTGCAAAGATCTCAAACGGAGGCGTTCAAAGAGCTCCTAGAGACAGTGACGCGGGCAAATGCGTCGACGCCTATATCATCGTTTATGGCTCCGGGACAGGGCACATTGACCCGATGTAAAGCTACGTTTTCTGGCCGACCGCACGAATCAGTGGACGCATTCATTGACGCCGTTGAGGCATACAGCGAATGCGCGCAGGTGACGGACTCTAATATCCTCCGAGGTTTAACATACCTATTCGCAGACGAAGCGGCTACTTGGTGGCAAGGTGTAAAAAGTACCATAACATCATGGTCACACGCAAAAGAAAATCTCATAAGTGCCTACGGTGATCGCCGGCCGCCCCATCGAATATACCTAGAAATGTTTGCGACTTCACAACAACGTGAAAATACCGACATATTCGTAGCTCGCATTCGCTCCCTGCTTGCCAAAATCCCCGAAGGAGATATATCGCTCAAAGCGCAATTGGACATGACATACGCTTTATTAAATAGTCGGATTCGAAAACGATTACGGAGAGAAGACTTTTCAAGTTTCACCGATTTACTTCGTCATGCACGAAACATTGAAGATTCATTCGACGAAGAACAACGGAATGCAACAAAAGGCACGACTCGCGCTGTTGCCACGGGAGCACGCGCATCTACAACTCCAACCCGCGTGCCGACGAACGACGCACGCGTGTTTTCGTCGTCGTCAGGCGCTACGGTTGCTACGCAACGCTCGCCGCCTGTCGCGGCCTCGCAGCCGCCGACGCCGCCGCCCGCGCCGGCGCTGAATGTACCGAACGCTACCGGTGCCGGTGGTGCGCGCGGCCCCGCCGCCGCCACCGCCAGCGCAGGCTCTACAAAGAAACAGCGTCCAGTGTGTGTGTACTGTAAACGGTTTGGACACGAAAAGGATCAATGTCGTAAGTTACTCAATCAAGGTGAGTCCCGTTCTGCCAATAATAACCCTTCCGTTGTCCCTAGTGATGTGAAAAGTGGCCAAAGTTTTTATAGTGTTGAATCTCAGTCATGTGTTAACGGGCATAATAATAATCAGTCCCATTCTTTGAACACTAACAACAATCAGTGTCCCCAATGTTTGTTAAATAATTTTCCGAACGGAATAGACACTGCTAATAATATTTTATACAATGCTAATTATAACCATGCTCTGTGTTCATGTTTGCCTGTTCCGAGTGATGCAAGTAACTATTTGCTAAATAGTTCTGTGTGTTCTGATCATCGCCCGTTCATTCAAAACCTTCCATGTGGGAGTGTGCGTTCGGAATCAAAAACTCAACCGATGAAGTGTCCGTCGGCTAGTTCTTGCACCACTCAAAACAGTACTAATACTATAATGTGCTACCGTAACTGGGTCCCGCATAATAACGCATGTGCATGTACTCGCTCAAAGAAAAATAGTTCTTCCGATTTTGTATGTGATGTAGTTCCGAAACATTGTTGTTCTCACAAAATCGACGACGTGACATGTTATAGTGCGAGAGACAACTGTCCAGAAAAATTACCTCTGAATGAAAATTATAGTATGAGAGACAACTGTTCAGAAAAATTACTTCAGAATGTAAATTGTAGTTCGAGAGTCAACTGCGTAGAAAAATGATGAGATGTGTTTATGTGATAGCATATATAGTTCGGATGGTAAAAATATCTGCAAAATTCATAATTTTGAGAATTTGTTGACGGGTGAAAATAGTGTAAATAATTTATTAAATAATGGTAATTCTGATAACTGTATATGTAGTGAAGAGATTTTAACGTCCGGAAACAATTGCGAGAGGCCCCTAGCTTGCCGTGAAATACGTCCAATATTTCAAATAAATATTTTAGGTGTTAATGGTACAGCTTTGATAGATACCGCCGCAAAGCATTGTATTGCTGGACACACACTGTATGCTCTCCTTCTACGAAAAGGTCAACCCCTAGTTTCCTCGTCGCGTCAAATTAAGCTCGCTGACGGTCATATACGAGACATGGAAGTACTTACAACTACATTAGCGGTAAGTTTAGACCATACAGTTATAACAATCCCATTCCTTATTTTCCCCGATTCCGACAACAACGAAACGCTCTTGGGCATCGATTTCATTACTGCTGCTGGAGTTGTAATAGATTTTCATAAAGAAATTTGGTATTTTAGTAAAAATAACCAGATCAAATATAAACTGCTTTTTGAACCAACCTCACGGCATGTAAGCTGCTCCTCTGCAAATGTTCTACGTGATGATGAAGGTACACATCTCAATCCAGTAGAGCGCAATGCACTCGCTGAAGTCCTCGTCAGACACGCTAACATCTTTGAAGCAGGGATCCAACTCCATTCGCCGAACACTGCATTGATACAGGTAACCACCCACCGATAGCCGTGCCTCCGTATCGCCTAAATCCAGTGAAAAAGGAGTTGATGAAGCAGGAAATAAATAAACTACTTGACGATGACATCATTGAAGACTGTGAATCAGCTTGGTGTTCTCCGGCATTAATGGTGCCAAAGCCTGACGGTACAATAAGGTTCTGTGTTGATTATAGACGCCTCAACGCAATCACCAGGTCTGATAACTATCCCATGCCACGCATCGATGAGCTTCTGCAATCAACGAAGAGGAACTGTTTCATGAGTTCCTTAGACCTTCGTTCAAGCTACCATCAGGTGAGTGTTAAGGAGTCTGACAGAGACAAGACTGCTTTTATATCTCCTCTCGGCACCTACCGTTTCAAAAGGATGCCATTTGGTCTGAAAAATGCCCCAGCAACTTTTCAGCGTTTAATCGACCGACTCCGCTCATGTGCTGCTCTAAAAGAGGTAACTATTCTAGCATATCTTGATGATATACTGATTATCTCGGAAGGGTTTGATAAACACCTGGAGGACCTGGAGTTGGTGATTAGACGGCTTGAAGAGTTTAACCTCCATGCGAATCGGAAGAAGTGTGCTTTTGCGAGAGAGAGTGTAAGGTATCTTGGACACGTCATCACCCAGGAAGGTATCTCTGCTGACCGACAAAAGGTAAGTGCAGTGCTTGAGATGAAGGAGCCCGCCAACCTAAAACATTTAAGAACTTTCCTTCAAACGTGCTCTTGGTTCAGAAAATTTATACCCAACTTTTCCAAAGTAGCTGAACCATTGACGCGTTTGACGAGGAAAAGTCAAATCTGGATCTGGACCTCAGAACAATCCCAAGCTTTCAATGAGCTAAAAAGGTTACTTACCTCTGCACCGATACTGGTTCAACCTGACTTTAACAGCCCTTTCATCCTGCGTACAGATGCAAGCAACTACGCGGTAGGCGCAGTTCTTTTACAGGGAGAAGGTAATCAGGAACGCCCTATCGAGTATGCCAGTCGACTCTTAAACGATGCAGAGCGCAATTACTCGACAACAGAACGGGAGGCGCTCGCCGTAGTTTGGGCAGTCGAACGTTTTCGTTCATATCTCGATGGCCAGCCAGTTATCATAGGAAGTGATCATCAACCCCTGCGTTGGCTGCTCTCCTTAAAATCGCCAACAGGTAGGTTAGTTCGATGGGCTTTAAAACTCCAGTCCTTCGACATCAAGTTCGAGTACACCCCGGGAAAAGCAAACGTCGTTGCAGACACTCTCAGCAGACCAATCTGTTCGAGCGATACAGTTAACAATTGTGGTATTTGCTCTATTATTTGTGATCTGCCTGCTAAATCTCCGGACCAGCTACGACAAGAACAGCTGTCGGATCCCGAGCTGACGAAGATTGTAAAAGATCTTGAAGGTACTGATGAAGTCACTTCACAGAGATGGTACGATCGTGGATACCTCATGAACCAAGGTGTGTTGTACAGGTACAATCCCGATTCAGAAAGTGAATCTCCTCAACTTGTGATTTCTGCTAATCAAGTGGTAAGTATTCTTAAAGAATTACATGACTCTTCTCTAGCAGGCCACCCAGGAACTGACCGCACCTATCAAAAGGTAGCTCAATTATATTACTTCACAGGAATGCGGAGAATAATCACCGATTATGTTTCTGCCTGCATTCACTGTCAAAGGTATAAAGCCTCTAATGCAAAACCTTCTGGTCTTTTACAAACTCCTGTCATGAATCAACGAAATGAAGTGCTCGCCATAGATCTTTTCGGCCCACTACCAGAAGGAGACCAGGGGGAGCGTTGGATTTTTCTCATCGAGGATACAGCGACTAGGTGGGTAGAACTGTTTGCTCTCCAAGACGCTACAGCAGAAGCTTGCGCCCGTATCCTCATTGAAAACTACTTCTTACGATTTGGTTTGCCTCGTCGGATAATATCTGACAACGGCGTCCAATTCGTCTCCGCAATCATGCGCCAGTGCATGTCTGTTTTGGATATAAAGCAGAATTTTGTACCACTTTACCATCCACAAGCAAACCCTGCGGAACGAAAGAATCGTGACCTAAAAGCAATGTTAGCACACTTGGTGGAAGAAGACCACACATCTTGGCCAAATAAGCTCCCGCTTGTTCGCTTCGCCCTAAATAGTTCGCGGTGCCGAACAACAGGTATGACACCAGCTTACTTAACCTTCGCCCGAGAAATGAGGTCTCCCACTGAGGTTACGCACGATGTCCGTGCTATTTTGGGCAAAGATAATTTTGTGCCTCAAATAACCCCTTATCTAAGGAAGTTCATAAATTCCCTATCGGCAATCCGAGAGTGTGTCGAATCTCAACAAGACAAGACTAAGGAATATGCTGATCAATCCCGTCGACCCTCAGAAAGTTTTAAGGTAGGTGATTTGGTATTGCTTAAGTCCCACGTGCTCAGCAACGCACAAAAGAATCTGACTGCAAAGTTTGCACCTAAACGTGATGGGCCGTACCAAATTTCTGATAAAGTAAGTCCTACAACTTATATCTTGTCAAATATTGACCGCCCTTGTGAGATCCTTGGCAAGTATCACATCCAGGATCTTACGCCATATAAAAATAAAGATGATGCTTCACCGCCTAACCCTATTATTCCAAAACGGAATCGTGGACGTCCAGCGACTAGTGCCAAAATCCTAGTCCAGGAGCGAGGGCGTTCCCCTGGACTAGAGGGGGAGTATATAGTAAACCGTTCCCCAAAGTTGCCAGCTCGAGCCTCTCGCGGTCGTCTTCCAGCGCGTTTACTTGAGTAGAAGCATATAACCGTCTCGCTCACACCTCGCCGCGTTCCGCGTTTGGTGTTTCGTTCACAATGCTATAATACTAAACATAAGCCGCTCGCAGCGTCAGTCGTCCGCCCACTCACGAGCAACACGGTTCTATGCGCGCGCGTTGTGTCCTAACCTACGAACTTTTATGTAAACTGTGTGTGTGATATCTAACGTGCCTCAGTTCATCAATATACCTACTCTTCCCTAGAACTTTCTCTTGTTTTCTTTATGGGAGGCAACACCCCCTCTCATACTAACTAAAAATTTCCCTAAATTTCGTTGTTCTAACTCATAGTGTATCTTTGTATCTTCTACTCATGTTTAGTCCTCATATATTAAATGAAAAGTAGAGTGCTTAACACGTATGTAAGTCATCGATTCCTATTTGGACTATAGCCGCATTAATTTTAAATAGGTTCTACTCATGTTATTAAAATCAAAATAAATAATATAAAAAAACATACTATTTTTATATCGTTATTCCTTATATTAGTAGTGAAAAGAGCGAGATTCCTCTTCGGGCAATAACCACCCGTAAATATTCCAAACAAAATTTTACGTAAAATTTCACATTTAGTTCTATCCTCTCAATATTTTTTTAGTAAGTAAGTTAGTTTTTCAATGAATAATTTTTAGAAAAGCTACTTTTTTTACTGTTTTAAATTCGAAATGAAAAGTAGAGAGCTGAACGCGGGTGAAAGTTATCAATTCCTTTCGACCATTGTATTACAATCTACTAAACTTGTTCACTTCCAACTTTAAACGGATTAAATCACGTATATTTATCGTTATTTTTTGTCCCGACAGTCACCCCGTGACCAAGAACACTACAAAGTGTTTGAAACGTCGGGACAAAAATAATGATAAATATACGCGATTTAAACCGTTTAAAGTTGTTTAATTACAAAGTGTAACAATCGCGAAAACCTAAGACAACATTGTGCACTTCCAATGCGCAGTCTCCGAAATGTATCCGGCAAAAGAAAGATATGTAGTTATAAAAACAGATTGTGGTGAATGTACCACATTTTAGAGTTTTATCGTAGCAAGCTTGCAAAACTAAATAATTGTGTGTGATGCCGGTCTGTCCGTGGGGTGTCGGGCTTCCCGTGGGGATCCGGGCTTCCTATGGGCTTATGATGAGCCGTACGTTCAAGGGTTTCTCAACATTCCGCGGTTCAAGTTATTTAAAACGAAATATTTAGTTTGTGATATCTGTAATTTCTTAACTGCAAAACTGAGGACTTTGAAATATTTACGGGAAAATGATTAAATTACCACTATTGTAACAAAAAAAGAATGATTGAAATCGGACTACGCGTTAATAAATAACAACTAAGTGTACATTTTAACTTTCATCCCCTTTCCCAAGAGAACCGTACTGAATTTCGGGATAAAAGTATCCTATGTCCTTCTTCGTAGTATGAATCGTGTTAAGTTTCATTCAAATCCATTCAGTAGTTTTGGAGTGATGCGCGGCCGGGATACAGACAGACAGCCAGAAAAAAGAAACAGTTTTGCATCAGTATCAGCAAAGTCAAAGTCATACCTATACGATAAAGTGCGACGGCCAGCTTAAGATGAGCCGTACGTTCAAAGATTTCTGTACATTTTGGGTGTCAAGTTATTTGGAACGTAATATTTAGGTTGTGATGTCTGTAATTTCTGAACTACAAACCCGATGACTTTGAAATATTTACGTGATAATTTTTAAAGCACCACTATTCTAATTAAAAAAATCGGCCAAGTGCGAGTCGGACTCGCGCACGAAGCGTTCCGTACCATTAGCTATACAACATTAGACTTCATATTTTAACCTTTTTAGGGTTCCGTACCCAAGGGGTAATAACGGGACCCTATTACTAAGGCTTCGCTGTCCGTCCGTCCGTCCATCCGCCTGTCACCAGGCTGTATCTCAAGAACGTTGATAGCTATACAGTTGAAATTTTCACAGATGATGTATTTCTATAGCCGCTATAACAACAAATACTAAAAATAAAATTAATATTTAAGGGGCCCCCCATACAACAATTGATTTTTTTACCGTTTCTTGCTCGATACTAATGACGGTGACTGGTAGACGCTTTAACTATTCACAGAATATTTAGTTTTATGTTTTCTTTAAATATAATGAATTAAATTAGAATAAATAATTAAAGGGGCACCCATACAATAAAATTTCAGATAATGGTACGGAACCCTTCGTGCGCGAGTCTCGTTCGCATTTGGCTGGTTTTTTGTTTTGACGTGCGCGAGTCCGACTCGCACTTGGTAAAATTTTTGTATTTGTTGTTATAGCGGCAACATAAATACATCATCTGTGAAAATTTCAACTGTCTAGCTATCACCGTTCTCGAGATACAGCCTGGTGACAGACGGACGGACGGATGGACAGACGGAGAGTGAAATCAGTAATAGGGTCCCGTTTTTACCCTTTGGGTACGGAACCCTAAAAAGAACGTATGAAATCAGACCACGCGTTAATAAATTACAACTAAGTGTATATTGCTGAATATGCTGAAAGTAGGTACATATAGTTCTTAAGATAAATTTAGTTCTCTACAGTCTACCAGTCCACTGGTGTACAAATATGGAAATCAGAATACATACATCAATATTCATTTCGTTAATATTTATATACCATGCATTAAATAAGACGTGAAATAATTAATATCATAGAGTTTGAATAAATAAATGTCTTTAACTTAAAACCTACAACGCATTTCTGTATGCATAGAAGCGACACGAACCTTTCTTCAAAAAATCGTCAATAGTATAAAAACTTTCCTTAACTAACCACTTTTTTAAACTTCTACAAAACCTGTTAAAAGGAAGATCGACTATATGACTTGGTAACGAATTATAGATAAGAGGTGCCATGTATACACAGTTTTTACGAAACATGGTCAGTTTGGGGGCTGGCATATTTAGACGTGTACGTGTAGTTGTCCTGTGGTTTGTATTATCCGTAGGTTCGAAAAGCGACATGTTACTCCTAATAAATTTTGCCATCTCATATATGTAAATGCAAGGAACTGTAAGCAGTTTCTTTGCCTTAAAAACTGGTTTACATGATCCCCTCTCCCAAGGGAATCATACTGAATTTCGAGATAAAAAGCATAAATTATCCTACCTCGTAGTATGAACTCAAATCATGCTAAGTTTCATTGAAATCCATTCAGTAGTTTTGGACTGATGCGCGGCCGGGATACAGACAGACAGACAAAAATAAATAAAAAATACAATTTCGGCATTAGTATCAGCTACAGAGTACTGTAATTTTTTTTTTATAATATCTGCCATGTACAGAATTGGCCCTGTTACAGTTTTATTATAAGTATAGATTATTTTTGTCCCGAATCACGATCACTACAAAGTGTTTGAAACGTCGGGACAAAAATAATGATAAATATACGCGATTTAAACCGTTTCAAGTTGTTTAATTACAAAGTGTTACAATCGCGAAAACCTAAGACAACATTGTGCACTCCATTGCGCAGTCTCCGAAATGTATCCGGCAAAAGAAAGATATGTAGTTATAAAAACTGACTGTGGTGAATGTACCACATTTTAGAGTTTTATTGTAGCAAGCTTGCAAAACTAAATAAGGGTGCCGTGCTGCCCGTGGGGTTCTGGGCTGCCTGTGGGTTGTCGGGCTGTCCGTGGGGTGCCGGGCTATAATGTCACCCCCCCCCATCTTTACCCGTAGTAGGTGTCGTAAGAGGCGATAAAGAGTAACACTACAGAGGGTGGGCAGCAGCGCTTTCTGAGGAACTGATATCTCACACCGCGATCCCCAAGATGCCTGCCAAGCGTGGGGATTATGGCAAACCCTCCCATAGTGGTGGAGGCTGTGTTCAGCAGTAGACAATGCGGCTGATATAATATATCTATTAAGCCTTTATGATAAAGTGCGAATGCTAGCTTAAGATGAGCCGTACGTTTAAGGGTTTCTCAACATTCCGCGGTTCAAGTTATTTAGAACGAAATATTTAGTTTGTGATATCTGTAATTTCTGAACTACAGAACTGAAGACTTTGAAATATTTACGGGAAAGTAATTAAATTACCACTATTGTAACAAAAAAATAATGATTGAAATCGGACTACGCGTTAATAAATTACAACTCACTTTACATTTTGACTTTCATTCCCTTTCCTAAGGGAACTGTACTGAATTTCGGGATAAAAAGTATTCCATATCCTTCTTCGTAGTATGAACTCAAATCGTGCTAAGTTTCATTTAAATCCATTCAGTAATTTTGGAGTGATGCGCGGCCGTGATACAGACAGACAGACAGAAAAAAAAACAGTTACAATATCAGCTACAGATTGCTCTGAAAAAATATTTTCAAAATATCTGAAATGTACAGAATTGAACCTGTTACAGTTTTATTATGAGTATAAATAGATAAATGTAAGCGTCTTACCCCTCGCGCTTCCCTGCCTGCCTTCTCCAACTTGTTATAGATATAGATTAGACTGATTAGAGCATTGCATGTTATGAAAAATATACATAGGGAAATTGTGCTTATCGTAATAAAAAAAACTGTGTTTTATTGTTTGAAATATCAGAATCTTTTGGAGTGGTCCGACTACAGACCTATCTATTATACCTATACGATAAAGTGCAAACGCTAACTTAAGATGAGCCGTACGTTCAAAGGTTCCTGTACATTCTGGATATCAAGTTATTTGGAACGTAATATTTAGGTAGTGATGTTTGTTATTTCTGAATTTCAAACCCGATGACTTTGAAATATTCACGGGATAAATTTTAAAGTACCACTATTCTAACAAAAAAATCGGCCAAGTGCGAGTCGGACTCGCGCACGAAGGGTTCCGTACCATTAGCTATACAATATTAGACTTCGTATTTTAACCTTTTTTTGTTTAACGTGCGCGAGTCCAACTCGCACTTGGCCAATTTTTTGTATTTGTATTTGTTGTTATGGCGGCAACAGAAATACATCATCTGTGAAAATTTCAACTGTCTAGCTATCACCGTTCTTGAGATACAGCCTGGTGACAGACGGACGGACGGACGGACAGACGGACGGACAGCCGGACAGACCGTTTTTACCCTTTGGGTACGGAACCCTAAAAAGAACGTGAGAAATCGGACTGCGCGTTAATAAATTACAACTAAGTGTATATTTTGACTTTCATCCCCTCTCCCAAGGGAACCATGCTGAATTTCGGGATAAAAAGCTAAATTATCCTACCTTGTAGTATGAACTCAAACCATGCTAAGTTTCGTTGAAATCCATCCAGTAGTTTTGGAGTGATGCGCGGCCGGGATACAGACAGACAGACAGACAGACAAAAATAAAAAAAAATATAGTTTCGGCATCAGTATCAGCTATAGAGTACTGTACATTTTTTTTTTCAAAATATCTTCCATGTACAGAATTGGTCCTGTTACAGTTTTATTATAAGTACTAGCTGTACCCGCGACTTCGTTCGCGATTGCCGTACCTGCACACTAATTATTCACATTTGTGCACTGTTTATCTCATATTAAGCAACACTGTGGTCTGCGGTGAAGTACTCTTATAGTAAACCATAGCTCAGAATGCAGCTTTCTACTTTGGATTTCAAAACTCCCGGGTTGTATTTTCCAGAAGACAGTAGTTAAGTAACTCAGAGAGTTCTTTCCCGGTTCGCACAATAAATGTTGAAGCAAAGTACCTTGTGCGTTTCTTTAGAATTTCGATTTTAAAACGGCGGTTTGTTTGACGGTAGATCGTTTTTTTTTATTTCTCATTCTCGGAAAGTAGTGTTTGTTTGATCTGAGTAGCGGGTGGGAGACGCTCTTTCCCACCTAAGGCCGGGAAAAACATTGGTGTAAACAAAGTTATATGTCTAAGATTTTTCGTTGTAAAATATTCTGTTGTTGTAAAACAATTAATAACAACTAAGTATGTTTGGCAGGGTAGTAACTAAATATAAGGTAAAAAGTGTAGGTTAAAAAAAAATCAAACTTTCCCTAAATTTCATTGTTCTAACTCCTAGTGTATCTTTGTATCCTCTACTCATGTTTATTATTTTTAGTAAATATTTAGAAAAACTACTATTTTTTTACCCTCCTCATATTTTAAATGAAAAGAAGAGTGTTTAACACGGATGTAAGTCATCGATTCCTACTTGGACTATAGCCGCATTAATTTTAAAAATATACTGCTCATGTTATTGAAATCAAAATAAATAAAATAAAAAAACATACTATATTTATATCGTTATTCCTTATATTAGTAGTGAAAAGCAGAGAGATTCTTATTAGGGCTATAGCCGCCCGAAAATATTCCAAACAAAATTTTACGTAAAATTTCACAAATAGTTCAAACCTCTCAATAAATTTTTAGTAAGTATGTTATTTTATCAATGAATATTTTTTAGAAAAGCTACTTTATTTACTTTCTTTAAATTCGATATGAAAAGTAGAGAGCTGACCGCGGGTGAGTTACCAATTCCTTTCGACCCTTGTATAACAGTCTACTAAAGTTGTGCACTTCCAACTTTAAACGGATTAAATCACGTATATTTATCATTATTTTTGTCCCGACAGTCACCCCGTCACCACGATCACTACAAAGTGTTTCAAACGTCGGGACAAAAATAATGATAAATATACGCGATTTAAACCGTTTAAAGTTGTTTAAAGTAATTAAAGTGTAACAATCGCGAAAACCTAAGACAACATTGTGCACTTTCATTGCGCAGTCTCCGAAATGTATCCGTCAAAAGAAAGATATGTAGTTTAAAAAACTGATTGTGGTGAATGTACCACATTTTAGAGTTTTATCGTAGCAAGCTTGCAAAACTAAATAAGGGTGCCGTGCTGCCCGTGGGGCGCCGGGCTGCCCGTGGGATGCCGGTCTGTCCGTGGGGTGTCGGGCTTCCCGTGGGGTTCCGGGCTGCCTGTGGGCTTAAGATGAGCCGTACGTTCAAGGGTTTCGCAACATTCCGCGGTCCAAGTTATTTAAAACGAAATATTTAGTTTGTGATATCTGTAATTTCTGAACTGCAAAACTGAGGACTTGGAAATATTTACGGGAAAATAATTCAATAACCACTATTGTAACAAAAAAGAATGATTGAAATCGGACTACGCGTTAATAAATTACAATTAAATGTACATTTTGACTTTCATCCCCTTTCCCAAGAGAACCGTACTGAATTTCGGGATAAAAGTATCGTATGTCCTTCTTCGTAGTATGAACTCGAATCGTGCTAAGTTTCATTCAAATCCATTCAATAGTTTTGGAGTGATGCGAGGCCGGGATACAGACAGACAGCCAGAAAAAAAAAAACAGTTTTTGCATCAGTATCAGCTTCAGATTGCTCTCAAAACATATTTTCAAAATATCTGTAATGTACAGAATTGGACCTGTTACAGTTTTATTATAAGTATAAATAGATAAATTTAAGCGTCTTACCCCTCGCGCTTCCCTACCCGCCTTCTGCAACCTGTTATAGGTATAGATTAGACTGATTAGAGCATTGCGTGTTATGAAAAATATACGTAGGGAAGTTGTGCTTATCGTAATAAAAAAAACTGTGTTTTATCGTTTGAAAAATCAGTCTTTTGGAGAGGTCCGACTACAGACCTATCTATTATACCTATACGATAAAGTGCAAACGCCAGCTTAAGATGAGCCGTACGTTGAAAGGTTTCTGTACATTTTGGGTGTCAAGTTATTTGGAACGTAATATGTAGGTTGTGATGTCTGTTATTTCTGAACTTCAAACCCGATGACTTTGAAATATTTACGTGATCATTTTAAAGCACCACTATTCTCATTAAAAAAATCGGCCAAGTGCGAGTCGGACTCGCGCACGAAGGATTCCGTACCATTAGCTATACAACGTTAGACTTCATATATTAACATTTTTAGGGTCCGTACCCAAAGGGTAATAGCGGGACCCTATTACTAAGACTTCGCTGTCCATCCGTCCGTCCGTCCATCCGCCTGTCACCAGGCTGTATCTCAAGAACGGTGATAGCTAGACAGTTGAAATTTTCACAGATGATGTATTTTTATAGCCGTTATAACAACAAATACTAACAATAAAATAAATATTTAAGGTACCCCCATACAACAACCTTGATTTTTTTACCGTTTCTTGCTCGATACTAATAACGGTGACTGGTAGACGCTTTAACTATTCACAGAATATTTAGTTTTATGTTTTCTTGAAATATAATTAATTAAATTAGAATAAATAATTAAGGGGGCACCCATGCAATAAAATTTCAGATAATGGTACGGAACCCTTCGTGCGCGAGTCCCATTCGCATTTGGTCGGTTTTTTGTTTTAACGTGCGCGAGTCCGACTCGCACTTGGCCAAATTTTTGTATTTTTTGTTATAGCGGCAACATAAATACATCATCTGTGAAAATTTCAACTGTCTAACTATCACCGTTCTTGAGATACAGCCTGGTGATAGACGGACGGATTGATGGACGGACGGACAGCGAAATCTCAGTAATAGGGTCGCGTTTTTACGCTTTGGGTACGGAACCCTGAAAAGAACGTATGAAATCGGACTACGCGTTAATAAATTACAACTAAGTGTATATTTTGACATTCATCCTCACTCCCAAGAGAACCATACTGAATTTCGGGATAAAAAGCATAAATTATCCTACCTCGTAGTATGAACTCAAATCATACTAAGTTTTATTGAAATCCATTCAGTAGTTTTGGAGTGATGCGCGGCCGGGATACAGACAGACAGACAGACGGACAAAAATAAAAAAAATACAGTTTCGGCATTAGTATCAGCTACAGAGTACTGTAATTTTTTTTTCAAAATATCTGTCATGTGGAGAATTGGACCTGTTACAGGTATAAATAGATAAATGTAAGCGTCTTACCCCTCGCGCTTCCCTACCCGCCTTCTGCAACCTGTTATAGGTATAGATTAGACTGATTAGAGCATTGCATGTTATGAAAAATATACGTAGGGAAGTTGTGCTTATCGTAATAAAAAAACTATGTTTTATCGTTTGAAAAATCAGTCTTTTGGAGAGGTCCGACTACAGACCTATCTATTATACCTATACGATAAAGTGCAAACGCCAGCTTAAGATGAGCCGTACGTTGAAAGGTTTCTGTACATTTTGGGTGTCAAGTTATTTGGAACGTAATATGTAGGTTGTGATGTCTGTTATTTCTGAACTTCAAACCCGATGACATTGAAATATTTACAGGATAAATTTTAAAGTACCCCTATTCTAACAAAAAATCGGCCAAGTGCGAGTCGGACTCACGCACGAAGGGTTCCGTACCATTAGCTATACAACATTAGACTTCATATTTTAACCTTTTTTTGTTTTAACGTGAGCGAGTCCAACTCGCACTTGGCCAACTTTTTGTATTTGTTGTTATAGCGGCAACAGAAATACATCATCTGTGAAAATTTCAACTGTCTAGCTATCACCGTTCTTGAGATACAGCCTGGTGACAGACGGACTGACGGATGGACGGACAGCGGGACAGACGGACGGACGGACAGCGGGACAGACCGTTTTTACCCTTTGGGTACGGAACCCTAAAAAGAACGTCTGAAATCGGACTACGCGTTAATAAATTACAACTAAGTGTATATTTTGACTTTCATCCCCTCTCCCAAGGGAACCATGCTGAATTTCGGGATAAAAAGCTAAATTATCCTACCTTGTAGTATGAACTCCAATCATGCTAAGTTTCATTGAAATCCATTCAGTAGTTTTGGAGTGATACGCGGCCGGGATACAGACAGACAGACAGACAGACAAAAATAAAAAAAAATATAGTTTCGGCATCAGTATCAGCTACAGAGTACTGTACATTTGTTTTTTCCAAAATATCTGCCATGTACAGAATTGGCCCTGTTACAGTTTTATTATAAGTATAGATAGATATAGATTGCATTCATATTCGTTGAAAGATAATACATTCTTGTTTACATTTTTATTTATGTTCACTGACAGCATGTATATTTACTTGAACTCATCTGCAATTTACCTCTTGTTACTTTTCCACGACTTCAACCTTGAACTCTCCTTTTATTTTTATGAGCCCCTATCTGTGCCTATCTCTAATACCACCCTTTACCCGAATTTCATGTATTTGTAATATTCTTTCTACAAATAAGCAAGCCTATACCATATATCTAAAAATAAGCTGTGCTTCGCAGTAGTAGCTTTATTTTATTTTTATCGTCTTCTTCTTATTCAGCATTTTCACTGCTGAAGGTCGTGTGTAGTATGAAGTAATGTTAATCGCTCTATGTACCTACTATGCTCTTCCACGTGCTTCTGTTTTGAGCGGTCTTTAGAGCTTTTGGTATAGACATACTAGTGAGCTATAAGGTTCAGTCAAGACGCTTACTTGCCTGTCATTACTACATATTGAAATGATGACATATATAAAACCGCATGAAAACTTATTATAGCACAAAAGCTCAGCACATTAACGCATCACCTACAGAACGTTAAGTCGATGGAAAAGTTTATCGATAAAAATGTACTGCATCACTGGCTAGGATACCACTTTTTGTTCCGAATAAATACATAAAAAAGGTAAAATTTTACTAGCTATCCCAATGATTATTTTCTCGTGATCATTTTTTGTGCAGTTAATTGTGAACTATTTTCAATTGTCCATTCTCAAATTTTACCAAGGAACGATTTTAAAATTGAATACGCCTTTATTAAACAAAATACTATGAATTATATACAACACTACAGCTACTACAATAAAAGCATTTAGACACCTATAAGTCATAGCAGACTCATAGGCAGTCCAAATGCTCCAGCCCACTCCCAGCGTGCCCAGCATGCTGGCAGCATTGCCCCGTTGAATTGCAATGCTTATTCGTTGAGCCAAATATGTGCCAGCATTTTGATCACGCGTCGCATCGACCAAGCGCTCAGATAGGTTTTGGAAAATACGATGAGCTCCCGGTCCCCACGGACCCAACGTCTCCACACCAAACGGCTCAAATATGTAACCCATACCGAGGTTAGCATATTTGCGCCGCTTGAGTTGCTCCGCCGAAGTAGCCGCAGCGCCAGCCAATTGAATTGTACGACTATATGAGACTGCACAATTACTGTACAGATATTGTCGGCTGGCAACTTTCACCAGATATAAGGGGAATTACCATATATTTGTCTCTCTCACTGAAAGGGATAGCTTGACAAAGTTCACAAGAAATCTAATCCTACTTGTCTCTAGATAAGGTGAATATTCAACTGTTATAAATTGGCTTATTTACCGTTTCAATTGGGTAAAAATTGGACTAATCAGGGAATCGGATTGTTTGTAGTGAACAATAAAGATGTAATGTCACGTATCATTTACATGTGTTGAACTCATGGAAGTAATAAGTATGGTTGTACGGTCGCGGTCTCAAAATGTTTACCAGTTTTGAAATTAGATTCTATGTCACACTTTTCGCTCTAAAGTCTAAGATGCCATATCAAGTTACTTATTACCTTTCAAAAGTTATTATGCAAAATGACGCATAACAAAGACAATAATTATTAATCACTTTTTGATGATGAAACTCATTTCTCATAGCAGCATCTATGCGGGATAGACTACGTGCCGTCATAGCTGCGGAGGGAGGTTATACTAAATATTAAATAAAGATTTTTTAAGTTTCTATTTTATTCTTTCTTCTTATTCTTAGTTAAAAAACTAAAATATTGTTTTTTATGGTTCCGTAGTTCAGTATCGGAACCCTTATAGGTTCGTCATGTCCGTCCGTCTGACCGTCCTCGGCTTACCTTCCAAACTTACCTTCCAAGCTAAATGGTTGGCTAGAAGTCTGAAAAAAATTATGATAGTAGTATAGTTATAGAGGCCTAAATTAAAGAAGGTGAAGAAAAGTGATTTTTTCGGCGTATTTTTTTTGATCGTAATATTGCATGGTGGTCGTAGAACGGAAACTTTTGTTTGAGAGTGAGACTCGGCCTGTTTTTTCAAAGAAGGTTTTCTATACCTATATCAAACCTTGATAGTAGTCAGTCCATCTATAGCGCGATTGATTGTCATGTCATTAGAAAAAACATAATATATGAAATAGACTTTTTCAAACATAATTTAGAACTTGTGACCTAAATGTGTGCATGCAATTGTAATCCTTATGGTGGTAAACATTTTCTGACCGCGACTGTACGTAGTTAGTACTTATTAATTCTATGGTTGAACTGGCTACGCTCGTTTTCTAAGGAAACTGACATGGCTGCCACTCTAAATAGTATTTTATATCTCTATGGGTCTTCACCTGTAAGCAGGGGACTGTGTTATACACCCCACAGTACTACAAATTATTAAAGCACTATAGTCAATTTTTTTTAACAAACTAGTAGGTACTGAAAATTTTACTGCGTGGCTATTGGTCAACGTAATCAACATAAAGTCCGTTCCACACGAACTCTGTAGTTACATGGTACATTCAGTTGAGTCTTCGACTACCTGCGCGTCGATAAATATTGCTTGTAGCGAATCAATACTAAAGTTGCAACTTTTGAATAAGGGTAAGCAAAACAAAGATAGTTTTGAAAAAAATGTTGAAGCTAAGTTAACAAATCGCCTCGTCATACGTTTGCCGACGTATCACTGTGAGCTCAATCTAATTGAACTCGTTTGGTGAGACCAAGTGAAGGGCTACGGTAGGAAATAACAAAAGTTATAAAATTTATGAAGTCTGTACTCTTTTGTAACAGGGAGTAGCTAAAGTGGATAAATAAAAATAGTGGTCATGTCTCAACATGTGATAACCATGTGATGAATATCATGTACAAAATATGTCAGAGCAATTTATTATTGACGTATCTGCAGAAAGTCCATCAGAAGGATGACGATAATTTTGAAGATTACAAGAATTGTAGTAGGATTATTTGATTTATATGTTCTAGTGCATAATATAATTATATACAATTACAATATTGTTTTATATCATAAATGCGAAGAGAAAATTTTGTTACGAATATACTATGTAAGTACATAGTATATTCGTAACAAAATTTTCTTGTATAAGTATACAAGTTTCAATCATAAAATAATAACATTTTTTTTCTACAGTAAATTTTAGATGCATGCAATATGGACGGCTTAACAATTTGAAAACAAGAACAAAGGCATTGACCAATGACGGCAATGACCCATCTCACCCTGTCAATATCGGAAATGTGCGAGAGACATACTCAGTACTCGTTTGTTAAAAAAAACAGACTATAGTTATGTTTTGGACGGGAATCGAACACGTCCTCCGTTTCGCGCCTGATGCCTAAACCTTAAATTATTTTTCTAGCGTTGTGCTTTAGATAGTGCTTACGGTAATATATGGATTATTTTAAATTGCTGATATTACCCTTTTACCACAATCATAATAAAGTGATGACAATACATCTAGAATTACTGGCTTTCAAGGGCAGCAGGTGGAACTCACCGACAGCACAGTGTAAGCAACACCGACAGCACAGTGGAACTCACCGACAGCACATTGTAAGCAACACCGACAGCACAGTGGAACTCACCGACAGCACAGTGTAAGCAACACCGACAGCACAGTGGAACTCACCGACAGCACATTGTAAGCAACACCGACAGCACAGTGTAAGCAACACCGACAGCACAGTGGAACTCACCGACAGCACATTGTAAGCAACACCGACAGCACAGTGGAACTCACCGACAGCACAGTGTAAGCAACACCGACAGCACAGTGGAACTCACCGACAGCACAGTGTAAGCAACAATATAAGTTATATATGCCTTTTGTTCGCGTGAAAGCCGATAATGTCATAGATGTTTTAATGAAGCAATTTTGTGAATTAAATCAGTACTTCAGTACTAATATTATAAATGCGAAAGTAACTCTGTCTGTCTGTCTGTTACGCTTTCACGCCAAAACTACTGGACCAATTTGAATGAAATTTGGTATGGAAATAGTTTGAGACCCGGGAAAAAACATAGGATAGTTTTTATCTAACTGCGCAAAAGGAGGTTAATGTTTTTGTGCGATAACCGACATAAGCGCGGGCGGAGCCGCGCCCGGAAAGCTAGTAAATATATGAAGTCAATATAGTACCTAATCGGTCAAGAAAATATCGAGAAAAGATCAATAGTTTGATATATTACAGTTATTAATCCAAACTTATTTTATCACCTTCAAAGTGTGCTCCTTTAGATATTCACATACGCCAACGAATAAACCAATCAACAAATAGTATAAACGATTTTTCCGGAACTGAGTTCAGTTCACGCCGCGAATTCTTCTTTTTCCTCTACCGAATGAAAACGGGAGCACGGACTCCACGAATTGGTAATTTCAGTTTAGGGTGATAATCGATTTTCGTTCGAATCGCCTTACAAAGGCAAAAACCATAATGCTATTATGTGTCATGGGAAAATGCTTTTGATTATCTTATTACAGCAGATGCTTCGAGGCACCCCAGAGGACTATATTCTCTGAGTAATAAGAAAATTAGGAAAATCCTGTGGAAGTCATTCATGGCTATTTTGCTAATGACCATCGAGAGAAAACAAAAAAATACTACTCTTTTCATGTGCATCAAACTACTTGGTGAGTTTGTTTTTCAAATAACTCAAGTTTTAAGGTTAAATCGTTAACCTCGTGTAATTAAAAAAACTTTTCTCTCTCTGAAATAATCCAACTATTAATTTTGTCAGTCAAAAACGGTAATTTCATTAAATGTTCATTGGTTTGCTACTTTACGACATGTTTAAACGTCCACAGCTACGTTTAACCACGGTAATATTATCTATAATAATATTAAATATTATTATAGATAATTCTCTCTGCTACCCTCTTCTTGCTGCACATAAATGATCTGCTCAAACCCGGTATCATTGGGTATGCAGATGACAGCACAGTTGTAGAGAGGTATATATCCGATGCACGGGCCGGCGATGTACAAATCCAGTCCATTAGAGAGGCGATGGTCGAGCGAATGAATTTGGCCCTAGAGGCAGTCTGCGAATGGGGTGATGCCAATTTAGTCAAATTCAATGCTGCAAAGACCCAGGCGTGTCTCTTTAGCGCTAAACAGAGTCTTTTCTCTCTCACTCCTGTCCTCCGAAGTGTGCCTGTTCCGATAACGGACCAACTCGAGTTACTAGGTGTAACTCTTACACCGAAACTCAATTTCGGGTCATTTATTGAGTCCAGGGCTAAATTAGCTGCAAAAAAGCTGGGTGTTCTCAGAAAAGTGCGGCGGTATTTCACATCAGGACAGCTTCTAAACCTCTATCAAGCTCAAGTCCGGTCTTGTATGGAATACTGCAGCCATCTCTGGGATGGTTCGGCTAAATACCAGCTCGAAGCCTTGGACTCCATAGATAATCGAGCAAAGAAGCTCATTGGTGACGATGCGTTGGTGGAGGCTAGACTCCAAAGCCTCGAGCACAGACGCAAAGTTGCCAGTTTATCGGTGTTTTACAGGCTGCACTTCGGAGAATGTGCGATCGATTTACATAACCTCATTCCCTCTTCTCCTTTTTTTCATCGGAGGACAAGACGCACTGGAACACGGCATCCATATATGGTCGATATTCCGAAAATACGCACAAAGCGTTTTAAATCAAGCTTTATAATGCGTACGGCCGAAATATGGAACACCCTACCAGCGTCTCTATTTCCCGATAGATATAATTTGGAAGTCTTCAAGAACAGAGTAAATAGGTATCTGCTAGGCAAGCATGTTCCACCGTCGACTGCGTCGTCACTTTTCATCAGTTGAGGCAGCGGTCAAATGCTTGCTTATCTATTATAAAAAAAAAAAAAAAAATATATAAAACAGTTAGACTCGTAAAACAGAACATTCCCGAATAATCAAATGAAATGTTCACCTCTAGTCATCTCGCAGAAATTTCTATCGGAATTGCCCCAATGCACCTTACCAAGATGTATGTACGGATTGTAATCACAGATTGTAAATAGGAACATATAGGTACGTAGCTCGAATAATTTGGAATTAAAGTTGATGTGGTAATTTGTTTCTAGTTCATTTATTTCCATTTCGTTCCAAAACAGATATGGAACTTTATTTATTTATTTATTTAGATGCACAATACAAATGACAATCATTACATCAACTAAGTGTACAATATGTATATTATATAAATATATTTAGTTTTGAACTGGATTGTAATTTAAACAGATGTGCATTCAGCAAAAACAAAAAGTACCGAACGGGCACTTTTGTAATCCAATAAAATAAGGAGTAATCATATATTTACAAAAAGGTAATTTATAAACCTGTGAATTAATATAATGATGCTTATGTGGGCACGAGTGCACGAGCAAGCAAACAAGCCAACCGATGTGCTACAAACTATACGAGTAGACATATTTTCATTTTATTTGTTAATAATAATTATCCACATAGCTAGCAGCAAACAGCATCAATTCAACCACCATGTACATACATGCCCACTCACATAACTTATATATTATTATTGATAATTAACTAGGACCATACGGACACGTTTCATCAGACGTGCCCGAACTTTCCGTATTGGGATAGAGGATATCTTTCAAAATTTTTATATAACCGCTGAGTTTAGGATAGAAAATATCTAACTCTGGATAATTTTTTGATAATTCATTATATTGACGGAACATTCTAACTAGAGGGTTGAAATACGAGATGTTGTTTGTGTAAACATTGAGAACAAATAAATTAGTAGTGTTAGACCGACGTCGGCTGTATTTTATTTTCAGGTATATATTTGAAAGTAGATTAGGGGTGTCTGTTATAGAATGAGTAACTTTATAGAGATAAATAAAATCAAAATACCTACACCGCGACTCTAAAGACTGAGTCTTAAATTTAGTCAGCCTCATCGCGTAATTGAGGTGTGATCGCCCCAGCATCTGACGGTAACATAATATTTTTAGGCATTTTTGCTGTACTCTTTCTATATTATCTATGTGAATTTTGTAATACGGAGACCAGATCGGGCTTCCGTATTCCAAAACACTTCTAACAAGTGTGAAGTAGAGATACAAAAGACTACGAGACTTTTTAAAACCTTTTGTCGATCTTAAAACAAAACCGAGAAGTTGGTTGGCTTTATTTGTTATATGTTGGTAATGAGGACGGAATGAAAGCTGTTCGTCAAAAAGGATGCCTAAATCTTTAACGACATGTGACCTATTCAACACCTGTCCGTCGATAGTGTAATCATTGATGATTTTATTGCGCTTATTAGTAAACGATATAGTAAAGCATTTACAGACATTTAAGTACATATAATTTAACTTGCACCAATTCGACAATGTATTTAGATCTTTTTGCAAAGCATGGCAGTCGTTTGATCTAGTCACGACGTTGAAGATCTTTAAATCATCTGCGTATAGAAGACACTGGCATGACAGGCGCTCAATAAGGTCATTAATAAATCTCATTTAGGGCCCCTGAAGTTACCTCTATAGGAGACGAAACGTACCCTCTCAATGCGACCAATTGACTCCTGTTATCGAGATATGAGCATATCCAGCGGAATAAGCTACCCCTGATTCCGTGCGTAGCAAGCTTACTACAAAGTATTCTGTAGTTAACCTTATCGAAAGCTTTAGAAAAATCCGTGTAGATAGAATCGACTTGACCCCCTACAGCAAAGCTTTTACAAAGATAATTCTTATATTCCAAGAGGTTAGTAATTGTTGACCTATTTTTAACAAAGCCATGTTGCTTGGTGGAAAAGACTGCTTTGAAATGATTGTATAAGTGATCGTAAACAATTGATTCGAATAATTTCGCAAAACAAGACAGAATACTAATCGGTCTATAATTCTCACAATGTGCTTTATCGCCATTTTTGAATTTGATGTGTGCGGTTTTCCAACATTTTGGGAATACGCCATTTGACAACGATTTATTATAAAATATACATAAGGGAACAGCCAATTCTTTGCCAAACATTTTAATAAAAGCAGGGGGAAGTAAATCAGGACCAGCACCTTTGTTCTTATCTAGTTGTTTAATTTTGATTATTATATCCATTTCTGTAATTACGATATTTGATAATGAGCTATGGAAGCAATTCGCAAAATCACTTGAATTCATGTTATGTTCATCACAATAAATTGAACGATTTAGATCATCTTTTACGAAGACCGAACCGAAGTAACGAGAAAATAAGTCACAGATACCTTGGCCATCAGATGACACGGCATTCCCGAATTTCATTAAATGTGGAATTGATGTTTGACCCCTTCTTCCGTTCACAAAGCTCCAGAATAGTTTAATATTTTTATCAATAGAGTCTTCAGTTGAAGCAATATATTTATTATATTATCAGTATGTTGCCATTTTTTTTAATCTTTCGCGGAGTAATGAAAACGTGTCATAATCACGGGGATTATTATATTTTTTATATAGTTTATGGTACTTGTTCTTTTCCTCATTGCATTTAATTAAAGGTTTACTGTACCAAATTGGGTAAGACAAAGACTTTGAGGTCTTTAATGGAGTGTGTCTATTAATAATGTCAAGTAATTTATCATAGAAATTCTGGGTGCATATATTGATATCAGAAGAAGACAGAATGTCATACCAATCAGTTGTATCTAGTTCTAACTTAGTGCCTTGATAGTTACATTTTGAGAAATTTAAACGTTTATTGTTGCGCTTATTTAGGCCTTTTGATGACTTTGTCAATGGCAGTTCTATAGAAAGAGCAGGATGATGTTTGTCTATTAAACTAAGGGGAAACGTGTCACTGACAGTACCGTGCTCGAGGGTTGTAAATACCAAATCGAGTAACCTTCCATTCTCGTTTATGATATTATTTATTTGTTTCAAATTGCATAATGTCAAGTAATTTATCATAGAAATTCTGGGTGCATATATTGATATCAGAAGAAGACAGAATGTCATACCAATCAGTTGTATCTAGTTCTAACTTAGTGCCTTGATAGTTACATTTTGAGAAATTTAAACGTTTATTGTTGCGCTTATTTAGGCCTTTTGATGACTTTGTCAATGGCAGTTCTATAGAAAGAGCAGGATGATGTTTGTCTATTAAACTAAGGGGAAACGTGTCACTGACAGTACCGTGCTCGAGGGTTGTAAATACCAAATCGAGTAACCTTCCATTCTCGTTTATGATATTATTTATTTGTTTCAAATTGCAAAACGCTATTAACTCTTCAAGTAGTAAAAGTTTTATAGATTGTGACGAGGTAGAAGGAAAATCAGAGCTTATAGTTATGCTCATTGAGAAGTCAGGGGTATTGAAATCTCCAAGGATTAGAAATTGGTCTTCTGAGCGGTCATTCAACAATAATTTATGGCAACTGGAGTAAAATTCATTCAGTGTAACAAGACTAAGATCGGGAGGTAGATAGCAGACACATAAATTAAGTAATGGCATTTCATTTGGCGTGTCTGGTATTAAAGTGATCCAGATATCCTCCATCCCACTTTCCCAAGATGCCTGGCGGATAACCTGAAATCTCTTTTTGATAGCGACGAGCACTCCGCCGCCCTCACGTTTGGAGGAAGCGGTGTCCTCACGGTCACGTCTGAATACATTATAACGAGCGTCAAATATTTCACCGTCAAAAACACTATTGTTTAGATTTGTTTCCGTCAGGCTTATAATATCGAAGTCAGAGTTAAGTACATTAAGATAAAACTGTGATAATTTACTACGAAAGCTATTAACATTCTGATAGTACACGTTAATCATTATTAAGTTTTAGATATTATTAAATACAAAAGCTATGTTTTTTAAAAGTATATACAAATACATTATTGCAGCTTATTTAAAATTTCCAAGGTTTTTATAAGTACAGCTGGGCTTTGTTCATTTTTACGTACATAAACCTGACCAAAACGCACCCATACAAACTTGAAGCTATTTACTTTGCAAAACTTTCTTGCAGCGCTATGTATTTCTTTGATTTCTGGAGACAAATGTTCAGATAGGTATATCCTATGAGTTTCACCAGTGAAACCAATGTGAGTCGAAGCCAGTTTATCAGTAGAATGGGCCTTATTAAATCTCGTAGCTGATGACAGAATGTAATCCCGTAGTCTTTGCGATGAAAGGGTGACAAGAATATTACGAGGCCGCTTAGATGAAGGGTCCATCTTCGCGACACGGCGGCACGCCCTGACGTCATTTTCTGGTAGCTCGATTTTCAAACACTCGCAGAGTTTTCTGAATAGGCCCATTACATTCTCGTTTTTATTCTCTGGCACTTCGTGAAATTCCAAGTTACAATTACGTGAAATCTTTTCGACGGCTGACATTCGCGTTTCTATTTTTAACAGCAAAGTTTGCGTTTTAGACAACTCCGATTCCAGATATTTGATTTTCAAATCCTTGTTATTTATTTCCGACCACATATCCTTTTGCTCCGCAGATATATAATCCGTTGTGGTGGTAAAGTCACTTTTGAGCTTTTGGACCGCACGATCGACCTCCGCGGAGACCATTTGTTCAATATCCTTTTTGAGGGCAGTTCTCAAGCCAGACATTAAATCGGAGTCAGGTGACAGTTTCAAATCAAATAGTTTACGATGCTTTCCATGGTGACGGGCTCGGTTTGCAAGTCGGCGCCTGTAGAAGTGTGCATAGCAATACTTGTGTCCAATTCGCTAGACGCTTGAGAAGTGTTCATCGTCTCATTTAGGGATTGCGCTTTACGCCGTTGGTGGCAGGGAGTATTATCATCATTTTTACGCCTAGTTACATTTTGGCAAAAAGGGCAGCTTAATGTCACCATTTGATTCTTGTCGAATCTTTTATAAGACTCGGCTGATATATTAAGGCATTCACAACAATATTCGGAAGCGCAAACATTGCATTTTAGTGACTTTGAGTCTTTAATAATGTTGTAACAGCCGTGACACTTCATCGTGTGAATTTGCTAAGTTATAATAATTGTATTCTGTAGGCTAGTGCTCTTGTAATGAAACACCAAATTCAGACAAGAAAGCTTAGTTGCAGAAATAATAATAATCACCAGAAGTAGATTAATGATAGATAGTGTGACGAATGGCGCGTCGTAATGTAGGCTCAATTTCGCCACAGTGGCTCCCGTCAATGTGGCTCAACTATGAAAGCAGGTGACTTGCAATCCGCAGGTCCGAGTTCGGTCCCCAACTCAGGCGCAGTTTTTGTATGCTCCTCTTTGTTCACAGCTTGTAGTAAGTAAAAACATATAATACTGTCAAATCAAAACGCACTCACAAAACACCTTCAGGGGGCAGCGCAACCAGCGCTTCTCGGGTGAAAGATCCGACACCGTTCAAGATGGCCGCGGATCCCAACGACGACTGTCCCAGGGTAGTAAGAGAGGGGCCGATGCCGAAACGAAACCCGACTAAGTTGAAAAGTTGAGTTGAAAAATAGTATTATGTAAAAAAAAAAAAGAAATCTCTAACACACGTCCGTTCGGTTGAGAGTCCGAAGTGAAAAAAAAAAGTAACGAACTGACTGGAACTGGAACATATGAAACTGAATGAATATTATTTTTAAACACTCAATAATAATATGTAATACATAATAGTATAATTCGACACACACATAAAACACTAAAAATAGTTTGTCACTAGGTGTACTTTATATAACAAACAAAACAGTAAAAAACGCTTTCACTTTCAACTTCGTTCAAATGTCCTTAGTATAAAAATAAATATAAATTGACATGGGAACTTAAAACTAAAATTTACTCTTAAATTAATTATATTTACCTGCTATAATAAATGATATTGTAATAAGTTCCAGAAGTGACTATGTGTAAAACAAAGAAAAATTTACATAAGAAAAAAATAGCTAAAGACAGAGCATAAAATATACACAAGGCTATTTAAAATGAAAGAAGAATTGATAAAATTACCTTTTGCGAAAAGAACGGATAAAGTCTCGCAGTATCAATGAAATTTCCAGTCTAGCACAACGTGAAAAAACAATCTGAGTAAATAATACTCTCGAAGTGCCTCTAAGAGATAATGAACTGATATCATAATATAAAGTTTTGCCTAGTCGTAGCTCGTCCTCAGACAAGCCCATTACTCCTGGGCTCAACAATGAATTGAAACACAGAATTTTTGCAACACCATCTTCGTCAAACCGAAAATTCAGATACAAAACCACTACAACCATAAATGGTTTAAAAAACGTAATTTACCAGTCAACGTTGATGATGACACAATAACATCTGTTGCAATAAGGAGCACGACTCTTTTGAGTTGGTCATGTTGGCAACAATATTGTGACGTAACCTGATAATATTTTTTGTTATGTTGGAGGTCGTTCTGAACCTTGGTTAGAGCGCACTCGGAGTGCACTTGGAGTGCAACTTTTCACTCTACGCGTAGTTCACAACTTACGAATAGAGCGCAACTTTTTAACTATCAAAAGCGGTCGTTAAAAGGTTAAATCCTTATCTGACATGACCTTGACATTTCTTGATAAGAGAATTATAAGCACTCTTTTGTATTTTGCAGGTAATGGCAGTTATTGCTTTTCAAACATCATAAAATTGCTAGTTCCCTGCCAAAAACGATATTTGAGGTTATAAAACAACTGAGTTGTTCTGAACCTTTTTTTTTTTTTTTTTTTTTGTACGTGGGGAAATGCTGTTACGCATTCCCGCCCGCTGGGGGAGCGGGCGGGATATGACGGGCTCAGCTAAAGGCGCCCATACCGTCTAAAACCCCACGGTGTTCCGACGTCTTCGACTGATGACGGGGGGCGCGGGACCGCTAGTATTCTACCGCAGCCCCCGTCGACGTCGCAGCCCGCTGTAAAGTGGCGGGCCCTCCTCGGTGAGGGGTGTCAAAAGGAACACCCCTCCACCTCGTGTGATGCCCCCCGAACACGAAGGGGGCATCAACATCGCGAGAGGACCTATCTCTGAGGGGTGCCGGATGCCCCAGCATCCGACGGCCCAGGCCCTCTCAGCGGAGACGGAGTGCGGGCTCGGTTAGCCCGCCTCCGTGTCCGCGCTCTCCGGAGCGGAAGAGAGAGAGGGTTTCTCTCCCTCTCCCGCTCCACCGCCTCCCTCTGCGAGACAATAATCTCGCAGAAGGAGGTTACAGCCTCCCAACATCTCTCATCGGCGACCATCCCGGCGAGGATGGTCGGCAATGAGAGGTCCCCCCCCACGACCGCGACCAGAGCCTGTCGCGGTTCAGCTCCTCCTGGGCATGCCTCCAGCGCGTGCTGGGCGGTGTCTACCGCGTAGCCGCACTGATGGCATGCCGGGGGAGTTGTTCTGAACCTTGGAGTAAGTTAAAGCAACCAAACAACTACACTCTGAGGCTTGAACCGCGCCCTTGTTCTGACTTCTCCTGCTTCTACCGTACGTTTCATATAAGCGGTATTTTCGTTTTCGTTCAAAAATAGTAGGTATCTAACTGAGGACTGTCAGTCGGAGTCGGTCAGTCCCGTCCAGCGTTGGCAAAATGTTTCTTTTGACTTACTTATGTAACTCCCATGTGACACAACTCAAAATGTTACTTTTATGTAACTTTTAGGATTTTAGCCAAGGTATTAAAATAATCCCATATTCAACAATTCGTTACGTATACTTTGTTTTTAATTCATGGTATCCATATGAAAAGTATTATTTTCTCTTATTTTCGAGCATTTAAGGCGAGAATGTGACGTTTATATCACGTCGCGTCGCGCGCTATTATGAACCTTACTTCACAATTAGTTTTTCGTGATTTGACGAAAACTAATTGAAATGAAGACACTGACAGCGAGCTGCGTATTTTGGCATTGTTACCCCCCTTATATTTGGCCTATGAGCCCTATGAAATCTCGAATAGGCTTTATTGTATAGGTTACATGACGTACCTTTTTTTGAATATCAACTACGTTTTTAAAAAGTATTATAGAATAGGTAAATATCAGTAGCCAAAGAGACTGTAGCTACGGTTAAAAAAAATGGACAAAACTTTGGGGACACTACCTACTGTAGAGTTGGTCCGAAAGAGTGGAAATTACTCACTTTACGTATTCGCATGGTGGTAGGGCATTTACCGAATGCCCGCTTGGCTAGCTATCACCCTCAAGTAAAAAAATCTGTCGCCAAGCACCTAACGGTGTGTTCTGGCAGCTG
Organism: Plagodis dolabraria; assembly: GCA_963854805.1. Lineage (NCBI taxonomy): Eukaryota > Metazoa > Arthropoda > Insecta > Lepidoptera > Geometridae > Plagodis > Plagodis dolabraria. The sequence continues at coordinate 39,446,426 of OY978441.1, read as the reverse complement.
TTCTTGAAAGCCAGTAATTCTAGGTTAGCCTGAACAACATTTTCGACCACATCATCACTTACCATCAGGTGATATAGTGGTCAAAGGCTAACATATCAGGCATAAAAAAAAATTTAATGGATCTACAAAAATTCAATATACATTTTATATTATTCAGTGTAGTAACTTTATTCGTGTTTTTTTTTTTTTCTTATTATTGTCAAGCTGTACGCAATGTAGGTATCGTATAATGTAAGTGTAGGTTTGGTATTAGTGTGTGATTATATCTGTTGTTTTTAATGCATTGTCTTGTTCTTAAAGTTCTTAAATTTTTATACATCGCGTGATATTTTTTGATGAGGATAAATTCTTAGTTTGTACTAAATTCCTTGCCATACATATATGAAATAAAATATTTTTTTGAATTATTGGATCCCATTTTAACCGCAGTTCCAAAAGACAGGAGAAGCTAAGAGAATACCATTTTCTTTTAAAGTCAAAGTTCATAATATTTTGAACCCTACAGCCACAGGATGGTTATAGGCTATCTACAGGCTTGCGTTAACAGAGTATTAGAACAGTACGATGCACTCTGAGATGCACTTTGAGTACTTTAGATTGGAAGAAACACTCACTAAAAGTAACCTAGTATGTATGTCTTACGTTCTAAACCTAATCAACAATTTTAATCGCCTTCTCCAGTCTGAACAACCAATTCTCCACCAGTTAAAACCTGTAATATAAAATTTTTTTGAAAGAATAGCCAACAACTCTATGTAATTTGATACAAAAACAATTATTGGTAAAGTGTGATAACCGGAACAGGCTAAACACTGAAACGATTTCTGATTTGATGGCTACTAAAGCAAATGTAAAAAAGGCAACAAAATTTGAGCCATCAAAAGCAATGAATAATAAATCATAATTAAGAGTAGTGAAGGTACTAACTGCATAATAAAATAACCTATAAATATCACCTAAAACTTGCTTGCATGACTTATATGAGTATATTTAAGTGATGTTCTTTAAGGTTCAAGTTCAAATTAGCAACTCGGCTGCACCTAATCATAATAGGTTATGATAACGTTTTAAAAAATGATTATCAAAGTAATTTGTAGTGGAGCTATTGAAAAACATCTTTGTATTGGTTGGTACTTACACATTATTAATTGTATATATTTTTCAGGTTAACCATTAATTGCTCGATCAATAATTGTTCCTTGGACACGTAACAAATGAAATAAAGTGCCTATTATAGGATTATATTCGTTTTCTACAAAAAATAAGACGATGTTACTATTTACGTGAAAATTTTACTTTTTGAGCTGTCTCATGTTGCTTTTGGCTATAGGCCACTGGCAACACTGCCCGTCTCATTCAACGTAGTGAAGTGATTATCTAGTTATCTACGCTTAATTTTAGGGAGTTAAAGGATAGGTAATCTGTGAAGTGTGAGTTAGTTGTGGTTACTGTACGTAGTATATATTCTATTTGATCTATGGTACTGGGCACTGGCTATAGTGCGCGCGATCTCGTTCAGTATAATTATAGTAGAGCAATAAAATTAATAATATTTTTATACATTATAACTGCTTCTTCTAGGAATAAAAGAAAATATTGAACAATACAAACTATTTGGTACGACTCATACCAGTACTACCGTAACGTGTGACCCCTATTAGTGCCGTGTAATCACTCGGTCAGCCCCACGGCACGGAATACTAACTATTATTCAGATAAGATTAGTCGCCTGTCTCATTAACGCTTGTCGTGCGTGGACGTTCATCGGTGATAACACAAACAATACTTGTCTGAAGATGGAGCAGCAGCCTCAGAGCGAACCTGTAAAGCTTTTCACCCGCGAGGAGTTGAAGACCCGCTGCAAGCGTGAAGATGCTGTGCTCATCATCCACAATGCAGTGTACGACGTCACATCGTTCCTTGTCGAGGTGAGATTACCCTATAATATACAAAAACCTAAAAAAATGCACACAGTGCAAACAATGAGTATTATACCTCTGAACTATATTATTCAAAATTGTCACATTCATACATTTAAATTCAAATTCAAATTATTTTTATTGCATTAACACAGGTTATATACAGGTCTTATAAATTGGGTGAGCGCTGTGGTATACCATTAAGGTGTGCAACATATCAAATTTTTGATTATAGTAAATTATATTATACAATATTAACTTCAATCATATGGAAATTACAGTAATTAAATTAAATAAAAGGATATTGATATTGTGTCAGTGAAATAAAAATAGAAAATAATAATAATAATATGTCAAAATGTATCATTTAAAAAGTCCTTTATTGTGTAGTAGCATTTTGCAGTCAGTATATTTTTCAATGTCCTTTTAAATAAATTATGATTCATGTCTCTAATATATTTTGGTACTTTATTATAAATATTAGGTGCCATTCCTAATATTCCTTTGCGCAACATCTTGCTTTTGCCTGGATATATAGACAATTTTAAATTATCTCGTCTATTACGCATAACGGCATCTGATTCTTTTAAGAATAAATCAGGATTGGTTTTTACAAACATTGCTACTTCAAAAATGTAAAGTGACGGAAGTGTCAGAATTTTATATTTTTCAAAATATGGTTGACAGCTATCAATTGTTTTTAAGCCGAACATGGATCATACGCAACGCTTCTGTGCCTTAAATACTAACTCATTATCAGTTGAGTTGCCCCAAAAGATAATACCATACCTCAGCACAGAGCCCGCTAAACCGTGATAAGCTGTAAGCAAAGCAGTTTCATCGACTGTTGGAGCTAATTTAAATAGAGCATAGGCCGAACTACTTATTTTTCTGCAGAGTGATTCTATATGTGCCTTCCAGTTAAGTCGTTTGTCAATGGTCATCCCTAAAAACTTAGCAGTGTCAACTTCACATATGGTGTCATCATTGTACTTTACGAAAATGTCAGTTTTTTCTGGCGGCCTTTGATTAAAATGAATTATTTGAGTCTTATTTAAATTAATCTTCAAGTTATTAATGTCAAGCCATGAAATTATTAAAGATAGAGATTTATTTATGTCAGATTCATACAGTTCTTTTATTTTACAGTCAATTATTACAGTGCTATCATCAGCAAATAGCGTCATTGGATAGTTAGTAGCTTTGGGAAGGTCATTGATAAATATTAAAAACAATAAAGGCCCTAATACACTGCCTTGCGGAACACTGCATGCAATTGATCGTACATCGGACCTATAGGACTCTACAAACTTAGTTTTTAAATTGACTCTACTAATTTCTGTAACTTGATTTCTTTTTTTAAGGTAAGATTTTATTAATTCCAAAACGTTGCCTCTTATTCCATATGACTCTAACTTACAGATTCATATTTTGTGATTGACATAGTCAAATGCTTGCGTCATATCACACAAGATAGCACATACAGGTGATGTTTTGTCTACATTTGTTACAACCGCTTTGTAAAAGTCATAAATTGCCATATTTATAGTTTTATTTTCCCTAAAACCTTTTTGCTCTCTACATAATATCTCATTGCGCTCGAAATACCTGTTAAGTTTTAGGTATATATACTTTTCAAATATTTTGGAAAATATAGGAATAAGCGCAATTGGTCGGTAATTTTGCATTTGGTCTCTATTTTCTTTTTTATACACTGGCTTTACGATTGATGTTTTTAAGGAGTCAGGAAAAACACCGTTACAAACACACAAATTAATCAAATAGCTTAAATGTCCTGATATTGTATCACTAACAGATTTGATTATTTTCGTCGATATGTCATCATAACCAACACTTTTTTTATTTTTCAATCCTATTATAATATTCCGAATGTCATTTGGTACACTAGGGGCCATAAACATTGAATTTTTCGTTGATGGTAAATTGGATGTCATTTTTATTTTGGGGTCAGGTTTATTTATTAATTTGTCAATATAAAAATTATTAAAAGCATTTGCAATACCTGCTGGGTCACTAATAAATTGACTGTCAATTTGAATTCTTGTAATAGAGTCAGGGGGAAGATTAAGCCTAGATTTATTTATTATTTGCCATGTTGTTTTGGAGTGATTATGTGACATACTAATTTTATAATTATTTTGAGAGTGTTTCGTTAAATTAATGATTTTTTTAAATAATCTAGAATAATTTGTGTACAGTTTCTTATTGTCAGAAGATGGATTTGTTCTAAACTTCCATAATAATTGTCTCTTTCTTCTGGAACATAATTTTACACCTCGAGAGATCCATTTAATTTTTTTATATACTTGAATTGTAACAATTTTTTTCGGAAAACAAAGATCGTAAAACAGCTTAAATAATTTGAAGAAATTATCATATGCTTTATTAGGATCCTGCTCTTTATACATTTCCGAAAATGAAAGACTACTTAAGCACTTTTGAAACTTGTACATATTTTCTTTGCTAAAATCACGAGTGGATTTTCGCCATAGGGTTATGGTACATATTTTTTTAACAGGTACTTTCATCAACTGAGCTGAATGATCGGATAAGCCCAATTCTAACACTTCCGTCTTACACGGTTTCTTAAAGTCATGTGCAAAGTTATCGATACAAGTCTTACTTACAAACCTGGTCATTTCTTTTATAGATAAATTCATGTTATAATTCAAAAGTATGCATTCAAATTCTGAAGTGATCTTATTCTGTTTTAAAATATTTATATTGAAATCACCCGCTATTATAATGTTATTATAATTCCTTCTTTTTAGCAATTCCAGGACTTTATCTAGTTTATAAAAAAATATATTCAAGTATTTCGTTTTCTGATTAGATTTTGGGACTCTATAAATACATACAATAACAATTTTATACGCAACTAACTCTACTGCACAACACTCAAATATATTGGTAATGGAAATAGTCTTTATTTCAGGTAACTCCCTAAATTGATGTTCTTTTTTCACAAGGATACAAGCCCCTCCTCTTTTGATATTATTCCTGCTGAAACTAGCTGCTAAGCAGTATTGAGGTAGATTTAATTATTATTATTAGCATATATGCCTACTTATTATGTCAAAAACTGTATTCAGAAATTTAACTTCTTTGGCTATCCTTTGACTTGACTTCTATTGAACTTTCTTCCACTTTAATAAAACTATAAATTTCCTACTGTAGTAGCTCATTTGGTCTTCACGTTTTCGCTTGGCTTTAGCAGCAAACAGAAAGTATTTTCTCACATAAAACAATGTTCTTATTTTATGCTACTTTGTATTTTAGTTTGTAAGTTCTTGTAGACAGTACCGGCGTTAGGGTGGGGCGCGGTTGGGCGACCGCCCAGGGCGCCAGGTGTGTGGTGTGGTTTTTTGAAACCAAAACCTGGTTTTATGTTTTCAATCATCTAAACTCTTTATGCCCCCGCGAAGGTAGAGAGATGCAGTGGTTTTTCGAAAGGAAGTTATTAAGTGTAATAAATGTTTTGCTTGCCTAAACCATTCAGCCACCGGAACATGCTCAGTGGAACCGAAATATTGTGCTCTAATTGTATAACTTCAATTGTCATAGGGGTATGGTGGGCAGTCATCAACTTGAATTTTAAACTTCATCTGATCAAAAGAAGTGTTTTTGAAACACTTACCCAACCAACGCGATGGTGTCACTACAAAGTATTATTTTCAAGACATAAGTTTATAAGTATATTTCAGAAGGTTCAATTTTTATATATGAATTTACACGGAGCCAGAAACTGGCTTCGCCACCTACTCAAAGGCTGCCTTTGCTACATTTGAGAAAAATGGCATGGTTATTGTACTTATAGAGAATTCATAAGTTGCATAATATATCGTCATCATATTTCGTTCTACAAATAGATACAATAACACTTCCTCTGTTGAAAATCATAAAAGATCAGGGCGGCCGCGTTAGAACTACAAAGGCTGCTAATGCTATTAAAGCAAGAATTCGTCAAAATCCCAGTAGGAAGATAATAAAAAAAATCTTATCGCGAGAAATTATGATTCCCGCTAGGACTCTGTCGCGTATTATAAAATAAGACCTGAAGCTTGGTGCTTATCGTTGATGTACAAGACATGTCCTAAATTTACAATTAAGGAGAGTGGATAGATCAAAACCGCTTCCGTCGCGATACGCAGGGGAAGGGCATCCTCGTTACCGATGAAAAAAAATCACGATTGAAGAGCACCATAATAAGGAAAATGATAAATTGTACTCTCACAGTTCTAAAGAAGCTGATCTAGTGATCGGAAAGGTACAACGTGGTCATCATTGTGCGTCAGTGATAGTTTGGTGGGATGTTTCTTATCAAGTCACAAAGCTGCATTTTTTGTGAAAAAGGAGTGAAAACATCAGCCGAAGTGTATCAAGAGACAGTCTTGGATTGTGTTGTGAAATCTTTCAGTAGTACACTTTTAAAAAATGTACCGTGGATTTTCCAGCAGGACTCCGCACCTGGTCCCAAGGCACGAACTACCCAAGCCTGGCTTGAAACCAACGTTCCGGACTTTATAAGAGCTGGAGACTGGCCCTCATCTAGACCAGACCTCAGTCAACCCTTTAGACTACAAATTATAGTTAGTTTTAGAGGACATGGCTTGCTCTAAACGGCACGGCGACATTGAGTCTCTTATAGAAGCGAGAATAAGTGGTATTAAAGCTAGTTATCGAATTAGTGCCATTCACGCTTTAATTACTTTGGCTACTGAAACTCAAATTACTGAAGTTCATTCAATTCTCTCATGAGGCAACTATACTATTCGAACAAATAAAAGATTTCAGCAATATAGCCTAATTTTTTATCTCTTTGGTAGACATACTTTTCAAATTAATGTCGTCAGTAAGTCTATATAATCAGAAGAATTAGATCTCTGATCTTTGTAAATGCACAGAAATGTTGAAAAAGCTGCGCTTTCTTGGAAGAATATAGAAATAATAAAGGCTTTAAAAGTGTCATTTTAACTTCTAAGGGGTTAGTTCTAAAAATAAAGATCTTAAAATTGAGCCACAACAAGCATTCATGTAAAAACCCAAGCTGGTGATACAGCCCGCGATGAGCAGTAACGTTTGTAAAAGAAATTTTAAGTTGAATTTTCAATTGCCTTTTGTAGACTACCTTAATATCACTCAATAAAAAAATTAAACAGTTAAGTAAATGATTATTCAAAGCCTTATTTACAATGTAAACAATGTAGGAAGTTAAGCAATGATTTACAATGTAAAAAAAAAACAGAAAAACCAGACCTTCTCAAACTCTGTAGTGATCTTCAATTTAAATTAACTGTAGACTCTAAATCAGATATAGATGTTGTATGCGGTGTGATGAACTCATAAGTCTGAAATCTTTTTACCTGATCAGAATTTCGATCTCTCGTTATAGTAAATTTTATTAAAGATCGCGACTTACAAGAACTGCAGGTATCTAAATGTTACTTAGCAATTTTGTGAATCTAAAATGAAACTGTGGAAAAATGGACTTTGGTTTCTAAATAAAAGAGTTCTGTGGAATTATATTTCTTAAATTTTGTTCATGAATTTGAGTGGCTATATGCCACACTCAATCTCGCTGGGGGCGCGGTAAAAATCTCGCCCAGAGCGCTGGTAATGCTAAAACCGGCACTGCTTGTAGAGTGTAAAACATTTTAATGTAATGAAGGACCAGCTGTACTCACTTATATTGATCACTGACACATTTCTATTTTTATTTTCTTCAGCTCTAGTTGCTATATCTTTTGATGAGCTGTATGAACATACAGCATGTATATATCAGTTAAGTGACTCCCTATCTTATACATATTGTATGTAATGTTAATTAAATTATAATATTCTGATTTGTATACTATAAATATACATTCGCTTGGCAAATATTGGAGTGTTGAAGTTATATGCAGCAATAGAGTGACTCTGACCACCGTAACTATGTATTTGCATGGTGGAAGGGCATTTTGTGAATGCCCACCTAGCTAGAGACCACCCTCAAGTAAAAAAACTGTTGCCAAACACCTAATACTATGTTCCAGCAGCAGTCCTTGAGAGTCAGTATAATTACAGGCACATTAGACTTAAGGACTATATGTCTCAGGGTGACAGGGGCAGTGCCAGTCATCATTTGTGATGAAAAGCATCTGTTATAGGCAGAGGTTAGTCCATTTTTTTTATGTTATTGTGATGGGACTAGCTTGAGGCCCACCTGATGGCAAGTGGATTAACCTCTGCCTAGCAGATGCATTTTGTCTAAAGTCACAAATAGCACTGCACCCATCACTTTGAGACATAGGTAGTTGTTAAGTCTAATGTGCCTGTAATTTCACAGGCTCTCAAGGAGTGCTGCCGGAACACACTGTTAGGTCCTTGGCGACAGATTTTCTACTTTGTCTCTAGCTAGGCAGCTCAAAATACCCTTTCACCATGAGGTTAAGGTGAATCCTTAACCTGATGCGTGGCAGTCCATAGCCAATGCTACTGAGCCATCACGGCCTTAAAACTTAATATCCCATATAGGACGGACGAGTATGTTAGGGGCGTTCAACCTGCACTTAGTTGGTTTTATTATTTGTTGTTATTTGTTAAAAATTTAACTATAATCATCACCAAGTTTGATGCTTGTATATAGCTATAACCGTTTTTATATTCAGCAGTATTAGAAAACATTTAAAAACATGTTTCTTATATGTGTGTGTTTGTAGCTCTCCCTGTAGGCTGACAGATTTTCTACTTGAGGGTGGTAGCTACCACAGTCAGGCGGGTATTCGCAAAATTCCCTAACACCATGCTACAACGACTGCCATCCGAAGACAACAACCGGGACTGACAGCTTAACGTGCCCTCCGAAGCATGGAAGCGCTTCACTGTAATGTCACCAGCGGTCACCCATCCAACTCATGACCGAGGCGGACGTTGCTTAGCTTTGCTGATCGGTTCAGAATGGCTATGCAAACTTCGCTACGAGCGCTTCAAAAGTCTAGAAGAAAGACGCCTTAGGGGTGATCTTATTGAGACATTTAAGATAATCAATCAATATTATAATCTACCTAATATAGAAGACTTATATACAATCAGAGAGTTCGAGGCCAATCCGGAGACATAAAATCCAGCTTATTCGGGATTTGGCCATTACGAAGCCTGAACACCATTTCCTGAGGAACAGAGTAGTGCATAACTGGAATAAACTACCAGAACATGTTATGTCAGCCACATCAATCAACAATTTTAATAATAAACTGGACAAATAGAATACAGAAAAGAAATCTTTCCTGAAACTATAAATCCAACACTGCAATGATATGGACATATCAGCATATTGCTGCTCGTCCATTAATAATAAATAAGTATACATAAATGGGTCGCTGTTAAACTAAACAAATTCTATCTTTAACACAAACTAAAAGCAATCCTAATTCCGGAAACAAACAGAGTTTTCGCAATAGTTATGGAATAGATAGAAAACAGTTAATTTGAAGCAGGTACTTTAAAATAACATAACAGTGAATTTACAGTGCTTCATGCCTGGCTGGTTTGCCAATCAGGAAAAAATCTGTAGCTCATCACCTAATGGTATTTTCGGGCAGCTGTTCATGAGAGCCAGTCCCTTTTTTTATTAGAATACTGTCATATAGGAACCCTTTAAAACCTACCATCAGGTAAGATTGGCTACAGGTTAGCCTAACAGCGATATATAAACTTTATTATGCATTAATCAAGATAGATAGAAAATACTTTATTTGCATACCGTAAAATAACAAAACTTTAAATTTACACACATCTATCTAGGGTAGGGTCTATCAGCTATCCCCTAGCTGATAGACCCTAATTAAATAATAAATTGTAAAAATGAAAAGAAAAATCAACTTAAGATTTTTTGGAAGTTGTATTACAAAGAGAAGTAGTTGATTTGTTAAATGTAGTTTTAAAGAAATAAATGAGGGACAGTCAAAGTTGTAAATTTTGAACAAATTTGTTTCGCGCTTCTATCATTTAATCAAAAGTTACGCACTACGCAGTCTGTCTCAAAAATCAACTATTTATGAATCTGACATTCCATTAAATTATATGACATACTAGCTTTCGGGGCGCGGCTCCGCCCGCGCGATCTCGGTTATCGCGTGAAAACATTAACCTCTTTTTGCGCAGTCGGATAAAAACTATCCTATGTTTTTTCCCGGGTCTCAAACTATTTCCATACCAAATTTCATTCAAATCGATCCAGTAGTTTTGGCGTCAAAGCGTAACAGACTGACAGACAGAGTTACTTTCGCATTTATAATATTAGTACTGATTATTATCCTCTATAATACTTTACAGTTTACAAGCAGTTTTATGTAGTTTGACGTGTTTAAGGCCAATTACTAATGGGCAATGATCAACAAACATTTTAATAATACATTACGGGCACATACACGGTAAACTGATACACGGTAAATATCTGCTATTTTGATAAGAACTATACATAATAACTCTGTGCGAGTTCGTCCGGAGATGTACCTACTGCCACCGTGCCTATTTGTACCGCCAAGCAGTAATGTGAACATCACTGTGTTCCGGTTTAAAGGGTATGGTTTCCGGTGAAACTACAGGCACATGAGACTTAAAAACTTTGTTTCAAGGTGATAAGCGCAGTGCAGTTCGCCACTTGTGACGAACTCTATCTGTAATGGGCAGAGGTTACTACTTAACACCAGGTACCATGCTTGTTCCATCACGATAACATATAAAATAGTATAAACATAACAAATCAAAGCGAAATCATATTTTCAATATCCTCAAAAACAGTATCATCCTTCTCTGAAAATTAAAGATATAAAAGTTTTATTGGCCCTTTAGTAAATTTTGTACAGGCAAGTCCAAGATACATTTGAACATATTTATACTACTTGAATATATTAAATTAAATTCTAATTACGCCTAAGTAAATAATTGATTAAAATATAAAAATCACAATATTTTACACTTAATATAGTTAAATTTTTAATCGCTTATCGCCACCGCCTTAAGCTCTCATTGTCGAAGAATTCATTTCCACGAATCTCTTTTTTCAGTTTCGGAAACAACAAATAGTCACTTTTCAGGGTTTTCAGGTGGATGGATTGATCTCTTGGAAATAGCACTCCTGAATAGCAGCCATGGCAACGATTGAGATTCGCACCGCAATGAGAATAGATATAAATACATCATTGGTGAACCGGCGTTTTTATGAGATTTTCTTTGATTTGTCCGTTGTGAGTTGGAGTTAAATAACAGCGCGGTGCTCATTTTTGCGAATAAAGCTAATGATGGTAAACCAACGAAAATTTTGAATCAAAGTATCCTTGTATAATGTCTAAAACTGCCCTCAATACTTACTTTCTTTATTTCTTTTTCTTTCACATATATCCTGTGAAACTCTATAGCCTTTATTTATGTGTTAATTCTCGAATTAAAACAATAATATTTCTGATGGAATCTCTCTTCTGCCCGGTCTCGTCTCGGCATGGAAGGAATTTCTCATTAACCCGCGCCCGCGTATGAAAGAGCGTCTGAGATGGAATCCGATGCTCGCCGCATACCAATCGTGACTTCTGTAATACCTATATCTACATAGTTGACGATACATAATGTGTGTCTTTTTAATGGATAAGTATTTCCTTTTATGCCCCGAAAAAAAATCTGTCGATTAATAAATAAAGTGAATAGAGTAAAAGTGAGAGTAAAGTGATTGACACGAGTGAAATAGGTAAATAAGTAAATAAGCTATATATTAGAATGCGGATTTTTATACTTTAAAATTTAATAATAAAGCATTTCGTACGTCTCACTAATGTTTTTCGGTCGCAACTTTTTAAGACCGATTTTTTATTCAAATATAAACATGTTTTTTTTTAATTAAATTAAATGTACCTACTAGTCAAAAAACAACACGCATGTTTAGTGAACACTTCCTGTTCATTTCACAAAGAATTTTATATGTTTATATAAAAAAAGTATATTTACTATCATAAAACTAAATGGAAACACAAAGTAGGCAAGTGTAGTTTAAGTGCTGGAGCCGGGTAGCCCTATTGCATGTTTACGTACAGCGCGGCTGTTGGTAGTTATTTCAAGGACAGAGCCTAGTTAAAATACTGTACATAGGTATAGATAATATTACCGTTACCGAGTTAAAAGGGCTATGTCACTTGGTAGGTACTCTACTTATCTTGCCTTCTCTGTAAGAACCGGACAATATGGAATTATTTCATAGTGTGGATCTTCTACCGCCAGGTTTGTACATCATTTGTTTATAAAAATGTTTCCTAAGATAGACACACATATAATACACAACATAGGGAACACCTTAAGGTTGTATTAAGAATAATTTCATGTAAGTACCTCGTGAAATGAAGATTCACGAACTTCGGAACTTGAATTACGGATCTGTTGTTGCCCCGTTGATAATTTAAAAAAAAATGTTTTATATCAGGTAATATTTTTTTTTTATCCTTGATAGGTCAGCCTTTGACCACTATCTCACCTGATGGTAAGTGATGATGTGGTCGAAGATGTGGTTCAGGCTAACCTAGAATTACTGGCTCTCAAGGACAGCTGCCGGAACACACTGTTAGGTGCTTGGCGACAGATTTTCCACTTGAGGATGGTAGCTAGCCAGGCGGGCATTCGCGAAATGCCCTACCACCATGCTATAACGACTGTCATCCTAAGACAACAACCGGGATCGACGGCTTAACGTGCCCTCCGAAGCACGGAAGCGCTCAGTAGTAATGTCACCAGCGGTTACCGATCCAAGTCATGACCGCGGCGGACGTTGCTTAACTTTGCTGATCGGTTCAGAATGGCTAAGCAAACTTCGCTACGAGCGCTTCGAAAGTATAATAAATTTTTAAAGTGATCATGCGGGCAGTCCTCCTTATCGTGAGCGTTACATCTGGGATCTGTCTATTACATATGCTGTTTCACCGTTCTTATTTTGTCACTGCACTGCGCCCGTCACTCCGAGACGTTTTTATGTCTCGTTCGCCTACTTGCTACAGTGCCCTTCACGCCTAAATTCAGGAATGTTTGCACACTACCGCTTTCAGGCAGAATATCGGTCACTGTGATGGCACCCACTTTTTTGCCAAGAGTCCGGCTTGGTGGGTACTAACAAGTCAGCCAAAAAATCCTTACAGCTGCTAAAGTTTTGAATACAAAAGATTTATTTCAATCTCAATAAATAAAATTTTACATAAACCAAAATAGATGTTAAATAAATCTGTAGATGAAATAAAAAAAACGGAAAGACCAAGCTGTTTGAATGATTCATATGTTAGGAGTTGAGCAGGATATGAATTCGCAAGTTGACACGTGTTATACTTGAATTAAAGAAGAGTTCTTAACCCCACCCCGCACCCGCGCGCTGTACACATTCAATCAGCGACCGTCGCAAACGCAAAGTGCTCAAAAATATCATTTTACTCGTAAACCCGTGAAGTTATAAATAAGTGCGATCCTTGGTGGTTGATCCAGTCTCCTCAATCCTGGTAAGTGCATGCCTCGAGCAAACGTATGTGCTCCATTGTAGCCGAATAATTAGTGTTTGTGCAAATTTGAGCAAACGCCGTAATATTTCTTGCTACTTAAAAATGGTACAAAATGAATAAGTTATACTTGAGGTAATGCTGTGAAGTGAATTGAAGTGATATTCAATGGACGTTGTACTGACGTTCAACGTCCATTGAATATCACGTGACGTATGAACGTCCCCCACATGACCCCGCGTCACTTTTTACTTTGCCTTGATGATGCTATATTTATAGTTATCTATTCGCATCAGTGAGTAAAGGTTCTATCACTTGGTACTCTATTATTGTGCCCCACGGGTGTCTACGGGGTGTCGGGTTAGAATTGCACCTCCCATATCTTACCGTGGGTGTCGTAAAAGGCGACTAAGGGAAAAATACTGGTAGGTGGGCAGCAGCGCCTTCTAAAGAACTGCCAACTTACACTGCGGTCCCCAGGACGCCTGCCAAGGGTGGGGATTATGGCAAATACCCACCTTAATAGGGGAGGCTGTGTTCAGCAGTGGACGATCTGGCTGTTACAGACTGAAAAGAGCCAAACATTTGCCTATTGGTCAATTTCTTTTTCTATTTTGTCCATAATTATTAAAAGGGAAAGCAAAACTACAAAATAGTTACTGTGGTAAATTTGTTTGTTAAAATACTTAAGCTTATATTCATAATCGTTTCACAACTTAATGACAGGATACGGTTTAAATAAATTATTTCTCAAAAGAATTTAAAATTCACTTACAGAGAAATACATATTATATTAATATACGTGGTAAACATACATGTCGTTAGGTAAACAATTTTGTGTATAAGTAATATTGTAGGTAGTTTTAAATTTGTCTTCTGTGCGATTGTTGTTGATGCATGCAATAGTCCGGTACGTATTCAGTGCTGAAAACATTTCATTATGCGATTATAATTATATGAAACATGCCGACAAATTCTTTGAATTAGAGTATCCTTTAAAACGTGGGCTTTAGAGAATATTTTGAAATAATTTAGGGAGTTAATTTCCATTATATCAAATTCTAATTCAAAATCATTACGACGCTCTTATGAAGGTCAATTACAAATTTTAATATTTAAATATTCTACATTTTACTGCCACATTCAGCAAAAAATTTATAGAGCCACTGCGAAAAGAACGAGCAAGAAACTCGGGCCATTCTTTTAAACATCTTTTAACAATGTGTTATATACAATATAATACGATTATTACAATATTTGTTTAAATTACGTAGGTGACAGGTGTTAGCTTGGCAGAGGCGGAACTTTCCAAGCATCTTTGTCGTTTAAGTAATCACAAACTTTGTAGTGATTTGTTAATCAAAATATTTTTCACATGCAACTTGAATTTTCTTACTGTGAGCATTGTAATATGTTAGGGAATTTTATTATAAAACCGCACACAATTACCTAAAAAGGACCTTTTATTTGTCTTTGCTAGTCTAAAACCTGGTACTGCTATTTTATATTTATTCCTAGTGTTGTAATCGTGGTTGTCACTATTTAATTTAAATTTACCCAATTTTTCCGAACACACATAATATTTTCAAATATATACAGACTCGGTAAAGTTAATATATCAATTTATTTAAAAAATCCCTTCGAGATTCCATAGGATCCATTTCATATATGGCTCGAATTGCACGCTTTTGTAAGATAAAGATTGTCTCTATCTAAGCAGTAGCTCCCCACAGCAATACATCTTACGACATAATACTGTGGAAGTACGCGAAATAAACTAGCCGTGCAGTAGCTACGTCTGTTAACTGTCATATCTTACAAACTGCATATGCAGAAGAACTAAGTCTTCCGGCTAGATCATGTATATGTGGATCCCACTGTAAAGTTGAATCCATTTATATTCCCAGAAAGACGGTCGCTTTGTTAATAGAGAGTTTATCTAGGCCAAGCTTAATGTTTGGTTCAACATAAGGAACATTTGGTAAAGAAAACTTTAAATATTTAGTATTTTTTGAATTTAAGAGAAGATTATTAGCGGCGAACCAGTCAGAGATCATAGATAACACATTATTTACATGAATGAATTCACTATCTTTCCTATCTGCTTTAAAAATCAGAGAGGTATCATCTGCGAATAAAACAATATCACAGAAATCTTTGACCATGCAAGGCAGATCATTAATATAGGCTAGGAACAGAAAAGGTCACAAATTTAATCCCTGCGCTACACCTATTTTTACCAAAGACCCGGAAGAAGTATTGCCATTTATTTCAAACATCTGTAGCCTGTCTGACAGATATGACTCCATTAGATATCCTTAGGCAAGTCGTTAAACATGTGAGCGCCTTCATAAGCTAGACTTTATACCGTAGTTAGTTCTGGGGGTCATAAGCAAATATTGTTAGCTTGTCTAGTTATTAGTTTTTGTATATGTAGCTTTTGGTAAATATTATTTGAATATGAATATATTTAGTGAGAATTATTCTTATCAAAATGCAAGTCGCGTATTTGTAAGTTTGTTCAAGGCATGATTTTAGTTTCCTTATAAATTGTGATGGCTGGTGTTGATAATCGTAATTGTGACAGGTTAATCAAACGTCATTAGTACTGCGCAAACGAAAACTCGATTGCGCAGTAAAAGTGATTAATATGCATAGTACTCTATTGAGTCTGCCTATTATAAAGTTAAGAAGTAATTATGAATAAGTGAGTTGGAATGCTTTAATCATCGTCATAATTTTACATCATCGTCCATTGTTCCAATTTGTAACTACACATAATAATATTAATAATAAAGGCGACCCATAG
This sequence comes from Plagodis dolabraria, assembly GCA_963854805.1. Classification (NCBI taxonomy): domain Eukaryota; kingdom Metazoa; phylum Arthropoda; class Insecta; order Lepidoptera; family Geometridae; genus Plagodis; species Plagodis dolabraria. The sequence continues at coordinate 39,430,176 of OY978441.1, read as the reverse complement.
ATACTATTTGCGCGTTTGTTGAGGGTGTCCTTGCGCGGGTAAAGGTTCTCTGTATGTTGAGAATCAGAACAAAAGATAGCTAACTGGTTAGTTATAATTTATACAACAGATTTATTTACCTTTACTGGAGGCTAGCGGTACTTGTGGTGTAAATGTTTAAAGAGTAAATATTTTAAGCATGATTTCCTGGTCTTAGTCGTATCGGAATGGATTCTTATGACCGAAAAGTAACGGTAGCTTAAATAAAATAACACATCGTCTCCACTAGGGACATTGTCGATTGTTCATAAAATTTTGAAAATTATTAGGACTCTGATTTATAATATGTTATTAAATCAGATTTAAACGGAATCGACTTGTAACGGTGATAGGTACATATAAAAAACTTGTAATCCGAGGTCCAGTTTCCACCAGTTATTTCTAATGTTTCAGGGTTAGAAGTCGTGTTATTTTATTCGTCCAGAGTCAATTGTTACTCGCTCACGTTTATGGTCACCATCGACAATAGTTACAGGAATTAATACGTCATTAGAAAATACTGTTCCAGATTATTGAGTAGGTATAACTGAAAAACTAGGGACTCGACCGAAGTTGATGAAATTTTAATGGGATACCTAGGGGTACACCCCTAGACAAAACCCAACACAAAAATAATCATATATATCGGCGGATGGCATTTATGACATCACAATTTCCAATAGTAAGTATTATAGTTATAAGCTGTGGATTCAGATAAAATATTTTATCAAATGTGCAGATACAAGAAGTCTCTCACATGACTACTTAAAGAGTAAAGTTTAAATAACACCTCTACACAAAAGTTGTTTGTGATTCCTTTTATCTGTGGGATGTGGGTCTCATCGTCATCTCTATCTTCCACAATTAAAAATGTTGAGATACGATGGACGCGACGCGACGTTCAAAAGGAAATCTTGTTGGGGGAGTTCGATATGGTTGCGAATTCACCAGCGAAATAGTATACTAATAGTAATAGTTACTCACGTAGATGAGCCAGATAAATCCGACCACATGCAGTGGTCGTTTTCAAGGAGTGTTCAGGACGGGAGTGTTATTAACGTGAGTAATACCGTATATTTTCTTTAAAATGAGGGAAAACCACGTTAGTTTTTATAACAAAATATTGTTTTATATTCCAGTTTTACGAAAAGTCCATGAATTCGATACACCAAAATTTTAAATCAAGTAAATATAGGTGAGCTGAAGTTGGGGCTGTTGGTTATTTTGTATAAAGTACTATAGGATTGCAATTTGAATTACATATATTTTGTAAAGTTCCCGAATAAATTACACAAAGAGACTTAAGAAAAAATAATGCATTACAATGTCCAATGTTCTTTGTCCATCCTATGTACGATGCGATGGTTGCTGAAGAATGTAGACATATTAAAGTCGAGCCGGCACACGACGCGACGCGGACGGCACACGCGTGTTCGACGTGAATCGTGATGTGATCCGATCGCGTAGGTTCATAGGTCGTTCTGCGCTGACGCAGATCTTAATGTTATGTATTTAATACGTCTGTATTTGTATTGTTCCCTTTTCAAGTGAATACATTCTTTAAAACAAGTATAAATGAATTAAAAATTAAAAAACCCGACTGTAAATTATTTATTTTTGTTAAGCGTTTTATCGTTTCATTGAAATTAAAACTGCAATTTATATATATTTATGGAATCGTTTCATAGAGCCCTTCATTTTGATACCCCACTCGATGGGTTTGGGAGAAAAACAATTTTTTTTTCTCACAATATGATGTCCAAAATCATTCAATTTGATTTTTGAAAAAAAATGTATGTACCTAAGTGTCACCTGGGCTATTAAGACGAATCTAATGATATATGATATATTAAAATTGGTTGAGCCGTTTAGAATTTATGGTGCAATAAAGAAACTCACAAACAGACAGGAACCCTGAATACATAATACTCCTTTTATTGGGCAGTCGTGTAATAAGTGGCATTGTGATCAATAATCATTTATCAGTGGCACATCCTGTGCTGTTTTGTTGTTATCTCGTGCATTTGCGAGAAACATCTTGGAATTATTACACTATTATCTCTCACTTACTCATATCTTTTGTTGCAAATATTCATCCAGTCCGACTCTTCAATGGAACCCGCTGTGCGCGGGTCCAATTTGTAATGTCCATTCCTGTTCTTGTGGCAGCCAACAGCAACCTTACTTTATTCATCGTGATAAAAATACCGATCAAAAGGGAATACTTAAATATCAATGAAGCAATATTTTCCAACTAAAGATACCCAACTTTTATTTTGGGCAGTCGTATAAAAATGACGTGAACACAGTCATTCATCATCTGTACTATAATATTAATATTATAAATGCTTGAGGAAGCAGAAGCCGCAATATACGACAATAACACAAACCAGGTCATCAAGGGAACGATGTCTGGTCAGTATATGGCGGCTTATAATGCGAAAAGTGGTTTTGTGGTCCTGGATGAGGGAGAAACGGAACGAACAGGCAAACCAAAGTACGTGACACCCCAAAATGACCCCATTGTAGTCACTGCCCGGTGTACTAAGATAATGCTCGACAACCGGATCCTTGAAATGGCTAAATCCATTTTGGAGGATGCGGAGGTCGAGGCAAGTTGGAAACGCTGGGAAGTACCTAAAATACAGTGGGTCAATGGAGTGCCGGGATGCGGCAAGACAACTTGGGTGATACGCAACTTCGATGTGGACAGAGCCGCCATCATCACAACAACAAAAGAGGCAGCAAAAGATCTGAGGGAGAAGCTTGCGCACCGAATCGGTGACTTGGCAAAGACCAAGGTGCGCACCATGGCTTCGGTCCTCGTAAATGGTTTTAAGAAGAAGGAGAGCTACAGCCGCCTCTTGGTGGACGAAGCTCTCATAAACCATTTCGGGGCCATAGTGATGGCTTCAAGGTTGTCTGGAGTAGGCGAACTTGTCCTCATCGGAGATGTAAATCAGTTACCTTATATCGATAGAGAAGATCTCTTCGAGCTAAGGTACAATCGCCCTAACTTGGTTACAAACATCAGCCAAGAGTTGCTGTGCACGCACCGGAACCCAATGGATGTCGCGTACGCACTGAGGGAAATATACTCAGGTATATACTCCTCGGCTCCCCGTATCCAGTCCCTAGAGCAGAAAGGATATACGGATGCGAAAATCCCCAAAACCCTCCCAAACACCCTGTTCCTGGTTCACACCCAGGAAGAAAAGGAGACCCTGACCAACGAGGGCTACGGAGCAGGCACGGGATCTCGTATCCTCACAATCCACGAAGCACAGGGACTGACATACGAGTCAGTAATCGCAATAAAAACCAAGGGTAGAATGAAGCTGCACGAGAGCGTCCCACACGCAGTCGTCGCAGTCTCACGACACACCGGGGCATTCACGTACTACGCTGACGACGCAAATGATGCTATTGGACGGTTCGTTCGGAGAGCGGTGGCTGCAAGACGCAAAGAGATCCGCGACTATAACTTAAAGATGGCAATCAGAGATCGCAACAGTGTGGTGATAGATGTCCTGGTGAGAATGGATGTCGGAGAGGCAGACTAAGAACATCTCAAAGTTCAGTTTTTATTGTAATGTGTAACGATTTAGTGTTTAATTATAGTTTTCTCCCCTATTAGCAAGCGGATTCGTGCAGGCATTCGGAACAGTCATGCTCACGAAAATGTGTTGGCAAGCGGTGGCATCGTGTGTCGGGTCGCCCTCTTCCCTCAAAAATGGTTGAGGAGGACGATGGCTGGCACGCGAGTCAACTCGTGAACGAGTGCTGCTTGAGGACACTGGTCCGTTCGGAATGCCTGTGCAAATCTGTTTGCTACTATTTAGTAGTAGTTTCCTTAAAACTGTGTTCCCCCATTTAGTATGTAAGAATGCTCCCCATAGTAATGTAAATACTTAACAAATTTCTCGGTTAACTTAAAAAATGGCACGGACCCCGGAGTCTGTGGAAAATGAACAAAACCAATCATAAAAAAAAAAAAAAAAAAAAAAATATTATAAATGCGAAAGTAACTCTGTCTGTCTGTCTGTCTGTTACGCTTTCACGCCAAAACTACTGGACCGATTTGAATGAAATTTGGTATGGAGATAGTTTGAGACCCGGGAAAAAACATAGGATAGTTTTTATCCGACTGCGCAAAAAGAGGTTAATGTTTTCGCGCGATAACCGACATGCGCGCGGGCGGAGCCGCGCCCGGAAAGCTAGTATCTTATAAATCGATATTTCTATCACGATAAATAAACTAAGGCTGCTTTTAGCTGCGACAACGAGAGAAAACTATAGACATTGCAAATTGTGCATATTCGACTTGCACACTGCGGGTTCCGTACTACAATACAATACAATATACCTGGGTGAAATTCAGAATGAATATACCTTGTCTATGTCCCACCATTACTTGTAAAATTAAATATTTATTCAATATTGTATTTCTTTGTATTCTATTAAACTTTGAGAAGAGATACACTTGTATTTCATTATAATTGGTTCATTTTATAATATAATATATTGTTTATTGAAATATGACAGACGAATCTCCATCGTCATATATTTGTTGCAGGTTTAGTAGATGACAGGAAAATTAGGCGGAATTGTCACTAGATATATAATTTTATGCTTTTTTTAAGTGGTTTATTTAAATATTATTTAATGTTTTTTAGGATACTTTCAAAAGTATTTATTATTTAGTAACGACGTTTTTGATGAAAATAAACATTATTTTGGTTCAATGGTTTTTCTAAATTGGCAGCACTGATAACCGAATGACAGTGTCAAACAGACGTCAAAGTACAGCCGTTTTGTTTTGTAATATTCACGAATTTTACTGAGTGCAGATATTTGTGCAAAAAATTATCAGACTTAATAAAGCACATTTGCTTCATATCGATAAGTTTATTTAACTGTTCTTTATACATTTCTATTGGAATATTGTTAAATATGCTTTCGAACACGAATAATTCTCGATTTCGTGAGTAGTATCGGGCACAAGGTTATTTTGAGATTGGATTTTCTCAGATTTTATTTATCAGTTTCGTTGCATTTCGTTATTCAGTTTAGTAACGAGTGTTACTCAGTTTTGTTATTCTTCTGTTACGTTACTAAACTGAGAAGCTAAGGCCAAGTACATACTGATCAGAACTACAGTCGTCGTTTTTTTAAGTTGAAAACCTGTCTATTAAATTATTCAATGTTATAAAACCGTTATCATAATAAAGTTGCGTCGTGCGTAAAGTTGATTTCCTATGCTCTTTTAATACATTTGTATTTTCTATATTTCATTTAATTTTAAGATTTTATTCTCAATTTTATGTTTGTAATATACGGAAATAAATTTCGACAAACAATCGAATCTTTCACCTTCTATACTAGTAGTTTGCCACGAATTAAGGCCTCGCGACTCGCGATGTACCGAACTTGCTCGCGATGAACTTTTGTGGAATACCTATGCTCTGTCACAATTGAAAATATACAATACTAGCTTTCCGGGCGCGGTTCCGCCCGCGCGTATTTCGGTTATCGTGCAAAAACATTAACCCCTTTTTGCGCAGTTAGATAAAAACTATTCTTTATTGCACACTGAAAACAAACAAAATACAATATATAATTATTATATAATATTTATAAACGGCGGTCTTATTGCTATCCAAATTGTATTTTTTAATGATTTCATTTTACAAAAAAAAATACTTTTTTTTTATCGCTACTAGTCGAACGGCGGCGCGACTTCGTTGGCGTGTTGTATTCAACTTTACACCTACCCAACACCTACTAGCTCTACTACCCCCGTAATATAAGTTATAACCAAGGAACAACAAAACAAAACAATAATTCATATAATCCAGCCATTTTCGAGTTTTAGCGATACTAATGCGTCACGATTTATTTTATTTATTATAGATCTAAATTTGTATAAGTACTTACAGTTTTTTTAGGACATGTGACCTACGCCTTACTTATCAGTTTCGTTACAATTTACTAATTTTTACATATCAGTTTACTTACTATTTCGTTACGGTACATCTATTTTGCACTTCACCCATGCACCTACCTACTTATTAGTGTTATGTTTAAACAGAGTTGATTCAGCAGATTTGTTACTTATTTATGTAATAATGGATTGGCAAACAAGTAGACTGCCCACCTGATGGTAAGCGGTTACCAATGCGTTGCCGACCCTGTAAGACCCTTTTGTGTGTATACTGTAGCACTGCGGAAAAATGATATTTTATAATAAATGATATGATACATAGTTATGAAGCCGATTGTATGACAGAAAAGCTTGTTCTTCGAATTTAACACGTTATTTTCGTGATATTGCGTTCGAAGTTTTACGACACAATGCCACTTGTACCGGTAATATCACAACTCATGTAGGTAGAGTGGATATAATAAAGTGAAAATGTCGACACGTTGTGAAATATTTTATTATACCCTTGCATAACTGTTAGGACGTGATAAGGCTACTGAACTTGGTTCGTGAAATCCACACAGTAACATTTTTTTTAATGGGATTGTGAAGAACAAGCCCGAGGCGTACCTGATGTTAATCGGTAACCTATACCTATAAGGGTATAGACTCACGGACTGCATCCCAACCCAACTGCAATATTGCAGTTTGGATGCTGTTGACGTAGATGTGGGTATGTCAACTGCTTAATAACTGCACCCAGTCTGCGGATTTGCAGTTGGGATGCAGTCCGTGGGTCCGAACCGCGCCTGGGTGCAGTTATTAAGCAGTTGATACAACCGTATCTAAGTACATCAACTGCAATATTGGTGTTGGGATGAGGACCGGCCATTGATCAATTTATCGAAGGGACCGGGCGGCGGTCTAGACCTAGTCTAGATGAATTTCGTTGAACTGCACCGCGTCATCACCCTGGAACATAAAGTTATTAAATTTCAGGTTTCTGTAATTTGACCGCCTCACATACCCTTGAAACTAGAACTCAGTAATGCGAAAATTACTGCTTGGCGGCAGAAATAGATATAGTGGTAGTACTTCCCCGGATGAGCTCGTTCACAAACAGTTAACAAAAGTAATCAAATAATTAGACAGAAACAAAGAACCTTCTCACTGCTATAATATGTTGTATAAGTACTCGTATACAACAACTGCACTGATCTACTCGTACACTATAATGTTATTACGAGGAAAGATTGGTATTTTTGTATGTAAAAAATAAACTTAAGAACTACTGACCCGATTTAAAAAAATCCTGTTGTCCCTGATGAACATAGGCTATAGAATATTTACAAAAAAAAATGTTAATTTAATTACCCGTGCGAAGCCGGAGCGGGCCGCTAGTGATAAATAAATCAATATTGATTACTTTTACTAGACTCGCGAACGACAATAAGACCAAATAAAAAGAGTTTCCTTTTAGATCCCATCTAAAAGGGGGCGAGTCTATTGTCATACATATACTTATCTACCTTGTACTGTTTCATATCTACCTTGTACGTTTTAATATCTACATTGTACAGTTTCATATACAGGAAAATTATTAAGATGTATTTTCCCATTTAATTGGTTCTCAGTAAGTATTTACGGTGTGTATATGTCCGCAGCACCCTGGCGGCGAGGAAGTGCTGCTCGAGAAGGCGGGCCAGGACGCCACGGAACCATTCGAAGATGTCAGCCACAGTTCTGATGCCAGGTAAGCTATTTTATTATATCTCAGGGTGAACTGGCAGGTCCCTTCTCCATACAAATGTTGATGGGTGATAACAACTTTAATTGAGATTTTAGGTCCAGAACCGATCAATTCATGATATCGATTTATCTCTTCACTATCATAGGCTTGTATCAATACACATTTATAAAAGGATAATTGACTTGATAACTGATGAGCATCGAAACATTGATATACCTATTTGTTCACGCATCCACGATCTTGATCTGAGGACCTTCCTGAAATCAAAAGAGTGTTTGAGGGTCCAGACATTTTTGATTTTTTGCTTCCAAGAAACACACCATACGTTTTCTTTGACGATCTTCGGCCATTTACCAAGATAGAAGCTCGAAGTTGTTGATAGATTAGTGTTACAGATTACTCCGAGATAATGCTGAGATGATACCTAAAAAAAAGCTAATCTCGTGTTGCATCATCGCGAGATTTAACCTTGAACCTTAGCAGCAGCCAAAAACAACATGGCAGGTCTTTTATGCCATCTACACATAGGCAGATAGTACGCACGTTAGGTAAAAACAGCATCCTACTTCCAAAAACTTAAACCTGTTTACAACTGACTACAAAGTGTATTACTATTGTATCGAGGTTGGTTGGATAGCTTCACTTATAATTAAACAAATTAACAGTAACCTAATTCGTGGTGGATTTCTATTTCAATTATTCTAGATCACGAAATGATAATTACTTTCCAATTCCGAGTTGAACGAACTCTAGTTTCACAACTCCTGTATGGAACACCGAACTAACCACACTATCGTATGGAAATCATCATTAGGGCGACGACGAGTGTTGTTTACTTTGTCTGTATTTTTATTTAATCACTTGAACAATCTATTGCGATGGAATTAGGTAAATTAGATGCAATGTTCTATCTAAACATACGTACTTAAGTGTGATGTTCTTAAATAAAAAATCCCCGTAACAAAACTGCATATTTGTGAAAGTCATTAGTTAATCGTGCTCAGGGCGACAAACTTAACTAGGAGGTGTGAAACGAACGGAGTGACTCATCGCCCTCCACAATGTACCTACGTAGTCTTTGTTTTATACGTAGATAGGTACCTACTTGTATTCTGTAAACAATGACATTCAATTTCGAAGTTGGCTAGTTCACCACCTTTGCTGCTCCACAGTTTCACTTTTGGTACGAACCTACTCTGATTAACATTCAAAAATAAATCATTTATTATTACCGAACTATTTGTTTCTATGTTTCAAAACATACAAAAAAGTTCAGACATTAGACATTTGTTAAGTCCGCGGAAATGAAATAAACATTTATTTAACGGTACAATGTTCATAGAGAGGAGATAGATCAATTTTAAGTTCATGAAATGGGAACTATAGCAAAACATTCGTACGAAACCTGTGATAATCGAATCGACTTGTTTGCCTGCAAAGCGCATCGAACCTCTCAGTAACTACCTATATTACTAAAGTACTTTAGTAACAGCTACTCTGAGCATCGAACACACTGAAGCTCGGTATAATCCCTTCTGCACTGTCTCAGACGTTTCAAACCGAAATAAATCTCTGGGAAAGTTGTGTATTGACTTTTAATAACGAACGATTTCAATTTAAATATCAATTTACTATGTACAGTATAAATAATAAACCACTGTGTAGCACTCGGAGGAAAGTGATTCTGACAGTTTCGTCTATGTATGTTTGCTATACCTAGTTCCCATTTCATGATCTTAAAATAGTTGAACCGATATATATATGAAACAATATATACTATTCAAATCACCTTTAAAAAAACCTTCGAAAACCGGTTCATTCTTTAGGGATTCACGATGCCACAGACAGACACACCTTACACACCCCTCTGTTTGCGTGGAACATTCAATTAAATGCAGAAGTGGCATACATGCTACGAACATTGATTATTTTCTCATTAGAAACATAAAAGGTCTACCATAAACTCCTTGTTAGCCACCGATTCCATAGAACCAATTCTGTTGGAACGGTTGATGCAATAAAAATAAAAATTCTGAAAAAGAATAATGAAAATAGCAAACCAACTTGCAAATTCTAAGAGCAATATCGGTGACTTTGGTTTGTCGGCGAATTTCCTTGATTCGCTGGAACTCCATGGCTCTGTGACTCGTTATGTGACTGGGGTTGATAAAAAAGTTAGTCATAAATGGCAACACACGCTGTTCGCAGAATTTTCTTTTCAGAATGAATAGAAATCAGTGTGCATTACCCCAGCAAGAAAATCACTTCTGGAATAAATTGAGTTCTACAAATAATTAGTGCCTTATACGCTGTAAATGTGCACCAAATAATAAATTTGTGCACTTTGCCGTTATGTTAAAAAAAAGGAAAAACCAATTCTGCTGGAGTAACGCTGTTGCAGCAGGAAAATTTTAATCGACTGATCGGAAAGAAAAATTAAGTATATGGACAGATAGCTTATATTTGTGCATAAATGTGCGCCAAAAATTAAATTTGTGCGTCGTAAGGTTTTCGAGATATTTCATTTCCTGCTGGAGTAACGTTTAGCAAAATCCATTTTCTCGAAAACCAATAATTGTGCGATCTTACAATAAAAGTATATTTGTAGCTCTTAATTTGTGCTTATTTGTGACACCATTAGGTTTTCAAAATTCTGTACCATTTTTATGTAATTATGCAATTACGAAAATAAAAAAAAATATGTCTAGCGCTAAAACGAACAAACGGTTGTACTCACTAAAAACGGTATTTGTTTCTTCTTGTAATTCCATTCATAAAAAGTAAACTTATTAGACAAAATTTACACGCATTTATCAATAATATCAATATATGTCGCAACCGACAGTGTCATAGTTAGATATCAAAATGCAAAAATAGAATTAACTCAACATGTTTCAGTGTTAACCAAAAATTAGTGCGTTTAATGAAAAATATATACTGAAAATTTCAGCTTCATATGTAAAGTATTAAAGAAGATATAGACAAAAAACTAAAGCAACAGCGAGATTTCTGGTTATCCGACCAAATTCGAAAGATAGCAAAAAAGCGGCGGTTTCATACATATTGATGGTCTTCTTTAATAAGTAGTATTAATGGAAGCTCTTGTCCGTACAGTCACACATAAAATACTTAAAGAGGAATGCATACTGAAATGCATACAGAAATCAAACATCGAGCAGTCCCAAATGCCTTATAATTATACTCATTCGGGCAAGCGTTCGATTTGATTTGTGATGTTTTACTGTTATATCTGTTATAAGATAAGTAAGTTATAACTTACCTTCTTTTTTAAAACGCTCGTAGCCTTAAAAACGTACTTAGCCGTTCTTAACCGATCAACGGTGTATTATGGCAGCTGTCCTTGAGAGCCAGTAATACTAGGTTAGCTTAAGCAACATCTTCGGCTTCATCGTCACCATCTGGTGAGATAGTGGTCAAAGGTAAACCTATCAGCTAAAAACGTTATTGTGTTTAAAGTCCGTGTATTTAATCAATTACATTTGTTTAATAAGCCATGTTTCTGTTGATTGCTTTGATAAGGAAGTATTTATTACATAACAACTGCAAATATTGTTTCCAAAGACGTAGAACCCTACAAAGAAAAAATGTTGACTACCAAGCGAGATCCGGACCGGACCGCTACGCGACGGTCCTGAGGCCGGGATATGTTCGGAGCCTAGGTAGCTTAGAACGTTATTCTGTAAGCTCTTTTGCTTAGCCAACAGATCAGAGCAGCGCCTGCGTGTCGTGATTTTTTTTTTACTAAATACCTAATAACGATTCTTTTTTAAATGTTTTATGGGTAACTTTTGAAATCATGTGCATCGCCGACTTGACGCCAATAACGTTATATTTGATAATTTTGATCATATTTTGCGTCTATGGTACATAAAATTACATACATTTAATATAACCATAGACACAAAGTGTGGTCAAAATTATCGAAAATAACGTTATTGGCGTAAAGTGGAATACGGCTTACGTATGCAATCCGCCATGACACATATTCTATGAAAATTTCATTCGGCTACCTATTACGGTTTCAAAGTTACTGCCCCTCAAACGTTAGACGGACGGACGGACGGACCAGCGGCGGCTTAATATTAGGGTCTCGTTTACCTGTACGGAACCCTATCAAGCTATTACATATTTGTATAATAAGTACTTACCTAACGTCCACGGTGTCCATACAAAACAAAATATAATTTGTTTTTCATGTCATTAACCCAAAAACTAACAACTAATGTTGGGGTTATCGTATCTTAACGTGCGCACGTCGCGTCGCGTCCGTTCGAAAACAATCACAATAATTATTACATTGCATTTTAATGCTACCTGTCTTCTGGCCTGATTCAAAATAATACTTTGATACGTTGTGAACACACAGTTATAGGTACTTTGCTCGTTTTATTCATTTATCTTTCTGTACAGTTATCCCTATAATAATTGTTAAACATTACCGCGACGCGACCTATCGAATGCGATCATTTCTAAGCTCCAAATCAAGTAACCGATCAAATTGTATTTGCAAGATCGTGCCTGTTTTGTTAATTATGAACTTGATGAGTTCGAAACTGCATTCGAGTTACACTTCTTTACATATTTTTTAATAACATATAATATCACTTGGCCCGAAGCCGCCGCCTCTGGCGTCTCCTGTTCATGTCATTATTATCCTATATTGTTTTCTGGAGCCGACATCACGTCATATCCATTCATATCTCTCCCTCCCCAAACGATGAGGTCAGCGATCACCCTTATGTTGGCGGGAACAAATCACATAGTATGGTGAATGCAGTGGCACTCGTAGTTCTGGGATAGGTTATTCATGATAATGAGAATTTGAGGTATTTTAACATCTTTTTTTAATAATCTTAACTATAGCGAATTGTATGTTTATCCCTCATTACAATTTTAGTATTTAAGATAAAAAAGACAAAACATTTTAAAAATAACGCTCATCAGGACATAGTGATTCAAGATTATAATGAAACAGTAAGTCCTGATCGGACTTTGATGAAGACGTAGGATACATTAGGCGATTATTAATAACAAATATTAATAAAAAAAAAAAAAATATTTTTATATAATCTCAATCGGTAAAATTCTAATTATGAACTGAAATACAGACTTTTATTGGCATATTTTATTTACATACTTCTTTAAGAAATTTAAAAATTAAATTAAAGCATTATTCTCCTAACAAAACAAAGCTTTAAAACAATTTTATAATTATTAAATTAAAGTACAATGTGTCTCGACCAAGGAGGTTGCAATTCAATTTAAGTACACCATATCTATGGTGAGCAACGCGCTGGTTCCGAGCCAATAGACCAATATCTGACTTTTTCCATTTTGGCGCTATTTCGTACATACGAATTGTTGGATAAAACTTTAGTAGCAAAAATGTCAAGCGTAACAGCGACGATACTGATGAAAATTTTACTCCAGCTGACATTCTAGAAACAGCTACGAAACTGACGAAGTATTTATATATATAAATATATATTAAGTATTTATATTATGACAGTTGCATAAACTACTATGATAAAACTATACAACACACTTCAATAATATATAGTATAGAGCAATAACGTTCATAGTTCCGAAAAATTGGCTATTAATTTTCGGCATAAAGTTAATAATGATCAAGATCCGTACTGAAAAAGTTAAAAAAGATGAGGGTTTATGACTTTGATCTTTCTTCTAAGTTTTTGAACGACTATTCTTTAGAAAATCACGTGTAAAACCTTACCCATTCCATGTAATTGAAGCGAAACAAGAAATGTGCCACCAATTCATTTTTGTCTAATCTTTATAGAAAAACATGTCCATTTGCCACAATACCCATCTCAGAATTATCCTATAAAAAAATGAAAACTCCCAAACTGTTACTGCCCGACAGACATTCCTCAGCCCGACAGAATGGACCATGGGAAAGTTATGTGATTGTTAATCAACATAAAATAGAAGCAGAAGAATTCAGGAAACCAATCTACCTGAGAAGTCTTACAGCGAGCTTATCTCAGTGAATTTCTCATTACACAGATTTATAACACTTGAAATAATTTTGTACTGGAAATGCTCAGGAATATTACAGTTATCTGCATAAACTATAATTATAATAATCCGCCAAAGTTAAAGTAGATGACTTTGATTATTTTAGCGTTTTTCAGTACCTAAGACTGATCTCTTAAATAACATAAATTAAAAAAATGATGTTATCATCTTCAGCAGTAATTTTAAAATAATTATAAGGTTAGTATCAAAGTTATTAATTCTGTTTTCTTAAAATTCTCCTCAAGTGACTTTGATCATTGTTTCCGTGGACTCTACATATCCAGTGACAATTCCGCTTATTTTCCTGTTCGAGATCTCGATCATGCGCTAGTACAGTCGAGACCTACTGAGGATTTTTTACACCTTATAGGCTATCCTTTGACCACTATCTCACCTGAAGGTAAGTGATAATGTAGTCGAAGATTTTGTTCAGGCTAACCTAGAATCAAAATATATTTTTAAACATTTGTTATTATTAAATATGTATTTCCGCAAAGTAAAGCCTGAATCTTTGAACTCAATATGTATATTAGGCGATTATTACAATAAATATATTTCAAATAGCTAATGTATTGTAAATCAGTTTTATCGCGCTCCTTTGGAAACTGCTCGGTTAGTCAGCATTTTAACTCAGTGGGCAGACTTGCATACTGCAACATCTCCTCCCGTTTAGCAACAATTTGACAATAAATTTCAACATGGAGAAAAACAATTATCAACCGTTTAAAACGCGCTTATAGTGACCCCGGGAACCTTGGAAATTATTGTATTGTTGATATGTTAACCTTTGAGTACTATCTCACGTGTTCCAAGCGTGCGACATTGTCTAACTGTACTGTGCATTGCATGTTCATTTCCGTTGAGACGTTGTGTGTCGTTGGAAAACTTTTAAAAAACAGTATCATCAAGTAATGGTTCGACTCGTTGGGGTAAAAAACCCATCTCTAAAGGCGATCGCCATTCTAGTGCAAGCATTAACGCATTCATAATTAAATTATACATTTACAAATTTCAAACCGCAAATTTAGGTACATCTCGAACGGCATTCGTATCGGCGCCTATCGTTTCACCTAACGGGCGATGTAGGTAAATTGATTCCAAACTTTAAGTAAGGAAGGGTTGAATAAATCCCTTGCACCGCGCCATCCGTACTGTCAAGTATGGCTTTTGCTACCGATATTTTATTTGTCTGCATCTAAGGGATGCTGCGACCATGCATAATGGTATATGGATTAATAATTACCGTCGTGGGTTCTATTTGTAGGCCAATAGAACATGGAAGGAAAAGAAATCCCTAATATCTAAGTGTTTTTCATCCATTTTTCGACTCAACTAATCTTTTTTTAAAATCTCTTTTTAATTTTCTCAACATTATTATATCACATTTACATATATTTGGAGCGCAAAATGTATACGATTTCGATCGTAGTTTCCGGCTACTCCGAGTAGTAACGTCTGATCCTTCAATGTTTCAGGTCGTTGATGAAGAAGTACAAGATAGGCGAGCTGGTGGAGGCTGACCGCGTCACCACCAAGAGCGCCTTCGCCCCGCAGTGGAGCAACGACACCCCCCAGGAGCAGGGCAAGTGCGTCATCGCGTAGTTACTTTACCCACATTACTGTTGAACACTACATATTCGACCACGTTGCTCAATCACCACCTCATGCGCTGAAAATAATGTACTGGGTCGTATGAGTTGAGTTTGATGAAAGCACGTTAAAGTCATCAGTAATCTTGGTCGAATAAGTGGATATGCTTTTCTTACTACTTTCCAGTTTCCAAACACATTTACTATGCCGGAAATGTAAAAAAAGAATAGTGCACATCTCCAACAGCTAAGTAAATAAATTTATTATATATAGATTCAAACAACATTCAGTGATGGCAAAATCTAAACACACATAATTTATGTTTGTTAATGATGTTTGTATTTCTGTAAAACGCTTTTTCTGCCAGGTAGGTACCCCATGCTCCAAGTAGGCAGTTTAAACATAAACAAGATTGTTTGGATAAAACAATTTTTTTTTACATTAGTGGCAGTTTCATTACTATTTATGATATCTGCAGACCTGCTTACACGATCAGGGTTGTTTATCAATGGCATGCCAAAGTAAAAAGAAAACAGATGTCGTTCAACTTTATACAATAACCTGTTTGATTTGGACCTTGGTTTGATGGTATTTATACATAGTAATCATATATTTGAAATTCTCGTGTTATACCCATACCCCCATGCAGAGCTAAGTATATTTATGCCTTAATTTTAATTTCTGGTTTTAAATATTGTATATCTATATAATTTAAAATATATTGGTAGCTGTTTTAATACATACTGATCTCGACTATTTGTAAACAAAAACTTATATACCTATTACGATATTTATATAGCTAAGTATATTATTTTTAATAGATTTCTTAATATACATACACGTATCGCACGCTGTCATGTCATAGTTGGCTATTTAAACACGTACATTAAATAAAATTATCATTCACTAGATTGGTGGAGTTAATATCCCATTGATTTGTCGTACATAACCAAAGAATACCTCAATTAGATCTGACTAAGATATATTACATTTAGTTCAAACTTCGATAAATACTCTTTTCTAGTGAAAGGTAACTTTACATTAATAACTATAACATTAGCACATGGCTCTGTGTATTTCATTTGGAGACTTTGCTCATGATTTGTACTTATCCTATGAATTAGACCAAAAATGTAACTGATTGTGATTCTAGACCTTGTAGTAATCCTATAGAAGCTTGTATTTAAAATGTATACTTAGTTTGGCTAGCAAAATTGATATTAGAGGCTTGTAGAACGGATATTCTAAATACTTTATGATTCCACTAGATTTAAGAACACTGCTTGCTTAGCACACTTGTTCACAAAAATCTTTTGATTTAGTCATGTTATGCAATAAAGGCAGTTTTGCCTGAACTTGGTGCTCTTTGTTTGTGTAAACTGTAAATGCTAGATGTAAACATACCTAATGTGAAGGTTTATCAATAAAATATAATGGTGCAATAGTATACATCTTTGATTACAAACACCCCAAAGTTACCCTTATTATTTACACAGACTTATTGTGCTTTTGTTTTTTTATGTTAACTTTTATAGTTTAGTGCCTGTCTAACGCAGAATATCACCTGTTAAGTTTAGATAAAGTACTAAATTTTATAAGTACCTTTTCCTATTTTCGTTAGCATTTTCTTTCATGCCATTAACAATCCACTTATATATGCGATCGCATGCGGCACGACTCACTTGGATAATTATGTAAGTATTAAATACATACACATTATAAGAACACAATATGCAATGTCACAATTTGTAAGGATTAATAGTGAGGAAAAATTATAGTTATGTGAGGGATGTAATGAAATCCGCACTGCGTGCGTCATTGCAAAACTAAACATATACTATATAAAACTATATTGGTAGATAAGGTACTAGTACATGTTTTTCTGCTAATAAAATTACAGAGATTACAGTTAAATTTGCAATACTTAGCGTTATATATGAAGTAGAGATTTTGAATTATTTCTTGCTCTATTCCAATAGTAGCTTTATAGAGCCGTAGTGACATTGACCTAGTACACACGGATTTGAATTGGTATGAACTAGATACTGCACGAGACAAAAGTCGAGAACAAAAAAATCGAGATGTTGATGAATTCCACAGCGCGTGGAGCTCCTGGCTGACGCCGCTGCTGCTCGGCCTTGCGGCCACCATCCTCTACCGGTACCTGTTCGCGTAGTGCCCCCTCGGCGGTGCCCCAACGCGTGCCACGTGCCCCAGACCGCTGTACCCCTCACCTGCCCGGTTGAACTACCAACGAAGCCATCGGCTCATTGTAAACCTACGATATAATCGTTTTGCAGCCACCACTGTATTTAAATTATACTGGAATATGAATTTATTAAATCAGGTATACCTATAATTAACTTTAAGTATTTTAAAAATTGTAATAGTGGCCTTTTAATGTGGATGTTGCTGTTGGACAAAATTATACTGAACTATTAAAGTAAAATTATAAGCAATTTTTATTGTCCCTGAGCAGAGTTAAACATAGTAATGCAATAAGCAACTGCTGTCATTATAATAAAAATGAGGCCAGTTATATTGTTAAGTTGATATTGTGCAGCAATCTTGAAGAAAATTAACTGTCCATTAGCATAAGCCAGCATAACAATGTACATGTTTGTAACCAGTCGTGTGAATTTCAGTTTGCTGATACGGACTTTGTATTTTTGGAGCATTTTATTGTATCATAAGCAATATAGTTACTTTGGATATCTTTTTTTTTTTAAATAACGAATAATATATTTACTGTACCAATAAATTACAATACAAGTACTGAGCAGATATATTTTTAGCGCTGATATTTTCTGATTGTTGTGGCTAACATCTAAGATTGTTATCATGTTTAATTTCATAGCACATGGCTGATTCAAGGTAGAATTCCTTAGTAGTAACAATCTTAACTACATATAGTGGGACAATTGCCAATAATATAAACCAATTTAGGTTTAATGAGATAGTTGGGATCTAGGTAGACATAGACTTGTTGTACAGACTGTAGTTTACAGTTGTTGCAATAACTCGGAAGCTGGGGGTGAGACTATACTTGACTAATAATAGATATAAGTTTTTTTAATATTTGAGTTACCCATGGGTAGGATGATAGGTGAATTAAGAATTATAAGGGTACCTTAATGTTTAATAGAAAAGATAGCTTTTATTCGATTTAAGTATAGATGGTATCTATTTGCTTTGGGCAGAATATAAAGTGAGCTAAGTATTTAAAATATTTGCATGTATGGATGAGGGTAATTTTAGGTGCTGACGTTTTTATATAATTACAATCTTGAAAATTTTATCTGTCAATTATTTTTTGTACTGTGTCCATCTACAACAACAGTTGTTTTGTTATAATATAACTACATATATGTACTTATAGTTTAATGCACAAATCCAATATTTTGTAATAGCATCAATGCAATGGTGAGTGAGTCATGAGTTAGTGGGCAGCCGATGATGCTAAGTTGTTTGAAGTTTAAAATGAGTGATTGGGACTGCTCATGCTGTTAATTATTTATGATTTTAAATTTGCTGTATGTATTTTTCCTGCATTTACTGAAACATCAAATAACATTCACTCAATACAGATGTGTATTTCTTAAGTTGTATTTCATGAAAACTTTTGTTACATAATTTTAATAATATACATACATTAATTTAGCAATTGTTTTATTTCATTCTTTTAATAATAAGCTTACAGCCTTCAATAATACTTAGTATAAAAATAACGTTTTACATTACTTAGAATTAAATATGAGTTCTTTATTCAACTTAACAATTACATTTTAGTTTATTAAACCAATCAAATCTATTTAAGCATAACAGGATAGGCAGACTTCTGAGCCTTCGGACCTGAAAAAAAACATATATTAGTAAAAGGTACTTCCTATTTACAATGGTAAATGAACCAAGGAAAATAGCCATGTGGTACAATTTTGTTGCATTTGCTGTGACAGTTCCAATTGCCACTTGCAAATTTAATAGGAGATATTTTTATTATCTACCTTTTACTGATTTGGAAGGCAAATTTATATAAAAACCTAAGCGACTATTGAGAAAACATATTCCACAGTACCCTTGATGAAATCAATTAAACATTACAAAATAGTTTTCTAAAATACTTTTAAGTTTTGTCACTACAATTGTTTGTTTAAATTGGTCAAGAAACTAAGTTACTGTCAATTAAGTAAAAAAGTTATTATAGTAATTTTTTAATAGCTTTAACCACAATCTCACCTGATGGTAAGTGATGATGTGGTCAAAGGTGTTAACAGGCTTAACCTAGACTTAGGATATACTCTGGATGATGGTAATTTTAACTTTTGAATAGTTTTTAAGTAAATGGCAATGATCTTGTAAGCAGTATGCATATCTAAAAAGAGTAAAAAATTAAATAAAACAAATATTACTACATCTGACAGTGAATAGTATGAAATAATTTGTGGAAGTAGGACTATGATAATGGGAGGTCAGTGTTTTGAATTAGCCTATGAATAAATATGTAAAGAAATGTAAGTCAAGCTCAAAAACAACAAAATGCAATAGCTTACTGTGGCATGCATGGTTTAAAACCTACCATGCAGTGCAACAACATTACCTTAGCACAACTAATCTGATGCAATCATTTCTAAGCACCAAATCAATCTAATTTGGAAGATTCTGCATGTTTTGTTAATTGTATATTTTGAGTTGTATTGATGAGTTTGAAACAAAGCAGTATCTGTATAAGAATTACACTTTTTAACATATTAATTTGTAGGAATTAGCATTTAAATAAAAATGGAACTAACCTCCAACACTAAAATATATGAAATAAATTGAAGGTGGTACCACCTTTTTAATATGATACAGTTACTAGAAAACATTGTGATCTCATATATCCCTGTAGGGATAGGGAGAGCTTTAAAATAGATCAGGAATAATGTTATTAAGATTTGTACCCATTTATGATGCAAGAAGTGCAGTATGCACCATCACAACGTTCACAACAATGTTGGCATGCTGTACAGAGGGATGCCTCACAGTATGCACACAGTGAATCTACTGCACACCCACAGCTGCATTTCTTTGTGCTAAAATTTGATTTAATCTGAAACCAAGTACCCAGGTGGACCATGGGCAATAAATTTAAATTTCTGTACATTTCATATTATACCAACAGGTCAAACACTACATTGCCCTAGCATTAAGAAACTTTTTATTTATTTATGACTGATAAGCTAGCCTTTGACCACTCACTTCATGGTAAATGATGATGTTGTGGAAGATGTTGTTCAGGCTAACATAGGATTACTGGCTCTCAATGACAGCCGACAAAACACACCACATATTCAACAGAACATTAATTTACTATAAGAAAAGGCAAAGGTGTTTCGCTATCATGGAAGTTACAATATGATACAACAACTTACTGGTTTTATATTCTCAATAGGCAATAATGTATAAAAATGTTCAGTAATGGTTTTAATAGTTTGATGAACATAGCATAAGACTACTGATAATCGAAAGATATTTTAATTCTTACCTCAAAACCAGAGTGAAGAAGGGTTCCATCTTTTCCAATAAATAATTGTTTCATTTTTTCACCTTTCTTGTTGAAGTGGATATCGTTATTGTTCAGACCTTCTAGTGGGACAACTTTTTTGGCACCTTTATAAAGAAGCTCCAACGTTTTCTCTGGATGTATCCATTAAATCATTACATTTTAAATTTGTTGGTATTAAAAGAAGCTTACCGGTAACCGGCATTGACATTTAATTACTTACCGTAGACTTTTTTGAGCCGATCGTCATTATTGTTAAACTGTTTTAGACTAACGTGCACTTTACTCTGAGGAATAAAGTCTTCGATGAAAGGGTTTGCACGTTTAGCCATGTCTCAAATCGAAATTGAGTACCTACCTATCAAATATTAAACTTTACAGGTAACTTTTATTGACTAGGTACAAAGTTACTTTATTTTACTAAAAACTTAGGTACGTTTTCAACCTCCGGTAATTTGTTTTCAAATTATTTTCGCCCAGAACGCTTACATGCTACAGAAACAGCCAATGAGTAAGACTATTGACATGTTTGACTTTGACATATGGACTATCGTAATTGAATTCGTAAACACATTGTCAATTCCATGATTCTATGCTAAATTTCATCTACTCTTATATTTATTCGTTTGTTAACGTGCCCTGCGAAGCACGGAAGCGCTCAGTAGTAATGTCACCAGCGGTCACCCATCCAAGTCATGACAAAGGCGGACGTTGCTTAACTTTGTTGATCGTTTCAGAATGGCTAAGCAAACTTCGCTACGAGCGCTTCAAAATAAAATTTTAAAACATTTTCAAACGTTTTACCATTCCATTTAAATTAAAACAGTAAGTTATATGTATATTTACGGAATGGTTTATAAAGCCCTTCATTTTGATACCCTACTCGATGGGTTCGCAAGATTTTTTTAAATTTTATCATAATATGGCAGCTAAAATCCCCCAGTTTGTTTTAATTTTATTATGTAACTACTGTGACTTGCGCTCTCAAGATGAATCTAACGATATCACATACGTTAAAGATGGTTTAGCCATATAGACGTATTTTTTTTTAATGTCTGATAGGTTATTAGCCTTTGACCCCTATCTCACTTGATGGTAAGTGATGATGTGGTCAAAGATGTTAATCAGGCTTACCTAGAATTACTGGCAAGGAAGCTGCCGGAATACTCCGTTAGGTCCTTGGCGACAGATTTTCTACTTGAGGGTGGTAGCTAGCCAGGTGGGCATTCGCGAAATGCCCTACCAGCGTGCTATAACGACTGCCATCCTAAGAAAACAGCTGGAACCGACGGCTTAACGTACCATCCGAAGCACGGAAGCGTTTTGTAGTATTGTTACCAGCGGTCACCAAAAAAAAAATGGTGAAATAAAGAAACTCACAAACATACATACACATATAAAAATAAAATGTTGCGTTTACTGCTTATTACGCCGCATCAATAGCCTTAAAATAAGCCCCATCACTTGCAGTCGAAAGGCGATGACGGACGTCTCAGATTGTCACAACTTTATTGTGCGCATTCTATAGATTATTAAATTAAAATCGCTGTGTCTTGGTCATTATTATGCGTATAAAAAAACAAAAACACAGTATTTATTGATAACGTTATATCTAAAAATCTGCATACCTAACGAAAAACGCGTATGATTAATGATTATCATTAGATTATTATATACACAAGACCACATAGAACGGAAGCATTCAAAAAATGTCTAACCCTTAATGGCAACACTGCGACTGCCTGACATCATGCATGACATGTGCCAACACGGCACCTTCTTCGATCGATGAATGGCTGTCAAAAAAAAAATCTATTTTAAAATATTTATGAAATAAAATTCATTTATTGGTGCATATTTTCCAGCGCGGCAATCAAAGCTTATTAGCAATATTATATTTAGTTAGTCTAGATAAGACCGTGTTTAGTTTTGAGCAGACAGTGAAAGTGTTCCGTGAGAGTTGTCGTCAATGATAGTGACGGGGCTAATCGTAGCACTGCTTGCATATGTGAGCCCCTCGCGAATGTTACGTAAGTGGTGGTAGCGTCAATGTCGTGGATGAAGCGGGCGCAAGGAGGACCGGGCCCGGGTGCCGGCCCGCAGGCCTACGCCGCGCCCCAGGCACAGGTAAGCGCTCTGGTTATATCTTCACAGACGTAAACAATGACGTGGACCAACCATGGCACCTGGATTGTCCCGTCATATGTTTGATATTTATGTAAACAACACATCTTTTTATATAGGCCAAGTATTGGATGTTTTGTCATTGAAATTCTGATGTAAACAATAGCTCTTTTCAAAGGAACAATCTAATATAATGCAGGAATAGAAAGTCAGCCTCTCATTCAGTGTTATTTCTATGTAACATATGGTAAGGTAGAGCATGCTAGTAGTATTATTAGGAAATTACTACTATACCTTAAAGACTCACCCTTATAGTTTAAGAAACATCTATGCACAACTCAGAAATTATTAATAAAATTATGATTCTATTCTGTTTGCTATGATTATAAGATAGGTCTATCAATGTTTGAAGCTTCAATAAGACTATTGAGAGACATAAGAAATGCATTGATATTATCAGTGACATAGATAGAGGTCAAGTATTATATATAATTATGCAAGATTTTTTGTACTTACCTATTATATAGTTTATTATTAGTTTACCAGATTACTTAGAAATGCATTTAATATATTTTTTGTGATCATGCATTATAATACTAATTTTTAATTTAGCCAGCTTGCATATTCTAGTTGTTTTGTGTGTGGCCCTTTATTTCATGTCCATACTATAATACAGTTTGAGACTGCGGCTCTAGGAGTAGGGCAGTCAAGATTAGGCTGTCTAACTAATGTAATTGTTCAGTTATATATGTTAGGTTTGATCGGTTGATTTCCTCCCAGTATGCATATTAACAGGTTTTGGTGAATTTCAAATTTAGATGCTTGATTTTTTTCAGAATTATGTATTGAATTAGTTATTAAAATATAATCATATATTTTGTGTACATACACCCATAGAGAATAATTGGTTCATGGTAACAAAAGTTTAATTAATTTATTGAATTTAAATTAGATCATTATTGAGTATATCTGTAAAAGTTTAGAAGTCTTGTGGGGAGTAGCACCGGGGAGGACCGCTAGTTATATTATAAAATAACTAAGCCAAGTTTGTTAAGTTTGTCACCAAATTTCAATAGATTGTTTCATAGACAAGTTTGCAAAAAATATAACAAATCATCATGGTGTAAATTCTTTGGTATATCACAAACCCAAAAACACTCAAACAATTAGGTTGTATAATGAAATATGGCTAATTCACTATTAATTTTAATTTACCATTACAATTTTTCATTGTATTTCATTATAACAGTGTTCTGTCCCTGTCTTCAGACTTCCGATAGCTATTAAAAATAAATACACATACACTATGTTCACTATTACATGTCAGTCAGACAAGTTGAACAAGATGAAAATTATAGCTATAAAGAGCATGCAATGAACTTGGAAATGCAAAGTAAATGGCTAACCATAGGTGAATTTTGAATCCTCCTGGCTATAAAGTGCTACACCATGATATACAATTGAACACCTGCTTATTGAAATTCTATCTTAAGCCCCTCCAGATGACCCTCCCAGACCAAAATAACTTAGGAAGATGGTGGGAAGCTACTGAAAAGTGTTGCAGTATTTGTCAGGAGGCAATAGGCATACAGTAGGCACTTACTGGTAAATCGCAAGGTACTCCTTGGTAGGGGTCATTATTACCATTGCTATGATAAATTTCTTGAAATCATACAAGAAGCTGCAAGTCTCTCGGTAGCTAGAGCAAATAAATGTTTGACCATAACCTAAAGACACATGGATTTTGTAACAGACAGGTCATCTACAAAATCTTAATTCAAGCTAAGGCTTGAATTAAGATTTTGTAGATGACCTGTCTGTATATATATATATATATACAGACGATAGATAGGGTCCAATTGGAAGTTGCACCTAAGATGGAGTAAGCTCCATCTTAGGTGCAACTTCCAATTGGACCCTATTGATGGACATACAACATACAGGTATGAAAAACACCATAAAATTCCTGAGGATGTTGGTGTTTCCTTATCCAGACTAGATATATTTCTATATTCTAAAATATAGAGCTTACTCTGCAGTGGGGAACCAACATACATAAAGACCACATAGTAAAAACAACAAATATTACGACTTAACAAATGGATTAACCAAAAATAGTTATGTAGAAGTCAGAGTAAGAAGTATACCAATGAAATCCCTTAATAACTTAGTAAGGAACCTTGTTCTGTCAAGAACAACCGTTACTCCAATCTAGAATGTGTATCCAAGGCGGTATTAGTAAGATCTTACCTAAGTTGGTTATGCAGTCGTGCGATGGAGGGGAGCATTTATGACATCATAAAGGGGTCCTGTTAACATTTCTCCCTGGTAGATATGAGCGCCGAACGGCCTCTTCCTCTGCAACACTATGTTATTAAATTTATTTATTTATTAACAAAATCCACAGCACTTAGAGATAAACAATAAATCATAATTACTGAACCGACAGCCCATAACGGATTTACATTATATGTTGTATCATATGTAAGTCGACAAGTCATCAAGAACATAAATAATAGGTAGATAACTGTAAAGTTGTACAATTTACATCGCAAAAATATTGGGGTAAAATATTGGCATGACATACATAATACTAATTAGTTTATACATAATACTTATTGTTTATTTCATTAGTGTGTGTAGAGTGAGTGCACATGGTTGTGGAGTGTAAGCAAAAAGCATCAGTGCTTTTTAGCAAAGGCTTGCAGTTTAGTAGATGTGTGATGTGTGCTTACTTTAATAACACCAAATCCATGCTCATCAAAGATAATGATAACAATTGAATTTTATTTATTTATTTGATTATAGGCGAGCAGCGCAATGCTGATGTGTCTATATCACACTGTGTCGAATCATTAGGCTTTTTTGTAGTGTCCACACACTTGTGAGTCAACATTGGTTACAAGTTGGCAAGTGACTTTTTGCTTATACACAACCAGCTATCCAGCCTGTTCTTAAATGCATTCACAGATGAATAATAATAAATACAGATGAATAATAATAATAAATAAATGAATTTCATTCATAAATGGACAATATAGGTTCAGCTTTATGTGTAAGTGTTGGTTAATACTTGGATATTTTTTGTAGTGTAATACAAATTAAAAAAAAATTTAATACTATAGTTTTTAATAGGTTAGGTAACATGTTCGTTCTTAACATGGTGCTATTTATCAACTAAAATTATGCCTCTTTTACTGCAAGAGTTGATTTTTTTTTTTTTTCTTGACCACAATCTCACGTGATGGTAAGTGATGATGTGGTCGAAGGTGTTAACAGGCTTAACCTAGAATGACTGGCTCTCAAGGACAGCTGCCGGAACACACCGTTAGGTGCTTGGCGACAGATTTTCAACTTGAGGTTGGTCGCTAGCCATTCGGGCATTCGCAAAAAAATCCCTTCCACCATGCGGTGAAGCTCAAGCCCGCGGCGGGATTCGAACCATGGACCTGCTGCGCGGCAGTCCATAGCTAAAGCCAATGAGCTATCACTGCTACATAATAGGCTGAAATTGCTGAAGCAATGTTTATCATCAACTCTGTTAATGCATACGTTATGTAAAACTGTTGAATGTACCTTTTTCCAATAGACAATTTTATCAATTTCTATTCTGTGAAGAAGTTTTGATACATTCTAATTTTTGTATTTATAAAGATACCAATTTATAATTTATATTTTCGGTCTGTACTGTATTTGTCTTTGTTTTTGTCAAGTTCATTTGTATATTACATAATTTGTGATAATAATTATAGTAAAACAACTTATATAAACATATAATTTTGAAATTATACAATAATAAAGATACATGTTATTACACACCATAATTATACCAGAAATTGAGTTATTACTTATTAGTACTAAAACTATGTATGCAAAGTCACTATATTTTAATTCTTGAGTTTTTCTTTGATTATCTATGTTGGTATAGAGCATCTTGGAGCATGCATTCCTTATAAGTTAAATTAATGGCTACAGCTCGGTACTTAATAAAAACAATGTACTATGAGGCCAAAAATATTTTTCTAAGCAGGTTTCTACCTGAAAATTGTAATTTATACAAAACCTGTGAATGAATTAATGTTTTGGAAAAAACATTTTTTTCAGAAACTTTGTATATGTATATAATGGAAATATAAAACAAAAGGTTTTGTGAATGAAATTAGTTAGAAATTGAGGCCTGCTGCCATCTACCAGGCACAATGCTACTATTAATCTAGGCATAATCCTTTGACTGTCGGGCCCTGCACAGGCCCAGGACCTTGTAATACTAATGAAGTTGATATTCCTTCATTCCAAAATAACAGTTTCTTCATATTGTTTCAGCCCTTTAATAACCAGCAAAACATGTACCCCAACTACACAGGAGGTACAGGGAATGCTCCACAACAAGCCCCTCAACAGCCCCAGTATTGGCAAGCACCCCCTCCCGTGCAGCAACCTCCTCCTCCACAGCAGTACAACCAACAGTATGCACAGGTATACCAGCAGGACTACTCCCAAGCACCCAACGCCAATCAGGTGTACCAGCAGCCCACAAATTACAACCATAACTACTCCAACCAGAGTTATGCCAACCCTCAGCCCAATTACTATCAAAATCAACCACAGCAACAAAACTACCGTCAGAATAATACAAATAACGACGGCTGGGAAGACAACTGGGATTGGGGCTGGGATGAGTCTGCCAAACAAGCACAGAAAGCGCAACAGGCAGCTCAACAGCAGCCATTGCAACAATTGCAGCAAGAACAAGCATTCAGTGTTGCCAACAATGCTAATGTCATTGAAGACAGCTTTGCCCCGACTAACACTTGGAATTGGGCCATGGATGACAAGAAAGGAAACCCAGAAACCCCTGTCCTCCCTACTAAACAAGAAACTGTTGGAACTGCAGTTACACTTCCCTCAAATATTACAGAAACCAATACAACACCTGAACCCAACATCATGAATAGTGTTAACAATAGTACACCCATGCCTAAAGAGGAAGTGAGGAATTTGGCCGATAGAGATGTAATAAAAGAGCGCATGCCCAACCTAGCGCTCGGCAAGAGGTTTCATTTAGAAAATTTGACACCTCAATGGTCCATAGAATCACAAATGTCACAGGAGTCTAGTGACGGTCCTCAAACACATTCAGAAAGCACATACAGAAGTGAAAATCAATCAAGAAACTCTAACAGTCCTGGGCCCATCACAGACAACTCAAATTACAACTATTCTCAGTCTGGGTTTGAGGAGAGCTATACTCAAAACAGTGAATGGTCTAGACAGTCAGATGAGCCGACTTTAGCAGATTGTAATCAGCCGGCGAGTTCAAAAGAGAGTCACGATACATTATCTCATACTATGCAAGAATTGACTTTAGAAAATCATGAAATGTTCTTGTCTGACAATATAAGGAATCAAATACAGGAAACTGGAAATTCTCATCAAAATATTTCTAATGTGCAACCCTCCTTAGCTATTTCGCCTGCAAGCCTTCCTCCGCCGGTTTCCGGAAGCCATTCAACGCCCCCACCTATATCAGTGCCTTCACCCCCGTCGGCCACTTCAGCGCCACTGCCCCCTGCGACATCAGTGGCGCCGCCCCTGCGACCGCCATCGGCCAACTTACCTCCGACGTCGACCCGCCCACCTTCCGTCACTTTGCCCCCGGCGACGACGCCGCCCGCCACAATCCAGCCGGCCAACGTACCACCCCAACCCCCCCCGCCGTCGTCGGTATCGGCATCGCTTCCGCCACCAAACTTTCCTCCTCCCTCGAATTCGCAGAACCCATTCAAACACGCGGGGCCTTTCGGACACAAGCCGAAGGCTTCGTCCAATTCGGCTCCCATCCAGCCTTTCCCTCCTCAGATGTCCAACGCGAACCTGAGTTCGCCGGCGGCCGTCAGCAAAGCGTCGCAACAGATCAGGACTCCGGTCGGGTTCGAGGCCAACCTCGAGACTACCCCCGACAACTCGGAGCGCCCAGACCACCCGCAGATGTCGGGCTTCCGACCGACACCGGTACCGCACCAGGTGCCCGACAACATGGAGGTGGCACCACAGAACGATCGGAACGAATACCTGCAGACGGCGCACCTGTCGAGCGTCGATTACGGGGAAAACACGGACTTTACGCGGAACATGCCGCCCCCGGGACTGCGGCGGATGGTGGTCGGGCAGCAAGAGTCCGAATACGGGCAGGGGTCGAACGCCGCTGGCGACGAGCCGCCGCCGGGGCTCTCGCGCATGGTGCCGGGACAGCAGACAGAAGGTGACGGGTACGAGCGGCGACCAGACGACTACATGGAGCGGCTTATCGACGGGCGGCCCACCGAGGGCGCGCGCCCTTACCGCCAGGCCGAGGGACAGCGCCGGCCGCTAGGGCTCGACCGCATGGTGCCCGGCGAGCCCAGCAACGACGAGTACCCGCAGTACCAGCAGCCGCTGCCCGCCTTCCCCACCGGCAACGAGCAACGCGTCGTCACCGGGCTCGACCGCGATACCGAGTACCGCGCCGTGCCCGAGGCGCGCGGTCTCGACCTCGACGGCTCCGAATACAGGGCGGGCGGCGCCGCTTCGCCGCCCGCCGCCGACACACGCGAGGGAACCATGGAGGGCGAGAACCTGCAGGACCTGAGCCTCGTCTCCTCGGCCGAGCTCGCCTTCTCGCGTGACGACACGCTGGAGGGCGGCGGCGGCGAGGAGGGCGAGCGCCGCGCCTCGCCCTCCGCCTCGCCCTCGCTCTCTCCCCCGCCCCCGCCCCCGCTCGCGGCCCCCGCCGACCGGCGCACCTCACCCGCGCGACGGTCTTCCGACGATACAGACCGCGACCGGGATCGGGACCGAGACCGAGACCGGGACCCGCGCCGCGAACGGCATAAAGCATCCAGGGACCGCGACCGGGACCGGGACAAGGATGACCGGTACTCGCGGAACGAGAGGAAGTACGAGCGCGAAGACAGGAAGCCGCCTCGGGACGACCGCCGCTCAGACAAGGACCGCCGGGACCGGCGGGACCGAGACCGGGACCGCCGGGACCGAGACGAGAGTCCCGACGCGCGCCGCTTGCGGCGCTCTACCAGGAGCCACAGATACGAAACCGAGGACACCGACTACTACAGCGACAAGGAAAGAGATCGAAGGTAAGTTTTTACAGAGATCCCTAAATATTGACAACGGTCTAGGAAACACAAACTGAATGCTTAATGAGGAACTTGTCGTAATGAGCGACGAGGCGATGATGTATTATTTACAATAACAAATTTGAAAAAAAAAACTTATTATAATTCTAACCGTCTTCAAAAAAAAGGAGGAGGTTATCATTCGTCTGTATTTTTTAATTTCTCGAAATGTTTATATTGTCTTTTATTATTAAATTATCGATTATCGCAAAGTATCGCCTGAATATATTAAATGTCTTGACAAAACTGGTCAATAATAGTTTTACAAAATTACAAATTTACGAGAGAAAAAATTATAGTCATGTGCGGGATTCGAACCCGCGTCCATCCACCCCTTTAGCCGGGGTATGCTCTAACCAATTGAGCTAACATGACACAATGACTCATAACTGTAATTCTTGCTCTCGTTCTTCATGCAACCATCGTATTGGGATGGAGCGACACCTATAGTTCAACTTGCGTTGAACTACTATTTTTTTTTCTCTCGTAAATTTGTAATTTTGTAATGTAATTCGCCTAGCAGGCGTTATTGCAAACTTAACAATATTAAAAATAATAGTTTTGTTTCTCTGATATCTTACTACTTGTACACTGAACTTGTGATTGACAAACTATTATTGTGTTTGTGATCTTGCTTTAGGCAGTAATAAGAATCTATTCTTTTATTTATTTATTTACCAAATGCTAACATCTATCCAACAGCGCACCAACCTTATTAAAACTCACATAACTTAAGCAACAATTTACAAATAAAAAAAATTTAATGCAAAAATCATGTAAGGATTTGATGCAATGAACGTATTGAGCAGATGGCATGACTTGGACAGACAGCGAGGAGCACCCACTTGGTGCTGTAGCCGCTGTCTGTGTCACGCAAACAGACAACATTGCTACAGAGTACCGGACCTTTCTACTTTGTTGTTAATCAACAAATAGTATTGGACTAATAGAGCACACGTGCCTACCATTCCCATTTACATACTTTTTTAAAGATTACATTATTTATTGTTTCTTTCCATGTGGATCCTAATTTATTGAATTGTAATGTAACTTACTTTGGATGTATACATAATGGAAAATAGTACTCTTATAGTTATATGTACTGGCCTTGCCAAAAACGAACTCGAGGGATTTACATAATAGTATTTAATTATTATTATTTAGTTAGAATTAAATAATAAGAATTAAAAGTTAAATCAATATTCAGAGTGAGGCCTAAGTTCTGTGTAAATGATTCGAACGGTATGGATTACCGCAATTAGCTAGAAATGCATGATGCGTTTTAATATCAAATTTAATTTCTTGGCTGTAATTCCGCCTACATAGTTTGGTGTCATGCCCTCATGATTAAGAATTAATTAAATTTCCTTCGTGTTTACCGTACGGAAATTGAATCGAAGTTTGTTGTAGATTTTGTCATAAATATATTTCAATCGAGTGTATTAAACAGGATTAACATTTATATGCACGGCATAGAGCTGATTTCCAGTTGATTTAACTGTAGCTGCCACCTGGCAAGGCCTACACACTGTTCGGCCCTATAGAAGGGTGTTGAGGTGTGTAAGACAACACAGTACCGTATACTTGCAGACGTCACCGCGAGAGTACGTACTCCGGCAAGCCGCCGCGCGGCGACGACCGCCGCTACGAGGAGCGCGGCTCCCGGGCGAGGCGGTACCCGGACGAGCGTCGGGACCGGGACCGGGACCGGCCCGAGCGCGCCTACCGGGACATCGACCCCAAGCGCACCTACGGCAACCGACGCCGGGAGAGGGACGAGGAGGAAAGGAGACGAGGTCAGTACACATGTATTGCCCCAAAAAACTATTTTTATAGTTGATTGATAGGCTAGCCATTGGACCACTATCTGGTGGCAGCAGGTGGTATTAGACACACCTGATGGTAACTGATGATGTAGTCTAAGATCATGCTAACCTAGATTAACTGGCTCTCGAAGAAAGTTGCGGGAACACACCGTGCTTGACGACAGTTTCTACTTAAGGTGTAGGCGGGCATTGGCAAAATGCTATACCACCATGCTAAAACCTAACTTTGGCTTACCTCTGTTTAACCTCAGCTTGAACTTTTCTAACATGTATTTGCTGAATTCATAGTTTAATTTGGTAACTCGTATTCAGTTTTTGATTTGATTGCCTTCTTAGGGCTATAACAATATTTACCACCTAGCTTCGTAAAAAAAACATTTAACGTTAATGTTATATACATGTAAGACAGAAATACTTAGAGAGTCTAGTGTTTGGTTGACTCTATCTAGGCTAGTAATTATATGGCATAGGCGCTAAATGAGAGGTCAGGAGCCCATGCCATCGCGCAACGCGACAGTCGTTTTGTTGTGCCCTTGTGGAGTCTGTAGCAATGTTGTGTTTCTCGAATAAAATTATCTTATTGCCAACGCCGATATCACTGAACATTTCTAAGGTTATCTGCTGCTCGAGTTCAATTCATTTTTCATTGAGAATAAGCTAGATTTTAACCACTCTCATCTGATTGTAAGTGATTATGCGATCGACTGGCTCGCAAGGCCGGCTGAAGCACGTGCACGCTCAGTAGTAAATGAAACTAGCTATCACCCGTACAAGTAATAACCATAGAGAATGTTGCTTAACCTGGCTAGGTAAGTGCTTATTGCGCCAACGTCATTTTGAGAGTTAAAGTCGAATTAACTTGGTTTTTGTATGACAATAATATCGAGTTTCAGTCGCGTTTACTCGTTGGTGCAAGTGTTTAAAAACGTCTAGAAAAGATTATGGTTGATTGAGATGTGGCTTTGCCCCCTGATATTGATACTAGATTAGCCTCTTCACACTTTCTGTCTTTTGCTATAAAAACAAAGACTCACTGATTAATGCTAACCTAAGTTAAAGTGTTATAACTTGAGCAATATTTATATATTCTAATGCCGTATCATCACTAAATAATATTTGCAAAATCAATATATTTAGCCAAGTTTTATTTCTTTTCACATTGCCTTATGTTGCTATTATTGGTACTTATGATTCGAGTATTATATATCAATATTTCAGTTTGCTTTAGACTAGGGCAAAACTTAACAAGGCAAAAGATAACCTTTATACTTTTCTGATAAATGTGATCAAGGAAAGTACACATATATAAGGTGGATATTAATTCATCAACAATACTGC
Source organism: Plagodis dolabraria (assembly GCA_963854805.1). Classification (NCBI taxonomy): domain Eukaryota; kingdom Metazoa; phylum Arthropoda; class Insecta; order Lepidoptera; family Geometridae; genus Plagodis; species Plagodis dolabraria. Next base: position 39,396,833 of record OY978441.1, on the reverse strand, counting down.
GGGGGATGGTGTAGAATCGATAACGGAATATGTTCCACTCATGTTTAATTTTCACATACAAAAAATCAGTATAACTATTTTTTAAGCGCGGCGCGTTGCCTTTTAGTATGATAGTGAGAACCGCGGTTTACTCCATTCTCACACGTACGAACGCTACCCGATGTCAATTAGACGCTATCACTAGGACAAAACAGCTGTCTATTGTGCCTAGTATAGCAGTTAATTGACTTCGCATAGCAATCGTGCTTGTGTGTGACTGTGAATAGAGTAGATACACCGTGTTCGTAGACCGCGGTTGTCCTTGTTATTATTCCCCAAGCCAACGTGCCACAGCTTAAGCCATAGTACAGACTTTTTGTGTATGGGAAAATTAAACATGAGTGGAACACATTCCGTTATCGATTCTACACCATCCCCCACAGTATTGTTGATAAATTAATATCCACATTATATACGTCTACTGCATGTGAAATGAACTAATGATGAAATATATTGTAATCGCTTGCCTACTCAACACCGAAAATAGCCGGTCTACCGTTGTTACCTGTACTGTTAGCACTTTGTGTAATCAATCATGCATATAATCATATTTATATATGGGTATTTGTTGCTTTATTTTTATTTACATGTCCCGACTAACCGACTGACTTTATTATGTATATTTATTTTGCAGTGACGTTCTCGCGAGATGCAAAAGCTAGTAATAGTTCTAGGAGCGAAGGTACAGAGTATCCATATCGCAACGGTGTCTGTGCCTCACACACACATGCATACACTCACCACTGCATATGCATGTTACACTGTCCGGATGTTTTCGTAACACTTGTGGTGCAACATTTCCATACATAATATGCCTGTTTAAAGAAAATTTCACATGCTTTATATTCACGTTTAAACTCATTGAGTTGATTTCATTGATTTCATTTGAGTGTATATTTATCAACATTTTGTTTTGTCAACATGGCAGCCGAGGTATTGTATGTGTTAAAGCTGCTAAGCTATTAAAAATGCTTGATTAATTCCGTAATCAGAATGAATATTTAATTTAATATCTACGAGCATTTTATCGTCAGATTGAACTGTAATGATTACAACAATACAATGTACAGATAAGCCGAAAATACAGATATACTATCAATAGAAAGGGAACGTTTACACAAAAAGCTGGGCTACTACGAAATATTTGAACGATACACTACAATCTGTATCTAAGTACCTATGTAGTGGAACCCTTATCTTGTATCTAATATCCTTATCACATATATAATTTCATATCTACTGTGTTTACCATGTAGAAATACGAATATGTATGCATCTATCCGTTTCTTTCCTTTTTTTCTTGGTAGAAGATTTAATAAGTATCTACTCATTAATTTTTTCTTGCATAGTCTTCCCGTGCTGAATGTCCACATAACTAAACAGTTATTGAATCTATAACCGTAAATACAATGTAATATAATTTCATTAAGATTTTTGGACAATGTACCTATATTTGTAACAAAATTTGTTTTATACCACACACACTCAGAAATTGTCTCATTACTCGTTCAAAAATGTGTTGTAAAGTTCGTCATTTCTCCCTTATAAATATGGTATGGTATAGTTATATGGAATGTCATTCCTTCCCTCCGTAGCAGTGAAGGAATGTTGTATGAAAATCCATACCCTGCTGGCGTTCTCCTTTTTTATAGCTGCGTACATAAAAAAATACAAACGTTCAATCTCTAGAAGGTTTTATTTCAAATAATTTAACAAAAGAGGTAGGATTTCTTTTAATACTCGATTTACAATGAAAGAAGGTTGGCAACCTTTTTCTACAATACGAAAATCAAATCGCGGCAATTTATTTGTTTTGTTAAATTTTGTTTTTTACTAAATAAATAATTTAATAGTACGCTTTTAATTATCACAAATTATTTATCAAAATGTCATCTGATAGTGAGAGTGACGATTTTACATTGATGACGCTACCAGAAATAATAAATACAGCTCAAGAACTTACTTCAAAAAAGTTTTAAATCAAATAATTAGAAAAAAGAGGTGGGATCCTACTCGATTTTCAATGAAAGGAGGTTGGCAACTTTTTTCTGTACTACGAAAAAAAAATGCGGCAATTTATTTGTTTTTGTTAATGTTAGAAGGCTAAACCACGGTAATGTTAACTATAACATTACCGTGGCTAAACCTAGATTGGGAATTGTTCTCAAGGGAAGCTGCCGGAAGCGGAACACACTGTTACACGACTTCGGCGACAGTTTTTCTACTTGTGGTATTTTATTTTATTTTATTTATTGAGGGATAACTAACAGCTACACATTAAGCATAAGTACAAAGTGTAATAATATTCTTTTATCATTTAAATAAAAGAATATAACATGTATTAATGACTGTGCAGCCAACCACATTATCCACAGATTACTTTAAAATTAAAAAATAAGTTTTGCTACAAGTAAGACAAACATTTAGGTATATACAATAAATTTAGCTACACAAATGTGGGTAGATGCATCAAACAAACCATAATTTAGACGACAAGCTTACAAAAAAACGGTCAGATTTAGATAAAAAAATACAAAATAACTAGAATAAACACATGTTATGTGCTTAATTTAAGAAGATTCCTAACATTCACTTTATAGGTAGACGCGGGCAAGGAAAATACATCGAGTTCAGTAAATCGCTCGTTGTATGTGCGAGTCATTCGGTGCATCGGCGACCGCTTACCGGCGTTGTTATTGCATACGGAGGATGTAAATAAATGGCGCGCACACACTGCGCGCCGATGCACTGTCCTTGGTACCGTGTAACATAATTTATTGATTAGCTCGATACAATCAAATTTGTTATTACAAAGTCCATGTAATATCATTGCTTCTAGATAAATACCTCTAAATTTTAATGTGGGAATATTATATTTCTCCAAGAGTTTGCTATAGGAAAGAAATGTGTGGCAGCATCTATAATTCATTGTTCGCAAGTATTTCATCTGTACTTTCTCAATAACATCTATGTATTTGTTGTAAAAGGGGTTCCATATGCAGGTAGCATATTCCAATTGAGGCCGGACTAGGAACATATACAAATGCAGATATGTGGAAGGAAGATTAAATTCTGTGGAAGCTCTCATTACAAAACCATACATTTGAAACGCTTTGCTCACTATTTATCGATATGAATATCAAGTAGAAGTTTACTGTCAAGAGTAATTCCTAGATCTTTAATGTGGTCAACTTTAGCTAAGGCGTTATTAGCTAATGAGTATGAGTATTTTATGATATTGATTTTTTTAGTGAATGTGATTTGATTACATTTGGGGATGCTTAGGAGTAGCTTATTACTGACACAGTATGAAGATAGACGATCTAAATCACGTTGAAAGTTTACACAGTCGGAAAAGTTTCTTATGTTACTATATACTTTAAAGTTTCTTATGTTACTATATACTTTAAGATCGTCAGCGTACAAAAGAAATTTAGAGTGATGAAAACAATTATTAATATCATTGATATATAAAACAAACAGCAAGGGTCCTAAAATCGAGCCTTGGGGCACGCCTGATGTGACGGATATGGTCTTGGAGCAATAACCATTTACAACAACTTTTTGAGTGCGATTAGATATATACGACGTAAACCAGCGGAGCAAGTTACCTCTGATACCATTGAACGCAATCTTGCGTAGTAATATCTCATGGTCCACCTTGTCAAATGCCTTCTGGAAGTCTGTGTAAACTGCATCTACTTGTTCCCCAGTATCAACGTTTTCAAAGAGATGACTCCCGAATAGTAAAAGGTTAGTGGTCGTTGAACGGCGTTTGACAAAACCGTATTGTTCTTTTAAAATAGTGTTATGAAGCATCGGGTATATTGCATTATGGACCAGCTTTTCAAAGACCTTTGACAAAGTAGACAAGAGGGAGATTGGACGGTAGTTCATGACATCATTTTTTGAACCTCCTTTGTGAACTGGTGTAACGTTAGCGTGTTTCCATACATCAGGGAAAATACCTTCTGAAAGGAAGTTATTGAATAAAATATGAAGTGGTTTGCTAATAGTCTCGCACGTACGTATAAAAAATAAAGGGGGTATGCCGTCAGGACCAGGACTCTTCGTAGAATCTAGGGATTTCAGTGCAAGCTTAACTGTAGCCTCTTGAATTTTAATGTCACTAAAAAAGACATTGTTATCAATAAAATTTTCAGGAGGGGTCCAAGTCAACGAGCTAAACGTAGACGGTTCATATACTGAATAAAAAAAGTCAGAAAACATATCACATATGGATTCAGGATCATTAGAAAACTGATTATTAAATTGTAGGCTGGGTGGGATACTCGATCTACTTCTTCGGTTTGATACATAAGTCCAGAAATATTTAATTTTATTGTTATTGATGCACTGTTCAACTGATTGAAGGTACTTGGCAAAGCATCTATCACATTCATCTTTAAAACGTGTTCTGTATAAAGCAAAAATTTCATAATCTGAATCATTATTGTATTTTTTCCATTTAATCCAAAACTTTGTTTTAGTTTTAAATAAGTGAATCAGTGCTGGAGAAAACCAAATAGGAAACTTCCGGCTTTTAGGTCGGGAATGTGGAGAGTGATTTGTTGCAATAATGCTGATTAAGTTATAGAAAATAGTAAGAGCTTCAGAAGCCGGTATGTTGTTTAGTGTCTGAGTCCAGTCTATTTTGTGAATTTCAAAATTAATAAGCTCATAATCAGCTTTATAGTAATTAGATTTCGATATTTGTTTGCGAATTAAGGGTGGAGCGTCAATATTAATAGAAATTGATGCGACAAAAGGAGGATGGTGTTTATCAACGCGCAAAAGCACGTTCGTAGATTGTAAAACAGAAACTTCATCATTAGTAAAGAACAGATCGGGTAATCTTCCGTTCTTATTTAGAACTGCGTTATATTGAACAGCGTTGTGAAGAGACACAAAATTACGCACTATCTTCGAGGAAGCGGAAGTACCACTGCAAACAAGACCTAAGGAAGTATTGAGTAGAGGTGTCCATTCAAGATCGGGTAGATTATAATCACCTATAATATAGAAATTATCAATAGACTGATCTGACAGTAGAGCTTCTAAATGGTTAAAATGTTCTTCGTAAACCTCTTTTTTGGTCTTTGGTGGTATATAAACTGCGCAAATTACATGTACTTTGCTTTTGTTATTACTAGGTAAATTTATAACTAGTAAATCTATGGAGGTTGGATGTGATAACGTTTGTGGTTTAATTATATTCACTACTGGACATAAATGTTTTAAGATCGCAATTAATACGCCACCGCCGTCTTTTTTAGCCGTCGTATCACGATCTCTGTCAAACCTAAATAAGGCGTAACGATTGTCAATAATTTCGCCATCGTCAATATTAGAGGTAAGCCAGGTTTCGGTTAATATTATAATTTCGTAACAATTGGCAAGTATGGATTGGTATAATTTATTTAATTTAGTGCGAGTTCCTCTGCAATTTTGGTAATACAGGGATATTCTGTTAACCATAACAAAAGTATATATTATATAGATATGAATAGATATAAGTAATTTTAAGGTTAGAAATGATGTAAGTGGATGACAAACAAAATGGCATTAAGGTTATGTAAAGTGTCATATATAAATCACTTAAAATAAAAGATTTTGCTAACAACATTGCAACATGTAAATGGTATTTGAGGGACGACGATACGAAGGACATAAAAAGCAACGTTAAGTATTATAACTTGTAAACATCATTTAGACAGAGATGATAAGCAGACTTTCTTGAACCGCACAAGTACGTATGGTATTTGTATGTTATTGTGTATGTGTTCCTATTACAAAATATTAAACAAAAAGTAGCAGATGAAATTATATGAAAGGAATTAATAAGATAACTGATTACTTTAAACAAATGGAGAAATATTAAAAAGTTGACGTGAATGAAGTAGAACAATGATGGGTAAAGAATAAGAATTGATAAAAACCAGATAAATATAAAATATTTGAAGCATGACTTTGTTTCTTTATGTACTCTGCGGCTTGATTTTAGCGATGTCTTTACTAGAGCGCACAGAAAAGGCTGGAGATGTGTCCTTTTCACGAACAAGTATGGCTCCATGCTTAACCCAGACATACTTATAGTTACGTTCACGTACTGCGGCTCGAACTTCACGAAATAATTGTTTATTTTTTAATTTTAAGTGTTCATTTAAGTATATATTTCTTGGTACAGATCCCATGAGGCCCAGATGATCAGAATTCATGCCCTTAGAGCGGCGATAAGCACTTAGAATATTATCACGCAGAATGCATGACGTTACTTTTAAGATAATATTTTTAGGGCGATCGCTTTGCGCTTTTGCATGAGGCACGCGATGTACCGCAACAATATTCTCGTAGCAAATTTTGCAGTTGATAAAATTTCCAATAGACTCAATAATACTCAGTAGGTTTTCAGGTAAGTTACTGATCTCTATATTGCATTGTCTAGCTTGTTGCTCTAAAGAGTCTATTTTAGCTTCCAATGAAGAGACTATATCCATGGCCTGCGAATCATTCCTACCGATGGCCTCCAGGTCACTCATTCTTTTGTCCAATGCCTCGTGTTGGATGGTATTGAAATCTACACAGGTTTTTAGATTCTGCATGTCCAGAGATATTTTGGCCTGTTTATTCGTAATTTCATTTAAATTATCTCTCATATTTTTTTGCTCCACGCGGACAACAGATATTTCTTTCCTAATGTCTAATATTGAGGTGTTTACCTTATTTATTTCCCCTTTAAGGCTCGAGACATTGTCATTAATATCCTTGAGAGTTTGACGCATTTCCGACGAAAAAGACTGAAGCGTCTGAGTTAACTCACAGTCCGGCTTTTTACGCTTCTGTTGTTGCCTTTGGGAATCCTTTCCACCTTCAGATAAATCAGACGCAGAACTATGTAGTGATGCTGGTGGTGATTGACGTAGACGAGACATCTTGGTTACCAAAAAATAAGTGTAATAATTAACGTCAGTACTTGGTACGGGTTAAGTATCGAAATGACAGCACGCTCGACGGAGAATATGTTTCGCGCCTAGACAAACCGTGATAATTGTAATTGTTACCTCGATTTTGGCGAGTCCGTGTTTGTTTACATCCAGTGTAGTAGTAGGTACGTGTGTGCACACACTTTCGTTCGAAACTGGTAACTATTTTATGTTGGTAACTGGTTTTTGTTTGAGTAAATACACCGCACACGTCCACTTGCAGCAAAGCGCACAGTGGTATTGGCAGTATTCACAAAATGCCCCATCACTAAGCGGTGAACCTCAATCCCGCGACTGGATTAATAGCATGGGAGTCCATGCTGGCCTCCATAGTCGTTGCCACTGGCCCATCATAGGTCCTCTGGTGAAACGGAAGTAATGAGACAAAATAAAGCATACAGAATCATTCACCTGAATTATCTAGAAGCAATGATAGCCCTGTGCTCATGCCCTTTGACTGCCGCGCTTGCTTCAAATCTTGCTGCTGCACCAAAAGGTAGTTGGTCCATTTACGACTCGTCGGCCTAAGCTTCCACTGTAGTGTATATCTAAAGTTCATATTAGTCTGCAGTTTAAATTAAGCAAACAGTGCTTTAATTGAATATATTACAAACGCTCGGTTCACAATGAAATATGGAAATGTGCACCATAGATTAGATAAATATTCACTGTTTGCACGCAAACAATTTGAAACGAGTAGCGCTGCGCTTACGATATTTGTCAACTGTCAATTCGCTTTTTCGCAATTAACCGAAGTTAAGTTCCACTTCTATAATCATCGACCTTAATAATAATACTACTGTATTAAATTTCAAGGCATTCTTTTGTGAACAAGATTGTTTTACATATAAAATATTAACCATAACAACAACAACTGTCTGACGAGTCAGCTATCTGTCAAAAATTGTGCAGCCGGAGCTGGCGTTTTATTGCTATCGTGGTAGCTGTTTAGCGTAATATGAGCCGATCGTTTGTGTGAAGACAGTGTAAATCGGGCATATATTTTATTACATTTATTATGTCTAATGACAGCGCTAGCACTGTTGGCCTCCATTTCTCAAATACAAAATATGTCGCCAAGCACCTAAATGTGTGCTCCGGCAGCTTTCCTTGACAACCTGTTCCCATTCATAAGCAACATCTTCAACTATATCATCACTTACTACCAAGGCTTAACAAAAGCAATAAAAATCGATACGAGTTTTACCGCACCCGGTAGCCGTTGGATTAGGGTAGCATGTGTTGACGTTTAGCTTTGCATACCGTGCAATTGAATAAGATGAAAAGCGCGTCAGTGTTGATAGTGTATGGTATGATGTAAGCGTATGTCGTATGTAACATTGCAGGCGACCCGTACTCGCCCCCGTCCCGCGCCGAGTCCCGCGAGGCGGCGGGCGCGGGCACGGGCACGGGCACAGACGAGGAGGCGGCGGACGCGCGGCGCCGCGACAAACGCGCGCGTCGCTCCGCGCGCCGTGCCGTCGATCCGTACTACGACAGTGAGTACACGCTTCTACTAACATTGCTCACTGTTTACCCAAACATTTGTATTATGCTGTTACTGTACTTACCAGCTAATAGTCACGATACCTAATCAATCTGCCACACAAAAAAACTCATCTTTGTGTGATACCATTTAAGCTCAGAAACAATTTTTTTATATAACCTATTGTTAACAATCGCTATAACTAAATATGGATACTATTCTGATCGATACCCATAATAAAAATTGTAAAAAATAATCGCGAAACAAAACCGGCCCACCACCAAATTCGATCTCCCATACCGAGGGTTAACTAACTCGGAACACAAAAAAAATATGTTTATTTTCATACATTATGTGGTTTTTAACATTTGTTATTACATGTTAGATATTCTACTATAATCACAACAAGTATGACGCTTGTATTAATTACCGTTTTTATGATAGAGCAATAAAAAAAAACTTTACTAAAACACTTCCTTTTTTACGGGTACTTGGAAAACTTTGGCCGATAAAATTAAAATTAGCACAACCAAAGAACGAAATTCTCAATCACCGTGCGACTCCTTTCTTCTTCTAGAGACAGACGAAACGAAAGTAGAACGAATGATTTTGTCACTTCGCTCAAACTGTGTAATATAAAAGCAATAATGTACCCCCTCTCACCTATGTCATTAATTAGTCTATGAGAACAGCCTTTTTTTTTCGTTCAGTTTTCAAAGCGGTCATAAATCCTATTCACAAGGGAGGAAACATATTACATACGTTATCTTCTATGTTTAAGGTTTATGAACGTATTTTAAATACTAATCTTATTAACCTCTTTCAAAGTTACCTAACTGACCTACTCAGGTTGAAAAATTGCTGATCATGTTAGTAAATGATGGTCTTCCTATCACCTTTGGAGTCCCACAGGGTAGTATACTTAAGATTTATACTACTCCTGGCATAAACTATAAACAATTTGTGTAACTTTAATATAGAAACCTGTAAGATTATCTCGTTTGCCGATACTTCCCTTTTTCTGTTGGTACATCTAAAAGAATCTTCAAACCTACTCAAAATAGCCTAAACATAGTCACACGCGTGCTAAATAGTAATTATTTGGCACTTAACGCTACTAAAACTAAATTTATGCCGTTTGCAGTGCGTAACATCACCTTATCGGAGGAAGGAGTACATGCTACTCATGTACATTCAAGACATTCTTCCAACACTTCATATGTGGGAGTGACAATAGATAGTAACTTTCTTACAAACAATTTTTTTCTATTTGGACTGGCAGATTTTGAAAATGAATCCATAGTTGAACAGAACAGACAGACAGAGAGCAGAGTTATATACAAACGGAACCGTTATGCTATTTGGGTACGGAATGCTAAAAACTATGTAAATTATATACTGTCCATGTAAATAATATATAATTTCTACCCTCGCATCGTAGAGCATGGTGCGGGGCATATTGGACTTCGTCTGACCCAAAGAAGTAATTTTTCAAACACTTCACTCTATTGCAGTCCTTGATAGCCTGTGAAATTACAGGCACATGAGACTTAACAACTAAGTCTCAAGGTGACGGGCGCAGTGCAATTCCGGACTTGTGACGAAATTCATCTGTTATAGGCAGAGGTTAATCCGTTTAACATCAGGTGGGCCTCGAGGTAAAACGGAGAAAAAACGGAATCAAATCTAATTTTATAAGGAAACAATTACTATGGTTTTCAGCCATGGGTCAGGTTATCAGCAATAAGACAAATGTTATTGTTTAAATATAAATTTTCAGAGTACAACACGTCTGCGTACGACGAGCAGTACTTAGTGCAGCGGCAACAGTACGAATACTACGAACGGCTCCGTCTCACGGACCCCGTCGCCTACATGCACGTGTACAAGCGCCTCATGCAGACACACGCGCAGCCGCACGCGCTGCAAGAAGGTAACGTAGCTACGTCTCACGGACCCCGTGCAGCCGCACGCGCTGCAAGAAGGTAACGTAGCTACGTCTCACGGACCCCGTGCAGCCGCACGCGCTGCAAGAAGGTAACGTAGCTACGTCTCACGGACCCCGTGCAGCCGCACGCGCTGCAAGAAGGTAACGTAGCTACGTCTCACGGACCCCGTGCAGCCGCACGCGCTGCAAGAAGGTAACGTAGCTACGTCTCACGGACCCCGTACAGCCGCACGCGCTGCAAGAAGGTAACGTAGCTACGTCTCACGGACCCGTGCAGCCGCACGCGCTGCAAGAAGGTAACGTAGCTACGTCTCACGGACCCCGTGCAGCCGCACGCGCTGCAAGAAGGTAACGTAGCTACGTCTTACGGACCCCGTGCAGCCGCACGCGCTGCAAGAAGGTAACGTAGCTACGTCTCACGGACCCCGTGCAGCCGCACGCGCTGCAAGAAGGTAACGTAGCTACGTCTCACGGACCCCGTGCAGCCGCACGCGCTGCAAGAAGGTAACGTAGCTACGTCTCACGGACCCCGTGCAGCCGCACGCGCTGCAAGAAGGTAACGTAGCTACGTCTCACGGACCCCGTACAGCCGCACGCGCTGCAAGAAGGTAACGTAGCTACGTCTCACGGACCCGTGCAGCCGCACGCGCTGCAAGAAGGTAACGTAGCTACGTCTCACGGACCCCGTGCAGCCGCACGCGCTGCAAGAAGGTAACGTAGCTACGTCTTACGGACCCCGTGCAGCCGCACGCGCTGCAAGAAGGTAACGTAGCTACGTCTCACGGACCCCGTGCAGCCGCACGCGCTGCAAGAAGGTAACGTAGCTACGTCTCACGGACCCCGTGCAGCCGCACGCGCTGCAAGAAGGTAACGTAGCTACGTCTCACGGACCCCGTGCAGCCGCACGCGCTGCAAGAAGGTAACGTAGCTACGTCTCACGGACCCCGTGCAGCCGCACGCGCTGCAAGAAGGTAACGTAGCTACGTCTAACGGACCCCGTGCAGCCGCACGCGCTGCAAGAAGGTAACGTAGCTACGTCTCACGGACCCCGTGCAGCCGCACGCGCTGCAAGAAGGTAACGTAGCTACGTCTCACGGACCCCGTGCAGCCGCACGCGCTGCAAGAAGGTAACGTAGCTACGTCTCACGGACCCCGTCACGTATATGCACGTGTACAAGCGTGCTAGCGTTGGACATGACTGAGACCTGACTTGTGACTTCTGCATGACGACGCGACTACTATGTATATATATAATTTCCAAAAATAAAGTAAAAAAACAAATGTACAAGCTATACGACTCCAATTGCATAAAAAGATGAAGTATCGCATTGTGTATACAGGTTACAGCAGCCTGGGGTACGAGGGCAGGGAGGAGCGGGGCAGCGTGCACTCGGGCCGCTCCAGCGCCGCTGGACTCAAGGGAAACGACACGTTAGTATTCACTAAATAAGATACATATTCCCATGACACACTTGTACACCATGTAATCATGTCTATAGAGTCAGGAATCAATAACGCTGTTCGTAGTCTTTCATTCTAGCAATGTTTGTTACAGCGAGAGCAATAACAGAAAATTGACGTGTTATTTGTATGTAATACATTTTTTCAACTAATGCAATAATGAGGGCCAAGATCTGGGCGTCGGTGGTCCACAAACTAAAGGCTAGTTGCAATAATAAATTGTTTTTTTTTAATAACTTCTTAAGATTCATCGAAAACAGTAAAATTTTTGGATAGAAAAAAAAGTGTACGAGATAAAAATATGGCAATTTCTAAGTTGTACATTCGTGGTATCAAGTCGGTTGTAGTTTTATTCCTATATATATATAAAGGTTGGTCTCGACCGCTGTAATGTCTAATTCATCTCGTTCTTTTCACATAAACAGTGTTAGAGTGAGAGGACACGCGAGGGCCAAGTGACCTCATTTTTGATTCCTTCAGTAAAAGACGAACGCTTCTTTTTGACACTATAGCATAGATAAGTAACATTTACTAAGTACGACAGTTGGTGAATTCGATACGCCTCCTTTGTAGCCTCGTCAACATCACACGCACCTGAATTCGGGCATTGATGAACCAAATTTAATTGTAATCATTATATATGATGCATAAAGTATATTGAGGTAAATAATCGTGCCAATTAAGTCAATGCAGAAGTTTTTTTTTACGGGCATAGGATGTATTACTGAAATTGATTTAGAAATTATGATGAAACAAGAAAATAAGTTAAAAATGCTTCACTGTTTGGTAAAATGATATATAGTAAGTAGAAGTAAGCTGTTAATATAAGTTGAAGTCGTACTTGCTTTAATTTGGTTCTGCATTCGCCGTACATAATACGAGTAAATATTACATTTTGTGCTATAATTGTTTTAGTTTAGGGTTCAGAGGAGTCAAACGGCTTGAGTTATACTGTACGTGAATACCTATTGCATTTCATCTCTATCCCACAATAAGACATTAAAATGTTCATACACATCGACATTATTTAACCATACCTGCATATTCATTTTGACATAACATTAGAGAGCGCATTCATATCCTATATAATCATATGTTCAAGATCAACATCATCATTAGGAACTCGTCTGTATATTATATTCCCTCAGGAGTAAACAAAGGCATCTAAATGCTTGTTTCGCTAGAAAGGTATCTTCGGTCCCAGCGAGCCTATTGCCATCTACTGAGCACATTTGCAGTCGCATGACATCAAATTTATTTGTAAGAAAAATCCAATAACTAACTCTTCCTGAAGTACCTAACTGGGCGTTATTCTCGATTTCGGAGTGCCAAACCCCACTCGACTAACGAGGACTATATTCCAAACAGGTAAGCACACTTACCCCTAGTTTTCGAATTGTTTGAATATAACAAACGTTCATTGGTTAGTGATATTATATGACGTGATAGGTGACCAAAGAGCGTTCAGTAATTGTCTGTGAACCGATCAGCACCTTAAGCCTGCACCGAGGCAGCGATACGTAATTGTGGTTCGTTTGATCCATTGCTGTATCTTTATTTCATAATTTTGAGTTATGTAATTAATATATATTATATTTAAGGATTCATTCTATAAATCATACACTTTGTAAACACGATTACTTAAAATTTTCTCTATAGAAAATAAATCCAAAGTTACATCTAAAAAACGTAATAAACCCTTAGTATGGCGTAAATACTTAACGGAGAGGCATCCGTATTTGAATAATAAAAAAAACAAAATGATTTCTTCAACGTACACACATTAAATTTTTCAAATAGGTATTTGTTTTTATTATACGAAGGAAATACTCAAATTAACGCACGTTCCGCCCATTTTAGTCAGAGCCGCGATGCTTTGTCCCTATCCGCTTTAGTAATTCTTCGGCCGTCGAACGGGGACGGATGCTGTTGGCGTGCCTTACTTACGCACACATACGCGGCGCGCCTAAAAAGCTCGGTGCGCCCTTAACATACGTTCCAGAATTTGGGGGTAAGAAATTGCAAGCGTCTAAAAAAACTAAAGTCTAAGTCTAAACTGGGCGTTATTCTCGATTTCGGAGTGCCAAACCCCACTCGACTAACGAGGACTATATTCCAAACAGGTAAGCACACTTACCCCTAGTTTTCGAATTGTTTGAATATAACAAACGTTCATTGGTTAGTGATATTATATGACGTGATAGGTGACCAAAGAGCGTTCAGTAATTGTCTGTGAACCGATCAGCACCTTAAGCCTGCACCGAGGCAGCGATACGTAATTGTGGTTCGTTTGATCCATTGCTGTATCTTTATTTCATAATTTTGAGTTATGTAATTAATATATATTATATTTAAGGATTCATTCTATAAATCATACACTTTGTAAACACGATTACTTAAAATTTTCTCTATAGAAAATAAATCCAAAGTTACATCTAAAAAACGTAATAAACCCTTAGTATGGCGTAAATACTTAACGGAGAGGCATCCGTATTTGAATAATAAAAAAAACAAAATGATTTCTTCAACGTACACACATTAAATTTTTCAAATAGGTATTTGTTTTTATTATACGAAGGAAATACTCAAATTAACGCACGTTCCGCCCATTTTAGTCAGAGCCGCGATGCTTTGTCCCTATCCGCTTTAGTAATTCTTCGGCCGTCGAACGGGGACGGATGCTGTTGGCGTGCCTTACTTACGCACACATACGCGGCGCGCCTAAAAAGCTCGGTGCGCCCTTAACATACGTTCCAGAATTTGGGGGTAAGAAATTGCAAGCGTCAAAGCCAGACATTGCAATTAAGTTATCCATAAAAATAATGGGTATTTGCTATCGTCTATTCAAGAGGGAGCCTAGATTCTAGTACATTAATAGCATCTGTAAGGTATACGCTCATTTTGTTCTCAGTGCATATGCTGTACAACGGAACGCTTTTTATTTTGCCCGTGGCATAAACTCGGCAAAACTTATAAATGCATTGTAGGGGTCGAATTATAATTGTCAATACACCCATGTAATACATTGTTTATTAAGATTATATTAGAAAAGTATATTACATTACCGTACAACCTGCGGAGTTGTTCGCAGCGAATTTATTTCTACAGAATAGGCTCTATTGTTGCTTGTCAGGGAGGCGATACTTGTATTGTGAGTTGAGTACTTTCCGAGGTTATTCGAAAATTTTTAGAACAAAAAAAAGATGAAATTCTTAAAATAATAATACAGGTTTCTATTGCAAATACTTTAACATTTTAAAGGTTATTTTCACAATAAAATAAGTGTTTTTAACAAACAAACACAACAATTCGTCGACTCAGTACACAAGAATGGCTTCCCTAACTTTAGAATAGGATTTTAGAGGTACCGCATAAAATTAATTCAAAAAGCTATCGCTTTCGGAGAATAGAGTATAATGTAAATATTAGTCGGTGGCGTGTATGTGCACCACTGGAAGATGTAAAAAGCTTGGTTATCGCGAGATGTGGGCGCTTGTAGGTACTACGCGTTCCGGCACGACGGGTCGCTGCGGGACGCGCCCTCGCTGCGCACTGACGTCTCAGACAGGTATCGCTTGTCGCAGCTCTGCTCTCTCTCTCTATCTCTATATCTATCTATCTATACTAGCTTATGTAGCTGCGCTTCAGGTGGACGGACTTCTTGGTACGCCCTTATTTTCTCTACGTGTAGGCATGCGCTTGACCTGACAAGATCACATTCAGTGATTGCCAATCGTGTAATAATTTATTTGTTCTAGGTGCCGTCGCTAATGTGTACTTGTCCAATTTTACCGGTAGTTACCTTAGTGACTGTGGTAGTTTAAAACAATTATATGTACTAGTTTCTTAACATCGTTGGCTATGGGTGTATAATACAATAGAGCTATTACATACAAACGTACATTTACTAAATATTTTAACTGGCATAAGCCTGTTCTGGCCAAGGGTTAATTGTTGCTTCATTCATACATGTCTCATGCCTTTTGAGAAGCTAATAAAACTATAAATTATGTTTGTTTATTTGGACAGTAATTTCTGCTTTAATTTAAACCATTTGGATTTACTAATTCCATATACTGAATATTTAAATATGATTAATTATGAAATGTATAAATTCAGGCGTTACTTTGCGGAAATCCATATTTTATAATAACAAATATTTTTGAAAGTATATTAAATAATATTTAAATAAAACACTTAAAAAGTATAAATATATATATATATATATATATATCTAGTGACAATTCCGCCTAATTTTCCCTTTATCTACGTGACGATGACGTCACAAACATCACGCAGCCTAACCGGAAGAATATCCGACGAAATGAAGTGATGTTTGTGACATCACATAGATAACAGGAAAATTAGGCGGAATTGTCACTAGATATATTTATACATTTTAAGTGTTTTATTTAAATATTATTAATGTTTTTTTAAGATACTTTCAAAAATATTTGTTATTATAAATAATTATATTTACAATTATCTCAAATAACTTTGTGCTCATAATTTTTTGTCTAATTATATATAATAAGTTCACAAAGTTTGTGAGAATAACACGAACACATACATAGACAATACAATTGACGCTTGTGAATCAGATCAAATTAAATTTGCGTTTGTATGTAATTGATCATTTCGGAACGGTCAATAATACATTTCATTAACTATGATCATATCACTAGATAAGCATAATTATCATATGTAACAGCATGTTTAGTTGCCTTCGACAACATCGCATGATACAACACCCTCATACATTTATATTCAGTATTTTTGTAGCTATTTCTAATATTGTATCGAGCAGTTAACTGTAGTGTTATTTCCCTTGTGTATATTTCTTAATGTATTGTGTCCCGTTCTATTTGTACTTAATAAGAAATGTTAATGTTTAGGGCAACAGTATTTAAAGATGGCGTCTCTTTAAAAAAACTAATTTTCTATGTGTTTGTTAACTGAAATTATGTTGTTCAGAAAATCATAGCGCTCACTTTTCGTTGAAACTTTTACAAGGAGACTTAAGCATTCTCCTTGTGACAATATGAACGGTTTAGTTACGTGTGTGCAAAATGTATTAAAGTACATATGATTTAAAATTATTCCAGTTTACGAAAACCGTTCATGAAGGTGTACTGTTGATGAGCGCTGAGAGAACCTGTGGTATTAGTAATCCTAGGAAACCAAATTAAAGAAATTTGCCATCTTGACTAAAGACCATCTATCAATGTGCCTTTTTTTGTAGCAGAGGAAACAAGCAGGTGGCTCACCTGGTGGTAATTGATCACAGCCACCCACGGACATCCTCAATACCAGATGTCTCAAGGAGGCGTTCGGATCATTTAAGAATGAGAAATACTATAATATATTAGTCACTTGTCGCAGCACAGCAAATCTTTATGATGTTGCGTTTTGCGTTCTCAGTTAGCTACTGGCTACTCTACAGTAGAAAATCAGGCAACCAGCACGTAATGTTGTGTTCCGGCAGTCGTTTAGCCTGCAATCACCTCTGATCATATCATCTGAATTATTATCTGGTAAGATAGGAGTCATAGGATAGCGTATAATTATGTATCTAGGAATGCCAACTCGGATGGAGTATAATTTTCCAGTAATATTAACTTTTGAAGTGTAGAGAGGTTACGTGTGTGTTGTGTATGTGCAGAGGTGTTATTGTGACGTGTGTGTGTGTGTGCGTGCAGAGACCTGACGACGGAGGTGTCGCTGCCCCACCTGGAGACGTCGACGGTGCGCTCCGACCGCATGACGCCGCATCGCTTCTCTACCGCGCACACCAAGGTACTGTTGCACTGACTCGATTATCATGCATTACTCAATTATTTGAATCATTAGTGCTCATTTTCTTCCACCTAAAACCATTGTACACACCTCAACAGCAAGAATTTTTGCAGTTCAACATCATCGATTCATATAATTTTTGTAAGTGATATTATTGTATTAAAGAACACGTTTACAAACAAATGAAGTCCAGCCAACCTACACTGATTCCCGTAAAACGTTTGGTGTGATCAACCATGGGTTACCGATTCAAAAACTTAGACAAGTCTGTATTTGTAGTTCCTTGGTGTGAGTCTTATATTCATAGCTTTTCTAAGAATAACAAGGATCGTGGAGTAAAGCCCAACAATAATAGTTATATTAAGGTTCACATCCAGGTTCTCTTTTTTTTCCTAATTATGTGAAAACTCTAATCTAAATTTCAATAAATATAGAAAATAAAGAGAAATAGAGATATAAACTCTCAAAAGTTGGTCGTCCAAAATTGAAAATTGGTTTGTAAAGACCCTGTACACTTATTACTACATTGACTGTACACTATAATCGAAGTTACTTAATCTTAGTTAATACACTTTGTACATCCTTTTCAAGTGTAAGTTATATATATTTGCACTTTGGTAGCTTCCTTCTTCTGGTCGACGCGATGACTGATGAATGTCACCCCCCCCCCTCCATTGCTACCTCTAGGCGTCGTAAGAGGCTGAGATTGATTGTCCACTGCTGAACAATCCAAACAGCAGTGGACAATCCATCTGAAACAGTCAATTTTAAAGCTCGTATTATCTTGCAAAGTTATTAAAAAACAATGTACATGATTCGATAAATTACCCCTAAAATCGTATGTTATCGCATAACAAATGTAATTAATTCAATAATTACTAAAGAAACGTTTAAGATGTAATTATAATTATTGTTCAAAACGCGCGTATTACGTTATCAAGTGCATATTTGCACAATCTTGAAATAAAAACAAACAACAAACAAATGCGGAAATCTTATTTCCCGCTATGGTCACCGGCGTTCACCTTAACAACAAATCAATTGTTTTATCTTCGTGCCGATGTATACACGTTAAGATCGACAGGGGACTGTTTCACTATTATTGCTAAGCAAAGTGAACATATGAACATAATAAAAGTAATGTAACAATACTAATGTTGTCGAGTAGTCTTGGCCAGTTGTAACTAAATCAAAGTCAAAATCATTTATTCAATTTAGGCGTCTACGACGCTCTTATGAAGGTCAATTACAAATTTTAATATTGAAATATACTACATTGACTGCCACGTTCAGGAAACAAGAAGATAAGAAGGTAGTAACTGTAGTGTGTGTGTGTGTAGGCGAGCATCAGTTCCCGGCACGTGGTCCTGGTCCGCGGCACGTACCCAGTGGACGGGCGGCCCGCCACTGTGCAGCTAGTCTCGTTAGCGGGCGCACTCGCCGCCGACCCCGCTGCCGCCGAGTTGTCGCACTCGCCGGGGCCGCTCATCAAAGGTAACTTATGCCGTGTTACGTACTCTCTCTAACTTACTGCTATACAACCTTGTAGTAGGTACATGATGTGATACGTACCTACGTGAGATTATGCGATCGTAGGTAGATAGGAGAAACCATGATTTAGATATAGAGCAGCACATCTTTACCGATAACCTCTGTTACATGTATCAAGCACGAACTTAAGAACCAATTTTGTAGTATATAAGGTATGAATGGAGTAAGTTAGAGAAGTCTTGATACAGTCTTAAGACACGATGGAACGCTAAAGGATATACACCTCTTTCATTTGGTGGCTCCAAGAGCCGCCATCCCTTCATGGCGACCGTGACTGAGAGCCCTATACATGGACCCTGCCAGAGAACTCTACATGGCGACCAGAGGCCACCTCGCCCTTCAAGGCAAATCTATTAGAAGACTTCAGCTGCATTCCGGGACGTGGACGTGTTCTTCATATGGAATCCATATGATCAATCCATACGATTGGCAGAGAAGAATTTTCTCATGGAAAGAGTGCGTGCTTCTAATGATAACTGGCTTCAACGTTTAAAGGACTGTATTTCAGCTAATGGAGACCACTTCGATTAAGCTATTATAATTTAAATTGTTTTATATTTATGTATTAAACTAACACACTGTAAAAGTAATAAATGTTATTTGCAATAGAAAAAAAATGTTTTTTGTTGGTTACAATATTTTTGGCTATATCTATAAATTGACCATTTTGTTGTAATTTATGGAATAACAAAGACTAGTCGTTCAATAAACTTTACATATACATTTAATTGGTAAGTGTAGATTAAATGTGCTCTATACTATTTGGTGATTGGAATAGATTATAATATATATTAACAGCAAAATGACTTCTCAAAGTACTAATGTTGATTCAGACCCATATTTCCCTTTTAATATGAAAAAAGGCTGAGAGCAGAACAAACTGCTGCAGTCACGAAAAAGGGTCGAGTTAGGCGCATACCGGCACTGAACTTTGGATCAGGCAATCGTCCGACTATTCGAAAGAAGTGTTCATAAACATTGAGTAGATGTACGGTTACGAGGTCAGCAGAAGGTATTTGGTCATCCACATCTGGAATTCGCATAGGTGAGGTGAACTCTCATCTCTGATGTGAAGATAACACCACAGGCAAGGAGAGGGGGGAACGGGGCATTCTGGTGTTCAACTCGTAAGGATATTGCGTGTCACTATCGCTAGCGTGTTAGTGCCACGCTGTATCTTTTCTTGCACCGTATCATTTGCGATGGATGATGTTGACGAGTGCATTATTTTGAGTTTATTTTCAATTGCTTTCATTATGTATTTTTTATATTGAGTTTTTGATATAGAGTGCTCAAGGCGTGAATCAATTACTTCAGGAAGTGGACAATTCATATAAAATTTGATTAATTGGCCCATAATTTTGTCCTCCCAGAACTAAGGATCTCTTTGGATGTCTTTCTTCAGACTTCAAATAGAAAATTCATTCAGATTTTCTATTTCAAGTCTGAAATAAACTAATCTTTGCTTTGACAGATTGCTATTAATATCTGACAGTTGACAAGAACCAACTGCAGGACTGTAAAAATATAAAACCATGTTTTAAAATTACAAACGTCATTTTTTAAATATTAGTTTATTTATGTTACACTAGTCAGCGAAATAAACACGCGCATTCAATGTTAACTGAATAAGAAAAAAATTTTTTGTGTATCACTTTCCTATGAATTCTTTTTATCTTCATCACTCCAATGTTTGACTTAAATTACTTTTTTCTTGTACACGCATATTTTTACGTTTGCGATCCATATTCTAATCAAATACCTATATCTATTTATGAAAAAAAATATACATAAAATTACAATCCCCCCTAATTTTTTTTTACTAAAGTAGAGCAACTTTAGATGCGTTACTGTGCACGAATAAGGATTCAGTGAGAGCAATGTAAGAGCGAGAGGTACGCACAATTTTTTTCGTGGAGCACACACACGTCTGAACGCTGAGACGGCTCGGCCGTCACTGAGGATTTTACAATGGGATTCTTTTATATAATAGACTCAATTTTCTTAGTTTTCTTTGTTATATTATTATAATTTTAGTTATTAATTTGAAATGATAATTTTTATACTAACCATTAATTGAATAATAGCCATTGTAAAAAGTAATTATTACTTAAATATGATCCGTTTACAATAAGAGGAAAACAGTTAAATAAGCAATAAAATCAAATAAATTTGACGATATTCCGACCTCTTATTTAAGATATTTAGAAAAAATAACCAGCGTATTTTAGAGACCAAGATGAGGTCCTAATTTAGTGTAAGCAGTTTTCCTGTTTTCTTTTATATTGCTACGTAAAATGTATTCAAATCTGAACCAAAATGTGGCTGAGCACGGCAGAGCCGTGTTTATCGTTGGATTTGTAAACGTCGATCCTTTCTTTTGAACATAAAAAAAATGTGGCGATAACTTATATGAAGAATATTTATTTGTTACAAGTATTTTAATAAGTTATTTAATTACTTTGCTTTAAAAATATATCAAAGATGCGCAATTTAAATGCCACGAGTCGACTTTGCAAGACTGCTGCAGCCTTAAGTTAGAAGGCGCCACTCTGAAGCTTGTTGACTAGTAACAATGCGTTTCATGAATGGGCCGGAGTTGACTCTTATGCGATTACATTTTTGGGGAAAATACGGGACTTTTGGGACTAGCCGAGTGACAACATGTTTCATACCCAAGTGATTTTTTAAAATAGTATGGATCGACTCGTGAGACTCAGAAAGTGCGGTTATCTCTCCCAAACTTGATTTTTGATTATATTTTATGAGGATTTCAATCACTATTTTCCTTTACATTTGCGATGTTAACTTCACTTGCAGACGTGGATTTTTGATGGCCTATCAAAAACTTCCATCACATCTCGACAGCTTTTAACCGCATCTGTATCACTCTTAAGCACGCGTTTTTGTTACAGTCTAAGCGTTTTGTAAAATATTCACTCCGAACATGAAATTGGCGATGCAAAATTTAAGACTAAAACTCTTGTTCGATGTTTTTGTCTATTATGAAATTAGCAATACAAACTAGATATGATATTACTAAAAACAGTCTTGTATTAAATCTAAATAACAGATGCAACTAATCCCCGCGCCAAAATGGAAAACAGTTGTGCCAATCTAACAACACCAAAAAATAAACAAAATTGCATTTGGAACCATAAAGAAATCATCCATTCTCGATACTTTTTTGACCGAGTGTATAATATATACTAATTTATGTTGTAGGCGTGACG
Source organism: Plagodis dolabraria (assembly GCA_963854805.1). Lineage (NCBI taxonomy): Eukaryota > Metazoa > Arthropoda > Insecta > Lepidoptera > Geometridae > Plagodis > Plagodis dolabraria. The sequence continues at coordinate 39,374,336 of OY978441.1, read as the reverse complement.
CACAAGAAGAGCGTGATCGAATACTGCATGATGCGTGTGCGCAGCGCGGCACGGGAGGCGCCGCGTGACGTCATCGGATACGTACTGCTCTGGGAGCTGCTAGCGCTGCTGCTCAGGCAGAACGGGGTCCGTAACTATACACACACACACTCACACACACACACACTGCTCTCATACAGCGAGGCGCCGCGTGACGTCATCGGATACGTACTGCTCTGGGAGCTGCTAGCGCTGCTGCTCAGGCAGAACGGGGTCCGTAACTATACACACACACACACACACACACACACGCACACACACACACATAATGCTCTCATACCGCCCTACACTTTATTTTATTAGATTTTGGTGAAATGGTTACCTATTACCAATAAAAATAAAACGTCATTAATCTAAATCCAACGTTTCCAGGTGGTCGTCGGGTCGGACATCGCAGAGCTGCTAATGAAAAATACTCGAGAATATGAATACAAAGCGTACACGAACAAACCTACACACAACGGTGAGTGTTTCTTACTAATTCATTTTTATTATATGTGATGAAGAGACGAGACCCGCCGGCAGTAACGGTTCTTGTGATGCTTGTCACTGCACTGCGCTCCTCACCCCGACACACGAGTGGCATTTGCCAACAGAAGAGGCAACTGCAGCCGTCGCCACCTGTTAGCGGCAGCCGTCGACGGTTGCAGTTGGCGAATGCCGTTCGTGTGTAAGGGCTCTTATCTTTGTTGTCATGTCTCGTTCGCGCAGTGCCCTTCACGTCTAAACACTGCTTCGAGACAGTATTATCTGACACCATTGTGGTATCCCTCAACACGGATTCTGGCTAAAGAAACCTACTACTAATTAATATGATAATAAAATACTGTCCTATGAACATTGCGCACCGTTTTTAGGGTCATATTCCTAAAGAACAAACCAGAGCCCTATTAAAGATACTCCGCTGTGACGCTGTTTGTCCGTCCATAGTCCATAGTCGTAGTTCTCTTGTTTGGAAATGCTACAAATCAAGGAAGTTTCAGTAAAATTCATACAAACTATTTTTAGGGGTGCTCCAATACATGAGATTCTGCGCAGTGTCATCGTCTAGAGCTGTAATCTATCTGTTGAGAGGAATTTTTTTTAGAATTTAATTTTAGCCTATGTTGCGGCGTCTCTCAAAATCAACTAGTTGGAAATCTGAAATATCAGTACATTATGTACCATATCTTCTATTGAACTCGTGAATATTAAAAACTGCTATTTACAATGTAGTTTTGAAACTATGATTAAAACTTTTTAATGGTTTTTTCTTTAACTTTCTGTTGCAATGCGTAACCGACGAGACTATTTTAGGATATTTCTATTCCTTGTTTCGTTATTACATATTTCCCTACTCTATACTCCCCTCCATAAGTAAATTAAAGCCACAAGTAATAGCTATTAATTTACATTCCTGCTCACACAGTAAAATGCTAACTTTACTCCAATCGTATACGACAAGTTGAAGCGGTGCTTCAGAAAAATGTTCGGACAGCCTTCATATACGCCAAAATGACTTGAAGGACCCAAATCGAGAGTATCTGTATATATTACTATAGTCAGTGGGATCGTATTGGCATGGTGTCAGAATAGTGACAATGTATATCCCGGCAGGGTCCCGCCGCACGTCGTCGGTCTCGGCGGAGGAGGCGCGCCCCGACTCCGACTCGTCGCCGATCTCACTCGCAGAACTACCCAGTAAGTACTATCACAACATTTGTACATGTACCAAAATTTCACAACACTTTATATTTTTTTTTTTTATATAGCTGAAAAGATAACCTTTAACCACTAAATCATCTTAATGATAATGTGGTCGAAAATGTTGTTCAAGCTTACCTAGAGTTATTGGCTCTGAAGGTAAGCTGTCGGAATACACCGTTATGTCCTTGGTGACAGATGTTCTACTTGACTGAATTGTTATTCATGCAGTGTTAACGTGGTTTCGCCTCCGATACTTACATTATCTATATGTAACGCGCGGATAGCTATACTCAATTAGCGAGTTACTAAGTGCGGGGTCGATATAACTGCATTGGAGTAGTAAGTTCGTTTGTAATTGCAAGCGAACAGTTTCCTTCTTTTTTCTAACATAAAGTAAGTTATACCTACATTTTAACTGACTTCAATAATGGTTTTATGGGTTGTGTACGTCTTCCTCGTTAGTTCCATTTTCATGTCATTAATTTAGATAAAGTATACTTTCAGATGTTAAGAATAACACAGTAGTATAAGATAGTTTATACTACTCATTATTAAGTTCACTTAAGTTATTTATTAATAGGTGATTCTAATTAGTAGATATTAACACTGTGACTGAGACAAGACTGACAGGCGAGGCTATGTAACTATGTAAGACGTGTCTATGGCTATTGTAATGCTAATTCGTGATTCTAATAGTTTGAATGATATACAAACTGTTCAACAAATACTCAGTGTGAGTAGTAAAACAAAAAAATAAAACCAAACCAGTCCTAGCACACAAGGGGTTCCGTACCAACACATAATTATATATTTTTAGTGTGTGCTTACCAACAAATCGTTACTTTTCTTCTTTTCAGTTCCTTAGCGCAAGCCTGACTTACATTTAGCCGGTTTGTACTATTATGTAACCATAATATTTTAGAGTTTTCAAACAACACTACAGCTACACTACAACGAAAGCATTTAAGCAGCCTAAAGGCAATAATAGCAGGCGTACAGGCAGTCCAAATGCTTGTCCAATACCAGTCAGCACCATGCCAAGCTTGTTGGCAGCATGGCCCCTTAGGATTACAATACTAATAATATCGCTATGTCCTAGACTTATTTATATTACGTTTTTTATGCAACAATCCAAAATAAACTTGTATGGGAACCTCTCTTATATTTTGCTGATTATTATTATTTGTTAAGCTCAGGGTACCCGTCGCCGTAATAAAACATAATATATGTATGATTCGTACTGGCTAACACTTATTACGGGTCAAAAGATACGACCCTTAACAGGAAGGACGGAAACCGCCCTCGAGAAAGAAAGTACCTATGGACATGGACTATGGCACCTATGGACTATATTCTCGCTCGCAGAAACGTACAAAAGATACAAATTTCTGTGTCAACAATAGAGATGCATATATCAATAGCTGATCACTGAATGTTCACACTGTCGTCGGTGAAAACTCGCTTTCCACTAGTTTGTCGCAGCAACAAAAGCTATACTCGTTCAGCGATGATCGCTTATAGTGGTCATATCATTAGGCGAGAGATTATTGCTTGGTAGATACACATACTAGATGGCCGCCCCGAGCGAGTCGGTATGTAATCGCTCGTCGCACTCGCGTACTCGCTTATAGCTCAGCGACGAAACTATTAGACTTACACTACACACTTTCTACTCTACACTAAACTCGTTTCTAGTATCTAGCTTTTCTCGCTGATCGCTTATCGCGGGTGGTCGGTAGCAGGTGCCGATTTCTCGTACGGAACCCTAAAATACAAAGTATTATTACATCACCATCATTCTATCTTCTACCACATACTAGACACACGGAAATATTTCTATGGTTTGTTTTGAGCTGGACAAAACGTTTCGCTTCCACAAATGCAGATTTATAAGTTGTCAAAGAACAGGTCATCGAGAAGCATCCTCATTTTTCGATGGCCTTCTTCAGGTGAGAGTGACCGACTGGGCTAGTGATATAAGTGCTACTAAAGAAGATATATAATAACAATAATTTTTAGCAATTATATTGCAGCAGTTACCTCGTAACATCTACGTTTTTTTATTAATTACCAAAAAAAAAATACTTCAGATAATATCACTTATTGAACAATTGTAATAAGCAAAAAATATAATAAAAGTATATAAATAATCTGGTGGACGTCTACGCATCACATACTATACAATTATTACAAAGATTCGTTTCTCTTCATTAGCACTCATGTGAATTTATATCTAATGGGGAAACATTCGTTCATATTTTAGTTTTTACATTATTACTTGTGACATTATTTTTAACTTAATTATTTCGATGAATGTTAAATAAATTTGTGGGTTATTTTACCTGAAATAAATGAATTTGAATTGGAATCCTGTAAAGTTTGTCAGAGACAATCCTCTGCCAGTGTCGCTAATACTTCTGAGTGTGCACAAGTGAACAAAATGAAACCTGGTGGACTGGACCTCAGCATTGAATTTGCTCAATGTATATACCCTCGACACATTTTTGTTTAGATCGGTCTCGTCTAAAATAAAAGTTGTAAGCTTGACAGTTTACCTAACCTTTTTAAACTAAGCTAACCTTTTTTTTATATCGTCTACACTAAAGTTTAATACCGCACTGCTTTCACGCCAAGTTTTTTCGTTAATTGTTCGATTATAGTTGTCTTCAACTACTTTATCATCAATTAATGTTAAATAAGTTTCGTTACCGCACATGCCATTCTCCATAATGAACAGAAAATATATCTTTATAAAACGTATCAAACTCGGGAAACGCTGGCTTTGCTCATGCTGAGTGCGCTCAGGAGTCTTCACTTGAGGGACTCGGTCAAACGAACCGCTTACTTTATTTTTACGAGGCTTTAGTAACGTTAAACTGGCTATCACGCTTATTTTTATAGTTATTTGGATTAGTTCCAGAAATACCTAAGTTAATGGTTAACGGCAAGAGCAATGGCGATCATAGATTCTAACAAAAAATCGTGGTTAGTGCCCATTTATAACTTATAATAATGAATGGGCGTTATGTCAGGTTTATTTATTAGGTTTTCCAACAGACTTAACACAACAAACATGAGTAGATTAACGTATAAAAATTTAAATCATAGTGTAAATCCACTAACAGGAAAACACAACATGCCGAATTTAAAATTAATAGGAGGTCTTCTGTGGGGAGTGTGCCACGTGCAAGCGTCACTGAGGAATATCACAGTGACGTGTTCACATGAGTCGCTCTTACAATCACATACTATAATACAAATTATAAATTTCTGAAATAAAAATATCAGAAATTATACAAAGTTAAACGTTATATTTAATGTAGATATAAATTAATTGATTAATGCTAAATAAGACAAAATACACATGCAATTGACTTAATATACATGGAATAGACTTAAACATAGTTTCCTATCATAATTAGTTTTTATACTCATACAGCTGAGAGTGAACAGTTGAGAATATCTACTTGCTCAGCTTTAAATATGGCATTATGTTCCCGACAAATTCTAGCGTGAGCACTGTGTCTGCCTACATTTGTTTTATAAAGTTTGTTGAAAAAGGGTTGAAAATTTATAATTCTGGAACCAGGAGGAACAGAAAAATGTATATGCAATAAAATTTCAGAACAATCTAAGCCTCCCGCTTAAATTTTGTATGGCAATATGTGGTCTATGGTCCAACGACGACTTTCAAGGGTATGCATTTTAAAATGAGACAATATTTGAGTGTAGGATTTAAGTTGGTTTTTCATTTGATGGTGGATTGTAAGAAATAATAAAAATCGTTTCTGGACTTTTTCCAGTCCGTCAATGTGACATTGATAAGACGGATTCCAAATGTTAAAACCATATTCTAAGATACCCTGGACTAATGCAACATATACCAATTTAAATTTTTTTAAAGTACTTACAAAACGCCAAACAAATCCTAACATTTTAGATGATCTGGTAACAACATTGTCTATATGAAGAGTTTATGAGAAAATAATACCAAAATCTTTAATACACTGTACCTCATCGAGTTTTATTAAATTATAGTGTAAGAAGATTGAATATACCATTTATCTATTTGGTAAATTTTATGTGTTTGCATTTATCAACATTTAAAGTAGTTTATTAGTTATAGACCAGCTAACGATTCTATCTAAGTCCGATTGAAGAAGTTGGGCATCAGCTGAATTGTTTACGATCCTAAATAATTTTAAATCATCAGCAAAGAGTGAAAATTTTGAATGTTTAATTTCGAGTGCAATGTCATTAATAAACGATAAGAACAGAACAGGGCCCAAGTGTGATCCTTGTGGAATGCCACTACTAGCGATAAAGGTCTTAGACTCATACCCGCATTACAACTTTTTGAATCCGACAAGACATAAATGATGTGAAAACCATTCCAATAAAGTACCATGTACTCCCAGTAAATAAAGTTTGTGAATTAAGAGTGTGTTTGGGGAGGGGCCGTTTTCAATCCCCGTAGTCCCAAACTTTATCACGTACGTCGTGGCGTATTCGACTGGGTTCCTGGAAGTTACAGGAAGACACCAGCCGATATATTATGCTAATATATACACGCGGGCAAACGAAATGGCGGGAATTCACTCACCCACTAACGGCTCGGTGGTCGCTCCACCGAAGGGAATTTTATTACAAACCACCTAACTTATTCTAACTGCAGTTAAATAAGTCTAGGGATTATATTTGAATAAACTTCCCTCAATCCCGATGTCAAAGTACGTAGCCCGCAGAGAAAGAGATCCGTCTCGTCCCGGTTAACTCCCTGATAGTTCCTTCACAAAATGTTCAATGCTGGATGCCCGGCGTCAGAAATAACTGAGTTGCCGCAACCCCACAAAAACCTGAACACTGTTTCACAGCACGACCTCGCGCACAGTACGAAGTCAAGGACGTTCACTAGGTCAACCGCCAAAATCGTATCTTTAAATCTCCGTACGCGACCACGTGTGTGTGTAATTTGGACGAGCGTATGAACCGAACTCATCAGCCAAACTGACAAGCAAATTAAAAATGGCTGAACGGCGCCCGCGCCGCCCACATTAACAACAGATTGCGTCCTCGCGAATATGAACAATATGTGCATAGAGATAGGGCTTCAAGTTTACCGAACACGTACATTATGATTTAAGTGGGCTTAGTCAGCCAAATGGCAGCATCTGCTTTAAAGCAGAGGGTGCAGTTTTGGCTGACTAAGTATAAAATTAAGTAATAAATTTTTATACCGAACTGAGTGAATGATCCACTCTATCGCAAGCTTTGCTCATATCTGTATATAGTGTCGATATGAAGACCACTATCTACAGCTTCAGTAAGGTCAGAGACATAGCACATAAGGTTTGAAATAGTTGATTTTTTATATCGAAAACCATGTTGCTCAGGAATTAACAAATATTTTAAATGTAAGGCTAGGGCAAACGAGGCACTCAAATACCTTTCCCAGTATATGTAAAAGTGAAAGTGGTCGATAATTTGTTATGCAGTTATCTCTCCCACTTTTTGGAACCACAATAATATTAGCAATTTTCCATTTGCTTGGAAAGACACCAGTAACTAGCGAATGATTAAAATTATTTTTAATGGTAAAGTGCGACTAGTTGCACAATTGGTGATAAATATGGCAGGAAGGCTATCCGAACCAGCACCTAGCGATGACATTAACCTTATGAGGTTGTCGTTATGAGGTTTGTGATCAATTGTTGTTTGTATGTGCAGACGAGCCTGCGGCGTCGCCGGGCATCGACGAGAAGGCAGCGTTAGACAAGCTGCGGGAATACCTCATCTACGGCAATAGGCAAGAAGCGCTCGGTCAGTACTCACTATTTACTTGCTCAGTTCAGGTCACAAAAAAATTAAAATGTTTTTCAATGAAATTTATCTGTGAATTTATCAACATTCCTGGATCAAAATTTTTGCATGTATGACCTTAAGAATTGTTATTAAAGTCAACATTATTTATTAGAATTCTCGAATTTGCGCTCGGACGCCGTTTTCAATAAAAGTATATTATAGATGAAAGGAGTAGCATCGGAATGAGTACAATGAGTAGGTATGTGTTGTATTGCAGAGTGGGCGATGTGCAACAACCTGTGGGGCCACGCGCTGGCGCTGGCGGCGCACAGCGAGCGGCGCACGCGGCTGCACGTGTCCGCGCGCTTCCTCTCCGCCGTCCCGCCCCAGGACCCGCTGCACACGCTCTACGCGTCGCTGGGCAACGCGCGTCCGCCCGCCGCCACTGTACGTCTGTACTATACCTACCTACCTACCTACCTACCTCCTCTCCGCCGTCCCGCCCCAGGACCCGCTGCCACTGTATGTCTCCACCGCATTTACTCTCCCCACAGCATATGTTGAGGGACACCGAACGTGCATCCCTGCATCCCTTACGGGGCAGGGATGCACGCCCATAATCATAACATGTGAATCATAATTAAAATTTTGTTTTGCTAATCATAGAATATTTCAAGTCTCTATCTTATTTGTTGGATAGAAATAGAGAATGAGTGTGTACAATAGATAAATAAATATTAGGTACAAAATATTATGATATGTATTTTGTGTTATACAGGGTGTGAGCGAGGAGCGATGGGGCGACTGGCGGCCGCACGTGGCCATCGTGCTCGCCAACGCCTCTTCGCGGCCAGAAAACGATACGCGCACACTCACACTACTCGGTAACTATACGTACACTCATACACACAAACACATACACCCTCACACGCACACACAACACTGTACTACTGTACTGTAACACTCTTCTCTTATATAATACTTATTATAATTGGAGAATAACTCTTGCACACCTAGCAGTAGGAATTTCAATTGTATAGTTCGCTATTATATTACTATATTTTAATTGTTTTGGTTCATTTAAGAGCAAGATAACAATATGCACATGCTGTTAAATTCACGTTCTTCTCGATATTAACAATACATGTTTTATACACTTACGATACTTCAAAATATAATTAATGAACATTTTTATTTTTACTTTTATTACAATTTAGGAAAGAATGCAGGTGTCGAAACAAAACGTCATTCTATGTTGGAGACGACTATATTGTTATATTATTTTCTGTTATTTAATTTGACATAAGTACAAAATGGAAACAAGAAATTAATGAAGGTTTAAACAGTAATACAAAGACCACTTACAATTTTATGCGCCTTAAAAATAATCATTAAGTGCTCGAAATTACGTACATAATGTCACGCCACTTTCTCGCAGGCGGAGACCACAGATTTCTACTTGCCACGTTCCTTACATATCTCTTTAGCTTTATCTACCTTCATACGTAAGCGTCGGTTTAAGGTACTCCTGACCTGGCCTTTTTTCAGTACTTCTTCAATCTGACCTGAAAGACCCAAACACAAATCGTCGTATCATTTTTAGCGTAGTATTTCCAATGTGAGAAGTGTTGTAATCGTGTACAGGCGACAGCCTGGCGTCCCGCGGGCTCACCTACTGCGCGCAGTTCTGCTACGTGTCCGGCGGGGTGCCCTTCTCGCGGCACCCCCTCGCGCCCCTGCCCCCCGCCGCCCCCGTCCCTGGGGCGGCCCCCCCGCGGCTGTCGCTGCTGCTGGCTGACCCTCGCGCCCGCACCCTGAGCCAGCTGGCCACCAGCCGCGCCATACTCGCCACTGAGATATACGAGTATGCGCTCTCACTGAACCAGGACTACGTGATCCCCGAGCTGCAGGTCAGTCGCTATACCGGTGTCCTTGTTTGTACGCACTTGTTGAGCCTCCCCTCCCGTCCCCATCGAAGCAGCGAGTGTTGCGTTGGCTGAAGCTTCCGCTTCGCGACGGGGATTGCTTTAGTCTAGATATTTGCTATTTACCCAGAATAAAACAATCCCGTTCGCGAGGTAGATTGTTCTCGGAGATGTTGCGGACGCCGGCCGGTCTGTACCAAACGCAAAGATCTGTTGCTGACCTAAGCATTCGATAGCGGGCAGGAAGCGGTCAGTAAAGTAGTTGCCACTGCCAGAATGTACTGCATCGTTGCCTGAATAAGTGAGCCGGTAGAGGAAAAATATTGAACACGTTGCCGTTGCAATGTGCATGTTAAAAATAACTTTCAATTAGTTGCTATAAATGGAGATCAGGCGTTGTGCCGACGGCAATGCACGTGTGGCGACTCTAGTTATGGCTTTAATTGTTTAGTGAATGCAGATCCTTTTAATTGGCATTAAATGTTAAAGTAGGAGTGGACGTAGCCTATAGTTGTTTTTAGTATTTTTATTTTAGCCTAGTAATTTGTTTAGGTTTTTAAAGATAAAGATTTATGTGTTGTTCAAAACATGGGTACATAAAATTGGATTGAAGCACATAGAATGTGTATAAGTATTTAATCCCCCCATGTTTTGCCTGTGTAGGCGTTATATGTGTTATAAAAGTTAGTCCTTGCTATGTCCAATGAATAGTCAAGGTAAATGTATAAAGTGTTTAAAATTGTCGCGTTGTTTAAGTCACTCAGGGTAGCATTCTCATTAGTAATTGTGCATCCGAATAGAATTCCCGAAGACCAATATATTAAACAACAAGAAGTTGAGTGATGGAGCCTCCTTCCTATAACCATGTTATAGTGGCTAAACTCTAATCTGTGTCTGCAGAAGACGTCCGTGTCTAAATCCCAATATAGGGGAAAAAAAATCTGTATACTATGTTTTTTTTGGAGATCTAAAAGATGACTTACGTTCAGTAAATAAATTAATTACATACTTACTGGACAATAGGAGATTAACATTAAAAATCTAGCTTCTTACAGGACAGTAGTGAATAAGTCACCAGTAGAGTTCACATTCTGGATACTCTTTAGAGATGTTATTGACAACATTACATACCATTTTTGAGAAAAAATTATTTACGCACGCTCAATGGCACTGTTTAGATTTTATTATAAAAGCTAACGTGGTTTTCACTCATTTTAGTAAAGAGTTATCCCGTATTATTTACTGTTTAGATTGTTATATAAAGAGATTTAATTAGGTTTTATCGGTATTCGAAATCGTGAATTCCGCAGCAATACAATATAATGTGTGCTGTTTATAATAAATCCGAATTCAACGTTTCTAATTATTAGATTATAGTGTGTGAGAACTTAACTCAATCATAAACTGCAGAACGGATATTGGTACAGAAAAAGCCTAGACCAGAAATGGAGGTAGGATAGGTCTTCCTATATAACAGGAGGTATATAATCCCGATTTAGCAGAGTTCCCGAGAGCAAGTGAGGACCGGCTGGAGTGGCGGGCTAGGTGCGTGTGTGTGTGTGTGTGTGTGAGGCTGCAGTAAGTAAGCGCGTCGTGTCGCAGGTGTACAAGCTGGTGTTGTCGTGCCGGCTGACGGACTGCGGGCAGTACGAGCGCGCGCTCGCCTACGTGGAGGTGGCCGCGCGGGCGGTCACGCGCGCGCACACGCTCTACTCGCGCGCGCTGCTCTGCAATCTGGCGCAGATGGCCGACAGGTATCTATCACCTCAGTTTTCCTTATGTTAAGAAGGTCAGTTATTAATTGAACCGCTCGCAGTTGAGCATGCCCAATCGTTGTTGACCGAACAGCTAAGTTAAGCTACTTCCGTCGCGGTCATGAGTTGGATGGGTGACCGCTAGTGACATTACTACTGAGGGTGCGCGTGCTTCGGAGGGCACGTTAAGTCGTCGCGTGTCGTCTGTTGTCTAAGGCTAGCAGTCGTTATAGAATGAAACATTTTGCGAATGCCTGCCTGGCTAGCTACCACCCTTAATTAGAAAATCTGTAGCCAAGCATGTAACGGTGTTTTCTGTCCTTGAGAGCCAATTTCCAGTGGGAGCCGTGCCAGTTTACCACCTTCGACCACATCATCCCTTGCATCAGGTGAGTGGTCAAAGACTACTCAACCAAGTACGAAATATACTTAGTAATTAAACAACTTTAAACGGTTTAAATCGCGTATATTTTTCATTATTTTATCCCGACGTTTCAAACACTTTGCAGTGGTCGTGGTCACCCCGTTTAAAGTTGTTTAATTACTATGTGTAACAATCGCGAAAACCTAAGACAACATTACGAAATATACTATTACAAAACTCTTATTTAGAAGGTAATTTTAGTAATAACGTGTAATAATTCTAAAGTAAGGGTATAATAATTTAATATAGACTGAAGTACCACGACCCGGCGCTGCAGGAGGACCCCCCGCTGGCCGAGGAGGGGGGGGAGGATGGCTCTCCGAGGCATCACCAGCAGTGGCTCGATGACGTCACACAACTAGCGCTCGCCGTGCAGGTAACTAAGTCACGTTGAGCTACAACATTGCAACTCCGTGTTTAGTTCGGCACTGTGCACTAATTACTCGACTCGTGTATATGTCGCACAATTTAATATTGCCCATTGTTTATTGTATATAAGTAATTGTTTGCTCTGCGATGTTATGTATGGTTTTATCGGCGTAATACTATTATTAACAAAACACCAAACTATAAACAACACTACTTGTACTTTTTGAAGCAATGAAAAATGAAAATGAAAAATGTTTATTCACATATAAGGCATTGTACAGTTTCAATGGCATGGTTGAGCACCTGTTTCCCACACTAGGCTCAAGGCCCGTATTATGAGAAAAAGGACTCTTCCGTCGGAGTCGTTACAAACAAATTAAGCCTTTCATCAAAGTAAGCAATGATGACTCAGTGGCATTATCTATTCAAAATAAATGTATTTGAGGTAAGTTACACATGAAGTTGCGTTTTATAATAAAATTAAAATAATATTACAATTAAAACTAAATACATTTTATAATTTCTATCAAAATATAATAAATTATTGTCAAATATAGTGTCAAAATTTTAACCAAAATGAAAGAGCATAGTCATACTTAGAATAAATGAAATAATGTCAAATCGATTCACATCAAACAAATATAATAGTAGGTACAAACAGTCAAAATGATCCTGGTATGGCTATGGACTGCCGCGCAGCAGGTCCATGGTTCGAATCCCGCCGCGGATTTGAGCTTCACCGCATGGTACAAGGGAATTTGCGAATGCCCGCCTGGCTAGCGACGACCCTCAAGTAGAAAATCTGTTGCCAAGCACCTAGTGGTGTGCTCCGGCAGCAGTCCTTGAGACTCAGTGATATTACAGGCTCATGAAACTTAACAACTATGTCTCAAGTTAACGGGCGCAGTGCAAATTGTGACTTGTGACGAAATGCATCTGTTATAGGCAGAGGTTAGTCCGCTTAACATCAGGTGGGCCTCGACCTTGTGCCGTCACAATAACATAAAAAAAAACTACCAGAAAAGAGTAAATAATGATAGACAAAGCCGTGTGTTCGTTGATATAAGGGCTGGGCTATCTCGCGCGGTGGTGATGTGTGGCGGCTTCCGAGATCGTGTGATTGAACGCCTTTAGCTTTCCATCATCGCAGATATATGCGAATAAAGCGCTGAAAAATTTAATCTTGTTAAAATAATACCCAACGTCATCCAGAACATTCAACTAGATTTATGTAACAAAGTAATTGAAAATTAGACCTTCCGAATACCTACCACCAAGCAAAGACGAGACGGAAAAGAGCTGTGGTATGTTCTATACTAATGGCATAAAATATGCTCATAAATAAAAATATTAAATGGATATCTGACACATGACATATTTTTATTTACTTTAAAATTGAGGCTTCGGGCGTTACCTATTGAAAGACCGCTCTCCTAGGTAGAGGTCTTTTAGTATAAATTCTCTTCCAATGTCTTTTCCCCTACATGCAAAATATATATGTGTATACGCTATATACGCGACCGCGGCAACTCACTGCACGCACACATATTAAAATAATCTCGTTAAGTAGAGGGGCGAGGATTTTTAGACTGGAGGATCTTCGAACAGCGGTGGAATTTCTATAATCATTTATTGTGATTACTGTATTATCCTGGGTCCTAAATTATTATCGTATAGATATTCAGAAAAAGCATATTTTGTAAAACAATACTGTTACAGTGAAAAAAGTTCATAATCTCAATAATAGAACAAATAAACATATCAATACAGACAATACATATTTGGTTTTGGCCGTTCAGTTAGTTAAGCTGTACGTTTTGGCTATAATACAAGTGGCGCACTGCACTGTGCCCATCATCCTAAGACAAAAGTTGTTAAGTGTTATGTGCCTGTGACTTCACCGATACGATAACCTACAAACAGAAACACAGTAATGTGAACATTAATGCTTGGCGGTAGAAATAGCTACGGCTACTTACTCGTACTTCCCAGGAGGAACTCGCACAAAGAGTTTTACTTGTGATTGAAGCCGTACCTTCCTGTTTGGTTTCATTAATGACGATTAGGAAAAAAATGTTTAATGAGCAGCAAGCCCCTAGTCACGTAGACACTAATAGGTACAGTAACGCATATACGACCAGGCTCTTTACAAATATAACACTCTCATTACTAAGTGTTAACTGGTATACTACCTACAAGAGCATTCCAAAAAGAGGTGATGTCAGGCAGGTGGTCGCCGGCTACAAAACCAGAGCAAACATTTTCTTTGATATTTTTGTGGTGTTTGAGAGAATATATTAATATGCGGACCCCATATGTTTGGGATAATGGTAGGAAGATAATGTTGTTTGTCGTTTCAAAAGAAACTATGCATGTTCTACTCTCGTCTGCGTATATAACCGCATGTACATACTGCGTCTCTATGTATGGCCCTCGGCAATTATTATATTATAAAATGCTATTTTAGTTCACGTATCACCACAATTTATTGTTGTATATTGAAGACACGAAGATTGCCGAGGCCCAGTGAGGCGTTGTGATGCGTATGTGTATGTGTGTGTGTGTGTGTGTGTGTGTGCAGGCGGAGTCGGTCCCGCAGCACGTGACTCCTCAGCATCACGCGACTCCAGACTACTACGTGCAGCAACAACAACAGCAGCAGCAGCAATACTCATGGGATCAGGTACATATAAATAGATAGAATGTACGGTATAAGGTCAACGCATCAGGTTTTAGATTAGCAAAGACAAATAATAGTTATTTGTTATACAAGAGTGCAAAGTTGCTTTTTAACCGCGTGTTCAATTTTGATGACCGAGCAAGCGAAGGATTCTAAAATTGAATCACGAGCGCAGCGAGTAATTCTAAATTAGAATCCTGAGCGTTAGCGAGGGAATCAAAAGAGCACGAGGTGAAAAATCTTTGCATTCGAGTGCAACACGTAACTTTTCATTCCACCTCAACGAGGAAATTACTAAAGAACCGCGTACAAAGCAAATTGAAAAAAAAACCCCAAGAATGTCGAGTCTGAGTTTTTAACAAATAAAAAAAAAATATTATGATATATTCGGCACCATAGAGGTAGCAGAAAATAGGTTTAATGTTTTTTTTAATTCACAAACTTAGTGCACACGATGTTCTAAACTCAATTTACTTTATCCTCTAGAGAATAAAAACGGCTTTTCCACTCAGATATTGAAGATTAAAAATACTCTTTCCGAGATGGTGGGGTGAAAAAGGTCTTTTTTAGGTAATTGTGTGCGGTTTTATAATAAAGTTCCCAAACATATTACAGTGCTCACAGAAGGAAAATTCAAGTTGCATGTGAAAAATATTTTGATTAAGAAATCATACTAAACAGTTTGTGATTACTTAAACGACAAAAAATCCTGGACATTTCCGCGTCTGGCAAGCTATCGCCCGTCACCTACGTAAACTAAACAAAATTAAATGTTGTCATAATTTTGTATATTGCGCCGCCACGGTACACATTTTAAACCACACTCGCTGCGGTAGGGTTTGCGTTCTGCTGTTTTTGAGCTTAACTTACATTTCTTTAAATGTTTATTCAGAGGTCTTCATGGTATTTGTGATAATTACAGGCTGTTATTGACATTATTCCGTGAGGATATTTCATATTAAAGTACTATCTTCACACACAAAAATTAATAAACCAATATGGTTTGCGAAACATTCTAAGGTGGAAACTGGTTCAGTTAGTATTAATGCCTTATTCAATTGTGGTCATAAGTTTCGCGTACTCAACATTCCCCATGAGGTGTATGTATTGTACGATAGTAGCAAGCCCATATCTTCCTGTAAGTATCGTAACAGCAGACGAAGTGAAAAATACTAGTTTTCTGAATCAGGTTTTATTTGTATATGAATGTTATTTGTATTAGGAGAATAGGGGGTGAGAATATTTCCACCTGACAGGTGTAAATCTACTCGATACTGTTTAAATGTTTCTCATAACAAGGAAAGTGTATTCACATCATCGCCTTCCAAACAAACGTAGTTTTGTTATTACTTAATAGCAAGTCTTTAATTTGAGTGACATGTCCTTGAGTCTGATATCTATACGTCTGGTTTGCCTGTTATCCAATACAAAACGATTTTTCCGAATAATTGTGAACATACTTTATTTAATGGAAAACTGGCCAACCAGAAGCGTACATATTAGAATCAATGACATATTGTATGTAAAATTGCAGGAAAGCGCTATCAATACACTTCCCCTAAGGAAATGCATACTTAAATACACTAAACAGCATTCTACAGTTGTCTTAAATGTTACTTAACTCCAAGTAACGTTTATTTATAATATGTATATATCATATAATACAGGCGCAACAATATCAACAACAGCAACAGCAACAACAACCAACACCACCGAGCCAACCTTACATAGAGCCCGAAGAAACTCCCGACTATGCGCACCAATACTACCAACAAGCCGCGTCCGAACCGGTCGTGTCACCGGTCGCACAACCGGTTCTCGAATCGACGGACCAGTCAGCCAACTACGCGTACGAAGACTGGAACCGGACGGAGGAGCACCACTCGCAGACCTATGGAGACTCCAGCTATTGGCAGGGAGATAACTCATATGGATATGGAGAGGTCAGTGCACTTGAACCTGTTTTGGTAATGGACGAAGCGAAACTTGCTATTAGTAGCTCTATAACAGGGTATTTGACTCGGTCACCATAATAAACTGCAAGATAAGGTGAATATGCTAGTAGGTAGAGTAACTGTCAATTATGTTTGAACATCGCATTTATATAATACATTAGTTAAATAAACCAGCCAAGTGCAAGTCGGAACTAGCCTTATTAGGGTACCGCATCGAAACTACTCGTGAATGAAAAATGTTTGTTGGTTTACATATTAATGTGACTCCGCTGTATGTCTGTCCGTCCTTGAGTCACGGCACGAGGCTCTAGAACGTCACAATTTTTTTTTAAATTTCTATCTACAAACATTTGTCAATTTTAGAAGGTTTTTGTTACAGGGTCTTTTACATAACGGCAAAAAGAATATATTGAACCTACGGACTTGCTTTTAGTAGTATGAAGCTTTAATGGTAGGTCATTTTAATGTCAAAGTTTTTCAATCAGAAATGAATACTAACAAAGATAATTACATGATGGCGATTGTGTAACTTTGTCAGTAAAATTATAACATTAAAACACCTGATTGTATATTTCAAAATGACTAGAAGAAAAATTAGAGTCATTTGCGGGATCCGAATCCGCGTCATCCACCCCTATGGCCGGGGTATGCTCTGACCGACTGAGCTAACATGACAATGTGCCATAACTCTAATTTTTCCTCTCGTAAATTTGTAATGAAATCCGCAGAGCATGCGTTATTGCAAAAATAACAATATTAAAACCTAGTATAGTTGTTTATATTAATATAATGAATAGATTCAGGAGTTACATTTGGGAAATTCCTAATATTACTAATTAAACATTAATTTTAAAGGATATGTATATATGTACGTTGTAAAAAACAGTCAATTACCCTTTTGTCACACTCGCTTTCGTATAGTATATAAGTTTCGCTTCGTTTATTACACTTTTTACTAAAACTTTTACGCACTTATAAACTCTGTTTAACTATATGCTGTGGATTGGAATTCTATTGCTACTTCAACTCTTTCAGTAACGGCTACTTGTCGCGTCGTAGGTACTTTAAATTGTGGTTTATAATATACGTTGTTTAATATTGCATTTGCTTAGACACAAACGTGTTCCCGGAAAGTTCCAATTATATTAATTCGCGAATAAATATGTTTGGTTCTCGTTCACAACTTTCGAATAATTTTGTTCCATCAATATTAATTTCGCGCCGTCCGAAAATCGTATTAAAACGTGGTTTCTAAAAAGTGTTCGTAAAGTGTGTGTGTGTGTGTACCGTTGGCTAACGTTTGTGTGTGGGCGGGCAGGGCTCCGGCACCGAGCCCGGAGGGCGGCAGCGGCAGCCGGCGGCGGGCCGCCCTCGCCCGCCCCCCGCGCCCGCCCCCGCTGATGCCATCGAGCTGGTGGAGCTGCGGCCCGCGCTGCGGCGGCGAGTGCACCCCGCGCGCCCCTCGCCTCCCCCCAGCGCCGCCTTCACCGCCCCGCGGCCCCCTGCCAAGCTACCCCCGCCTCGCGCTCCCTCCCCCAAGCACCTCTCTGACCTGGACATCCAGATAGCGCACACGGCCCCCGACAGCGGCCCCCCCTCGGGCGGCGGCTCCCCGCGACCAGGTGCGGAGCGCGGGGCCCGCCCGGGTCGGTACGGGCGCGTCATCGGCAACACTGTGGACACGTGGGCGCGCCGCGCCGACCGCCCCGGGACCTACAAGCCGCTCGTGTTCGGCGGGACCTACCCCATCGAGGTGCCCACGCCGCTCGAACACCACAAGAGCATCGCCTCCCCGCACCCACACCCACACCCACACCCACCTGCTCTCGAGCTGCTCGACCCGGAGACTCACAAGCGTGAGCTGCGCCGCACGATCGAGCAGAGCCTCGACAAGTTCGAGGCTATCCTAGCGCAGCGCGGGGCGGCGGGGGCGGGGGCGGGGCGGGGGGCACAGGCGAGGGAGGCATTCTCTCGGCGCGTCGTGGAGACATTCGACATCGACGAGCCGACGGCGACGGACGTGCCTCCCCCCCTACACCCTCCCCCCGACCGGGACGCCAAGTACTACGTGTCCGGACCCAAGACGTTTAACATCGACGAACCCGTCTCGTTCATATAGAGACGTAGTGATACACCCGCGTGTGTGTGAGTGTGAGTGCCGCTGCGGCAGGTCGCCTGCTCTGTCACGTCGGTTACCGCGAGTGTCACGTTCGTGCACAAGATGCATTTACCGTTATTTTATCGTTCTTATTGTGTAATTAACGCTTTGTCTGTAGAATGTAAATGTAATAACGACTAACCAAAGCTCGTGAAAATGAAAGTATTTTGTTAATATTATAAAAACTCCCTGTGATATTTTATTGATCTGAAGTCGCAAAAGATATTTAATTTATTCATATTTTTATTTAGAAATTAGGTATTGAATATTCCCTGTCGATGTGAGATTCCGTCTGCGATGTATTTATTTGAGGACATATTGTAACAGTGTTCCGTAATATTTAAAAGGCTTTTCATGTGCTATTGTTAAATAGAAACATATTACTAATGTTATTATTGTATATGTATGTGTTGCTAATTAAATGTTTATTAGTATTTATTTCTCTTTACTTTTAACCCAACCTGATCACCATATATCCCCAGAACCATTGTCATAATTAAAGTTTGCTGTTCATATAGGAGTAATCTATACTTATAATTAAACTGTAACAGGTCCAATTCTGTAAATTGCAGATATTTTGAAAATATTTTTTGAGAGCACTCTGTAGCTGATACTGATACCAAAACTGTATTTTTTTTTATTTTTGTCTGTCTGTCTGTATCATAGCCGCGCATCACGCCAAAACTATTGAATGAATTTCAACGAAACTTAGCACGATTTGAGTTCATACTACGAAAAAGGACATTGTATACTTTTTATCCCGAAATTCAGCACAGTTCCCTTGAGAAAAGGGATGAAAGTCAAAATGTACACTTAGTTGTAATTTATTAACGCGTATTACGCGTAGTCCGATTTCAATCATTCTTTTTTTGTTAGAATGTTGGTATTTTCAAGATTGTCCCGTAAATATTTCAAAGTCATCGGTTTTGTAGTTAAGAAATTACAGGTAACATACCCTAAATATTTCGTTCCTAGTAACTTGAACCGTGGAATGTTCAGGAACCCTTGAACGTGCGGCTCATCTTAAGCTGGCATTCACACATTATCATATAGGCTTAATAGATACATTATATCAGCCAGATTGTCCACTGCTGAACACAGCCTCTACCACTATGGTAGGGTTTGCCATCACACCCTAAAAAGGTTTGAAATCATCTTAAGTGTACATTTATTTTACATAGGGTGTAACTAAACGAAGATAATATTAATATCTGTATCCAATAATATAAAATACCTTACTGTATTTTAAATTTGCCATGGTAGGTATTGAACTCTATGAAATCTGACTTTGAATTTCATCTTACTATAACTATACGAGGATAAATTTAATCTCTGTAACCAACAATATATGATAGGTCCTTGTCACCATAGACGTCCAATAATATTGCAGTATTTTAAAATTCCCATGACATTTTTTGAAATTTGTTGCATACTTCTCCAAGATAACAAAATTAACCTTCGAATTTGGCATATAGCTTCATAAATTAAAAACAAATATGGCCGCTTTGGTACAGCCGATAAACTGATAAAACATATTCCAAACCAAGAAGTTTTCTTTATCCATGATAGAAATCCAAAAAAATGATTTCTGATACTAGATTTGACGTTCTATGACAGCGAATTCATATTTTAATAGCTTATGGTATAAATTTAACCGTTTAATTAAACCGTAGAGTGGTGAAATTGGACCATAGCAAAGAAAGTATAATAAAAATAACTACACGGCATAGCTCTATAATTTGTAAATGAATATAGCCTCTTTCTGATAATATTTTTTCTCTCTCGCTGATAGATAATACACACTATCTCCATGTCTATATTGGGTGTTACTTTTGCCTCTACAAAAATCCTATCCACGATGTTCATAGTTAGATAAAAGAATATTTAACCGAGGCGCTGCTGCTACTCGACAATATTTTGTTAGTTAGTGGTTATTTAACTGTTCACGACCCCGTGGTAGGGTGCAGACCATACAAACTCAGAAATAATCAAGTGAAATAATGGCAACATGCAATGCAAACAAATAAAACAGATATCTGACATACGTACAAAGTCATTGCTTTAACGTATTTTATATTTTATGTTAAATATGCAGAAATGAATTTCTACATATGGCAATAGCATTTACTAAAATAAGACATATGCCTATACCCCAAAAAAGAAAAACAACAGTTGTCAGTAATTTTCCCGGTGACAATTAGGGATGGAATCAATTATGTAGTAATCGATTACTACATTGATACAAATCAGTAGCATAATCTATTAGATTGTTTAAGTGAAACGACAATGTTTAAATTTATCTTTTTATGTGACTTTAAATATTTAGATACCTCTCGTTTTAATTTTCGTCCTCTAATAGTCACTTGTAACAATATATTAACATATACTTCCTCTCAACAATTTTCGGATTTATAATATTAATGTGACTAATGATTACTTAACATACTACTTCGTAAGATTGAATAATCTTACATTTTGAAAACCATGTTTTCACGCAAAATGTTTTGTGGCAGTGTCTTAAGGTAGATACTTACTTCTGCAACTGGGAATTCAAAATTCAAACAGTTTTATCGCGCTTTTATCTGGTTTGGTAACCATTTAAAAAAATCATAGTATTCTTAAGCTGAAATAATAATGTTGAAAGTTATTTTATGTGCATTGGTGTTTAAAGTTTTTAAACCACATTTTTAACGCACATGATTCCATAAGTTTATTCAATTTAAATGTCTGTGGATTATCCTTGGCCATGAAGTCATCATTTATTAATGCCATGCAGGTTCAATTCACTTCCCCCCCTCTTGATATTCGCAGACAGTTCCTCTCAGGCAGCTTTGTTTCTAAATTAATTAAAAATTCTAACCACCCCTGACTGCCGAAATTTAGTCTTCTTTCTGACCTGTATAATTTGATGAATACGAATAATATTACTTGCCTTCTTCACAGCTTCATTAAATTCATTACCCTTCCTGAACCTCTAATTATACTTTCCATCAACCCTCTATACTCTACTCCCTATTTTGGTATTAATAAAGAACCACCTAATGCTTCAGCCCAGTTCAGTAAACGCATTAGTTCTCATTACATATGCGTCAATGTTGTCATCCGATAGTGCTGTTGTTAAAGCGTTGTTGATGCCTTCTGATAAAATTTGTCAACCTTTTAAATGCCCTTCCTACTTCTCAGTATTCACTGGTGAAGCCCTGGCTATATTCTCGCAATTTCTTAGTTTAGTCCCTCCCTAATATTTACTGATAAAAAAGCTGTCTAGAAACTATACTTTTGAATTCTTTTTATTTTTCCTCCCGTTTCTTTGTAATTTTCAAATTAAACACAGGATATTTGAATGTAATAAACTTAATTTGAATATTGTTCTGGCATGGATACAAAAAAGGTAGAAATAGGCTTATCAGCCAATTTTTGCTTGCCAGGCTTTAGGCAATTAGCTCTTTCACAAAAAATATAAGAGAACGATTCAATTCAAGTCGAAATAATTATAATTAATTCACGAAATTTTAGTATCGAGCATTATTGTTATAATAATATTATCGGTTTGAATCGATGGTGATCATCCCTAATTCCCATGGCCAATTGATATTGAAAATTGCCGTTTGATTTGCTTTTCCATGCCGGGAACTTAAATTTATTTAGTTTTAAGTCAGAAGTGAATTGTGCATTATTTTTATGATGGTTATGATCATGGACGTTGTTATAGTGCCAAATACGACATTGTTACGATGAGGTGTAAAAATTAATTATGTCTGTTACGTAATTACATAAATTAGTATAATAAAACATATATAAACTTATAGACTTTTGTATTTAGTTATCAAGTACTTTGTAGGTTTTTGGCTGGATCTTAGTCGTGCTTATACTTTTGATGTTAGATGTTTCGACCAGTGGCAGGAAGCATTGATGATTGGTACAAAATGATTGAAAACAATTTATAAGGTAATAGGTTAAAATAAGACACATAAATATATAGTATATCTATAAAAGACTTATAGATATACTGTATATTTATGTATTAGACATATTATATTATATGGGTACAGAGACCATACGAAACTGGGGTGGGCCTTTATGAAAAACAGATGGCAGCACTGTATTTTAATTTGTTTTATTTTAGTGCCATCTGTTATTAATGGAAATTACTAGCCGTGACGTCATCGAAAAAATCTATTAACACCTAGGGATGTCAAGTTTGGTCTCTATTTCAGTATATACAAAGTTACTTTATGGTAGGGTGTTCGAGTCAGACTATTAAGCAAAGAGTAAAAATCCTCTTTTCCTCGGTCAGAGCCCGTGTGCTGGATTATAGCACATATAAGGGGTACGACCTATAATTGCTCACCGTGTGTAGGTCACAGAAGTTCGGTGGGAATCTGATGAGCTGATGATGAATATCAACATGGATCCAATTATCTTTCGGTAAGCCGCATACCTTCGTAGAGAGATATAGATAGTGAAATATATGTCTCAGAGGACATTGCTTTACGCCCAAGTTTTGCGATTGCTTTTATACATGTACAGACCTCCACCACACACAATTTAAATCTGAGGTGGAGGTGACACCTCAGATTTTAATTTAGATCGCTGAATCGATGAATATAATAATTAGGAACAGATCTTTCACATCCGCAGTTTAATATTAAACAAGATTTAATATAATATTAAATAAGAATGCTTATTTAAAGATTAAGCCCTTTTACCTTTCATAGCTTTCTAACCCGCACATCTCAACATCTGCATGAAGAAAATAAATATTAATGTGCTTCCTGACCATAGATAGCGATATGGATCCTAGAGTAACGGCTTTTTTAGAATTCGCGTCTGTTCTGCTAGTCTCGATAGCTATGCAGAGGAAACATCTTCGTATCGAGTGGAGTGATATTCGAATTCTCGTCGGGTTCGAAAGTCAAAAATCAAAATCATTTATTCAATTTAGGCGTCTACGACGCTCTTATGAAGGTCAATTACAAATTTTAATATTGAAATATACTACATTGTACTGCCACATTCAGCAAACAAAAATTATAGAGCCAATGCGAGAAGAACGGGCAAGAAAATCGGGGCCATTCTTTTAAACGTTTTTTAACAATGTGTTAAGTACATACTATATAGTAAAATTATTACAATACTTAATTTACATTACGTAGGTGACAGGCGCTAGTTTGGCAGAGGCGAACCAATCCAAGCATTTTTGTCGTTTAAGTAATCACAAACTGTGTAGTAAGATTTCTTTATCAAAATATTCTTCACATGCAACTTGAATTTTCTTTCTGTGAGCGTTGTAATATGTTTGGGCAATTTATTATAAAACCGCACACAATTGCCTAAGAAGGACCTTTTATTTGTCTTTGCTAATCTAAAACCTGGCACCGCTATTTTATCTTTATTCCTAGTGTTATAATCGTGAATTAGTTAAATCAAACAGTTGTCACTGTTTGATTTAAATTTGCTCAAATTTTTACGAACATACATAATATTTTCAAATATATACAGACTTGGTAAAGTTAAAATATCAATTTCTTTAAAAAGATCTCTCAGGGATTCCCTAGGATCCATTTCATATATGGCTCGAATTGCACGCTTTTGTAAGATAAAGATTGTCTCTATCTCAGCAGCAGCTCTCCACAGCAATATACCATAAGACATAATACTGTGGAAGTACGCGAAATAAACGAGCCTAGCAGTAGCTACGTCTGTTAGCTGTCTTATCTTACGAACTGCATATGCAGCAGAACTAAGTCTTCCAGATAGATCATGTATATGTGGATTCCACTGTAAAGTTGAATCCATTTTAATTCCCAGGAAGACTGTCGCATTGTCAAAAGAGAGTTTTTCTAGGCCAAGCTTAATGTTTGGTTCCACATAAGTAACATTTGGTAAAGAAAACTTTAAACATTTGGTCTTTTTTGAATTTAAGAGAAGATTATTAGCCGCGAACCACTTAGAGATCATAGATAACACATTATTTACATGAATAAGTTCACTATCCCTCCTATCTACTTTAAAAATTAGGGAGGTATCATCTGCAAATAAAACTATATCGCAGAAATTTTTAACCATGCAAGGCAGATCATTTATATATGCTAGAAACAGAAAAGGTCCTAAAATTGATCCTTGCGGTACTCCTATTCTTACCAAAGACCCGGAAGAAGTATTGCCATTTATTCTAACCTTCTGTAGCCTGTTTGACAGATATCACTTTATAAGATCCAGAGCTTTTCCACGAATACCATAATGTGAAAGTTTTCGAATCAGAGTGCGGTGCTCTACACAGTCAAATGCCTTAGAAAGGTCACAGAATACGGCAATAGCATCCTGTCAAACACCGCTCACTCTATCTAAGTGTTTAAAAAAAGAAATAAATCTAAAATGGCGCTAGTTATTGCCGTCTAGTGTATGTACAGAGTTATTAGAAAAATGCTTACAAGATCTTAGAGTTGATTTCTTAGTCCTAACAAACTTTTTTTGTTGTGTTTTGACGGAATAAGCACGAGGACCACCTAATGTTAAAAGTCTCTTGTGCCTGTAATTTATTCTTTTAAATTTTTTATTACTTTGCTCGATGTAAATATTCAAAACTCCATTCAAAGGTAGCGCGACACGATCTAGTGTTGCCGCGGCGTGCGCTCTTGTATTGGCTCGAAGTAGGTCTTTTACTACGAGACTCAAATCCTAAAACAATAAGTTTCTCTAGTTCTGCCTGGCACTTTGTCTTAAGCGTCCTCTACACGTAGACAGATTCGTCTGCAGATGTCATCGGCGGACGCGTCCGCAGACGTGTAGACGGGGTGATTTGCTCGTCTGTGGTAGGTATTTAACGTCGGCAGATGCATCCGCCACTAATCCGTTTGTTGTCGGTTTTTTTGGCACGGATCAAAGGGTTACAGCGCGAGCGCTCGGTGTCTATCCACACGTCCGTCTGACGACGCATCAGTGACGTGTTCATCGGGAAGCGAATGAGAGTGCACGCGTGCTTCTTGCAGTTTTATTCATTTCTTTTGGTACTTACTTACTCGTTAAAATTACTACCATGAGCACCGACGAAACATTCCATTTCCTGGAGCTATATCAAACAGAAAACTGCCTATGGATACCTTAATATAAAGTAGCATAAGAGCAAAAATTTAGGTATACAATTAATTAATTTTATTTAACTAGCTACCAATAAATAAATTCAGCTGTGGCTACTACTGGCTACTATCAATTGGCTACTATTTAATAAAACAATTTGGACATTGTATTGTTATTTCAGTTTGAATTAAACCGCATTGACAAACAATCAAAGTTGTATTAAACAGGTAAAGGTAGGTAGGTATTTAGATCGTGTCAACGCGACATAAGGCTACTTATACACCCATATGATAAGTATTTATTGTTTCAGATTAATGATTCGTGGGCATTTCAGTACTTTTTTAGGTTTCTATGTATAGTCAGCATCCACCAGCTTCTCCATTTTTTTTTATAACTACTGCGATGCACACTCAAATACCTAGTACTTAAAAGTAGTAATTAAATAAATAACTGCGGCAGCTACGGTCTCAATATTCATTTTGCGTGCGTATGTGTTGCGTCTGTCGAGAACCAACACAGACTGATCAATCTACACACGTGTGGACGACTCGTGGAGATCCATCTGCGGATGCATCTTCCCACATCTGGGGACGCATCTGCCGACGTGTAGAGGAGCCTTTAAACACATAACAAGTTAGGACTAACAGAAGTGAACTCTAAGATATTGTTAGCATTTTTCCAATAACCATGTAGATATATGCACACATAGTCGTATAGTCGTATCAAAAAACATCACTGAGGATTTGGCATCACGTTGCTGTCTTATGCTCCCAGTTTAATGTTCGTAATTATTGTTGTTGTTATTATTTTACGTTTTTATTTGTAATGTTGATGTTCTTGTTATTGACTTTCCTGCTAAAAGACTTCTCGTAAATATAAAAAGATCTTTAACATGATGCACGTCAAAATTGTATATAACGTTATGATTAGTCATGATGGTCCCTGGGAAGGGAAGGGTCGTCTAGTAGGCCGTAAATGAGCGAGTAATCACATAAATATTATGTTTAATAAATATAATGGATATATATCACAATCCAGCTGCAGTTTTATTATTTTTACAAAACATCCTTTGCCTACACATGGTATTATAAAAATAACGTTGTGGTATGTAGAATAATTAATTAATAATTAAAATACAAGATATTTAAATGCATGGGCGTAATTACAGACGAAAACTAGCAGTACTTTTTTCGTCAATGTATGTATAAGTCGCCATTTTTTATTTGTTTCTAATCAACTAGGAGCGATATAATGTGCAGCCTAAAGTTGAGTAGATTAGCTAAACCGTGATGATGCATTGCAGAATCGGGCAGCGGCGGGGCCGGAGGAGCCGGCCGCGGAAGAGAACCCGCGGCCCATGATCACAATGCCGGGCGCCGCGCAACGAACACCCAACCACATGTACGGAGACTACGACGACGACAGACCGCCCAGCGCTGACGTTAGTATAACATACTGTATTCTTATGTACTCTTTTCGAAAGAATCCGAAATGTGTCTGCGAAAGATTCAATTTAATGAATTAAACCATATCATAATTTCACTCTTTTTCATGGCGAAATTGTAGCGACACCGTTGTTTGTTGTTGTTTTTTTATTATTATATTATACACAGGACATTAGCGAAACTGTTGTGTTTCGCCAATGTCCTGTGGAGAAGGCAGAAAATAAACAAGGGATGTCTGTCAGTGGTGGATAATATAAATCACGTTTGTTGAAAACGATACTCAAGATCCTACTTAGTAGCATCTCGCAACATGACTCTATGCCGTTGTAGTATATTTCAAATAGGATGGTACGAGGTGCCACAGATTTGCACAGAAGCTGTACGGATACGATATGACCTGCAATCTTGCATCGTCCTATTTGAAATGTACTGTAGATAAACTCGTAAACACTGTTGCAGCAACAAACCGACCGCGACACGGACACTCCGAGGACGTCTAAAAAGCAGGAGGGTAAGAAGGAGGAGCAGCCGAAGGGCGAGGGCAAGGGCAAGGGCGGCGGCTGGCTCGGCGGCATCCTCACCAAGCTCTCGTTGCGACCCCCCAACCAGATGATCCTGCCCGACGACAAGAACCCCACGGTCAGTGCTCCTTGCTACAAAACTACCGACCGTCGCGAAATGCCCACTCTATTGTAACGCGCGTTGCGCTGGTGGTGGCTCCTTACACTTGCTTTATGGTTTCGGATACTCGTGTTTGATGTTAGTACCTATAACTTTGGCGTGCTGGGGTTGTTGTTCAAGGAATGTTAGGGCAGTTTATATCGTTGTTATACGGACAGTAGTATACGAATAGAAACAACCATTACCTTGATAAGAGCATCGCTGACGTAGATTACCTGTTTTTTCTTTGAACTTAGTGTTTTCTAAGTGTCCGTGTTATTTAATATGTGTGTCACAATAAGGCAATTTAAAAGTTACATAGGGTTATTCAAGTCTTAAATTGTAGAAAGACGCGAACAAGGCTCCACTTAATGCGTCAGTAATAAACTTTAATCGGATCTCAACTTAATTGATACTAAACGCGGCCGCGCCGCTGTCGTCGGGTCTTTCTACAATTTCGGCAATTGTTCTCGGATTGTTTAAACTAATTTGTATTCTTGATTTGTCTAGTCAATTATTATCTCGTATTATTTTGTGATTTCCGTTTTTTTTCTATAAATATATATGTATTATGATATATTTTGATTTAACACAATAAATATATTTTATAGTATTTGTATTTTATTGAACCTCTGTTTCGTTACATCATTTCATTGCCAGCATTCCGTGCATGCTTTTACCGTTTTTATTTATTCGTTTATCATATTAATAATATTTAGTTAAGTCCCAGCGGCAATAGTTATGTATGTTGTGTAACAGTCCTTGTCCTTTTTCCTATTTTAGGCTTATTTCAATAAAATGTTCGATCATATCATCATCACCTACCGATGAGTGAGATAGTGGTCAAATACCAGCCTATAAATAAACAATTTATAAACATTTTGGCACTTATTAGGAACACCCCTCATCGTCGAAGTGAACAATATACTTTGTGAGCTACATTTTAATTTAATTTAAATATAATATGATCAGGTATGTATGACCTTATAACATACAAAAGCAGATAGCGAGGTATTATACATTATAATTGATTGTTTTAGTCAGTAGGTTCTGCGTTTAATTATTTTAATAATTACTCATATAATATTTATATATGATAAGTAACATAGTCATTCACTGTGTTAACCTGGTGCTTTATATATGTTGTACCTAACATAAGAGTGAGTTCAAACGTAACAACCATTGTGTATGTACATAAATGCTGTGTAATGTCACTCGCCGCCGTAACTCCCCATTGTGTACATTGTGTACATTGTGTAGATTGTGTACAATGTGTACATTGTGTAGATTGTGTACATTGATTGTAGATCGTGTGGGACGCGGAGAAGAAGCGGTGGAAGAACCTGGACGGCGAGGAGACGGAGTCGGAGCTGCCGCCGCCGCCGCCGCCCAAGATGCAGGACCTACTGTCGCACTCGCACGCGCACCCACAGTCAGTATCCCGTCTCGCTCTCCTATTGCACTACTCATGTTCTCTAGCTTACCTTCCTTTATATAAAGCAAAGGCGGGCATTTTGGTCCTAGTATCATTTGAGAGTCAATGATCCGCTGTTCACAGTGAAATATACTTAGAAGCCTAGAGCATCTCGCTGCGCTAAAGCGCGCGAGGCCGTAAGCCCAACATAAAGATCAAAATCCTCTGAGCTAACGACGCGGACGTTACATATGTAAGTGGTTGAAAATGAATGGAATAATTATAGTTTTCGGATATAAAACCTTTGCCCTACAGAAATCAAATAAAATAATAAGATTTTATTATCTGTACTTATGCTTTGTGTTTCAGCGGAAAATACAGAAGTATTTGTTATTGTGTTCTTTTCAAAAGTTTGTTTTTGTATTCAAGATAATGTTTAATACCGGTGCATTAATACCCGATCGTTGCTATTTTATGCAAAGTTAGCTTTTGTAACCTTTGTACCTTGACGAATGGAAAATGTAAAAAAACAAAGTCCATCCATTTAGACTACTAGATTAATAAAAAGAAAAATTGCGTACTTATCCCTATGATCCCAGTGGCGTAGTTTATTATTACACCTTGAATAAAAAATATAGAATATGCAATGGGGGGGAGGGTTGTAGGTTTCGTAACGTAAGAGGTGACTAAAGGTAAAAAAGGCAGGTGAGCAGCAGCGTCTTCTGATGAACTGCAATCCCCAAGACGCCTGCTAAGCGCGAGGTTTATGGCAAATCCCCCGACCGGGATTATGGGGGAAGGGGGACCTTTCAACCATAATAGGGGAGGCTGTGTTCAGCAGTGGACAATCCGGCTGATACAGAACAGTACTTATTACGACTTACTCGCCCCAACAGTTCTAGAGATACTGAATTATATTAGATATCGTATATAGGTATATTATAAAAAGAAGAGGGGCGGGGCGCGCCTTCGTGAGTGGAAAGATCTGTATACTTTCACTAAAACTTCTCCGTACGAGCAGGATGTATGAATTTATGTTAGTTGTGCCACAGAAATGTCGTTTTATGAACATACTTCTCACGGTAACGCTCATGGTACGGAACTCAGTATTAATATTGAAATAATTATGTTTGCATGCCATAACATTTATTAAGAGTAGTGAATCGGGTCACGGTTTCTATTCCCTGCCCAAAGTTCTCGGATGTTTATCTGATAAAAAAGCTATAACAATTCCAGGAGCACGTCGAGCCCGCTACAAGCTGCGCCGCCGGCGGGCGGGGGCGCGCCGCCAGCAGCGCCCGTCTCCAATATATTCAAAATGCAGAAAGGCAGACGTGAGTACACTCGCATCTATTCATAATGTATCTAACCCTATCTAAATATCTCTAGATTTCAATTGGATACGATATATTGGCACCACAGGGTTATGGATGGTATGAAGTAACGACAGAAAAGTAAAAAACAATATTGAAAACATTTACATAATATGATATTTATCTTGTTAATACTGTGGTAGCATTGTATCTTGAACCTTTCTATGAAGTATAAGAGAGTAGATAGCGATAAGAAATACTCTATTATTTCTTTCTCTCTGCGGTGTGGCCTCAGTTAACAGCCGAGGGAGAATATTATAAATGTACGTGGAAATATAACTTGTTTTGAAGCGTAGCCTAGTTTGCTTAGTTCTAATCGATCAACTAAGTTCAGTAATTTCCCCTGCTTGATGACTTGGATCGGTGACCGCTGGCATTACTACTGAGCGTGCACGTGCTTCGAGGGGCACGTTCAGCCCTCGGTCCAGGTTCAGCGTACCTACGCTCAACCTGGACCGAACTACTGAACTTAGTTGATCGATTAGAACTAAGCAAACTAGGCTACGCTTCAAAACAAGTTATATTTCCACGTACATTTATAATATTCTCCCTCGGCTGTTAACTGAGGCCACACCGCAGAGAGAAAGAAATAATAGAGTATTTCTTATCGCTATCTACTCTCTTATACTTCATAGAAAGGTTCAAGAAACAATGCTACCACAGTATTAACAAGATAAATATCATATTTTGTAAATGTTTTCAATATTGTTTTTTACTTTTCTGTCGTTACTTCATACCATCGGATGGCGTTAGGAAATGCCCTACCTATATATTTTCTGAGTATAGTTAGCCTTCAAGTAGAATATCTACCGCCAAGCTCCTAACAGTGTGTTCCTGCAGCTGTCCTTGAGAGCCATTAACTGTTTCTTAATCTGACTAACATCTCCAACAGCATCATCACTTACCAACAGGTGTGATAGTCGTCCAAGGCTAGCCTATCAACTGAAAAAAAAATAACATAGATGTATGGGCAGGGGCACTTTTCAGTCCCCGTAGGCCCAAACTTTACCACGGTGTCGTGGCGTATTCGACTGGGTTCCTGGAATGTCACAGAAGACACCAGCCGATATATGTGCTGTTAGGCACGTGGGTATAAATTGGCGGGAACAACTTACCATCTGACGGCTCGCTAGTCGCTCCGTCGAAGGGGGCTTATTGCTAAACACCCTACTTAGATAATTGATCAATCATCTAAGCAAGGAATTCTAATAGGATAAGACTTCTCTTGAGCCTTGAAACACGTAGTCAGCCGAAGTGAAGTCCGCCTTGCTGTTGTCTATTCACTCACTCGAGAGTTCACAATGTAATATACATTAACGCCCGGAGTTATAAATCATTGTCACAAACACTAAAACAGGTCCTCCTGCTACACTTGCCGCGCGATTCAGACAACAAAAATGAGTCGAGCGCATCGCTCGTGGTTTGCGGCCGAACAGATTTCAAATTAAAAACATGGCAGCCGGCGGTCGAACCGTGCCACACATTGACCGAATACAAGAATATCACGATTCGCGTCCGCGCGAAAATGAGCACTATCCATCTAGAGATAGGATTCAACCCGACCGCATAGTTTACCTTTGCTTACCGAACAATAGAGGTAGGGTATTTGCGAATGCTACGAAAGATACTATCCTAAAGTCATCTGTCGCCGTTCACCTAGCGTTGTTGGCACTGCAGCTGTTGTTGCATGAGAGCAAGTTTACATTCTAGTGGATACCTGGTAACACCATCATTTACCTCCAGGTAAGTTTGTCGTCAAAGTGTAGCATATCGACAAGGGTGCGAACGCACGTGAAATATGTAATGGCAATTGTATGGTTTCTGACGCATCAATAAGAAAAATAATACATTTTAAATGGATGCCATTGTTCAATTTTAAATTTTTTAACACAGATTTGTTAACAATATTACATTCTTGATCAAGGTAGATGTGAAAATTGAATATCGTTGAGAAGTTCCAAAAATTAATACATAAAATCGCTGTACCTCCACTTTTTTTCGTATTAATCAAGTAGTTATAAAAAAACCTTCAGCACGATCCGTCCGATTATACAGAACACAGAGGAGTAAAAGTCCATTGTCTAGCGTTTGTGGATCATATAACGCCCGATTAGTTCGCAACCTGGGCGTTACTGGCAGTCGCTTCACTGTTAAAAATCGATTTTAGGTAGATCAAAGCACTTAATTATATAGAAACGCCACAATCTTGATTCACTTACGAGAGGCGAGCCAGAAGCTAATCCAAAGGCAGCGAGACGCGAGACTGGGAATTAAAACTGTTCACAATCGTATTAAAGGACCGTTTCCATGTCACCCAGTAAAACATATGATACCTATATAGGTATTACTATGCCATTAACGAAGTAGTAGCTGCAACGGATAGAAGCCAGTAATAACACTAACAATAAATAATATTGTTTCCAGACATAAAGAAGTCGTACGTGGACGTGTTTAACCCGTCGGGCGCGGCGACGCGGCCCCTCCCCCCCGCCGCCGACGTGCTGGGCCCCGCGCCCGCGCTCGCCTCGCAACCCAACTACTTCGTGCCCGCGCCCGCGCCTCCGCACGCGCAGGTATGTGTCGCAAACATACACACACACACACACCAACTAATCTATATACACTCTTCAAGTTAAAATAAAACACCAGAAATTGCTGATTTTGTAAGCCAATAGTTTCAAATGAGCAATTGTTTATGGTGCCAGTTTCCATCTGATCTGACCAACCCTGATACTCATTCATTTCAAATATGCATTAATTAAATATTGGTGGATAGATATTCGAATCATTAGGAGTCGAGACGATAGGACTGTGGGGACCAGGTGCTCATCACATAGATATATATGTATACATCTATAAAAAGATTAATCGAAAATACTCATCGAAGCACCACATGACCTGTGTATGCTGTCCAGTATTTGGTTTAAAGATTAAGTATTGCCATTCAGAGGGGTAATGCTGCTAGCATTTTTGGCACGTTTCCCACAGGCATTTATAATTGTATTTCATTTCATTTAATGTATACATTTCTAAGTTTTATAATAAGAAAATAAGGCATTTGTTTTATACATTCTGAAAACTTAGACGACAGGCCGGGATCGCGCGCATTTTACAACTGAAGATTCAATACCCATCGTATAAGGCCAACATCAACAAGACTGCTGTCAAGCGTGGGCACTTTGCCAATCTTTTAATTGCTCCATTTTATAAGTTTCTAAGGTTTAATGGGTTTCATTCAACTTTTGTGACCACAATTCGCGCCATCAACGAAAGAAATCAAAAATGGCATCGCTAATCAGGCCCTCTCACCCTGACGAACAACGTTGTCAAGTGATTGCCATTATAAATTTCTCAATTGAAAGAGAATGGCCGCGAGTCTCTTGACAGATCTCCGATGCGATATCCTAAAAAATATTAATATTTAATGAAATATTAATATTTTTCAGGATACGATTAGTGTATGTGTCTAAGATAAGTTTACCGTCACGTAGGCATGGTGATATGTTGCGATGGTAGCTTATCTATCGCTTATGATGAAATTCCTCCCACCAGACCGTTGAAATAGTTATTTTCTTGTGTATATAGACCGTCCACGTGTCGATACCCCCCTCGCCCCCCGCCGCCTCCCCGCTCCCCGCTACCATCCCCGACCCCACCCCTCAGGAGGTACAATCTTTTATCACAATTACATTATAAATAAGTACATACATTACGACAGAAAAGGCAAACCTCTCATCTGGGTCAATCTTAAAATACGTGTACTTTTGTATTTTGTAACAACACACATATTAAAATAATCTCTATTAGGTTTTCCATATTTCTGGTCAATTTATAAATTATAACTAAACCAGTGTTAAAAGTGTTAAGAAAAAAAATGACACTAACGATAGAAAAAGATTTATTAGAAGAAATCGTGGTTATAATAAACACAGTTCATTCTATGACTAAACAATATCATTAGAAAAAGCATTGAGCCATTTGAAGTTCGTTTGGGTCACCCAGGTCAAGGGCGTCTTCTAGGTGTGGGGGGGGGGGGTACTAGCGACCTCAGGAGACTATACCGACCTGGCGACCCCTTGACCCAGGCAAAACCATTACAAAAATAAGCGTTAGCTGATGGCGTTTACTTTTCATTTATGATACTGATTGCCATCTGCAGACGCATTTTTTAAGATTCATAAATATTTATGTATTGCTTTGCTCTGTTTTGTGCCGCACTCTGCAGGAGGCAGAAAATTTACCTAACGGCCATTAAAAGGTAACTTTCGTAGTGAACATGTAGATGTTTGTGTGCTCCAATATTCATTTCTATGCACTTGATACATACTAGATTAATGTACATAATTCAAGTTAGACCTCATGGTCGTGTGAAATTTAAATAATTTCAAAAGTAATTAAGAGCACATTGTGATGTAACACGCATGTGGCCCACCTGATGTTAAGCAGTAATTACTATCTATAACAGATGTTACAAAATTACAAATTTACGAGAGAAATATAAATTAATTTAATAATTCGCCTAGTAGGCGTTACTGCAAACATAACAATATTAAAAATATAACAGATGTATTTCATCAAGTGACGAACTGCACTGCGCCCATGAACCTAAGATAGTTGTTACGTCTCATGTGCCTGTAATTTTGTAATTCTCGAGGACTGCTGTCGCACTGCACTGTAAGGCCTTGGCGACAGATTTTCTACTTGAGGGTGGTAGCCAGGCGAACATTCACAAAATGCCTATCTACCATGCGTTGAATCTCAAGCCGGCGCACGGCAGTCCAATTACTATTACCGATATATATATTTAACATATATATATATTGTTGTTGACGTTAAGTAACCTACCCCGCCCCGGTTACTTAACGTCTATAACCACGTGTTGACATTCTGGCGCTGACAGGTGCTATCTTTACTTTACTTTTTTATTAAAGTGTTCAATATATCAATAAGAAATTTATATGTCTTTATTAAACAAAATACTATGAACTATATACAACACTATATTATATATATTTATATGTTAACCTACTAGTACTCATAAATATTATATAACTAAGGCGTTGATTCCAAAATAATCTTTTGCTCTTTAGAATAAAATTGTAAAGCACGTTAGTAACCAAAATATGTCATTATTTATGTATGTGTTTAAAAATATAGCAATTGAAAGCAAAACTTGATTGAAGGGGACAAGTTTATTCACATTTTACACAAGTTACTAGTTTTGTGTTGATAAAGTTGTCACAAAACCTGATCGCGATTTTAAAATCGCTGTCTCTCTTTCTCTCGTACGCAGTCCGATAGTGGTGGGATTCCAGCATTTGTCAGTGTCGACTTCAGCATGGCCAATTTTAGTTATTGTTTAGTTAATTTGTTAAATCGAATGATTATGTACCTAAACAAAAATTTTATATCATACAATTTATGCTGTTTCCAGAGCGGCATGTACGACCCGAGCCAAGCTCTCGCTACAGAAGACCGCAGCGGGATATAGCGAGCTGGTCGCCAAGCACCTCTTCAGCATTCGACATTGGATCCAATCAGCGCCTGGACAGCGCCCAATCAGCGTTCAACTGGATAACTGATAAGTACCTATCTCCGGAATCACTTGTCGGTGTTTTCCATCAGTATTGGTTGACGCCTGTCCACCTATAGGGACTATCTAGTTATTCTCCCTTATCTAAACAGAGAAGTTGACTAATTGTATTTTTAATAAAATTATTATTATTATTAATATATTTAAACAAATTACAGTCAAACATAAAATTCCAGAAAAGTTTAGCATCAAATTATTTAGTTTTTGATTGAAAATGTAAACCTCTGTTTATAGGATTACTTCGAATAAAACCAAATTAGTGAACGTCTCTGTCGCGTGCACCTAATACAGATAATAAGTACTTTTATATAAATAGATGTAGAGTCCATAATGCAAGTGTCTTCTCAAAACTTAGTAAATATTCTAGTGTAATTAATTACATGATTCATATAATATTTCTTTTGCATTTTGAAGTAAGTTTTCGATACATACTTTAAAATGTGAAGGAAATTCTCTATATCTATATAATATGGCAACGGAAGCTTAGTTATTTAGAATATATAAATAAAATGATAATATTAGTATAATCGCAACACTGAAGTTCGCTACTAGTATAACCGAAACTCGAACGATCACTGAATAAAGAAATCGGTAATCATAGGTCTCTACAAGTGAGAGTAGCTTAGCAACTAAGTTACTTAGTTGTTTTATAGTGACGAATAGAGCCATGTTAGATGTTATTTCTTTATTATTCACGAGACTCATACATTACCTATTAGTTACAGTTTATTAGCTAATGGTAAAGTAGGGTCATCGATTATATCCACAGCAACTAACAACGATAACAGTTGTGCCCAATCGAGTGGATGATTACTAGGTGTTGTGTACGAGACGGTTTATAACAAGCCCGCCATTTAGAATGAGATCTCAGCTGCTGGTCAAACATTACTACGAATAAAGAAAGAAACACTCGCTTAATAACATGTCACACTTCAGAGATATTGGAGTTCAAAAATAGCTAATGTGTACTGTAAAAGCTATATTTCAACTCCAATAACACGGAAACGTGATACTAGGACATAGGTGTTTTTTTTTTGTTTGTATTGAAATAATCAATTGATTTATTAATATTTGATCAGTAGCTGCGTTATTATAATTGTCTGGTTTGTAGGTACATCAGGGCTGCACAGTAAAGAACACTTTTCTATAATTAGTAATGTTATTGTTGTGATATACAATGACGAAGGTTTTGCTCATACCTATTCATATCTTGTGTATTCCATTGTTTGTTTTGATTATTTTATATTTATTAAATGGAATGTTATTGGTATTAGAGAATTACATTTGGAATCGATGGTATTTGCAATCTTGAAAATTAAATTCTCGATAATGTATTATGTGAAAAATTGGATTATTTATTTTATTAATTATTTCATTTGTATTTTAATGAGTTGTGGTTATAGTTTTTTTTAGTTATTATTCGATTCTCTGTAAAACGAGTGCAATAGAATGATTATAATATACCTTATTACTCGCCGCTAGACTTGCAGACAATAATTTTACCTAAATAGAGTCCACTGAGTTTCTTCCCTTACATTTTGTAATATACCTACATAACGCCGATGTACAGTACAGGTAACGGAGGTGCGATATGTAAAGACAGTAACTACTATAACAAAGATATGTATAAATGTAAACGCCTTAGTTATATTCGTGTCGGCAGTAGTGTAGTGTAGTGTAGTGTAGAGGAAGCCGCGGGGCACTCGTGTATAGACTCTGTAACGTATATCTGTATATTTGGACGGCGGCGGTGGCGGCGCCGCGTGCCGGCAGCGGAGCGCCACTTCTATTGTGAATTTCATAATGTAATATATAATGGTTCAACTCGTGGAATATTTCAATAAAATGTTTATGTTATGCTTAAACGATTGTTATTTTTTAGTTCTCCTATTTAATAATACAATGTGGAAATAATGTCAGTTAGCGCTCAAAACTACAAATTTAAAGCTGCACAAAGTGAGAGTATTAGAAGGGCTGCAGGGGTTCGCTGTAGTCACAATGATATCAAGTTCTAAACACTGCTAAGTCATCAATCACCGTTTTACGTGGCCAAATTTCATCACAGAGTGTTTCATTACTTCTGCCCACTTACTCCTTGCTATTTTTTTGGATTTTACAAACATGTTTTAGACCCAAGTCATTGGGGGCAAGTGAACTTATTGCTATCTACCGGGCCAGACTGCGCACTGAAAATCTCCTTCTCAGAATAGACCTTACTTTAATCCGAACCCGGGAATCGAACCCAAGACCACACTTAATTTTACACATTTAATGCGCCACCACGACTTACGAGATAATCACTGGTGTATCGGTGTGGTGTCTTCGCTGTCGTTAACAGTTTGTAGCCGAGCAACTATATTTAGTTGTATTAACGGTTAGCACATGTACAAGCAAGTGTAAGCTGTACATTGAACTCTGCGTTCTGCTGCGAGTGCAGTTTACGCCGCGGCACAGTCCGCGGCCCAAATTCACCAGTTCGCAATCAACCATCACATCAAACACGCGTTCTGATCAATTTACCCCTTAGTTCTGTTTGTAAATACAATAATAGTATTCAAAACACATCTTTTAATTATCATCCAAGCTGTACGGCATCAAGAAACCGTATACAGTACATAATATGTCGGTCGAACGAAGTATTTAAGAAAATCTTTGGTTATAAAAAGGAAGATGTGAGTTTGTTAGCTTCTATACGTTAAAAAGAAGTGCAGGTGTTTTACAAATATTACTTAGTATATACGTTCTCTTGTTATTTACTGTAAATGTCCAAATAGGTACCTATATACGGACGATGTAGCCTAAACAATGATGGCGGGGATTGGTGCCCTCAATGAGTTCCACATAAAATATTTCATGACCAGAAGCAAATCAGACACCTGCTTTCTGAACTGGCTGGGTAGGATTGTGAGTGACCATGACCATTTTAACTCAATACAATCTATTTGTAAGACAGAGGTAAGAAGCCCAAACTATGTAGCAGGTAGGCAGGTAAGTCAGCGTATGGAAGTCAGCCGACGTCGTCTTCGTCTAGCGAGTGGGAGCCGGCGCCGGTGGTGGCGGCGGCCACTATCTGCAGCACGGCGGCCGCGATGGCGCCGCACGTGAACAGCGCCATCGCCAGCGACAACACCAGCACTGTCTTGTTCATGTCCCACACCAACACGCACAGATATCTCACTCTACTCAACACAACACTGTTATTAGACCCTTACACTCGGCTGCAGCCACTGAGCAAGTAACAGTTGCAACCATAAAGTAACTTGATATATACGCTGCAACCTCCGTAAGCGTAGGTAGTATAAACATATCTTGATAAATTATACAATATTTGGTTGTTTACTATGAATGCCAAAAACGTAAATCAAAGATTACAGATTACAGAGTCAACGTAAATATTTCCTAGTACTCCATAGAGATAAACCAAAGGCTGCTGAGAATAGATTCTCTTCGCTGCTCATTGAGTTTTCGTTGAAGATGAACTTGGCTCTAACTCATCAGCGAGCGAGGCAACAAAGCATGCTGTTTCACCTATACCTTTGTGGGAAAGGAATGAAGATAGTGCTCGCGCATATATACACTAGTATTTATAGAGAAAATATACCAGCATAGAACATTTATACCGGGCTGTATTGCATCTACTGCTGAAGTTCTGTACCCTAAGAACGAAGTAATTTTTAATATTTACGTTATCCATAGAACTTATGCATACGTATAGCCTAAATAACCTGATCATACGTATCCAGTACAGTGGAGAGAAAGTGCCCTCGGCCAAGACGGCCACATAAAGGTGATCGTACAATTATTATAGTTTTCTGTTAACACTATTTTTTAGCAATAAAAATATTTTATTAAAACAAAATTTTTATTTTGAAAAAAAAAAAAACAATGTATAAGCGCACGATCGAGAAAAGCACAAAGTCAAGAGAAGTGTTAATAATCCTCCTCTCTCCTAATTGTTGGGCACAACAGGGTCTGTATGAACTTTTACTTTTGACCAACTACACTACAGAAAACAATAAAGTATTGAGCTTGAGACTCGTGATAATGCTTCGTGTAGAATAGAAACGTGCCGAAAATTCATATCCGGTTGGGCTACATCATGTCGGCTTAGCAGGAAAACAAGTAGGTACATATAATTTATTAATGAGCAGGGAAAATACGACGAATTGTTACTCGCTAGGTATATGTAGGTATATCTTTTTATAATATTAGTGTTTTCAAAAATATGGATTTAATGTTTAGTAAAAATATTTAATGTTACATAGTAACATGGATTTCGGCAAAGTAATGCCTGAAAATTACTATTTGTAACGGTAGCTAAATGACAACATGCTTCCAGATGCAATAATAATACACTCTTTTGCAAAAAAAAACGGGCACCTAAGGAAATTTACGTTCTAAGGTCGATTTTAGTAAATTAAATGAAATTTATTTCTTTGACGTAGTCTGTATACTTATAATCGTGTAAATTAATGCTTTCCACGATGTTTTTAATAACGTTTTGAGGAATACTCTTCTGCAATGACTCTTTTTAGCTCCCTTATGTTTTGTGGAGCAGGTTGCACTGATCTTACCCGTCTCTTTAGAACATCCCACACATGCTCAATTGGATTGAGGTCAGGACTTCGAGCTGGCCAATCTAAACGACGGATCCCAACTTCTTGCATGTACGCTTCCACGTCGCCAGAACGGTGCGGGCGGTATGCATTACCCCAGCAGGAAAATCACTTCTGGAATAAATTGAGTTCTACAAATAATTAGTGCGTTATACGCTGTAAATGTGCACCAAATAAAAAATTTGTGCACTTTGCCGTTTTGTTAAAAAAAAGGAAAAACCAATTCTGCTGGAGTAACGTTGTTCCAGCAGGAAAATTTTAATCGAATGATCGGAAAGAAAAATTGAGTATATGGACAGATAGCTTATATTTGTGCGTAAATGTGCGCCAAAAATTAAATTTGTGCGTCGTAAGGTTTTCGAGATATTTCATTTCCTGCTGGAGTAACGTTTAGCAAAATCTTATTTCTCGAAAACCAATAATTGTGCGACTTTACAATCAAAGTATATTAGTAGCTCTTAATTTGTGCTTATTTGTGACACCATTAGGTTTTCAAAATTCTGTACCATTTTTATGTAATTATGCAATTACGAAAATAAAACAAATATGTCTAGCGCTAAAACAAACAAACGGTTGTACTCACTAAAAACGGTATTTGGTTCTTCTTGTTATTCCATTCATAAAAAGTAAACTTATTAGACAAAATATACATGCATTTATCAGTAATATCAATATATGTCGCAACCGACAGTGTCATAGTTAGACATCAAAATGTAAGAAATATAATTAACTCAACAAGTTTCAGTGTTAACCAAGAATTAGTGCGTTTATTGAAAAATATATACTGAAAATTTCAGCTTCCTATGTAAAGTATTAAAGAAGATTTGAACAAAAAACTAAAACGAAGCGAGATTACTGGTTATCCGATCAAATTCGAAAGATAGCAAAAAAGCGACGGTTTCATACATATTGATGGTCTTCTTTAATAAGTAGTATTAATGGAAGCTTAATTACGCACTAATTATTTGTAGAACTCAATTTATTCCAGAAGTGATTTTCTTGCTGGGGTAATGCATACGTGCGGGCGAGCATTATCGTCCATAATAATGGAATCTTCCCCAAGTGCAGTTAATGTGGGTTGTGCATATGGAATTAGGACTTCCATTATGTACCGGTGTGCATTTATTGTTCCATTTTCTATGAAAACTAACTCCGTACGCTCCGTCGAATTAATTGCTGCCCAAAACATAACGGAGCCTCCGCCATAAGGATGTCTTCCTGTGACATTCCAGGAGCCCAGTCGAATACGCCACGACATCGTGGTACAGTACTACGGGGATCGAAAAAGGCCTCTGCCCAAACAGTGTGCTTTAAACATTTAGCCACGGCCCCAGCTTGATCTTCACCGCATGGTGGAAGGTGATTATGCGTAGCTCGCCTGGCTAGCAATCACCCTCAAGTAGTAAATCAGCCGCCAAGCACCTAACAGTGTTTTCCGCTAGCAGGCCTCGAGAGCCAGTAAGCAATTATGAAATAAGACACACATGAGTCTTAAGCCTGCACCGAGGCAGCGATACGTAATTGTGGTTCGTTTGATCCCTTGCTGTATCTTTGTTTCTCAATTTTGAGTTATGCAATCATAATTAATTATATTTAAGGATTAATTCTATAAATCATACACTTTGGAAACAGGATTACTTAAAATTTTCTCTA
This sequence comes from Plagodis dolabraria, assembly GCA_963854805.1. NCBI lineage: Eukaryota > Metazoa > Arthropoda > Insecta > Lepidoptera > Geometridae > Plagodis > Plagodis dolabraria. Next base: position 39,331,710 of record OY978441.1, on the reverse strand, counting down.
TAGAAAATAAATCCAAAGTTACATCTAAAAAACGAAATAAACCCTTAGTACGGCGTAAATACTTAACGGAGAGTCATCCGTATTTGAATAATAAAAAAAACAACATGTTTTCTATGACGTTTACACATAAAATTTTTCAAATAGGTATTTGTTTTGTTTCAAATAGGTGTTTGTTATTATTCGAAGGAAATACTCAAATTCACGCATGATGCTTTGTCCTTATCCGCTTTAGTAATTCTTCGGCCGTCGGACGGGGCGGATGCTGTTGGCGTGCCTTACTTACGCACACATACACGACGCGCCTAATAAGCTCGGTGCGCCCTTAACCACTGCATGTTTGGGCGCAGTGCACTTTGTCACCTTTCAAGAAATGCTTCTGTAATAGGCAGAGTTACCACTTATAATCAAGTGGCCACGAGCCTGTTCCATCACAATACTATAAAAAAATGCAAGCTTCTGAGCAATTCAGTGAGGATGTGTGTGTATGTTTGTTACTCTTTCCTGCAGAACTGATTTGGTAGAAATTTTACCAGTTTAGGTTACATAACACATGGACACTTTTCATATTCATTAACTATAAATCTTTGTCATCTATGTCTACGCGGTTGATACCGCAGGGCGCAGCTAGTATACTTGCAAATTAAACTTAAATCCATCGCAGACTGTAGTTATTACTGACACAACAAGCTTCTACTACAGAAAATAATATATAATAAATAAAATATAATTACATCACATAAAAAGACATAAATACAAAACCACAATGGTGAAATAGGTATTGATGTCAAATGCGCATTATTCTCCATCCACGGAGAGGGATAGTGTGGCTTGGATCCAGTCAGCGACGGCTGCTATGTTAACGTAGATATTGGGCTCGCAGGCGACGCCGCAGAGCCGGTTGTCGGCCATCACGCCCAGCAGCAGCGAGCCGCGTAGCAGAGGCGTCCCGCTGCAGTAGTTACAAGGCAGCCCGCGAGCAAACAGCGCGCCGCAGCATAGCGGGGCATTGCCGCACGCCGCCTCAGGCACTGCTCGCCCCGGCAGCAGGTGCCGCAGCATCGCCTCGCCGCCGCTCGCCGCTGCCGCCGCGCATTGCCGAGCACCTAATCGGTACGCCGCCGCCTGCCGCAGCCTGCGCCCCGACTCACTCTTGTCTATAGACCTTGAACAAGTTTTACAAGGAAATTAGCTATATAAAGGTATAAGTTTAATCCATCAGGTATAGAAACCCCAACATTCACTAACAGGTATAATTTATTAAATAAAAAAATTTTATAGCTAAGAATCCGAGATTTTGTTTGGCGATATGTTGGGTTTTTGGGTAATCTAGCTTGGTTGTTTTTTCCAATTATGGATGTGTTTGCCAGTTTCCCCCTGTTATTTAGCCAACACAGCCAGTCAACATCTCAGATATGTTCACAGGCTGCATACAACTATGGGACGATGGGACATACAATATTATACATATTATTAAACAGGCTAGCAGTCCAAAATCTAAAAATAAGAACAATTTTGTTTATCATTCGAAATCTGCAAGGTAAAGTGATTTTTATCCACTAGCATGGAAAAGTATTTTTTAATTCAAACCTGTAAAAATTTCCATAAAAATTAATTTGCTTTCAATATCACCAATTTCAGTCATTTTACTTTTTTATTTTTCAACCCTAAAAAAATTTCTGTATGTCTATTTCTACTAGCTACACTGGCCAGACTTTAAGAAAACTAAATATTTTATAATTAACAGTTTTAATAATTAGTTTTTTCTTGCCCCAGATGCAAGCATCAGATTCAAACAGAAAAATGAGGACTTGAAGAATAGTTTCATAATGTTAAACTTTCCTCCTAACTCAACATTTCTCCAACCTGTTAAAGCTACTAGCTGTTAAGCTACTGCAATTCAGCCCTCCGTAGAATATATACACATTAAACATTCTGACCATTTTAGTACAGTCAGGTATAACTAGAGTTCAGTGCTTGTTACCAACTGAACTATTGCTACTAAAAACTGCAATAGTTCAACAACCGGATTAACAACCAAACTACTGCTGCTAGAGGAAATTATCCAACCCTGTTTTTTACACATCTATATAGATATTGTTTTTACAAGAAACAAAATAACTATATTGTTTCTGTATCATCTGCACTCAAGAAGTAGGGTTGTATGTATGAGTAAACAATAGATATATTATTTTGCATGACTGGGTCATAAACAAATAAAAGGTTGTATTACCTATAAGCTCCATATCCTAATATGGTTAATCTCTCTCCAATAGTCATCAAAGCAAAGTCGAGGAGGGATGGCAGCTTGACAGCAACACCCTGTACTCTCGTCAGACTGCTCCCACTTTTCAACGCTGCTAAGTCATAACTTTTATTCTTTCCCTCATAAAGAGGATGTATTTGTACATCTTCAATAGTTTGAAGAGGTCCCTTTTTATTTGAACCATAGCGCTCCATGATGACAAATGAATCTAAAGAATCAACTTCTTCAATGGCTTCAATGCAGCTGGCAGCTGTCAGAGTCCAGTAATCAGAGACTATAGTGAGTATACAACCAAATATCACATCTTTCGGTGGCTTTAATTTGACTAGGGCTAGCACATAACTTTTAAATTCATCTTCAGCTTCTTCACCATCAGACAGGTCAGCCTCAATTAATTCTTCTGTATCAAATGTAGAAAAAGGGGTAGTATCTGTCTCCAGAATAAAAATGCTAGCAGTTATATTACTTTTTGTTGACTCATCATCTACACTTCCTCGTGAAGTTACATCAAGAGTAGCTTTGCTGGTTAGTGTAGGAGAATGTTTAGTTAATGATATGCTAGTGCCACCATCTTCATAGTAATGAATAGCTGCAGTGGTTTTTGCAGATGGAGTCCAACTGCAGTGGGCACCAGGCTCTGTAGTCCTGTTACTTTTTTCACCACTCGCAGAGTCTGAACTTATATTTAACCCATCTATGGTTTTAATGCCTCTCCCATCATCTGTTTTAAAAACTCCTGAACCATTTTCAGGTCTAAAATGTGAAGGAGGAATTGGGTGTGATGGGATGTTATGCACTTGGTCTTCATTAGTAGTAGTTTTGGTGTGTGGAGTTGCAACCCCCCTATCATCAGGTCTAGAACAAATGATGAGGTGGAGAATCAGTAGTATCAATAACACAACTAGCACCACCAGGAGTATCGCTTCAAGAATAGCCAAAGCTCTTTCCAGCTTAGTGAAAGACTTGAACCATCCACCAAACTCCTTGCAGCAAACATTACACATTATATTTCACAATCATCATTGTCATATACTAAAGTCAAAGGGATGGTCATGGCCATGTAGAATTTCAGACAAGTAATTTACTGAAGTACATAAAAGAGGTCTATCTATGATTGTACACATTATCTCATGGATACTATTCACTTTTAAATTTCAGTTTCTTTCAGTTATAACTTACTTTCATTTTAATAGGCCAAGCAAGGCCAGTAATTTTGCTTAGGTCATAGTTACATTGCATGGTATAAAATATAGTATATATCTACACATATTTATGTATCACCACTTTCGATTGTCACCATTATCGTTTTGTAGATTGATTGGTTTTTTGAATGGTCTTTCATGGCAACCAAATCTCAACTGTCCCGATTCTTTGTTCCCCCCAAAGCCGCCACCGAGACGACGTGGCCGCCACCCTCGCAACCACCGCTCCGCTTCTAACTCCACCAGTATCTCAGATCGTTCCAGCTCATGCTTGCGCATGCCGTAGATTGCCTTGTCCACACTGCTTCTGTCGCAATATGTGACGAAGGCATAACGTTTTGATTTCCCTGTTACGATATCTTTAACTAGTCGACAATGAAGTATTCTTCCGAATTTAGCAAATTCTACTTCAATTACATCCTGAAATTAAATGTGAAAATGTAATATATGTGATTATGGTTTTTTCTCAAAATATTTTATGGATATATGTTTCACCTGCGTAGTTCGAGGGTTGAGTCGTCCAATGAATATTGTGTGATAAGGATCACCCAGAACTTGCTTGTTTGGAGTGTACTCGGAGTTAATTGCTCTGACGAGCGCGCGGTCGTGGGGTTCTGTATCAGTCCCTGTAGTAGTGTAGGAAAAATATGTCATAATTTCATGAATATAATCAAAATAATAGTGCTTCAAAATCAATTTAGGCATCAAACATCTTACCATCAATAGACCCGATCTTTATCGGATCGTATTCGGTCGCATATCTTTTAAATCCAGAATTTTCAAAACTCATTATAGCTCTAATCAAATGTGACAAAAATGTTATCTTTTAGCTCTTCAAAATATACACTGTTTTATTTTAACCCATTCACATTTCTTATTTCTTCGCTATAAACAAGTAAAAATGTGGTTCTAATCTAAGACTTCTAAAGGTGCGTTCGTTTTGGCTCGGTTACGTTTGTAGCAGTTTCAAAAGTGGCATTTGTATCTTAGCGTTCGGAAAGAAGCTTCTGCTATTTTTGACCACCAATGACTGTATGCTATCCGAACGTCTTATACTTATTTTGACAACCGCTGAAACCCAAAATAACGTTTTCTGGAACTGCAGCTAATGATATAGGTGCAACAACTGAAGCCAAAGATATAGGTCTGTAATTAAATCTGGCGGAGGCATCGCCAGTTCTATTCATTATGATAGGAACAACAATATTTCTCATAAAATGTTAGCTGTCAAAAAACGATCACAACGATCCCACGGTAAGACGTGGGTCAAAAATAGCACTTTTCTCTGTCATTTGTAGCGTTTTCAAAGCTATCCGAACGGTGAGCGAAAACGATATTTATGCTCACGAAGTCCCTATCCGAACGCCCTGTGTGATCATTTGTAGCGTTTGTGAGTGTTATTTTTGGAACTGATAGGCTATCCGAACGCCCTATAAGTAAACAAATGTGGATTTGACAATTTTGACATTGATTGCATTTCACTTTGGGAACGATGCGTCAGTGTCAAACGTCAGTAATGTCAGTAGGTGTTTAATACTTTATGGATCAGTACTGCCAGATTCATTGAGCCTTCCTGTAGTAGTCCGGTCAAATTAGACCAAAATATAAGAGAATGCTACATGAATTCCCACCGAGCTGAAAATCAGTATGATTGTTTAAAATATGATTAAAAATAAAATTTGAAAGTTCCCCATCTTTCCCCTGTATGGATATTTTTTTTATTCAAGGTCAAAGGTAAAAATAAATTGTATTTCGCGATTTTCACCAAAACGGTAAGTTTTATCATAAAAATACCAGAGACATTAATTGTAGATCATAACAATATCTACAAAAAATGTCTCTATACTTCTTTTTCTACGTGCCATGTTTTTTGAGGTACAACCATGCCCTTCGGCCGCGTATGATACCATAGTTTGGTAACCAGTATCATACGAAGAAAAAATGATCGTCGTAGGATACTGGTATCCAAGTGATAGGGATTTTTTGTTTTATGTAACCGAGTATCAGCTCAGGAAAATATCAAACAATTACAAGTGAGTACTTAATATTTCCTCGTATGATACTGTTAGGCAGGCATGTCATGTGCATTGATATACGAGTATCACCTCTTTAGATATAAATGCACTGGCACTTTAGATAACTGAAGTTTTCATAAAATTGATGTCAATGTCAGTGTATTAGATTGACAAGTAAGTAAAATAATTTTGTGATTTTAATTTACAACGAATTAATTTCCGCGTTGCCTGTAATCCAAAATGAGTAAAGAAATTGAATTTATCTCTACGAACAGAGGAGGAAGAGCACTATTGAGTGATGGTCGCAAGTACCACAGGAAAAAAACTTACTCAAACGACTCTACATTTTGGCTATGCCACAATATTAATTATGAATGTACAGGGAGTGTTACTCTAAATGTTAAAAATGAAGTCTTAAAAATCAAAACTCACAAGGAAACCTGCAAACAAGACTTTGCAAATAACAAAATATTGAAAGAATTAGATAAATTGAAAGAAAATTGTAGTCATAATTTTGATAGTATTCAAAAACAATATGACAACATGGTGTTCAGCCTGGAAGAGGCAGGACTTGACTTTGTACGGGATATCCCTAAATTCCAAAACATCAAAACGGGATTGTACAACGAAAGAAATAAAGTATTAGGACCACCAAGATTGAGAAGCAAATCTTCGATTGAAACCGTAGTACCCGATAAATTCAAAAAGTTCTTGTTTGCAGAATATAGTGATAACGACAAGAAGATTCTACTATTTTGCAATCAACGTGCTGCATCAATCGTAAAGTACAAGCATATTTTATCTGACGGTACTTTTACTTCATGTCCGACTGAATTTCATCAGTTATATACAATTCATGGCGTCGACGAAACTACATCGGCTGTTGTACCTTTAATTTTTTGTTTACTAGCAGTCAAGACACAGCAAACTTACGAGTTACTATTTTATATGATAAATTCCCGATTCAAGCAGTGGCTACCAGAAACAATTACTGTTGACTTCGAGTTGGCTCCAATGAAAGCTGTTCGAAAAGTTTTCCCCAACATTGATGTTAAGGGATGTTTTTATCATTTGAATAGGTGTTTATTTAGAAAAGCAAAATCGTTAAAATTAACCACAAGGGTAAAAAAAAGGCATGTAGCCAGGTGTGCTGGCCTTGCACGTTTACCCAAAGCCTATTTCCGAAAGGGGTATGAATATGTTATGTCAAAGAGTCCGTCTGGAGAAGAGATAATAAAATTTAACAAATATTTCAATAACCAATGGATGGCAAAGACTGACTTCGAAAAAATTTGCTGTTGTTCATCATCTAAAATACGTACTACCAATAATATTGAAGGTTGGCACAGTCGCCGTAATAGATATATTGGACGTAAAAGACCGGCATTGGCTCAACTCTTAGATATTTTAAGAAAAGAAACCACCTTAATGGATATATACAAAAGAAAATCGAAACTAAGCCGAGAGTTCAAAGAAATTGATGAAGAAATAAATGACGCCATATCTCAGCTAAATGTAAACGAAATTAGTGTTGGTCATTGTATCGAAATCATTTCGCCATTTTATTCCAATAGGTTGTAGGTAATAAACGATTCACAGTTGAACTATTTCCTTGTTTTCTTGTATGTTTTCAATAAAGCGAGGGTTTTATAATAAGCGTAGGTTCAGAATGCAATCTTCACAGTTTTGCCGAGTTGGTTTCATAGGCAGAATGTTATATTCCTTACTGGATACTGGTTACCAAACATGATGAAGGGTATCAGAAAAGTAATATATCCTATCACTTGGATACCAGTATCCTACGACGATAATTTTTTCTTCGTATGATACTGGTTACCAAACTATGGTATCATACGCGGCCGAAGGGCAACCATGGAAGTAATAAGTACGTTGTACGTAGTACTTATTACTTCCATGGGTACAACGATTCAAAAAGTTGTAATCGTCATAATATGTCGCTCGTCCTAAAGACGAAGCTACGAATCGGCCAATGGAGGAATATTTACATACATTGAAAATAGCGATGACTGACAGTTCACTTTAAACGAATTACAGAATATTTGCAAAACTACGACTTTAGATAACAGAACCATTAAGCTACGACTAAAACTGAAGTATTTCGATTTCTCAGTGAAAACTTATCATTACTGAGAAATCAGGATCATGAACATTCATATGCTTAATAGATAATCATCATGATATTATGACACAAGCCTGGTATGAAAAAAGAAAATGAATAAAAAAGAAGAACGATCCAGAGTCCTAGATGCAGCTGCAGCTATCATTCACGAAGATATTCAAACCGCAGTGTTTGATAATTCTAACTACCTACAGTTGTTAACCCCTTGTACACTACCTTATAGGTGCCGTGGAAACGTGTGCATATTATGGTGATTGCAACTTTTTATAATCGTTATATCTCAAAAACGGTGGCTCGTGGAAAAAAAGTGGCTCGCGGGCGGGTCAGCCGTCCGCCGTCCGCGCGATCCATCGCTTGTCAGTTTTTCGACACGGATCAAAGGCATGTGCACGGCCTTCGGCGGGCATACAGACAGTGCAGAGTCATGGTGTCCATTTGGACTTTAATTTTCTATTTGAAACACATATAGGTGAATTAAATGACTGTGGACTTTATTCAACTATATGAATAGGAACCGTTTATATGAAATCATAAAGATGCAGGTCACAAAAACCGCATCCGCGGGCGGCGCGGGCAGATGGCGCAGTCTGCGCTATCGCGTGTCGTTTATCACCACAGGCTCGTGTCCGGGCTAAGACGAGCCGAGCCTACATGTACGATGATCCATCGTCCGGCTCGCGCTAGCCCGCGCCGTTTATCACCACCTTTACTGATTTTCAGCTTGGTGGGAATTTTTAATTGACTGGACTATAGTGGAAACTGCAAAAATATGTTTAAGCCTTTCTTGTCATGAAATCAGTATTAAATCTGTATGGTCAAAATATAACCAAAATAGAACCTACTTGCAATAGCTTCCCATGTTGTGCTTCTTTTGAAAGGGAAGGGAATAGGTAAGGTAGGATTAAATAAAAAATAAACAAAATTTACTTAGACCCGGACATATTATCATATTTTATTATTATTATATTTCCAGATATATTATCCGGTATATTACTTTTCTCTATGGACCCAGATCTGTGCTCTACGGTGTAGCGTCAATTCGTGGATTTATGGTTAAATTTTTCAAATTAAATTTTCTTGATAAATTATTCTTATTTTTAGGCCAGAGTAGCTGCATTATAGTATATGAGTATAAATATTATTTGTAAATTGGTATCTTAGCTTCATACTCATCAAGATGAATGAACCCCCTGATCCTGGTGGAACATTAGCTATTGTAAAACCTCCTTCTCCAGCCGCGTTTGAATCAATAACAATGTCTGTTGATGATGTACCATACGAAACAGTAATTCGTAAACGTTCGAAAGCGAAAAAAGCACGAAAGATCATTACGAGTCAGAGTCGTCCAATGACACACTCATATTAAAATCAGATGTAGTTCTCCAACCTGGTCAACACTCTCTCCAAACACCCATATTGACCAAAAAATAGCCCCTTCTGTCCCTCTGCCTGATTCCCCTCGAGTTTCTCCACTCCAATCACAAAATTCTTATGTCCCAAGTGGTCGTCAGTCATATGGCCCAAATGTACAGACACATTTACGGTACATGTACAGAGAAATGAATCGTCTCCAACTGCTGGCACCTCGTTACATCCGGTAACGTTTGGCAGATTTTTATTTAGTCGTTCCAGAGAGTTTGAAGGAGTTATAAATGGTTCCATCAAAAGCGTCGGTCTCAATAGAATTTCTTTAGATTTTCACTCGGCTGCCTGTGCCAATAAATTTATGGATTCTCCGTCTTTATCTCATAATAAATTTAAAGCTTTCATTCCATCCTTTAGTATAACGAGATTAGGCATTGTCCGTGGCATCCCAATCGATATGTCTCCCGAAGAAATTATGACAGAAATGAAGGTTCCCAATGATTGTGGTCCCATAATTGAGCTCGTCGTCTTAAGTTATCATAGAAGGATCTACACATTGGAAACCTTCTCAAACGGTCGTATTGACTTTTGATGGCCAAGTCTTTCCCTCACGAGTTTTTCTGGGTTATAACTCAATTCCTGTTGAGTTATACTCTTTACCTACCATACAATGTTATCAATGCTGCCAATATGGCCACACCAAGACTCAATGCCTTCCTGGATCCTAGGGAATCCCTGAGAGATCTTTTTAAAGAAATTGATATTTTAACTTTACCAAGTCTGTATATATTTGAAAATATTATGTATGTTCGTAAAAATTTGAGCAAATTTAAATCAAACAGTGACACCCACGATTATAACACTAGGAATAAAGATAAAATAGCGGTGCCAGGTTTTAGATTAGCAAAGACAAATAAAAGGTCCTTCTTAGGCAATTGTGTGCGGTTTTATAATAAATTGCCCAAACATATTATAACGCTCACAGAAAGAAAATTCAAGTGGCATGTGAAGAATATTTTGATAAAGAAATACACAGTTTGTGATTACTTAAACGACAAAAATGCTTGGACTGGTTCGCCTCTGCTAAGCTAGCGCCTAACACCTACGTAATGTAATAATTTTACTATATAGTATGTTCTTAACACATTTTTAAAAAACGTTTAAAAGAATGGCCCCGAGTTTCTTGCCCGTTCTTCTCGCAGTGGCTCTATAATTTTTGTTTGCTGAACGTGGCAGTACAATGTAGTATATTTCAATATTAAAATTTGTAATTGACCTTCATAAGAGCGTCGTAGACGCCTAAATTGAATAAATGATTTTGACTTTCACTTTGACTGCCGCTCAAAACCCACCTGTTTTAAATGTGGTCTAAACCATTTAGCAGATTCCTGTGAAAAAGATGTTGATAGTGCAAAATGCATATGGTACGATGGTAATCATTTCGCTACCAATAAATGTTTTCCAAGATATCAAAGACAAAAAAATATTAAACTTGTCATGTCTGAAAAAGCTATATCGTATGCTAAAGCTTCAAAAATGGTTCCTGTGTCTAAATCATCGTATGCTGAAATTGCCGCACCCTCTGTAACATCTTTTCCTCCGCAAAATCGCTCTATTAAAAATTTGACAATTGAACCATCTAAAGTTCATTATAGGAAAAAAAAATCCAAAACTGTACATGTCTCTCCTACTTCCCGTGTTGGGTATGATCGGGCTGCTCACTTAAACATAATAAGGAATGATTATGATGCTCCTCCCAAAATGGCTGTGCCCTTCCTAATCCTATAGGTAAAAAATCTGAAATGCCTACTGTTCCTGATATTATAGCAGAGCTGATAAAGCTTTTAAATTTGTTATCAACTGTTATGTGTAATTCTTCTTCCTCTTCCCCAAACGCTTTACCGTCCAACGATGCCTTCAACTTGAATACTCTCTTCTCTCTTTTCCAAAATGGATCCCTCCGACAGGATCCTCCAGTGGAACTGTCGTAGTTTAAACAATAAAAAACTGATTTAATATTTTTAATTAATAAATACAAACCATGCATCCTGTCTTTCTCTGAGACATGGCTTAGACCTGATTCCCTTTTTAGGTTATCTGGCTATGTTGATGTACGAAGAGATCGACAGTATTGTGGTGGTGTTGCTCTTTTTTTAAAAGATAATATGTCATTTTCCCCTATTTCAATTCCTTCTCAAATTGGCTTTGAAGCTGTGGCTGTCCGTACAAAATCTTTTGTAATAATTTCTTTATATATCTGCTCTCCTTCCATATCTATTATCCGTAAGCTTATCCCTATTCTTAACTCCCTTCCTAGACCTCTCCTAGTCCTTGGCGATCTTAATTGCCACCATACTGTTTGGGGCTGTGGTATTTCAGATTCTTCTGGAGTTTTTCTATTAGATTCCCTTGATACTCTCAATCTGTGTATTCTTAATGATGGTTCTCCTACAAGAAGAACCCGCCCAAACGAATTTCCTAGTGCAGTTGATCTATCTCTCTGCTCTCCAGATCTTGCTTCTCTTTTGTCATGGCACGTTCTGCTTTCAACTCATGGCAGTGATCATTGTCCTATTATTCTAAATATTTCACTAAATTTGGCTCCAACAGTCTATCGAAATTCACCTCTTCTTAAATATATTTTAAATGACAATGCTAACTGGGATAAATTTAATGAAATCGCAGAGATCAATATTTCTAAACTACCCGTGATTAAAATCAATAACATTAAAATTTGTTCGGAGGGCCTTGCTAAAGCTCTTTTAGTTTGTGCTGATATGTCTTTCTATATTCAAAAAAAATGTTCGAGTAAAATACCTTCTCCTCCATGGTGGGATAAGGACTGCTCGGAGGCAATTAAATTTCGTAATGAAACTGAAACTACCTTTTGCCTCTCCATGACAAAAGAGAACTTCATGCTATTGAACAAAGTGATTGCTCAATCAAAACGTCTCTTCCACTCCAAAAAATTCCATGGTTGGAAATCTTTTTGTTGCTCTATAGGCCCGCATACTCCACTATCAATTATTTGGAATAAAATTCACAGATATAGAAGAGCTTGTTGCCCTCCTCACCGTCGTTGTTGCCCGAGTCAGTCTTGGGCTGACTCGTTTATGGACAAATTAGCGCAATATTATATTATTAATTATCAATATTGTCCTCTACCTGATGAACTTCCTTCTCATTTTACCAATAGTTCTAACGACGTTTTAGATCAGCCTTTTTCTATGGTAGAACTGAAAAACGTATTGAAATCGGTCAAAGATTCTGCTCCAGGTATGGATGGCATTCCTTATTCCTTTTTTTCTAAGGCTAATGACTGTGTACTTAATTATTATCTATGCCTTGTTAATTCTATCTTTGATTCTGGCTATGTCCCTGATAGCTGGAAATCGCAATTTATTATTCCTATTCTCAAACCTACTTTAATCACCTTTTTTGAAGCGCTCGTAGCGAAGTTTGCTTAGCCATTCTGAATCGATCAGCAAAGTTAAGCAACGTCCGCCGCGGTCAGGAGTTGGATGGGTGACCGCTGGTGACATTACTACTGAGCGCTTCCGTGCTTCGGAGGGCACGTTAAGCCGTCGGTCCCGGTTGTTGTCTTAGGATGGCAGTCGTTATAGCATGGTGGTAGGGCACCTTGCGAATGCCCGCCTGGCTAGCTACCACCCTCAAGTTAAAAATCTGTCGCCAAGCACCTAACGGTGTGTTCCGGCAGCCATCCTTGAGAGCCAGTAATTCTAGATTAGCCTGAACAACATCTTCGACCACATCATAACTTACCATCAGGTGAGATAGTGCTCAAAGGCTAACCTATCAGGCATAAAAAAAAAAAAAAAACCTAACAAAGATCCAGATGCTCCATATTCTTACCGTCCTATTGCTCTTTCATCTGTTTTAGCTAAAATAGCTGAACACCTAATTAAAAATCGACTCGAGTGCTATGTTGAATATTATGAATTACTTGCTAAATCTCAGTATGGTTTTAGGAAAGGAAAAAGTACCATGGATAGTCTTAGTATATTCACTACAGATATAAGGCTTGGTTTCTCTCGTGGTGAATGTATTGTCGGAGCTTTCCTTGATATATCTGCTGCTTACGATAATGTCCAACTTTCAATTCTAAAAAATAAATTAATTAAATTAAAAATTCCTGTTAAATTAAGAAATTTATTATGAACCTTATGACGGAGAGATTTATATTTTTCCGCTGTGACAATCCTTCTATTTCACCGAGTAGAGTTATCTGGCGTGGTTTACCCCAAGGATCGGTGCTTAGCCCTCTCTTATACAATATTTATACGTATGATTTAGAGTCATCTGTTGGTCTTTGTCGTATTTTACAATATGCTGATAATATTCTCATTTATAATTCCAATAACAAAATCGATGTGGCAAGTGACTGTCTCTCTGACTCGTTAAAGCAATTGAATGTTTGGCTTAGCGAAAATGGTTTGGAACTCTCTCCTTCTAAAAGTAATATTGTACTCTTTACCCGTAAAAGAAACCCCCCTCCTATCAATATTTTCATTAATAATTGTCAAATCTCAGTTAGAGAATCAATAAAATTTCTAGGTCTTGTTTTAGATAACAAGTTAAATTTTCGTCAGCATTGTGAATACATTATCCAAAAATGTGAAAAAAACATCAACGTTCTAAGAGGCTTATCCGGTGTTTGGTGGGGAGCCCATCCTTTTAACTTAAAACTTTTATACAATGCAATTATTCGAAGCGACTTAGACTATGGATGCTTTCTTTTGGATCCTACTAATAAGCTAAGCCTTAGTAAACTTGATTTGATACAATCGAAAGCTCTTCGTATTATCACAGGAGCTATGAAGTCTTCTCCAGTCAATGCTCTCCAAGTTGAGTGTGTTGACCCTGCCGTTCACCTTCGTCGTCAATTCCTTGCTAACAGATTCTTTTTCCGATTTATCCAATTCTCTAATCATCCTTTGCTTCCAAAATTACAACTGCTTCATCAATATGTCAACTCTACTCGTTTTTGGAGATGTAAACATTTTCCTTTGCTTGTTCAGAGTTACGTTATTTTTAACTCCTTAAAAGACCCTGTTTATCGTTCTCAAAAGCTTCCAATGTTCAATTATGAATTTAATGTTATTATATCTCAACCTCATATAATTTTAGAATTTGATATTTGTAAAGGTGACCTTTATGCAGATGAATACTTCCGCGAGCTACTTAAAAGAGATTGGCGTGATTGGCATACAATCTTCACAGACGCTTCAAAACTTTCACCAGTCGGCTGTGTTGGTTATGGCATTTTTCATGCTCAATACGATATCGTTCAAAAAGTCAAATGTCCACCTGAATCACCTGTTTTTACTGGGGAATGTTTGGCTATCCTTGAGGCTATTAAATATATCCTTCTCTTCAAGCAGCATCGGTCTATTATATTTTCTGATTCTCGGAGTTCTCTCCAATCCTTACTTTCGAACCCTTTTTCTTCTAATGCACACAACCCAATTTTATTTCAAATTAAAAGTTCTATTGCTGATTGTTATACTAAGGGTTTTGACGTTATTCTTGCTTGGATACCCAGTCATGTTGGGATTTCTGGCAATGAACGAGTTGATAAAGTTGCTAAAGATGCAGTTGTTTGTGGAGATAAGGTTCCTTTTATTAATTACTGCCATGACTTATTATGTCTTCCAAAATCTTATTTATCAAAATCTTGGTCATTACATTGGAGAACCAGTAGTCGGTCAACTGGATCTGGTTTTGCTAAAATGCAACCTTTGATTCCGAACAAACCGTGGTTTGCCCGGATGAAGTTAAGCAAACGTTTTACATCATCATTAATCCGTATGAGGTTGGGTCATTGTTGTACTCCTACTCATTTAAAAAAGATTCATGTTAAAGATTCTTCTATATGTGAATGTGGTTTGGATGAGGGGGATCTCAATCATATATTCTTTTCATGTCCCCTTTATAACCATGTAGCGTTTTATTTATGCCTTGAATCTTTAAAAGTTTCCTTTCCAACTTACATGCCTGAACTTTTATCGTCTAATAATTTTGATATTTATAAAATTTTATCTGACTTCCTCTCTCTCAATAATATTCACTTATAATAAGTTATATTTATATCACGTTAATTTTAATCATTCAATATGTAATACTTTGTACTTCTCCTTATATAAAAATATGTATATGTTAGTTATTTTCTATCCTATATAATATTATATAACCACGTTAGTTATTCTGGTCATCGCTTTTTATTAGCAAAATTTTGTCTTTTATTGATTTAATTCTTGACGTGAAACTGGCACAAATGTCAATTTGACAATAGCAACAATAAAAAAAAAATACTTAGACCCATAATATGTAGGTTACTTAATGTAAGTAACTACTTATTAAATTGAAAAAATAATTCAAACAAACAACAAATTATTAAATAAAACTTATACTAGCAATAAACGAACAAATAATTATTTTATAATTTGCATTAATCAGTCATACATATATATTGTTGTTAAACTTCAGCAGTAATAACCAACCTCGACACGCTAGATGAGGAACAAGATTATGTATGAGGAGATATATCCGAAGCCATGCATAGCTCCGAAACATACTTCACCTTTCTTATGGGGGACTTTTAGATTTAGAGTGGGATTATACCTATGGATATGGGCAGTGGAACCAGAGGGGCCAGCGGCTGGTCGACTTCATGATAAAGGAGGCTTTTTGTGATGAACATCTTCTTCGATAAGCCTTGATGGTTCGCTTCGCTATGTACACATTTGGTTCTCGTTATGCTGTTTATTTTTGATAAATATGTACCCATTGGGAGAAAGTTCTCCCAGCGGAGTGTTTTTTCGCAGTTAGCTGTACAAGTGTACACACAAATTTTAAACTACCATACACATTTTAACGTACTAAATAACTGCTAAACTTTCATCATAAAATTCCCAAATTTTTTCGCTGAGGGTACCTACGATCGCACCTGCGGTAAGACCACGCTGTGCCAACGAACAGATTATCTACGCCAAGGTTCAAATCCCGCCACGGGCTTGAGCTTTACCGAATGGTGGTAGGGTTTTATGTTATTTTAAATGATTTGTCGATTTATTAAAAATATCGACTGATATTTATGACATTTTAAATTCATAATTGGCTGGTATCTGCTTTTATAAAGATTGTCGTATGATATTATGTCGTATAGATTTTTGATGGTTCATTAACGTCTTTTCACTATGACGACATCCGCGGCACCCGGGACTTGATAACCTTGATTCATGCATGATGAATAGCAAAATAACAATACCATGATAACAATACCACCCGCGGTCACGGGTTCTCCCGTGTTCATTAATAGTTATGTACCTATAACTTATATTTATTCTCCTTATTTTAGCTCGTCATTTTGGAATTGATCAGTAGCAAACTAACACAAGGGCAAACAATATTTCAAGTTTATAATATTTCTTTATAAAATTAGAAATACGTAAAGACAATGTGAGATATGGCGCCACCTTAAAGCACCGAACCAATAGACCCACGCCCACATCCATCGTGACATTTTCACGCTCCCAACAGTAAGGGCTCTCTTTTCCTGCCATGCGTATTTTCGCCCGCGCGCGAACCCGGTCTGCATGCGGGTGATACTCGTAGCATGCTCCTAACCAAACGCAGGACAAAGATTTCGTTTGCCGCTGCAGTGTTGTGCGTTTCGCCAATCCGCGTGATAGGAAAAATATGTATGAAATTAGAGGATGCCGCTGTCACCTTCCTACCTAGCAGTGGGTAGTAGGGGGCATAAAGGAAAGAAAGAGAGAACAGATATAGAGATATATTGAAGATAATAGTATTGAGAAAGGGTCGTGGATCACAGACAGGTGGCGTGTGGTAGACTTCCTTGTTGAAGGACTTATCTCCGGTAGTTGTAGAGAAGCACGTGCTCAGCAGCAGGCGCTGTGATGCACTCCGCTCAAGGTCAGCCCGTGAGCCGCGCCGGTAGGTCGTCCCAGCCAGATGCTGTAGAGACGGGTCTTTGGGACCGTAGAGTGGCAGCGGTTGGGAGAGAAATTGCTGGTCCTTGTAGCTTGCAGAAGCTAGCGGTTTAGAGGTGAAGCCAGGAGATCTGCCTCCTACTGGAACCCTGGAATCCACATGGCTCCGGTTAAAATAGGTCCAGTGTGACGTTGAGCTGGTGGGTCCACTGTCCCTGCCACTGAGCATTTGGGGACGAGCAGAGAGCCTTTGGATGTGGCCCGCCAGCAAACATGAGGTTGCCTGAAGGGCTAGGTTGCCTGAAGGGCTAGATATAAAAACACAATGATATTAAAACAGTAAAGACAGAAAAGATTAGGTTAGGTACATTATAGTTACCATAATTAAGTGCTTGAAGAGCATTTCTAGTATTGAATAGTCACATGGTTGAGTGCACTGGTTGTTAGAATTAGGTTACATACCAGAAGTAATTGCAATCAAGTTTACACAGGTTTATAACATCGTGGTGGCTTTAGGAGCTTACTCACTGATTAAAAGCACATGGTAAATGTAATAAAGTTCAGACACTAAAAGGAACAGATATAGAAGTATTTAGCACTGTTAATTTACACAATGGCGTTGCCAATTTAAGGTTAGAATAACACAGTATTAATTGGCTAGATCACAGAATACACATTTTAAAGCTACCACTCACCCTAGAACGGGGCAGAAAGTTTGAAAGCTTTTGTATTAAATTATAGTAAAGAGAATTTAGTAACTATTTCTTTAGCTCTTCACTGTCCGGTTGGCTCGTAACAAGTGACGAAGCACTCTCTCATTGAAGACACCTTGAGTCTACCGGAAGTTTGGTCCTCAAAGCATTACCAAATAAGGTAATGCTTCGCTGCTAAATCGTTTATGATGATCAGAGCCAATCGGAGGCTTTATTACTTTGAAATTTTTGCTAAACAACCGGAAGTTTTGAGCTCTGGCTTAAGTCTGAAGTTCGCTCAACTTCGCACCGTCGTGAAGTTGGTACGGTACGTACATATTTATTATTGCGACCTCTATAGGTTTAGTGAAGAACTAAATGATTTTAGCCACGATCGGTACTACAGTGAGGTGTGTAGACTAGTGGTGGATAATATAGCATCTAGCGCCATAGCAAAGCGTGTTATTTCCTTGTAGCGCATACAGCGCGCTTTGTATATTATTCTCTTCGCGCTATTAATATAACGTTTAGCATCAAGCGTCCACTAACGTGGCTGGGTAGGCCTATAACGCGGATATGCGCAAAGCGTGTTAACGCGACCGAAACCGCGCGATGACTGAAGCTTGGCGCTATGCCGCTATCCGCTATACTGTCACTATAACAGTATAGCGGATAGCGGCATAGCGCCAAGCTTCAGTCATCGCGCGCTTTCGGTCGCGTTAACACGCTTTGCGCATATCCGCGTTATACTGTTGCGCCTGACGCTATTGTGACGACACCTAGCATATGCATCTAGCGCGAGCGCCTTGTTTCGTTATAACGATAGCGTATAATAAAGCGCGCTATTCGAATATATTTTATAGTCTCTAGCGCGTTGGTGCTGTATAGCGGATTTGAACAATACTAGTAGACAGTGTGATAGCTAACAGTCATTCATATCATTTAGTACGTTGCGGCTTGAGCAGATGGCGCTGCTCTTCAATTCTAAGTAATTTTATTCTAATAATTTGTATAATTTATTGTACCTGGCCTTAGCCAGGTTACACCGCCGCCGGCAGCCCGCAAGATCCGCACGCCATACACGTGACAGGAAAAGCAGCTTTATGCAACCGATCCTATGCCACAACTTCCAAAAGCCATATCATCATTATACTAAAGACCATTAAAGCCGATTCAGTATGTGTCAAACTTACGTTCGTTTTGATCAGTCATATCATCACTGTCGAAGTCTAATAGCTAATAGTAATAAATGCCCTCAATTCAGAGAGGTGAAATATTAGAGTCGTTATATCCGAACAACTCAGCTCTAAAAACTGACTAGAATTTACCTATCTACATACCTATACTCATGTATATATATTTTTTTTTTATGCCTAATAGGTTAGCCTTTGACCACTATCTCACCTGATGGTAAGTGATGATGTGGTCGAAGATGTTGTACAGGCTAACCTAGAATTACTGGCTCTCAAGGACAGCTGCCGGAACACACCGTTAGGTGCTTGGCGACAGATTTTCAACTTGAGGGTGGTAGCTAGCCAGGCGGGCATTCGCAAAGTGCCCTACCACCATGCTGTAACGACTGACATCCTAAGACAACAACCGGGACCGACGGCTTAACGTGCCCTCCGAAGCACGGAAGCGCTCAGTAGTAATGTCACCAGCGGTCACCCATCCAACTCCTGACCGCGGCGGACGTTGCTTAACTTTGCTGATCGATTCAGAATGGCTAAGCAAACTTCGCTACGAGCGCTTCAAAATACACACATCAAAAGTGCATAGGGATCATATATATTTTGAACTATAACTGACTTGTTTGGCAGAAAAACGAAAAAGAATAGGTTTGTTGCCATGTTTGTTGTAAAATTATATTAATTACTAATCTGTGTTTCTACCATTAACACTAATCACGCAAGCACAGAGATTTGGCATGCTTAAAATCAGTTCAACAAAATCACTTTGAGGAATGGCCACCCACGTTCTTTGTAACAAGTCAAAAAGTTGTTGTGGGGTATGCACGGCATCCATACTTGGCAGAGCTCTTCTTCGTAGCATATCCCATGCATGTTCAATGGAGTTGAGGTCTGGCTACTGAGCAGGCCACGGCAGAACGTTGATGCGAGGCAAGAGTACGAGTTAAGACTATAGCCGTATGTGGACGTGCATTATCGTGCATTAGATGAAACGAATTACCCAAACGGCTTCGCAAAGGGATGATCACTTATGAAACAATACTCTCCGCATAAATCTGAGCATTGTGGTTGCCCCTGATTCAAATGAGATCGGTTTAAAACTTACTTGATTTACACGAAAACGTACTTGATCCCTAGGCACTTTTGATGTGTGTATATGCAGTTTGTAATGACAAGGAAAGAAGATTCAAATATTATGCGTCGTATCTGTTGTTAGAAAGAGATAAATAAGTTATTTGTGTTACGGCGTTATTAGCTACTAGTTGATTGGCCAGAGCGCCCGCTAGTGTGGTGTTGCTCTGAAAGAGGAGAGTAGGGCAAATCAGACACTCTAATAGGGCGTATTAATAATTGTTGGTAAAAGTGTAATCATTTTCCAAAAAAAATTCAAACAAAAAATGGAACCGACTTCAACACCCAAAAGTGTGAAATAACTTGTTGAAGTCGGTACCATGATAGTTCAAAAGTACGTTTTATCATAATATTATGTTTATATATCTTCTGCTAGGAAATGTTCTGAGCAGACAGTAGAGTACTTAGTAGACATCCAATCGTACTCCCGCCTTTGTTTTCTAATTATTTTTAACCATTTATGTTCCACAAGGCCATCTTTAGGTATTCTAAAATATAAATAGACATGTTATATTAAAGTTTATTTTGACCATTAGTGATTTAAAGAATGTGGGATAAGGACAGAAGGATTGTGAAGGAAGTTATTTTCAATAAAATGTTTACTTAATTTTGTACAAGGCATTATTATACAAATAAAATTATCAAATCTGTATTACACCAATACATAGGTTTAAATACATACTTACTATGAATAAAAGAAAACTATTTAAATAAAAAAAATAGATAAAGGTAGCAATCACAGTTCATTTTTATACACAGTAAATTAACCCCAGTTTCCCCTTACACAGCCAAGTGATGGCCGCCACGAGTCGTTCCGAATAGTTCCGATTACCATTATTCTGCGATCTCTTTCACTCTCTCACACAAAACGATCCACACATCCCGCTCATCCATTTCATTGAGACAACAGTCGCATAATATAAAACAAAATGACGATATTTTCTATTTATATAAAAATAGCAATACTTACGCGTGAAATGAAACATTTTTCTTAACTTAAACAGTGCCTGTATAATTAGTGCAGTGTCTAAAGACACAGGAAGGCATTTTGTCCACAATTTTTTCCTAAAACACACGATTAGGGGCAACGTATTCTTCGGACGCTCGGAAGTGCAAGACTGGTAGTGACAATGGCAATTACCCCGAATGCGTCTAGTAAATGTGGGGGGGGTCACAACATATCTACAGTAAAAAATCTTAGCCTCAATTAGTAAAAACCTACCCAGTTTCTTAAAAATGGCTGTTTTTATAGGCCACTATTCGTAGGTAGGTATATGTTCATTTTATTCTGTGGTAGGTATATGTAGCAAACACTACCGCAGTCCCACCCGATGGAAAGACGACGCGGTCGACGGTAGAACATATTGGCTTAGCAGTAAAGTCCGACCGAAACATTGATCTATATATGCTAGACGCGACATCTCAAACAAGGATAGTCGACCGGTGCAAATATGCTGGCCGGCATACTCTCCCCCACACGCAGTTGGGCACTCGTTTCCAATGTATCCTCGGGGCTCGGACCTTGCGCGCGGAGGTCTTCGGTGAAGTTATTGCAGTGTTGTAATACAAGTAGCTTCTTGTATGTAATATATATATTTATAATGTAATTTCAACTTATAAATCATTGTAAATTTCGTGATTTCGTTGACAGTCTTCGGTCTGTTAAAGTTTGAAGGCAAAGTAAATCAATGTATATTTATATCAATAACGTGAGCGATTTGTCAACTATAACACAATATTTTAACCAATAACGGTTAAATTGTGCGTCTTTTATGGACAAATAATATGACAAGTTGTCCCTATTATTTGACTATTACCCAGTAATAGGTTAGATAACATAATATTGGCTAAGCGTTGTATTCGATAATAGGAATACGAAAATACGATCCTATTATAACACCTATACAAAATAGTAAGTTTATACGAAGTTATATCATGGGGTTAGTAGGCCATAGATCAAATAGAATATATGTAGATGTAGACTACCGATTCTAATCGCAATCGATTCGGAATGAATCTATGCTGATTATGAACATGTAATTAGTAGACTTGGGCCCCTAATTTAGAAATCCCAGATTATATATAAAAAGAGGGTAGCTCAAAAATCTTTTAGGTCCTCAAGAATACGCCCCAGGATATTATATTCGTCAACCATAATGCTCGACGTTAGCAATATGCGAATAGTAACGCAATCATT
This sequence comes from Plagodis dolabraria, assembly GCA_963854805.1. NCBI lineage: Eukaryota > Metazoa > Arthropoda > Insecta > Lepidoptera > Geometridae > Plagodis > Plagodis dolabraria. Next base: position 39,309,542 of record OY978441.1, on the reverse strand, counting down.
AGGTCATCGAGGTGCCTAATACAATGGGCCCTTTTGGTAGGTACCTATACTTTTTCAGTCAATTGAGTAGGTATACCTACTTACTTTTTTTTATATTATACTGAGAGACTTTTTTTATATTATGATTGACAAACAAGCAGACAGCCACGGTCATCGGTCCAAGTCGTAGCTTCGCAGAAAAACCTCCGAAGGTCGTTCCACATTCCACATGTACGCGGAAGAAAGGAGCGACAAAAGCGGACAGTGTGCTATGTCCATACTAGCTGGATCTTTTGACAGTGTCGAGATGTGCGGTGGTAAAATTTCAACGCAGGAATAAGGTCAAAAAGGACTGCTGCCGGAACACAAATACTGAACAATGCTCACATATATATGACCAATTGTTTTGAAAATTTTGGTGCCGAAAATGTTGGATATGATTAATTAAATATATACACAACATTTTAAGCCACTAAACAGTAATGTAGCTTTTCCGTTTGAGCTGTGCAGCATATGATAGCTGGGGCCATGGGTCGCCAGGTGATTTCAGCTTGTAGCTCAAAAACCTTCATACCTTGGCGATAGATTGGCAGAAGGAAAATTCAAGTTGCACGTGAAAAACATTTCATACTACACAGTTTCTGATTACTTAAACGACGAAAATGCTTGGAAAATTCCGCCTCTGCCAAGCAATCACCTGTCACCTACGTAATTTAAACAAATATTTTAATAATTGTATTATATTATATAGCAGGCGTCATTGCAAACTTAACAATATTAAAAAATGTCAATGAGTCAAAACACATTTTTTTCTCATGACAATAATGAGCAGTAATTTAAAAACTACTCCTTAGATTATGATGAAATTTAAATGGGATCAAATTAGCAGTTTACTCTACTAAACAAAAAAACCCATAAAAATCAGTTAATTTTTGCCGAGTAATCGCGTAAAAAACATACAAACGACGTCCTCCTTTTTTGGGAATTGTTTAAAAATATATCGATCATGTCGCTTGCGAACCTCTTCCTTTTTTGAGACTTGGATAACATACGCGACGCGACGAGACGGAGCCACGGCGCAGCGGTAGATGGACCACGGGCAGGGGCCAGCTATGACGAAGGAGAATGATTTTCAGAGAACACGTAGAGAATAATAATTGTCTGAACGCAGATAATGATGGTTTAGTAGATGGTTGGTCTGATAGGCTGGTTCTGAATCCCACGAAACTAGTCAGGCATCGTCGCGTTCTCGACTATAAAATTCGTAAGTAACAATATACGCAAGCTCGTAACTGCAAGCCGTAAATCCTACTAATATTATAAACGCGAAGTATGTATGGATGTTTGTTTCTCTTTCACGCAAAAACCACAGAATGGATTTTAATGAAACTTTACAGTAATATAGCTTAGACATCAGAATAACATATAGGCTATAATTTATAAAGATATTATGTGAATTGTCGAATATATAACGATAAGTGTCAAGTAAGTAAGAAAAAAATCAGCCATATTAGACCTAATCTGGCGTGCGCTGCAAAAACCACATATCACACGCACATATGTATAACAGAAATGGTTATCTTAAATTTACCAAAAAAAAGCTCGCGATAGCATATATCTATCTTTTACGTGTAAGCCATTATCGCCAAAATAGTGAATCATACATACAATAAAAAAATATAATTTATTTCTAATGCATATTCGGTAGTAACAAATTGATCCTTTTCAAGATAATATTATAAAGGCAAATGTTTTTGAGTGTGTTTATATGTTCATTGCTTCTTCAGCCTCAAACGACTGGACCGATTTTGATGAAATTAGATATGATAGATAGCGAGATTGATAACTCCTTATTGAAAATACCATAATAAAAACAATAAACTTATTACTAAAACATAAATTAAAGAGTGTATCAATGGATGGTCTAATCGCTCAGAGCGATCTCTTCCAGACAATCCATCAACAATAGATATGGTCAAGTATTGGGCGGGGTTTCTTATGGTCTTAATAATTGTAACTGCTATATGTATAGCGTTAAGTTTTCTAATGACAGTAACGACAGAAAATGGGTAGAATGAAGAAATTTAAAATGTTCCTTGAGGTAGCGCGGGGACAACGAGATTTTATTTTCTCGATGCGCGGGGATAAAGGGTGAACAGAATACTGTAAAGGAGATAATATATGAGCATTCCGGCGACGACGAATAGGGAGCCACTTGAGCTTATTACCGAAATAGGAGACATGATCATATTTTCGTAAGCCATATATAAATCTTATAAAAAAAATATGGTATGGAGGTAGATAAGGCGCTGGATTAACACATATCATACATTTTATCATCATCATCGATCACCACGCGGGTGTAACCGCAGGGCGCAGCTAGTAACAATATAATATGTCGATTACGTAAGATTTAATACTGAGGTTTAGTAATTGTTTCGTCTAAATCGCAATTGGTCATTAACCAGTTCGTCTAAAACGTGGATATTACAAAAACATAATAATATTGCTGTTCAAGCAATGAAGTGGAGTGCCAGAGTCCTATCAAATATTTGATTTGGTGCTAGTTTGATGAAGTGAAAGATCCTGGTCAAGGTATGGACAAAGCCGTAGGGCCGAATGGTGCATGACCTTGGTACCAACATACTCGCTGTTGAAGTATCGAAGTGTTTGAAAGAAGTTACTAACTTTGTTTTACAACTAACTTTCGAGCGCATTTATATTAGTTAAAATCGCGCGGTTCGGTAACTACCTATTTAGTAAATTGGGATAAAAGTATCCTATCCTTAGGAATATGTGTACCAAATTTTATCAAAATCCGTTCAGTTGTTTAAGAAGCGAATGCAACAACACAAATACTCTCATTTATTACAAGTGATCTAGATCTTATCACTTATGTTTTTTTTTGAGATGACAGCCATAAATATATATACCATTGGAAGAAATATTTGCACTTCGAAACCTGCGTGTGTTCAACATCACATAGGACAATGCATAGGTACCTATGGTGTTCATTGACCTGCAAACGACGTACGATTCAATATAAAGCAATGTAAATTCATGGCAGCGAACTAGCTACACGCAACACGCTGCGCTTGTAGCAAATTTTAGTGTACCTACCTAAGCGATCAACCGTCTCTATGTCCTGCACCTGTGTACCTACTTCACAGTCGCCATTGAGATTAAACCAAAGGTAGATAGAAGAGAACAATAAAGCAAGTAAGCAGCAGAGAAGTACCTTCAGTTTATCCATTGAATGAATCTGAGCTGTTACACACATACACACTTCAAAGCTGGCTTTACAGACACATTCAAAGTGGTTGTAAGCCAGGGCATTGTGTGTTTTTATTTCATTAAGGAAGCACAGATCTTGGACATACATGAGGAGGCACGCTGGTGCATACCTACTATACTATTTGTCGCCGGAATTGTTCTTACTGAATTCTAGAAATCAAGTACTAGAGGAGACTGATTAATCGAGAGCTAAATTAGTGTGTTGGATTGAAGATCAGAAAAATTGGCCAAGTGCGAGTCGGGCGTCGTATTTTCGTCGCCAGGGTTCCGCATCTAAAAATGTTTGATGTTTGTTGATTTTGGTACATATTAAAATCAACATTAGAAATCAGCGTTTTCAGTATTTCTTGTTTTTATTTTTATGTTATTGTGACGGGACAAGCTCGAGGCCCACCTGATATTAAGCGGACTAACCTCTGCCTATAACAGATGCATTTCGTCACAATTCACGAATTGCACTGCGCCCGTCACCTTGAGACATAATTGTTATATTTTCTTACCTTTAATTTCACTGGATCTCAAGGAGTGCTGCCGGAACCCACCGTTAGGTTAGGTAGTTAGTTTCTTTCGATCAGATGAAGTCTAGTAGACTGGTTGATGACCGCGCACCGACCCTATGACGTGATACAATTGGAGCACAAAATTTCCAAGTCCCAGGTGGCCGAGATGGTATTAGGCATCCGACGCGATATCGGAGGACGCGGGTTCGATTCCCGCCTTGGGCATAATATTTTGTACCTATTCCAATAATTTATTTGACACCGTTAGGTGCTTGGTGACAGATTTTCTACTGGAGCGACCACGCTAGCCAGGCGGGCAGTTGCAAAATGCCCTTCCACCATGCGGTGAAGCTCAAGCCCGCGGCAGATTCGAACCAAGGACCTGCTGCGCGGCAGTCCATAGCCGAAGCCACTGAGACAGCACTGTTTACATGGCTGATGTGGTACATAATTGTGGTTTCGTAAAGCAACCAGCGAAGCATACGTTATTAAAAATAAAATCTATAGTTTAATTTTAGTTCAATATTCCACCCTCACCTCGGGTCAATGTTTTACACCACATAAAATTTTTTTAGGTTTGTAATTAATTTAGTTATGTAATGAGCTAGATATTCATGACAGTGGCGTCTCGATAATAGGGTTCTGTTTTGCCCTTTGGATATTTACCCTGAAAATCAAGCCTGTTTTGTGACTTTGATGGCACATCCAGTTATTCTTATTTGAGTGTTGCATCCCCGCCAGTCTGCTCAAATTTAAAGTATCTGGGTTATTTGTTTCTTACTAAAAGCCCTTGATCACTATCATACCTATTGCAAAGTGATTATGTAGTTATTGTAAACCCTAGAATAGGACTGGCTTTCCCTAGAGACAAATATATAGCACTTGGGGACACCCATGAAGCTTTGAAAGTTTTAGACAATTAAGATCTATACAGAGTTTCGGTAATTATGGAAAGGATAAAAGACGGACGTTTGAAGTTAGCACCAGTAGTGATGGAAAAATTTAAGAGTAAAAACTAAATTGGTATATAATATACATGACGTGATGATGAATGAAATACGTAGTGAGGAGAGTAAATTAATGTACAATTATTTTAAAGACCATTGACATATTTTAAGCGTAAACATATATAATATTTCAGATGGAATAAGATAACTTACATCTCGCAACCCCAGAATATTGTTCTGGTACATTTCCAATTATATTATGGAAGTGGCTGCTGGACCGTTGAAATTTTACCATCTGTTTAAATCCACATCTCTTTTTTGATGTTGGTGTCATCTACCTAAATAGCAGTATTCTCTTTGGAAATTCTAAAACCCATTTCCATAGCATTATTGGAAATGCACTCGGTCAGTATTCTGGGGTCGGGATTCAAGTCCCGCTGGAAGTTATCTTTTCCCATCCAAAATCATTTCTATAATAAGGGATATGTAGAGGTAGGACAAGAATTTTTGAATCAAAGATTATGGCGGTACTGTTTGAGGTCTATGTAAAAAATGTGTGAGCACTGATATGACAGTTCAGAGAGTAGAAGGGGATACATTTAGTACTTAGCATGGGATAAAGAGCAGCCGGAAGAAGATCCATTTAGAAGGTATGCCTATAGTTTACTGTCATCCTTCTTATAGATGAATATGCACACATTTTTTAACAATAAAATAATTTATTACAATAAAAAGTAGGAAAATAAAACAAACTTTTATAATTAAAAAAGCATGTTACACTATTTATGACTAACTGAAAATATCTTTCAATATACTCTTTATAATGCAACACTAATGTGCACAGCTATTTTACATGAATCTGACAAACACTGTATCAAAGGATTTTTGTTCTTTGATTAAACTATACCAAAGTTAATTTATTATTTTAGACAGGCAGGTACTTACTTATCCAATTATTTAACTAGCCAGAAAATAAAATTGCTTAATAATATTAAATAGTATACTTACTAGGTAAACCACAAGATATTTATGTAAGTATTCAAATTTAAACAGTAACATATTATGGCATTTAATAAAATTGTAAGTACACCCTATAGATACTGCTGACAAATGAGGATAGGAGTATAATCAAATCCAAAGTGTCTCACTTTAGTAAAGTTATTTTATTTTTAGTGGCTTTACATATAAACAACTTTTAACTAAGGGTCACCAATCATTATTGGTTCTATCAGGTTATATAATTTCCAAAATAGGTACTCAATTTTAGCTTGTATACAAACAGAATAAAAGTATTGAATTAGGTATGAAAATAAACTAAATAAGGTGCAATTTTATCATTATAATGCAGTGAAAGATGTGGTGCATACAAATTAAGCAAAAGTATTAACTATGTAGTAGTGAGTGTGTGCCTAATATGCAGTCGCAATTGTTGGGTTTTATAGTCCTGGCCCAGCCCCACACAACACTAAATTAAAACATGGTATAGTGCATATTCCTCGCACTGACACTTAACACAAGATACATACCAATTTATTTTGAGACACAGCCTGATTTAGATGATATTACATCGAAACTACATTGCAATGTAAAATTACATTTTACACACTTATTACTTTCAGTTCCTTATTGCTTATATCAGATAGATCCCTCTTAGATAGCTTAGAGCTTTTCACACATTGCAATGCTCGAATACTTAGTGACACAAATTCTTTGCGATCCAAGATATAATTTTATTGATTTCTCAAATCTTTATTCTACAGATCACAAAGATTTATATTACTTTATTGTTCTTTAATATAGGCCAAATTTATGCAAAATAGCTGTCTATACCAGTGCGAGACTCATCCAAATCTCGTCATAATCCTTGTGTTACAATTTTTATACATACATAAGTTAATACAATAAAGTAATGGAATTTTAATGCCATGTCATTCAGATTGGGAACATAGTCACAAAAGGCGAGTAGCGAGGGGAGACACAGAGGTGGGCTAGTTGAGCGAGGGTGACTGGCCATCATCCCACATAACATCGATGCTAGGCCACTTAGTCTGTAGGCATGTGAGCATGGGGTCAGAAGTAGCAGCACGCATTGGACACTCAAGTAGTGCAGCACGACCTGAGCGGTACACTACACGTCCACCGGGGTTACTACGTGACAGTCCATTGTAATGGTGCAGTGTAAAAGTGTCCGGAGCACCATGTTCACACCCAGGAAAAAATTCATCCATAAATGCACTTAGCAAGATTATACCTAAATTTTCTGAGTCTAGTTTCCTCCTCATAAGTTCTACATATTCTGGATCACTTACGAGGTCTGCAGCACAAAGTACATCTTGGAGCGCTGCTGATGGTATGAAGTTATTACCCTCAGGATCAAATGAACGGAAAATCCTTTCAGCTGACTCACCAATTGTTTCAGGTGCTGCCAGTCGCCGCTCAAGAGAAAATAGCACTGTAAGATGTGTCTCTGAAGCTAACACCCACACTGGATGTTTTGGATTCTTATAGAATGAGCCTACTGTGCAATATTGCATGTGCTCCATTATAGTAAGAAAGCCAATGCTATTCTGTCTCTCAATGCCTCGAAGCCTCAACCCTCCTACAACCTGTTCATGATCCCAGACATGTGCCACAGCCCGGCCTGTCAGCATCAAGTTGATAAGACCTTGTGAACCATAACCATATGTTGAGTGTATTAATGGGTCTGACAGTTCTGCCAATTCATTTTCTACAGTGTCAACACCTTTGCTGAGTATAATACTATACAACAATAGCAAAACACCATACTTATCTTTCAAAATTCGAATATTTCTGGTGTAGAATGACTCTACTTCAGATAAAGTCTGAAAAGGGTGAACTTCAATTTGCCGATGAAAATGTTCAATGCCATCGCATGATTGTTCCTCCACACTGACGTTGTTACTTGTGCTAGTAGTAGCATCCATATCACTCTTTCGGTACACTGCCACATTGTACTTAGGAGCTAGACACTGGCTTATTATAGCACACACAGCCCTAACTAGCAGAGAGTTGCACTTTTCCGGCGTCAAATCTTGGAAACTATGTCCAGGAGTCTCTGAGAGCAATATTTCTAACAAGAAGCCTTGGACAGGAGCAATAGCCGCACACGGTCCACCCTCTAATTGAATGAGGGCGCTAGGCTCCTCAGGGCTGAAGTGGAAACCTTGCGCCCACCTCCGGAACACATCCTCCTTAACGTTCTCTCCCCAAAGCAGACGCCGCGTCCGCGCCAGCTCATGCTCGAGGCCCGTATTTGTCGCACTCATTGCGTTTTGATTGGATTCTATATCTTTTACAGGTGTCTCTTCGGTTTCCGCCAACCCGTTCAACATTTGTTTACCTCAGATTCTTCCAGGCACCTAAAATATCAGCGCTAATTATATAAGGAATTCGTCACAAATTCTCAATATACACAAGGACTCCGAGGATTTAAAATAGTTTATTAGAAAATGTATGTACATATTGTACTGAACAACACAAAAAGAAATCTTAACCACGTAGTACTATGTACTTACTGCGATCTTGGCAACATGACTTCAGAGATGTAAGAATTATATAACATTTGTAGAAAACAGTCTGAACATCTGGATAATAACGATTAACACGAGACCATCCGATAAAAATGATAAAAACTTTTCATTTGTACAAAAGAAAAGAAAAGCTTACGACATTTACGCTGCCAGCCATTTTTATTGTATTTTGACATTAGCAGCATTATTCATGACACTCACTGTCATAAGGAATTATACCATACGGTTCAATTCACGCAAATATGCGCTATTTGCACTATATGCACGCAAACGGTCGGTTCATAACTTGCTAAACAGTCACCACGATAGCATAATGACGTCATCTTTGACGTCACCTCCGGCCGCAAACAACGCTCACAGAAAAGTGGTAGTGCAATGTATGCACAAACGTCAAACTCAAATCTTGACAGATAGATGAGGAGATTTTTATTGTTGTGGTTAGAATGTTGAACGTACAAACATCTGTTCACAAAAGAATGCCTTGAAATGAAATACTTCTATTATCAATAATTGGTGTGAAGGTTATTTTGGGTCAATTGCGAAAAAGCAAATTGACAGTTAGCAGATGTTATAAGCGCGGCTACATATCGGTTCACATCGTTTGCGCGCAAACAGTGCATATTCTCGTATTTCAGTTATGAACCAAGCTTTTGCAATGTATGCAGTGACAGCAGTGTTTGCGTGATTTAAACCGTAGTGATAAAGAAGTTCGACGTTTATAAGGTTCCTAGACGTTCAATAATTCCATAGATTGAGATACTATTTCGAAGGCGTAGACTATTGTACTAATGTTGGTTCGTGTAGATCATATACACAAGACGATTATATATTGAAATTAGGAGTGCACGATATAAATCGATATTTCATAAAATATCGATTTATGAATACGATATATCCACCCGATATTGGTCGCAATTCTCTTGACACCAAACTAACCAAAATTTAGCAATACCTATTAGATTTAGAAATGTCAAATGAACATTCCTTATTTTGTTGGCGCCATAGTATAGATAATTATACTGCACAAAAGATAGCTTGATCTCTGCGACGACGATTAACAAACAATGTTGTAATGAAATCAAAAGAGTAGTTGTAGGTGAGAAATTGGATTTTACGTAAGTAAATAATTTCAAATTTCTCACTTACAACTACTTCTATTTAAGATATAGTATGTAAACATGTAAATAATATTAATTAAATAAATTATAATAATGTTGCGATGTAGCATACAAATGGGTTTAATTTATTTACATACATCACTAATTAAACTAATCATTTATTCTCTTAAAGGAGTAAACCCCAAAACCACATCTGAATCAGTTTCTGAATCGCTAGAACAATCTTGTAAATTTATTATGAACTCTTGTTCGCATATATTATCAAATCGGACATCCCGCTCCCAATCTTCTTCCATTAGTTTTCTGCATTTGGTTACCACCTTTTTCCAGTCTTCGGCAGATACATTGTCAACCGCACTTTTTAATAACTGCAACATTTTATTTGCTGTGAAAGGCGGCGTTGTGTTGTGTCTGACAGCATAACCTAAAAAAAAACAGTTTTAGTAACATTAATTATGCAGTACTTCAAGTAAACAAACCTTTGACTTAGGCCCAGATGAGCTCGATCGGATTATACTGGCAGTGGTACGGGGGTAGTCTTATGACGGTATGACCCTTCTCGTGGGCTATAGCATCCTAAGACGTACGTTGGAGTGCTAGGTTTGTGCAGACCAACGAGTTTGAGAATCCATTTTTGAGCATAGTTTCATTGGCCTCAATTCCTTTTTCTTGAAGCCACGCAATGATTTCTATGTTTCTGTTTCCCGAAGTTGGTGCTTTGTGCTTTTGGGCCGAGTGGTATGGGGCGTTATCCATAATGATTCAATGTGGCTCTTTTAAATTACCTAATAATTTTAAAAACCATTTTTCAAAATTAATTTCCTCGTGGTATTCAGTGGTTTTAGTTAATTTGAATGCCAATAGGCAATTAGGCACAAAACCAGATGACGTCCCACTCCCAGCATGAGTGATGATTAATCTTTGACCTTCGGGTACTTTGGTGGTTGATTGTGCAATATTATCGGTCCAACCTTTGAATACGGTATGATTGGCGTTTAGCCAAGTCTCGTCTAGAAACACAACTTTGTCCCAATTTCTGTTTTTTTTGACTTTTCGAAGAAAATTCACTCAAGCAACAGCAATGTCGGTTCTTTCCATTATAATTTTTCTTTTGTCACTTTTTTTGTAGGAAAAACCAACAGTTTTCAATACTTTCGATAAAAATGGCAAGCTTCCCTTGAACAAGTCTGGGTATTTGAGAGACGTGGCAAGTTTTTTCAATGTAGGCAATTCAACCCGTGTAAGGTAATCATATATATGGTTGCGAATAGCAGCGGCGTCAAAGTCGTCAATGTTTGTGATAGGAGCAGCCTTTTTCCTTTTTTTATTTGGCGTTGCAAGTTTTTTGTCTCCGTCTTCAGTTAATGCTGAGGTTGAAGATTCGCCATACTTTTCTTTGTTTATGCGAATTACTGTCGCACGCTCAATGCCAAGAGCATCTGCAACTCTATCACAAACTTTTTCCATCGGCAATAGCGGTCCGCCATTTTGGTTCTCTCGCTCAAAATATTCACGTAAGCGAATCCCAAACTCACGACTTTGACTGTTCAAAACAGTTTTCTTCGTTCTCTTTGGCATTATGCCAACAAAAAACTAACAATAACAACAAAACTCAACAAATTAACAACAATAGTAACAAAAACAAAGTAATGATAACGGAAAACACGTGGCGTATACAAGGCGTCGGCACTCATACTGAGAAGAACGGTTCGTTTCAAACAAGACGGCGGCGTACCTTTTTTTAGTTTATGACCTGGTAAGTGGTAGCACGGCCTTTGAGCCAAATGTAGCATTAGTAGGTGAGAATTTGGATTCAATTTACTCACTATTATTTGGGTTCAAGTATATATGTAAATTATATTATGACATTAAAATATAAAGTAAAATTAATGCTAAATTAAGTCTTATTTAAAATATCGTTAGTATAAACTATCGATATTTTAAATAAAACTCTATCTAAAACACTGTGGTCGCGATTATTCGTCGCCCATCACTAATCGGCATGCCCATAAAGTATGACATTGACAGGTACGGTCTGTACAATGACAAAAGAAAGAAGAGGACTAGAAATATATGACCTATATATTGGATTCTGCTGTCAAGTGCGTTGGTTGGTGTATGCGTTTGTAAAACTTTTTGATTTATTTTATCTAATTTGGTTTAGATTCTTATATTTTGTGTTTATAAATATTTATGTGTGTCCTGTGCTGTCTGGTAAGTGGATGTTTCGTCGAGGTCGCTCATTTTTCCTCGGAAAAATGAGTGATCCTCCGGTTCCCGATCCGCCGGATGGCGGCGTAATGTTAGTGGATCTACCCCCTACAGAAAGTAGAAAACGTTCTCGTGAACAAGAAAATGATGATAATTCCATTCCCAAAAAGAATTCAATAACTCCTGCATCTTCTGGTCAGCATGTTTACGTTGTCCCTGGTTATTCTGAGACTAAAGATCTCCGTTATGACGAAACTGATCTATGTCCTTATATCGTTCACATCAATAAGATAGTAACTGACCCTGCTTCTGGCACAACCATGAGATTGTTGAAACTAGCTCAGATGCTGTACAACAATAAAGTATGTGGAATTGCTTCCGATGGGATAAAATCCATTGGTCGCAATAAAGCATCAATTGAGTTCAGGTCAGCAAATGACGCTAATAATTTCTTAGGTAGCTCCATTTTGGCTCCAAACAGTTTTGAAATTAAAATACCGGTATTTCATATAACTAGAATGGGAATAATAAAAGGTATACCAATTGAATGGTCAATGGAAGAGCTGGTAAATTCATTGACATGCCCTCCTGGTAGTGGACCTGTGATCAAAGCGAGGCGACTTAACCGCAAGACTTTTGTTGACAATAAACCTGTCTGGGTTCCTACCCAAACAGTGACAATAACAGTCAAGGGGAGATATTTGCCAAAAAAGTATTCTGTTTCAACGCTGCGATTACTGTGGAAACTTATCAATTACCAACTATTCAATGCTTGGCATGCTGTAGATTTGGCCACACTCAGACGTTGTGTCGTTCCAAACCTCGTTGTTTTAAATGAGCACAACCTCACACCGGCTCTACTTGCCCTGTACTTCAAGAAGAAGCTAATTGTATCTTCTGCTCTGGCAAACATTTTTCCACGGACAAAAGATGCCCTGAACATAGTAGGCAAAAATTAATAAAGACATTTGTCTCAGAAGAAAATGTTCCTTACAATGAGGCGTCAGAAAGAGTACCTACAGTTAATCGCCGTTTGTATGCAGATATGGTAAAAATAGTTCCGCTCCTCCCCCCCCTAATCAACAAAACATTTCAACCCGACCTCTTCCAACCTCCCATAAAAAAACAGTGCTGATCTCGCGACATCCTATTCCTAATCCAGGCAAGTCATATGATAAGGAAGCTCATAAGGCCATAATTGCTCCACCCCCTTCATCTATGTCTAATGGATGTGCCCTTAATTTAGATAAAGCTCCCAATGATAATCTTCTTGAATTGATGTCATATACCTTACTCAATATGATAACCAAATTTGACGATGCCCTACCGTACAACATCCTGCAGATACTGCAAAAAATCACTAACGTTATCAACAATCAAAATGGATCGGATGCTTCAGTGGAATGTGAGGAGTGTCCGATCCAAGAAAACTGAGTTAATTTTCCTTATCAATAAATATAAACCCGTCGTTGCGGCCGTCTCTGAGACATGGCTTAAGCCTGATTCTATATTCAGGCTGCCTGGCTATGCTTGTCTTAGGGACGACCGTGACGACGGGTGGGGAGGCTGTGCCCTCCTTATAAAAAAGTCTCTCCCATACACTGTACTCTCACTCCCTGCTCACAGAAACAATTTTAATGTTGTTGCTGTGAGAATTTCAAACATATCTCTTCTTTCTATCTATATCCCTCACCCTAATTCTTATGAAGGTGAGCTTCAAGTTGCAACTCCTTCAACCAATGTGAGCAACTTGGCATCAGAGTTTGCTGCATTCCGCTCCTTTATTATGACAGCTATTCAGTGCCTTCAGGATCAGGTGGGCATGCTTGTACATCAGCAGGATTCGATGGAAATGCGTAGTCGTCGTAAGATCTTGCTGCTTCATGGCCTTGTGGAATCTAAGGACGAAGAGACTTCATCAGTGGTAGCTAGGGCCGTGGCAACTCACACGAAATTGAGTGTAACTGTCGAGGACATCAGCCGCTGTCACCGAATGGGTTGTGCGTCCAGTGCAAGACAAACCCAGACCGACCCTGTTCAAATTACGTACGTCGGAAATGAGAAATAAGATCTGGTTCGCAAAGACGGGTTTCAAGGGATCAGGTATAACACTATCTGAGTTTTTAACGAAGTCGCGGCATCATACATTTATGGTGGCTCGTCAAAGATATGGTATTGGCAAATGTTGGACGAAAGACGGTTTCGTGTTCATATCGGGTGGTGACGGAATAAGACATCGTATCAGCTCTCTTGTAGAGCTCGAAAAGATTGGTGGTTCGGAAGCGCCGATTACAGCGCACGGTGTTCCCAAGGAGACGATAGCTACATCCAAGCCGAGACGAGCTGCTTCCAAAAAGCGTTGACATGCCTGCTTCTATTTCTCGAGTGTATAATTACTACACAATTTTGTTTACAAAATGGTTTGTTCGAGTAGTACCCTCTGCTTGTGTCTCCGAATTTTGGGTTGATATGTGGCTTTGGACCACATTATGCATTATTCACATATCTTGAAATAATTTTACTACCTACTATGTACTCGTATCAGTTTTGTTTGATTTGACACTTTCAATTTGTTTTGACGTTGACGTTATTATTTTAACTTCACATCAAACCATAGAGTTTATCACTATAGTTTATTCCGTTCAAACCTGGTGACATAATTATCATAAATGTGGATCAGGATGTGAATTCACTCATATTGTCATTATGGTAACTTAAAATATAATATGTGTATATTATATTTGATGTGGTTAGTTTATGTCTATGTGTTAGTATTTTTTTTTTTATCTATTTCTTCCCTGGGTAAAAACGAAAATTTGTACGTGTGTATATTGTGTTTTTGTATTTTTTGAATTACTGATACCCAACTGGCAGGTGGAGAGTTATAATAAACCTCTTTTATATTTTTATCTATCTATATATATATATATATATATATATATATATATATACATTATTATTTATAGGTATAAATAGTATTTATTATTTTATTATATAATATTTATATCTCATATTACAAACTATGTTAAACCTATTTAACAATGCAGATAATACTGATAGTGAAGAGTATTTGTCATTGTCTTCTAACAGTTCCCTCAGTGACCAGAGTTTCGAAAGCATCCCAACGCTCAACGATACTCTCGACGCACAGTTTTCTGATGTACCGAAAAATTTTAACGTGATTCATATCAACGCGCAGAGTATTCCGGCACATTATCCCGATATGCAGGCATCTCTAGATCACAAAAATATTCACGCCATAATAGTCTCCGAAACATGGTTCAAGCCGTGCTTACCCTCTATATCGTACTCCTTGCCCGGCTTTAACCTTATCCGAAATGATCGTACTGACAGCCGTGGGGGTGGGGTGGCTATTTACCTTAGATCACATATTCCTTTCTCAGTAGTCAGCACCTCATCCCAGCCGCCTACATCAAATGCCGGTGAGCATCTTTTTGTGGAAGTCCTTCTTTCACATAATAAAATCTTACTCGGAGCCTATTATAGCAGTTCTTCTTGTAATAATTACTTTTCATCTTTTGAACAAATCCTTGAAGATCTTACCCCTTCATATATCCATACCATTATCATGGGTGATTTCAATACCTGTCTTCTCAAACGGGATTGTCGTACTTCCTCACTTGAAGCTGTCGTTAATTCCTGCAACATGCATATTCTGCCTCTAAATGCTACTCATCACTCCCTAAATTACACTCCTTCACTTCTTGACTTGATTATAGTATCATCCACCCTGCATGTTGCGAAGCACGGTCAATGTTCCGCCGATGCCTTCTCATATCATGATCTGATATTCCTATCTTATAAAATTCGTCCTCCTAAAGCAAAACCTAAAGTCATACTTCAGCGCAATTTTTGTGGCATGGACCAGGTTGCATTTCTTAATGATGCCCAAGTAGTCGACTGGTCTCCGGTATATAATGCAGCGACTGTGAATGACCAAGTTGCTATTTTCAACTCCTTATTAACACAGTTGTATGATAAGCATGCCCCTCTGCGAGCTATAAAATTAAAACATCTTCCAGCTCCTTGGCTAACCAATGACATAAAAGTGTTAATGCATAAAAAAGCATTCACTAAAAGTAAATACAAGCGTCAACCAAGTGATGAAAATAAAGCTGTGTATGTTAAATCTCGCAATCGCTGCAATATGGTGTGTAGGGATGCTTTACGCCACCATGTTCACAAGTCTGTCGCTAACGAGGACCCTGCCAAAGTTTGGAAATTTCTCAGGTCATTGGGCATAGGTAAATCACGACAAGAGTCTATTCCTAATGATTTAAATATCAATTCTCTCAACCAACATTTCTCTTCGTCATCTGATATTAACATCTCAGATAAAAACAATACCTTACGTTATCTTTCAACTTTAACCGACTCCCGATCATTCTCCATTTATTTTTAATCAACTACCCGCTTGTGATGTTAAGAAGAGCGTAATTTCAATCACTTCCAATGCTGTTGGTGTTGATGGCATAAGTCGTAACATAGTTATGCCCATCTTAGATGTTATACTTCCTGTTCTCTGCACATTTTTAATAACTCTGTCTCTGATGGAGTATTTCCCTCAATTTGGAAAGACGCTCAAATTATTCCCTTGGCTAAAAAATCAAACCCTAAATCTTATTCCGATTATCGACCCTTTTCTATCCTTCCATTCCTGTCAAAAGTTTTCGAGCGTCTTATCTACAACCAAATTAGCAAATTCTTATCTAGTCACAATCTCTTAAACCCTTTTCAATCTGGCTTTCGACCTGGGCATAACACTGTAACTACTCTCATCAAAATTACTGATGATATCCGTCTTGGAATGGACAACGGCCAACTTACCGTATTAACTCTATTAGATTTTAGCAACGCCTTTAACACTGTTAATTTTGACATTCTTCTTGCTCTCCTTCGCTCAATTAACATTTCTCCAACGGTAGTTGATTGGTTTCACAGTTATCTGTACGGGCGCAGGCAGCGTGTTCGCCTTGAAGATAAATACTCTTTGTGGTGTAACACGTCAGCAGGCGTCCCGCAAGGTGGCGTCTTATCTCCTTTATTGTTTGCTTTGTTTATTAATTCCATTTCTCACAACCTCACTTCTTCCTACCACCTATATGCAGACGATCTACAGATTTATTCTAAGGCACCAGTTAATAAACTATCTGAAGCAATTCAGACTGTTAATGCTGATCTTGATCGTATAGCTAAATGGAGCAATTCTTTTGGGTTACAAGTAAATCCCATTAAGACACAAACAATAATTGGTAGCTCAAGATTGCTGTCTACAATAAACTGGACATTACTTCCTCAAGTTTTCTTTGGTGGTATTGCTATTCCCTTTAGTAGCTCTGTAAAGAATCTTGGAATAACAATGGATCGCTATATGAGGTGGGATCAACAGCTACAAATCACCAGTCGCAAGCTATTTGCCGCAGCAGGATCCTTAAAAAGGTTGCGCAACTTTCTTCCAACAGCCACTAAAATTGCATTAGCTCAATCTCTTTTACTTCCTATTCTTGACTACGCTGATGCCTGCTATTTTTTTTTTTATTTTTTTTTTTTATGCGTGATAGCTTAGCCTTTGACCACTATCTCACCTGATGGTAAGTGGTGATGTGGTCGAAGGTGTTGATCAGGCTAACCTAGAATTACTGGCTCTCAAGGACAGCTGCCGGAACACACCGTTAGGTGCTTGGCGACAGATTTTCAACTTGAGGGTGGTAGCTAGCCAGGCGGGCATTTGCAAAGTGCCCTACCACCATGCTGTAACGACTGCCATCCTAAGACAACAACCGGGACCGACGGCTTAACGTGCCCTCCGAAGCACGGAAGCGCTCAGTAGTAATGCCCAACCAGCGGTCACCCATCCAAGTCATGACCGCGGCGGACGTTGCTTAACTTTGCTGATCGATTCAGAATGGCTAAGCAAACTTGGCTACGAGCGCTTCAATCTCACGGAGGAACAGCTAGATAAACTTGAGCGTCTTCAAAATTTTTGCATTAGATTTATATTTGGTTTACGCAAATATGATCACGTATCTCAGTTTCGTTCTAAGCTCAATTGGCTGAAAATACGTTTTCGCCGGAATGCTCATATTCTCAGTCTCCTTTACAATATATTGTTCAGTCCTACATCCCCGCGCTATCTCAAGGAACGCTTCGATTTCCTTCACTGTTCTTCATACACGTTAAGGTCATCAGAAAATCTCACACTTGAAATCCATCCTCATACGAGTTCGTTTTATAGCAAATCCTTCACTATTCAGGCTGCCCGCTTGTGGAATTCTCTTCCTGTATCAATCAGACAAGCACAGACTCTCAATATGTTCAAGGATCAAGTTAAAAGGTTTTATTTGTCCAATTAATTTTGCACTATATTTTTGTCAATTTCTATGCTATATATGAGATAATATTATAATATGTACTATATTTTTATATAATTTATAGGTATATGTATATATCATTATCTATTTATGTATGTTGCTATGTATATGTTTATATATATATATATATTTTATATATATATATATATATATGTTTATAATTGTATCTGTTTAATTATTATAAAAACCTATATGTATGCTATTTTTTATATATTTGTTTAGAAATTACACTAAAATACGTTTTATTTTAAAATGTTTTTATGAAATTTGATTATGTATTTGGACTACACCCGACTCTATTGTTTTATTCGTTCAACTCCATCCTAAGGTTGCCTGGTAGAGATCACTTTTAGTGATAAGGCCGCCCATTGTAACAATATGTTATTATAATTTAATGTGTAATCTTTTATATTTCTAAAGTGGTGTAACAATAAAGAGTTTTCTATCTATCTATCTATCTAATTCTTCTATAATTCTTGAACTTTCTCCTATCCTTTCTACACTTCCCCCTCCCGTTATTATTCTGGGTGATTTTAACTGCCATCACCCCATGTGGGGTTGCCATACGACAGACCCATTTTCTGACAACCTTCTTGACCTTATGGATGAGTTCGATTTATGTCTCCTAAATGATGGCTCTCCAACACGCCGAAATTCTCCATTACAAAATCCTAGTGCTGTAGATTTATCCCTTTCCTCTCCTTCCTTATCCACTCAATTAGTATGGTCAATTCTCCCAACCTCACACGGAAGTGATCACTTCCCTATTCTTATTTCAACTTCTTCCCAATTTCCTGATACTCCCCCTCTTCCTCCTCTTTTAAAATACAAACTTGCCACAGCTGATTGGGATAAGTTTTCCTCCATACTTGATTCTAAAGTTAGATCTCTCCCACCCATTGATGATAATAACTATTTACTTCTCTATACTGAACTTGTAAATGCTATTACAGCAACAGCAGATTCTACTATACCTCTAAAAAAACCTCGTTTGAACATTCCTTTGCCTCCATGGTGTAATTCTACTTGTACGTCTATACGTAATGAGCGAAATCAGGCTGAGGAATACTTTACTTATAATATTAGTTATGACAATTTTATCCTCTTCAAAAAGGTTTTAGCAAAATCTAGAAGATCACTTTCGAAAATGAAGAAATCTGGTTGGATAAACTATTGTGAGAGCCTCTCCACTCGTTCTTCCTCTTCACTTGTCTGGAAAAAAATTAAAGCTTTTCGTTATTCAAAAAATAATACTCATAATGTATATTCTAATGACACCTCTTGGTTAGAAGAATTTATTGATAAGTTAGCCCCCCCCTTTGTTCCTTCTGAAGAATTTTTATATGCTTCTGATGTTAATCCCACTTTCTCACCCATGGATGTTCCATTTTCTTATGACGAGCTGTGTGCTGCCTTAAACCACCTTAAAGACTCATATCCGGGCTTGGATGGAATCCCGTATTCATTTATATGCCAATCATCAAATTTCACAAAAAAATATTTCTTGAACATAATCAATAAGATCTATGAGAAATGCGAATTTCCTGAAATTTGGAAGCACCAAATAATTATCCCTCCATCCCGAAAATGCTCCATTGCATACAGCTGATATTACCAGCGAGGATGAGTCAAGTTATATTCAGTCTCTTAATAGGCAGATCCATATCTGTTAGATTCCATAACTCTATCTCCTCCCCAAGATTAGTCTGAAAAGGTCTCCCTCAAGGATCGGTGTTAAGCCCGTTGCTGTATAATTTATATACTCATGATCTGCATGAAAGTGTTAATTCATTTTGTGACATCCTTGAATATGCTGATGATTTAGCTCTTTATCAGTCCTCTAATTCTTTCTCTGACTCAGTCTCTCGACTTAAAGCAGCCCTTTCATATCTCAATGAATGGTTGATGGATCATTCTCTTTCATTGGCTCCAGAGAAATGTAATGTTGTTATTTTCAGCCGGAAAAGATCCATTCCAGATGTCAATATTTACATTAATTATCGTTGTCTTAAGGTCAGTAACCAAAGCAAATTTTTAGGTCTCATTTTAGACTCCAAATTATCAGGTGCTCCACATATAGGTTATATAAAAATAAAAGTGAAAAGAACCTTAACATCCTAAGGGCCCTATCTGGAGTGTGGTGGGGCTCTCACCCTTTTAGTCAAAAAATATTATATAATGCAATCATTAGAAGTTATTTTAATTATGCTCTTTTTCTCCTAGAACCTTGCAGTAAAATATCACTGAAACTTATTGATTCAGTTCAGTATAAAAGTCTTCGCATTATCACAGGTGCCATGAGATCTTCCCCTATTAATGCTCTCCAAGTAGAGTGTGTTGAACCTCCTCTTAAACTTCGCAGGCAATACCTTGCAGATCGCTTCTTTTATCAAGCGTCTCAGTTTTCCCAGCATCCTCTTCTACATAAACTTAACTGCCTTTCTAACCTAATTAATACCTCAGACTACTGGCGACATAAAGAACCTCCCTGTCTTTTGAATACCTATAGAACATTTTATAATATGCCATATTCAATGTTTCAATTACGTATACATTCTCTTTTTAGTATTCCTTATGAATGTCTTATTTTTAGGCCTAATATTTTGTTACACTTTGGAATAGACAAAGATAGTTCTGGTGCTAATAAAATATTTCAGGATATTTTAAACAAGCAATGGCCGAATTTGTTGACAATATTTACAGATGCTTCCAAATTAAATGATAATGGAACAGTCGGTGCAGCTGTTTGGATTCCCACATATAAAATTATCTTAAATTATAAATGTCCACCTGGTACATCAGTATATGCTGGTGAATCAGTTGCTTTATAAGAGGCAGTAAAATATGCAGAATCACATACATTAAATAAGACTATAATTTTTTCAGATTCCCTTAGTTGTTTACAAGATATTCAGTAACAAACTCCCATTTCGAGCCAAAGATATGTTACATCTAAATCTTAAAATAAAGGAAATTCTATATAAATGTCACTGTTTTGGTATTGAGATAGTTTTGGCCTGGATCCCAGGACACTGTGGAATTGAAGGCAATAAATCTGCTGATTATTATGCTAAACAAGCAGTAGAAACTGGTCTTGAGAACTACTCATTCGTCTTTGCTCTTGATATGCGTAACTCTGCTAAATCCAAGCTTAAAAACAACTGGCAAACTTTTTGGAATCAATCTAGGACTATCAAAGGAAAACATTATGGTGATATTCAACCCAACATCCCAGTTCGCCCATGGTTTTTTAAATTCAAAAAAGTAAGTAAAAAGATTACTTCTATTTTAATTCGCTCCCGTTTGGGTCATGTCTGTACTCCAGTCTTTCTTACCAAAATCAGGGTCAGGAACCATTCTTTATGTGAATGTGGTCTAGACGAAGGCTCAATAGACCACATTTTCTTTTGCTGCCCGAAACTAACAAATTCTTTATATGATTTTTTAGATCCCGAAATTCCCCGCCCCACCAACTTTAATTCTCTTCTACCTTATGTTTTCTCTCCATATGTATATATTTTAAGTAAGTTTATAAAAACCAATAATATTTGTATTTAAAATTTATTAAAAGTATATATAATCATCCTGCCCTTCCCTTATCTATTTATTAATTCCAATCTACAACTTTAATCCCTTTGATGTTTAACCTGCCTGTGAACTACTAACCTATTATGTCTATTATATCTTTACAGGTCTCTAAACCATTAAATGATTAATTACCTTCCTGTTTATACCAGACTTATCTAAATAAACATACACTGGTCATACTTTGACATTGGCAGAATATCGTCAAACAACGATAAAAGCCAAAACAAAGAAAGAAGAAGAAGAAGACCTATATATTAGTACGTTATAGAAATACGATGCATTTCAACACATAAATAAAAAAAAAATATGCCTTTCACTCTCATGCATGTAACAAGAGACAACATTTCTTTTACACCTTTCTAAAATTGCAACAATAACATATGACGTCACTTTGGTCATGCCCATCGGCCAACCCGCCATCTTAGTTTATGGTTTTTGAGTAGAACTAGAGATGGACATTTAAAATATACATCGATGTTTTTTCCGATGTAATGCATCGATCGGTTGCATCGATGTTAATAAGATGTATTAATACACACATAAGTAAATTTTCTATAAATAATTGACTTTTTTTTAATTTAATATTTGATTCCTTTCCTCTTGATTAAATTATACTCAAATTTTATAATTTTCATTTACTTTTGCCATATTGTTTTCAGTCGATAAATTTTCTCCTTGAAGAATTGATCTCTCGAATTGTCTTGCTACAATTATTCTATTAAAAAAAAAAACTTGATCATAATTATTTAATTGGATCTGAACGATCACCTTTTTTAGGGATAGGGTGCACGAAAGCTATCTTCCATGATTTTGCAACAACGCCTGATGAGTAGAAGACCCGGAATATGTCTATTACAGTAACAGTGCCAATCTACTTCCTTGACACTACACTTACCTCGTCACTCCGGAACAATTTGTTATGTCTCCTTGGCTCTTTAATCCTAAACACAGTAGCGTTTGCACAATACTGCTTTTGGTCAGAATATCTGTCACTGCGGTGGTTATGCACCCCCTTAGCCTCTTGATTGAGATTACCACCAAGTTGTCACCCATTATAAATTGTAGTGTAGAGTTTTATACTCCTGATACCTACTTATTTTGAATTCGGCGCTGCTACGTGAGAGCGCATTCTGAGTGCAACTTTTGTGCAAAAGTTGCAACTGTCTTATTTTAAGGCGCTCAATTTGAATTTACAAGTAATTATTTGTAGTAAAATAATAAAGTACTTCCTATTTCGGTGGATGTGGATGTCAAAAGATAAGAACTCAGAGTACTTTGTTATATAAGATAAAATAATATGTAATTCCCTACTGTGATAATTTTGACATTATGGTCGATTAATCGAACTTATAATGAGTAATTATTTACACACACGAACAACACTGGGAAATGGGCGGAACCGGCGCCTTTTTACTTTCTGTTTTGGCACTCGATATGGCCATAAACTTCATGTCCTCTTCTTTCTTTTGTCATTGGGTCTGTACTATTAAGAAATTTAGGACTTCATAGGCGTGACAGCTGTCACATCTAAGACCTTACTTGAGAGTTAATCCAGTAGCAAAAATATATATTATTTGTAATATCGATGAAGCAGTGAATTTGGTTCCAACTCCAGTGCAGTGGGTGGACGGGGAAACTTGAATTCCCCGTCCACCCACCAGTGGGAAAGTCCAGTGGGTGGACGGGGCATTGCCCGATTTTTCTGATAGCTGTCACAGAGATCAAGCTATATTTTATGGAGTAGCTCTAAAATTATTTAAGTTACTAAACTTATCAAAATGTGCAGTTTTGCTATTCTGTTGTACCATAATTTTGTCAGATTATTTAGAATCATATTACATTTCAACTAAAACTAGATAGAATACTAGATAGAGTATCTATCGATAGTAATGCCATTCAAATAGTGCGTTCGGATAGCCTATCGGTTCCTAAAATAACACTCACAAACGTTAAAAACGACCACACAGGCCGTTCGATTTGGGACTTCGTGAGCAAAAATAACGTTTTCGCTCACCGTTCGGATAGCTTTTTTTTTATGCTCGATAGGTTAATCTTTGACCACTATCTCACCTGATGGTAAGTGATCATGTGGTCGAAGATGTTGTTCAGGCTAACCTAGCATTACTGGCTCTCAAGGACAGCTGCCGGAACACACCGTTAGGGGCGTGGCGACAGATTTTCTACTTGAGGGTTGTAGCTAGCCAGGCGGGCAGTCGCAAATTGCCCTACCACCATGCTATAACGACTGCCATCCAAAGACAACAACCGGGACCGATGGCTTAACGTGCCCTCGTAAGCACGGAAGCGCTCAGTAGTAATGTCACCAGCGGTCACCTATCCACCTCATGACCGCGGCGGACGTTGCTTAACTTTGCTGATCGGTTCAGAACGGCTAGGCAAACTTTGCTACGAGCGCTTCAAAATTTCAATTTTCCTTTTACTTATTGTTGGATGCCCACAGTCCGTGGGCATCCAGCAACTCTTCATTTCAATATTCAGCTATTTCATGAGCTGATTTCAAAAATTCCTCTTTGTCTGTCCGGGCTCAAATGCATGAGAGGATAGCCGAAACCAAAACTTTTTCGCACTCTAGCGAGTGAGATCATCTAGAAGACAATGAGTAGTGAACACAATATAATTAATTCATATGTACTAATAATTATAGACAAATTTTGATACGCAGTCTCAATCTTAACTGAAATATTGGTAGATAATGTCGATCAAAAATGCAAATTTGTCTATAAACATTTTTTTGACTCCTGTTCGTTTCGATGTGAGTCCTTGAAAAGCGAGGCCATACCCACACTTTTATTACATTCCCAAAGCAATATAAAATGCTAAAATCATTTCCATTTTAAAGCATGGCAAAGATAACAATATCCTATTATTTAATTTAATTATTGTAATTTACTTATAATTGAAGTAAATATTGTATACTATAATTCACTATAGTCAAAAATATGATATGTTGCACACCTTAATTTTATTTATACCACAGCGCTCACCCAATTTAGAAGACCATTTTATGTCTATAACCTGTGTTAATACAATAAAATAATTTGAATTGAATATGAACAACACACTCCCTATAAGTTACAAACCTATTAGTTTACTCTGAGCATTAGGAAAATAATTCGAATCTATAATATATACAATGTTGTTAAAAGAGTCTAAACATGTCCTAATTAATGAGCAATTTGGCTTTGGCAAACAGCACACTACTATGCAGCAGCTTGTAAGGTTGACGGAGCATATTTCTCATTAGTTGAACTTCAAAGTCAAAATCATTTATTCAATTTAGGCGTCTACGACGCTCTTATGAAGGTCAATTACAAATTTTAATATTGAAATATACGACATTGTACTGCCACGTTCAGCAAACAAAAATTATAGAGCCACTGCGAGAAGAACGGACAAGAAACTCGGGGCCATACTTTTAAACGTTTTTTAACAGTGTGTTAAGTACATACTATATAGTAAAATTATTACAATATTTATTTACATTACGTAGGTGACAGGCGCTAGCTTGGCAGAGGTGAACCAGTCCAAGCATTTTTGTCGTTTAAGTAATCACAAACTGTGAAGTCAAAGTCAAAGGCAAAATCATTTATTCAATTTAGGCGTCTACGACGCTCTTATGAAGGTCAATTACAAATTTTAATATTGAAATATAATACATTGTACTGCCACGTTCAGCAAACAAAAATTATAGAGCCACTGCGAGAAGAACGGGCAAGAAACTCGGGGCCATTCTTTTAAACGTTTTTTAACAATGTGTTAATTACATTCTATATAGTAAAATTATTACAATATTTATTTACATTACGTAGATGACAGGCGCTAGCTTGGCAGAGGCGAGCCAGTCCAAGCATTTTTGTCGTTTATGTAATCACAAACTGTGTAGTAAGATTTCTTTATCAAAATATTCTTCACGTGCAACTTGAATTTTCTTTGCGTGAGCGTTGTAATATGTTTGGGCAATTTATTCTAAAACCGTACACAATTGCCTAAGAACGACTTTTTATTTGTCTTTGCTAATCTAAAACTTGGCACTGGTATTTTATCTTTATTACTGGTATTTTCCCTTTAACTTTTTTCGCTCACAAAATGCCGCTGGACACGTCCAACGCACGTCATGCAAAACTCAAACTGCTGATTACGGATAGCACCCGGAATTATGTCCAGTATATAAGTAAAACAAAGCGTTTTATGCGCCTAACCGCGACTTTATGCTTACCTACATTGTTACATAGTTCATCGCAGAAATATTGTCAATGCATCGACGCTCGCACGGATAAATCTTTTTCTATTTTATGTTATGGATAGTAAGCAATTTATAGCGCAAGATTTAGATGATACTGAACTAGTTAATACGAATATAAAACATGGGTGCCTGAAATGTGTGAATTATACCTAGGTTTAGAAGAAAACAAACGACATCTAACAGTAATAAACGACATATAATAGTATCACAAAATATTCGCAGTATTCGCAAGAACTTCAATGAATTTGTCGTCTTTCTTGCTCGGCTTAACTTTTCACCTGATTTAATTATTTTAACTGAGTGCTGGTTGAATGAGCACTTCTCCGGTATTTCGTTGGAAAACTATGTTTGTGCCTATTCCACAAGGTATATAAATCAGAACGACGGTGTAGTGGTCTTCTCGAAAAATGGTCTTGAATTGCTAGTAATAGAACCACGTCTTATGGAAGGGTCAGGGCTTTTGATTAACATAGGGAATGAATACTCAATTTTGGCTATATATAGATCTCCTTCATTCTACAATATAGAAAACTTTCTTTCCACGCTAGAAGAAGTACTAGACAGTATGAAATGTCAAACTTCCGTTGTTCTAGGAGATATGAACATAGACATAAAATCTATGTCTACGGATTTACGTGCAGACCCATACCTGGAACTATTTGCTGTTCAAAGTTACACTCCTGGCCATTTGATCCCTACGAGAGAACTCAACTGTCTGGACCACGTTTTTATTAAAAGCTGCTTCGCAACCGCAGTCGTGGTTTGTTATAACGGTGTAACTGATCATGATGCCATACTGGATAGTATCGAAGGGAAAACAGAAGCAATTTATAAAAACTGCAAACAAATAATTAAAATTGATTATCCTAAAGTTATGAATGAGGTAGAGAATATAGACTGGTCACTGTTTTATACTCATACCTATCCAAATGAGGCAGCCAAGGACCTTGTTAATATTATAAACAATGCTGTAGAAAAACACAAAACTGTCAAAATTGTCAAAAACTCCAAATATATACGAAAAGAATGGATCACACCTGGATTAATTAAATGCATAAAGACGAGAGACTCACTTCAACTAAGGTGTAAAAAGAAACCAAATGACAAAAACTTTGTGAATAGGTATAAAAAGTACAGAAACGTCTGCAACAATATTTTACAACGCCTTAAAAATGAACACGATATTAATCAAATAAAAACAAACGTTGGGGACAGTAAAAAACTATGGAATTCGATAAAGGACGTCTGCAGCATTAGATCTTCTAGGATAAAAAATTGTGACTTACTAAAAATCAAAGCTGACCCCATTAAATCTCTTAATGACGCAAATGTCTACTATACTTCCGTAGGAGAAACATTAGCGAATGAGATACAGAGCCGCCTTAATGTCTCCGAACAAGAATTAGCTAACTCTGTTTCTAACCATACTACCCCTGTAAATTCTCTTTTTTTAGCCCCTACAGATCATTTTCAAATATCAAAAATAATTTCGACACTAAAAACAAACTCTGCCCCAGGTTGTGACAATATTTCCAATAAATTATTAAAGTCTATTAAACATATCATAGCTGCCCCCTTTGCATTCGTATGCAACTTAAGTTTGTGTACAGGCATTTTCCCAGAATCTTTTAAGGATGCAAACGTCTGCCCCATTCATAAGACGGGAGACACCGAGCAGCCTGCAAACTATCGTCCCATTTCTTTGTTGACTTCATTCTCAAAGATACTGGAAAAAGTTATCAATAAAAGCTTCATGAGCCATTTGGAAAGACAAAATATCCTGTCTGAAAATCAATTCGGCTTCCGCACTAGCAGATTCAGATTCAGACTGTCCTATGCTGGAACAGGTCAGAGATATCAAATACTTGGGAATATACATTAATGAACTCTTGTCTTGGACTAAGCAGATAGATACTCTCAGCAATCGGTTAAGAAAATTACTATATATTTTCAAACGATTAAAACATTTAGCAGACATTAAAACTATTGAACTAGTTTACTCAGCTTTGTGCAAATCCTTAATTAACTACTATATAACTACATGGGGTGCTGCTTGTGCTACATACCTGATGAAAGCCGAAAGGGCACAGAGAGCAATTCTCAAAGTAGCCTACAAAAAACCATTTAGATACCCTACAGATGATCTATACAAGGAGACTAAGCAACTTAGAGTAAGACAACTTTTTATTCTGGCGTGCGCACTGCGATTCCATAAAAAGTCCAAAATTATTCAGGCTCACAAAATTAAAACTAGACGTATAAAATGGGACCCAATTAAAAAACATACAGTGAAAGGTAAAAAATGCAATAGTTATCTAGAACTCTTTTTATATAAACAGCTAAATAAGACTCTCGATATATTGAATGATTCTAAAAAAATATGCAGAACTAAAATAGAGAAATACTTGTTTTCCTTAGACTACATCACAACAGAACAACTACTACGAACACAAATCTGTATCATTCTTACAGATAACACACATACTCACGTCTCTTTTATACACCACTCGATTACTCAATATACTCTCTCTCTGTTACTTTATACTAATCTCTCTGTTATTTTATACTTAACTCATACACAACCTTAATAACGTACCCACTCTTTCATTCAAAACTACAGCACACACAGTTCGGTTACAAGTAAAAAATTTAGTCATCTGGAAGTACTAGCTCTCACACACAGGGTATCCTACCGCGAGAGCTAGTGAACTAAATAATCCTAATGTAAGTAATATAATATAGTTATTTATGATATTTTTTATTGTAAGCAATGAAATATAATTATTATAATAAGTAATTTTATTAGCATGACGCTAATAATAATTATAAATGTATGAAATTGAAGCATATATGATTTTATTATGTAAAATTAATTTATAGAAATCTTAATAATTTGATATGTACAAAATTTATTTAAGTTGAATATTATTTATTACTTTTTTCTATTGGATCA
Source organism: Plagodis dolabraria (assembly GCA_963854805.1). Classification (NCBI taxonomy): domain Eukaryota; kingdom Metazoa; phylum Arthropoda; class Insecta; order Lepidoptera; family Geometridae; genus Plagodis; species Plagodis dolabraria. Next base: position 39,280,745 of record OY978441.1, on the reverse strand, counting down.
AATAAATATTATTATTATTATTATTCCTAGTGTTATAATCGTGATTGTCACTGTTTGATTTAAATTTGCTCGAATTTTTACGAACATACATAATATTTTCAAATACATATAGACTTGATAAGGTTAAAATATCAATTTCTTTAAAAAGATATCTTAGGGATTCCCTAGGATCCATTTCATATATGGCTCGAATTGCACGCTTTTGTATGATAAAGATTGTCTCTATCTCAGCAGCAGCTTCCCACAGCAATACACCATATGACATAATACTGTGGAAGTACGCGAAATAAACGAGCCTAGCAGTAGCTACGTCTGTTACCTGTTTTATCTTACGAACTGCATATGCAGCAGAACTAAGTCTTCCTGATAGATCATGTATATGTGGATTCCACTGTAAAGTTGAATCAATTTTGATTCCCAGAAAGACTGTCGCATTGTCAAAAGAGAGTTTATCTAGGCCAAGCTTAATGTTTGGTTCAACATAAGTAACATTTGGTATAGAAAACTTTAAACATTTGGTCTTTTTTGAATTTAAGAGAAGATTATTAGCCGCGAACCACTTAAGAGATCATAGACAATACATTATTTACATGAATAAGTTCACTATCTTTCCTATCAACTTTAAAAATCAGGGAGGTAACATCTGCGAATAAAACTATATCGCAGAAATTTTTAACCATGCAAGGCAGATCATTTATATATGCTAGAAACAGAAAGGGTCCTAAAATTGATCCTTGCAGTACTCCTATTCTTACCAAAGACCCGGAAGAAGTATTGCCATTTATTCTAACCTTAGGTAGCCTGTCTGACAGGTATGACTTTATAAGATCCAGAGCTTTTCCACCAATGCCATAATGTGAAAGTTTTCGAATCAGAGTGCGGTGCTCTACATAGTCAAATGTCTTAGCAAGGTCACAGAACACGGCAATAGCATCCTGTGAACTCTCCCAGGCTTCAAGTATATGTGACATCAATTGAGCACCTGCATCTGTTGTGGATCTGCTCTTTGTGAAACTAAACTGATTCTCATTCAATATATTATGCTCATTAAAATGGGATAGCAGTTGTTTGAGCATAATTTTTTCGAATACTTTACTCAGAATAGGTAAGATAGAAATAGGTATGTAATTGCAAGGGTCAGATGTAGCTTCAGACTTCAAAATTGGAGTGATTTTACTTTGTTTCATTAAGTCGGGGAAGTTTCCTTTATCGACACAAAGATTGAATATTGTTCTTAAATATGGTGCAATAATGCAAATTATAGACTCTGCCACTTTAACTGACATACCCTACAAGTCTTCGGTGCTCTTAATGTTTAAATTTTTAAATGTCTTTATAATTTCAAATATTGTTGTGTGTCTGAAAGAAAAGTCCGGCGATTTGCAGAGGAAATTATGTATTAACAGAGTTTCTGCTACGTCGGGACATGCATCCTATGACTTAGTGACTTCTAGGGGTAAGTTAGAAAAAAAAATGTCAAATATATTTGCCACCTGTATTGGATCAGATATTCGATTTTTATCAACATTTAAGACACATGTAGAATCTCTAGGTTTATTTTTACCGGTTTCAGTATTTATAGTCTTCCAAATGGTTTTTATTTTATTTTTAGACTTACTAATTTTGTTTCTAATAAAAAGAGATTTAGCACACAAGCAAACAGACTTAAACATTTTTGAATAGTTCCTAACATAACACGAAACTGCTTGCAAGATGTCAAATTCTTTCTGCGATACAGATCATACAAATAATCTCTACTTTTTCGAATACCTGTAGTTGCCCAATCACCGAACTTCAACTTTCCATTTACTTGTTTCTTTATTTTTGGACAAACTTTTTGAAACTCAGTATTTACTAAAGAAAATAAACTATTAAAAATGTCATTCGGGTCACTATGAGAAAATCTTGCAATGCCAAGCCTAGCTTCTATATTGGTACTGAGTATTTCTAGCCTACTGGTTATTAACGGTTATTATTATGTTCAATTTTATACCTCGCTGTTTCTCTGTTTCCATCAAATTTAATTGCTAGGCCCTCATGATCAGATCTAACACCCTTCATTATTGACTTTTGTTTAGTCTTACAGTTCGAGTATATATTGTCTATACAGGTAGCTGAAGTGTCTGTTAACCTAGTGGGCTCACAGAATAGAAATTTCAAATTATTAATATTGAATATAATTGAATTAATTGAATATAATGACTTAAACAATGAAATAAGATCTGTCTTATTTTTAGAATTCAATAAGATATCTACATTAAAATCACCACATACAAATATGGGTTTTTTACATTTAGAAATTTTTAGTAGTATACTTTCCAGACTGGCTAAGAATTCTGTAAAATTTTGAGCACGACCTTCATCTGTTGGTGGTCGATATACACACAATACAAGATGCTTGTCCCCCTCCACACAAGCAACCTCACAGACACGTTCGACAGAACATCTGACTAAGTCATGGCGTTCTTTAAATTTTAAGTTATTTTTAATAAGAATAATACACCCTACTTTAATAAAATAGTCATTGCACAAGTGAAATTAATTTCATCCTATTTGAGGAAGCACCATTTCTCAGTAAGCATAAATAATTTAAATTCTGAGCCACGCCACAAAGCATCCCAGCCGGCTTCCACAGAGGTCGGTATTGGGGCCATACCTATTTTTACTGTATCTTAATGATAACCCAATCCAGCCATGCACCCAGCTGGCATGGATTTTGATGTTTTCTTACAAATTTTGACGCTTCCATGATATAAATACTCGGAAGTGTTAGTATTTTGTGTTGAATGAAGTGAGGTTTACAAATATTGCTATGATATAAACGTACGAAAAGACACAGTAGCACGTAAGATAGTCCATGTCACTTTGTTTGTAACTACCTTCTATAAGCTTTCCTGAGAACTAGCTAAATGTTTGCTTTATAGGCATAGAATTTGGTCCGCGCGTAATTATGTGTGATACGTTTATATCTATTTTATAATTTTTAATAAAATCGTCGATAACTGTTAATCTACATACTATTTCTAATACTTAGATATCTGTCAAAATTTTTAATTGGCCTTTCTTTATATGTAACTGTTGTAGTGTAGAAACTTTTTTGTATAAAAAGGATCTAACCTTTGTCATCGACAATGTTATCTAGCAACGTATTGTTATTCATCCTCTTGTCCTGTGTAATGTAGAAGATTAATTTTATGTTTGTATTTTCTTTATACTTATTCTTTCTAAAAATAAAACCACAATGTGTGTTACATAAAAGATTATTATTGTACGTAACCTAAATAATATATAAAAGGTTATGGGCCCAGGAAGGTTCTACCTACCTAACTAATCTTATGTGGTTAAAGGAGTGAGTATCTGATCTCGTGTAGATAAACATGCAAGCTACTACTAGTATGAGTTTCGAGAAACTATCTGGCCAGGCTAACTATGGAACATGGGCCTTCGCCATGGAAATGTTTCTCACGGACTTGGATTTATGGGACTGTATCAGTGATGACTTCCAGCTCAATACAGCGGAGGCAAAGAAGAGAGATGCCAAAACTAGGAGTAAGATATGTCTGATGTGTTCTGAAAAAATATATCCCATGATCATGCACGTCCAAACAGCGAGAGATACTTGGCTAATGCTAAAACGAGCATATGCTGACGGCGGGCTACTGCGGCGGCTATATCTGTTAAGGAAGCTTTTCAACGTCAAATTAGCAATGTTCGAAACTATGGAAGAATATTTGAATGATATCCGAACTACGAGTCAGGCATTAATTAACATTAAGGCTGGTCTTGATGACGAGTTCGTCGGGATTATAATGTTGGATGGGTTGACAGATACATTCAATTCCTTAGTGATGACATTAGAGCATTCGAATGTAAAGATTTCAACTGAAATTGTTATGGCAGCGTTACTCAAAGAAAGTATGAGAAAGAATACGACAGAAGATGATTCAGCACTTATGTCAAAGAATGACAAAACCAAGAAGGTTGTTATATGTCATTTATGTAAAAAGAAAGGACACTATAAATGGCAGTGCAAAGATAGAAAACCTAATAACAACAACGTTACACATAATACTAAGAAGGATAGTAAAGAGACTCTTGGGCTGATAACTGCTATGTCGGCGACGGTCAGCGAAAACAAATGGGTTAAGTATAGACTCTGGTGCAACATCTCATATGACGTCAGACAGAAAAATTTTGGAGAACAAGGAAAACGTCAGTTCTAAGCTTGTTACAACTGCGAATAACCACAAAATTGTTTCAAATGTCAAGGGACATGTGTTTGCCAAAGATCGTTCAATAAGGTTTGAGGATGTTTTGGTTGTACCAGGTTTGATGACAAATTTGCTGTCGGTTAGTAAAATATGTAGTAAAGGTTTTGTAGTTGTTTTTGATAAAACTTGTTGTAAAGTTTTAAATAAAGATGACATAGATATAGGTGTTAAACCATTATTAACAGCACCCCTAAAAAACGGCTTATATGTTTTAGATAAAGAGGCAGCGATGGTTCTTACGTCTCCTCCAGATACAGCTTCTAATGCTTTTGATTTATGGCATAGAAGATTGGGTCACCTTTGTAGGCCTTTGATGGAAAAATTGAAAGGTTTAGCAGATGGACTGTCATATGGAGCGGTAAGCACGGAACCATGTGAAGGCTGCTGCAAGGGGAAAGAATGTGTCAAGAAATTTCTGAAAAGGAAAGGTAAGAGAGCAAAGGATTTGCTTGAACTAGTGCATTCGGATTCGGCAGGCCCAATGGAAGTAGAATCCTATGGTGGTAATAAATATTTTTTGGATTTCGTGGATGATTTTAGTCGGAAAACTTTCACATATCTCCTTAAATCGAAAACAGAAGTATTAGCTAAATTCAAGGAATTTAAGGCGCTAGTAGAAAATCAGACGGGCAAGAAAATCAAAAAATTACGTACTGACAATAGTACAGAGTACGTTAATCATGATTTTGGAGAATTTCTTAAAAAGCATGGTATACAACATCAGACGTCTGTACCGTATACACCTCAGCAAAATGGAGTGGCAGAACGAACTATACGGACAATTACTGAGAAAGCAAGATGCATGATACACGATGCTGGTCTTAGCAAGAAGTTATGGGGAGAGGCAGTTGGATGTGCAGTTTATCTAAAATATAGATCTCCGACCATGGCTTTAAAGGATACGCTTCCGGAAGAAGTTTATACGAAAGAACGAGTTGACTTATCGAATTTGAAAGTGTTCGGGTCCAGGGCTCAGGTTCTAGTAAAAAATAATACTAGGAAGAAATTTGATCCAAAGACTGTTCCGATGATAATGACTGGCTATTCTCTTAACCAGAAGGGATACCGATTTATCAGTTTGGATAGTAATCCGACAAAAATAACTGTTGCTCGAGATGCAACATTTTTCGAAAATGTGCCTGTATTGAAAGAGAAACCACATACTGTTTCTAAGAAGGATTTTGTGGATATAAATCTATATAATGACATTCCTGTGGCTAGTCATCCTACCACTGAACCAGAGGTACAAAAGTTAACTGAAACTGTTACAGTGGGGGTACCGGAGTCTAGACCGAATGTCCAGATTGAACGCATTGAAGAAGAAATTAGACCACGGAGTCCAGTTGTGCATGTAGATGATCAAGGATGTACATCTAGTTCAACAAATGAGTCAGACTCAGGCGAAAATTTCTTTGATTCTGTCGATTTAGATAATCCCGTGGCAGAAGTTTTGGAAGATCAAGTGACCACAAATGCTGCTGATCAATTAAATGATGTTGTTTCTCCAACTGAACGACGCTACCCCGTTCGTGAAAGACGTCCTAAGATATATGACAACATGGTATATAACTTTCACATAGCTGATGTTTCCGATCCTGTATCGGTTGAAGATGCCATGCAGCGCTCAGATAAAAAATTGTGGTTGGAGGCAATGAAGGACGAGTTCAATTCCCTTAAGGCCAACAAAACCTGGGAACTAGTTGATCGACCGAAGGATGTAAATGTCATTAAATCGAAATGGGTTTTTAAGCTCAAGGTTGGTGTGGATGGCAGCGTTCAGCGCCATAAGGCCAGGCTGGTCGCTAAGGGCTATTCTCAAAAACCTGGTATTGACTATTTCGAAACATTTGCGCCAGTCGTAAAAATTTCATCAATTCGACTGCTAATGGCGTTGGCAGCCGAAAAGGACCTAAGCATAAATCACATAGATGTGACAACTGCGTTCCTTAATGGAGATATACAGGAGGAAATTTATTTGGAACAACCAGAATTTTTCGTTCAAAAGGGGGAAGATCGTAAGGTATGCAAGCTAAGGAAATCCTTATATGGGTTGAAACAAGCGGCTCGATGTTGGAACGACAAAATTCATGCCCACATTTTGGGAATGGGTTTTACGAGATCTAATTATGATCAATGCGTTTACACAAAGATAAAAGATGGTCTGTTTTTAGCTATTGCACTTTATGTAGATGATTTTTATATTTTTACTAATAATTCGAGTGCAGCTAAAACAGTGAAAGATAAGATTGCTAGTACTTTTAAAATAAAGGACCTTGGTGAAGCAAGAGAATGTCTAGGAATACGAATTGATCGGGATAAGGATAAGCAAGAGATAAATCTTTCTCAGAAAACGTATGTGAAGAAAATTCTAGAAAAATATGGGATGCTAGAATGTAAGCCGGTTAAAACACCGATTGAGCTAAACCTTCATCTCAAGTCTGCACCAAAAACTGATGATACGCGGTATCAAGAGATCATAGGATCACTGATGCACCTAGCGTGTTGTACAAGGCCAGATATATCATTCGCAGTCACGATGCTAAGTCAATTCAACTCATGCTATGATTCAACTCATATGGCAGCTCTGAAACGCGTTCTTAGGTATCTGAAGGGGACAGTAGAACTATCGCTGTGTTACAAAAAGTGTAACAAACCTCTAGTAGCTTACGCAGATTCGGACTGGGGGAACAGCCCAGACGCAAAATCTTTTTCTGGGTATGCCCTTATTTTTGGTGGTGCTGCAATATCTTGGCAATCTAGGAAGCAACGATGTATAGCTTTGAGTACTGCTGAAGCAGAATATATTGCCATTTGTGAGGTTGCTAAGGAAGTAGTTTCAGTTAAAGGGTTATATGCTGAACTGACGGACCGGACAGACACTGTTACAATATTTAGTGATAGTCAAAGTGCGAGTAAACTAGTGTATACTCCTGCTATAGGTAAACGGTCGAAGCATATAAATATTAAGTATCATTTTGTTCGTGATTTAGCAGAGCAAAGGGTTGTATGTATAGAATATTGTGAAACAAACCTAATGCCTGCTGATATGCTAACAAAGGGAGTTGCTGGACAGAAACACCAGTTCTGTGTTAAACATTGTGGATTAAGTGGGGGTGTTGTAGTGTAGAAACTTTTTTGTATAAAAAGGATCTAACCTTTGTCATCGACAATGTTATCTAGCAACGTATTGTTATTCATCCTCTTGTCATGTGTAATGTAGAAGATTAATTTTATGTTTGTATTTTCTTTATACTTATTCTTTCTAAAAATAAAACCACAATGTGTGTTACATAAAAGATTATTATTGTACGTAACCTAAATAATATATAAAAGTAACTCTAAGCTACTTATATATGTCTATAAACCTAAAGAAACACACTTAGCTGTAAGTTTTCCTATCATTTTGTAAATAAATATATTATAAGTGTTAAGAGGCAGTCCTAGACAGTAAAATAAAACATTATAATGATAGTTGTAACTTAGTATCTAGCGCTGAGTTGTACATAACATGTGCCTACTTACGTCAATTAAGAACTTTCAAAATCAAATCTATGCGTTACTGAGGAGGACTAAAAGCATGATACAGAAACGGAACGGTATTGGTCACCATAATGGAAAAAATCGGTTTTGGCGTGAAACGGAAGGCAGCCTTGCAGTTTGGAGAGGTCCACAGTTTTCTGCTCGCGCAGCGCAGTAACCGTAATTGTCTGTGGTTAGTTGGTGAGATAGTCGCGAAGTGATGTGACGTTAGTTTTATTTAGTCGTGCTAAGATTTAAGTTTTTTGTTTAGATTTAACGCGACGACGACATAGGTTGCTTAGCAAGTGAAATATGTTTTAGTGGTAGTGTGTGGTTTGTTTTTGTGGAACTGTTTTTGAGTTTGTGTCGACATGAAGGTAGACGTGGGGTGGCAGCGACGAGGCGCTTGGGACCTTGCAGGTTTGTCTCGCCTCATTAAATTGCCTGGTTTTTAAATTATAAACATGAAAAGATGTAAAATAATTAATAGTTGTGTGTGCTTTCTGCAAACATTAATTTGCCTGGCAGCTGCACTGCCACTCTGCCTTCCAATAATGTAGAATACTAAGTACCATACCTTTACAGACGTTTATTTACTTCGCTTCTGTCAATAAGAAGTAAATTAGTAACCTTTGTGTCACATAAAAGTTGCTGCATTTCTTCAGCTTTACATGTCTTTGTATGGTGTGATCCAATCCAAATGATGCTAGTTTATTATTATATTTGTATAAGTAGTACTAGAATCCCTATTAGACTCTACTCATATTGATACATGCTTTTTCTTTAATTTTGTGGGGAAAATTGTAATTTCCCATAGTGAGTTTGATTTGAGATGATAGTGCTCATAACAGTTTCAAAATCGGCATTTGTATCTAAGTCTTGGGAAAGCAATATTTTGTCAACTTGGCTATTTAGACTTATCAATGATGAATACATGTTATTCTCAGAGGGTACTTAATGCTCGGATGTAATTTGATTTATACTAACACCATAATTTTCACAGGTGCAATAATGAATAAAGTAGCAAATTATGTCAATAACAGCGAACAATAAACTATAATGACAGGCTGTATTGTATTTATACAGATAATAACGAATGCACATGAATCCTCATTTCTGTGCGAGAACAAGTTAGTAATCTTATCATAAGGATAGAAAGAGAAATCATGCAAAGCCATCCAGTGGTGAGCAGGAATAGCTGCAAACAGTGGCACAAAGCTCATTTCACAGTTAGGATTTTTCGCAAGTATGATTTGATGCTAAAGGCCCTTTTTTATTATGAGATTGTAACCGAACATGCACATGGCTCACCTGATGTTAAGCAGTCACCTCTGATAGATGCAAGTCATCACAAGTAACGAACTGCACTGCACCCATCACCCTGAGATTGTTAAGTCTCATTTGCCTGTAATTTCATAATTACTTTACTGGCTCTCAAGTAGGGAATGCAATCTCGCGAGATTTTAGACCTTGCCGAGATCTTCGAGATTACGAGATTTCCGAGATCTCGCCCAATTGGGTATTTTTACTAAAACCATTCGCTAATACAATTAATTCCGTTTATTGATTTTCAATATATAAGATATATATAACAAAAGAAATATAACAAAGATCAGCCTTCTGCAGTGTTAAGAACAAAAAACTTAAAAACTTCAAAATATAACACTAAATCAGCCTTCTGCAGTATTATGAACAAAAACTCAAACCAAAACAAAAAAACACTTCGAAATAATTCGAAATGTAACACTTATTCAGCTTTCTGCAGCATTAATTGTAATTTTTAAGGATATGTAAGTATTACTAAACAGTGTTATTAAAAGGATAAGTTATTTTTGAAAGTGGCTTCTCAAAAAACGCAGCATATCATGTGTTTCATCTGATAGACGACTCCTGATTTTACAGGCCACGTACCCCGCGGCCGAAAATGCTCTTTCTGCCTCTACACTAGTCGGAACCACAGTCGACAAACTGTTGTGTACAAACTGAAGGAGTTCACCTTTAACCCCTCCAGCTTCATACAAATTAATCTCTTTTTTAATGAGTATCTCCAATGAATTTGCAGAATTTGTTGAACAATTGGGCTTTTTCAATGCTGTTAACGATTCTTGTAACTCCTCTTGAAGAGAAATACCTTTTCCAGCCATGAACAGAACAGAAAAGGGGCACATCATCATTAGCATCTTCGCTTTCGCCAAGTACAACATCATTACAAGCAGCTGCTGATGTTGAAGGGAGTGGCTCTGTAACAGATGAGCTTTCCTGTGTATGATAGTAGTATTGTGTCTTGCAGTGCAATCTCTCTATAAGTTTTTTAATTTCTTTTCGGATACTAACTTTCTGTGACATTTGAACGTTTCGTCGTCGAGAAAAACACTTTGTATAAAACCATTTTGAAGGAGATGTTTTGAGGAGGCTGCATTGGTAACCTCGTAACGTAACCTTTAGGCGAGCTACTCTCTGGGTTGCAAGTCCCATTCATTTTGAGGGGGCCTCTTCCTCAGTAACACATGGCATCCTTAGAAAGTTAAGTAATATTTGTCATAAAAAAATACACGACGACATGAGAAACTCTTCCCTTGTCGCTCTTGTTGGAAGTAGGTTAAAAAATATAAATAGCATGTCGTTTGTGTTCAAATAACGCTTTTCGATCCATTTCGTAGCTCTCACTAAGCGAAAAATTATCGCGATTATTTAAAGATATTGATCTTGGAATGTATTTTGATCTCATAGAAATGCCACTTTTAATTCCGTATTTACGGAATTTCATATTGTGTTTTTTAAGCAGTGATTGCCCAGTGGCAGTAGTTATGGACTGCTGCAGGTCTATGGTTCAAATGCTGTCGCAGGATTAAGCTGCACCGCATGGTGGTAGGATATTTTGCAAATACTCGCCTGGCTAGAAAATTTGGAGCTAAGCACCTGACGCTGTGTTCCAGCAGCTGTTCTGGAGAGATAGTATAATTCTAGGTACATATTCAACCATATAACTTACAAACCGGTGAGATTGTGGGCTAACCTACCAACAATAAAAAGTAAATGCAAAAAATCTTTCACGAAATATAATAAAATGTTGCCAATGTTAAATGCCATTGTAAAAAAACAATTAATAAATTGCTGTAAACCCCACAGATAACAAGTTTACTTTCTACATCAGTTGTAGGTACCCTATTTGCAACAAGTAAGTAGCGAGCGTCGAGCGGTGCGGCAGTGATGGCGACCGAGCCGTCACGTCGCGGATAAGCCCAATATGCATATAAAGAGAAACATGAGTTTCGGCTCTCACTGAAACGAAAGCAGCGCGCACTCATTGTTTGCCCTCACACAGTTGCGCGCCGCAGCCGCGCCCGCTGCGCCGCGCCGCGCGCCGCCGCTCTATCATCTCGTGGGTAACGCACGAAACTGGCCTTTGTTTTTGTCAACTTTCATTTATGGCGTGTTCTCTGTATCAGACGCATAACGCAAAACTGCTAAAAAGCAAGCATATACTTAAAATAAAAACCATTCTTCTAATTATGATGTTCCCACATATAAGTAAGTTTTTTAGTACAATCGATCGACTATAGTATTTTCAGCGTCAGTGATAAGTACTAAAGAGCCAGGCAATAGAGAGGATTATCGAATTTATCGACTGAACTTATGAGGCTTTCCCCAGCCAAACAAATAGTTTGTCTCTAAGGTTAGAAGTCGTCCATTGCTGATATTGCGTGTGTAAAACTGACTTCCCCCGTAGGGTGCCGGGTTAGAATTGCACCTCCCATGTCATCCCGTGTGGGCAGCAGCGCCTTCTAAAGAACTGCCGACTTACACTGCGATCCCCGAGACGCCTGCCAAGTTTAGAGATTATGGAAAATACCCCCTTAATAGGGGAGACTGTGATTGGCTGTTACAGTAAATTGACTTCGAGTGCTTTGTCACGTCAACAAAAAAATTATCAAGAATTACTTTTATTGCGCCTTATCTTTTTACTTACCTACTACGCTCGGGATTTTGCTCACTTGTTGAACAAATCTTTGTTTCACATCACTAGTTCTGAAAGGTATTGTTTATCATTCAAAATCTACGTGAAAAGTTTTATCACGCAAGCGTGGAAACAGCTTTTAAAATTAGACGTTGTTTAAAGTTCCAGTGAAATAAATTTACTTTAAATCATACCAACGGTAGGAATTATACTTTTAATTTTAATACAAATTAACACTAATTTACTATAGCACCTAACATTTTTCTCGCTGAGTGAGGTTAAAAATTGTGTGTTGCGCTCGGCAGCTAAGTTATTTTGTGTCTCGCACTGAAACCTCTCAGAAGCTCAGTGTTCTATATTTGAATTCACTTCGCTCATATTCATTCCTAGACTCCTTCGCTTCCTCATGTTTAAAAAAAATTAATCGCGCCAAATAACAACTTTGCAGCCTTCCTCCTCCTTGCGTCGTTATCCTCAAAGCTGAGGGTCGTGATACCACGTGGAAATAACCTTTCTTTTAACAATTTGTCGCCACCTGCTCCTATCTTTGGCGATGTGAATGGCGTCATGAACACTGTTGTCTAGGGTAGTGCGGATTTGGTCTGACCATCTTTTTTTTTTTTTTATGCCTGATAGGTTAGCCTTTGACCACTATCTCACCTGATGGTATGTGATAATGTGGTCGAAGATGTTGTTCAGGCTAACCTAGAATTACTGGCTCTCAAGGACAGCTGCCGGAACACACTGTTAGGTGCTTGCTGACAGATTTTCTACTTGAGGGTGGTAGCTAGCCAGGCTGATGCGACTGGATGGATATAATATGGGACTGCGACCTCTTGGGCGTTTCCCTTCAATCTTCCCAGTGACAATGAGTTTCTCCAGGTTGTCGCTACTCTTTCTAGCAATGTGGCCAAAATACTTTAGGACTCTTTGCAAGCAGACGCTGGACAGCCTCATCTTGATCTTTAATTCACGCAGGATGGATTCATTTGTGCGGAAGGCTGTCCAAGGTATCCAGAGCATTCTCCTTCAACACCACATTTCGAACGCATCAATCCGGTCTCGGTCTGCTTTTTTTAATGTCCAAGTTTCAGCGCCGTAGTTAAAGATAGAAAAGACTAAGGTTTTAACGAGTAGAATTTTTATTTTTCTTGTAATATTTCTATCCGCCCACAGTTTATGCAGTTGAGTCATTGCGTTTTTCGCCATCCCAATCCTTCTTCGTATTTCGGGCTCGCACGAACCGTTATTATTTTTTATTTTTTTTTATGCTTGTTAGGTTAGCCTTTGACCACTATCTCACCTGATGGTAAGTGATGATGTGGTCGAAGTTGTTGTTCAGGCTAACCTAGAATTACTGGCTCTCAAATATTACATAGTATATGGTGGACCCCAGGTAGACAAAGTGATCTACGATGTTCAATCTCAGAGCTCCGCTGAGCTGTAGTTTGTTGGAGCGATCTACCACCATGAGCTTAGTCTTCGATTTGTTCACCGCCTCGATTTGCAGCCTTAACAGATAACTATTTCTTTTTTGTCTTTAGAAAAATAAATTATTATCATTTTTTAAACTAGAGTGCTTTTGGTTTTCAAAGACTTGCTCGCCCTCGCAGCAAGATCTAATTTTGTCATGTTGGCTTAGCGGTCAGAGCATACCTCGGCTATAGGGGTGGATGGCGCGGGTTCGAATCCCGCACATGACTGTAATTTTTCTTGTTGTAACTTTGTAATATAACCCCTGGATTAATAATAAATGCTGGCAAACCAGAATCATACATATGAAAATCAAAAATTTGAGATTTATTAAGCTAAAATTTCACTGAGTTTGAAATCGCAATCAGAAAAATCAAAACACTATAAGTATATTTAATTTTGACAATGCTTATGCATATTTCTATTTTGAGTTGTTTAACTTTTAAGTTATAAACAATTTTGAACAAAAGACGGAACTGACTTCAACACCCAAAAGTGTGAAATAACTTGTTGAAGTCGGTACCACGATAGTTCAAAAGTACCTATTATCACAATATTCTTCGATAAGTTATTTCAGACTTTTGGGTGTTGAAGTCGGTTCCATTATTTATTAAAATATTTTTTTTCACTCTTTTTAGTGACCCTTGCTACTTACAGGATCGATTGTCATTCACTGTTAATGACTATATCATCAAGATAGGAAAATATTTTTCAGTTCTTGGAGTGTATCTCAAAAACGGCTTGACCGATATTGGTGAAATTTTAATGAGAATAAGCGACAACCATCGGCATTGATAAAAAAAAATATTAAAATCGCTTCACACACTCAACATTTCGGAGGTAAGTAACATACATAAAAAAAATCAGACGAATTGAGTACCTCTTCCTGTTTTTGAGGTTGGTTAATAAGGCCAGATATAACTTTCATGTTTATTATTCATGTGATTGATTTTATTGTCACATGGCCAAGAGAAGGAAACACAACGTTCAGTTATTAACAGGCATTACTCAGTGTTGTTGTATTGTGAACTCCACGCAGGTGGAGGGAGACGCGGCCTAAAGCTACGTGACAGTAGGTACATTGGTGGAAATTATTGTTAGCACCACCGAACATCTCTTAAACACAAAGCCATTAAGGGCGATGAACGGTACAGGTCGCGTCAGACACTTAAACATAGTCCATTTGTGGATACTTGTGCTGTGCCGTGCTGTGCCCGATACATTACATTGCACATTACAGGGCCATTAGAAGACATTACTTACGTAGGTGGCTCATTCATCGATATAGCCTTACATTATTCATAGTCGTGAAGGGGTGTTTTTGTGTCACCTTGGCACTAGTTAATTGTTCTAGTGACGTAAGTCACGTAAGTATTCTGTTCGGTGCGTATTTGTATGTAAAAAGGGGTGTTTGAAGCCACTGGGTGTGGATGTATGGATCTTATATTTCATTGGCAATATTTCACGAAAATTCGATCAAAAATATTTGTTGTGAACGGATCTGTATGCATTAGAGCTAGATGCTTTGAGTTAGGCTCATTTTATTTATATACTGTGGAAGTTTCTGCAATAAGGTTGAGTTTTAAGAACTTTTTTGTAAAATTTCTTCCTTTGACGTCTATACATGTAGTTGCCGGTCTCATAGCTATAGGTCTCCTCACAACAATGGGATTGTTTATCACATCAGCATAGATGATGAACTAACCAAGCATTAAGGTTTTACTGAACAATCCTCAAATGTTGCATGGATTCCTGAGTGCGTAGAAAGATAAAGGCTTACAAGCAATGACTCAATTATAAATTCATTAAATAAGTGCAGAGCCGGCGCATGGTCGGTTTATCGGGTGTGTCTGCACATAATAAAAAGGATATCGGTTACACCATACAAAGTTATCTATCTTCTCAAAGTAAAATTCGTATAAACTATACCTGGTCTACAAAACAGTAAGGCATCAAAAAGTTTTTCAAGTTTTCTATTGTCTGTTTATAGAATAGTTAGTAGGTACAATAGCCAGATTTCAAATATATACATAAGATGTGTACAAAGAAAGCTGTATGAAAATAAAGCTGAGTAAGATGTTTTTTTTTATGCCTGATAGGTTAGCCTTTGACCACTATCTCACCTGATGGTAAGTGATGATGTGGTCGAGGATGTTGTTTAGACTAACCTAGAGTTACTGGCTCTCAAGGACAGCTGCCGGAACACACCGTTAGGTGCTTGGCGACAGATTTTCAACTTGAGGGTGGTAGCTAGCCAGGCGGGCATTTGCAAAGTGCTCTACCACCATGCTGTAACGACTGCTATCCTAAGACAACAACCGGGACCGACGGCTTAACGTGCCCTCCGAAGCACGGAAGCGCTCAGTAGTATTGTCACCAGCGGTCACCCATCCAAGTCATGACCGCGGCGGACGTTGCTTAACTTTGCTGATCGAATCAGAATGGCTAAGCAAACTTGGCTACGAGCGCTTCATTAAGATGTAAGTGTACTGCCTTACTGTTGAAGCCATTTGTGTGAATAAGTGCACCGAACATGCGCGAGGTGCACGCGGAGCGCAGGGTGAGGGCATTGAGGCAGGTGGCAGGCCAACAGCGCGTGACGCCCCGCAAGGCTGCCCAAAACAATACAATAAGTTACATCCTCGTCATTTGCTTACTGTATAGCTTATTGAATTTTATTCATAGATGCTGACTACCGACTGTTCGGACGTTCAGCTCCACCGGATTTTTCAGCTTGTTGAAACTGATTGCTGAATATATATAGTCCCCCAAAAAACAAAGGATCTTATGGAGGCATAAACAGAAGAGAGCTAACCAATGAGAAAAAATAAAAAAAACGTGTGGCACTCGGAGACTGCCGCGGTAAAGCTATTAGATAGCATTTTTTATCAACTTATGCAATTATAAATTTCGACACGTTAGTTGTCAAAACCTTTTTTCTGCCAAAATTTAGTTCCTTTTACGCACTGTAGAGGCGCTGATCAAATATAGTATCACCGCTGTGCCGGTCAGAGTGGGGGGTGTTAGGTTATTTTCGTTACGGAATTTCTGGATTCGGTCTCCACGCTCAAGGCCCGCGATAGAAGCTATGCAATAGCTTAAAAATAACAAAAAAAATTACAACACATAAAATTATAAAATAACTGAGGGAAATCGCTACCATGCTGAAACAAAGCATAAAATCTAAAACAGAAACTTTGGATTCCTTTTCTTGAAGTCGTTATAATAATTCCGCGTAGTGTTTGGTAATTTCAATGATCGCCTGATAACAATGTTTTCTGGCAGCTGTTCTTGAGAGCCACACTATATCAAAGGTAGGAGAAGGAAGAAGAAGGTGAAGGTTACCAAATCATCGTTAGATACAAGACCATCCATCGCTAGTCCTCTCCTATTTCGAGGAGTGGGGGACATTTTAAGATCGCAGAATTACATTACAACAGTATCGTCATTAGCATTACATTATATGCATTATTATAGCTAATAGTTGAGATATCTATGTCAAAGGGTAGCCTATAAGCAATAAAAAATATATATTAGCCAGAATCCTTTTCATAGATACTTTAAGAGCACAACACACACAAATATTTAATTATATCCTCCGAAACGGCTTTGACCAATTCTTATAAAATGTTGTATATTCAGTTGGTCTGTGAATAGGACGTTAATTATTTTTCATACCCAATTATTTTATTTTTACTTTTCGGACAGATATTTTAATTTTAATTTATGTATGATTTAGCATTAAAAATACATACATACACCTAAATTTTCACCCTTCTACATTTAACCCCATTTTTTAACAGCGATATTAGTAATATAGTTGTAATTTTCTACTCTCGACCGCGGTGCGGCGGTCGATAATTGATCAGTTTATACTCGATCAGTTATGCCCGCCAGGCGTCTACCGGTTTCACTTCTGATCCCGTAAACAGCAGAGCAGGCTGGTATCCTGTCTTCCTCACACAATGATGTACACTAAAAGGGGTAGTTTAAAATTTATTAGTTAAGATAATAAAAGGACAAAGAATTCAAATTATGAATGTTTGGTGTTTTGTTATTTTTATTAGGCCCTCATTGTTCACAACGCTCAATTCTTCTCTCAGTCGTATACCACATCTCCACACACTACAATAGTTATTTTTTATGTATCTACCAAAATATTCAATAGAAATTATTTATGTGGCACAACAACGTTTGCCGGGTCAGCTAGTATTATTTTGACTAATGTAGGGTGAATGCCCCAAATACCAGCCTTTTAGTGGTATCGATGACTTTAAAAAATCAAAGCTCTTTAACAATAGTTATATATTAATATAAGGTTTTTTTATTTGACAGATTATTTCATTTAAATTTTAATTAATAATAAGTTATTAGTAAAAGAAAATTGAGAATAAAGTAAAAATTATGTAAATGCAAATAGCCCTACTTACCCCAATTGCAGCCACCCTGTATCTAATACCGTCCTTTTGTGTATCTAATGCCAGCCTCTTTTAGGGTCATGTATTTCGAGTTTTTGTGCCCATAGATATCGCAATTTGTGTCTTTATTTGTGTCTTTACTATATTACTAAATATGAAATATTTGGTATGGAGCTATCTTAGATCCAGGATTAATACAGGCTACTATTTATCCCGGAAAATTCACACTCTCCTAGAATTTTTAAAAAACTCTGAAATGACGGGTAACACAGAGGGGTGCATCTAGTCTAGTAGATCAGAAATACCTAATCTAATAATGTACTTTGCCCAACCATCATAGAATTTAGAGCTTTTGAATCTATGTTGGCTTGAAGTAAGATTGTGTTGTAGGTATTTATTGATAAGTCATGTTTGAGATATAATAAAGATTTATTGCCTGTTACGTACCATACTTATTGCAAACCATCTTATTAATGTTATAGCAGATTATTAATTTAAATAGTAGTTAATAAAATCAACACAAAAAGTTAACAAAGGGACATTACCCGTCATGTCATGATTTATCCGTGGTTACACACATATTTTTAATCCATTAGGGGTGGAATTTTCAAAAGTCCGTTCTACACGTCTATAATATGTACTAAAACAAATACACCCTCCAAATTTCATAACCCTAGGACCAGCCGTTTGGGCTGTGCGTTGCCTATAGATGAGTCTGTGTGTCAGTCAGGACACAGAGTCTTATAGATTGATCACACATAGCACGCATGACATATAAAGTCTTCTTTTGATACGTCTGAATACGATCTACCTCTGTGGACCGTACATTTAAGATGAAACCACCTTGGGCATTTATCACATCCTATATTCTTTAGATCATCTTCTTCTACATCACTGATTAAATCTTCTTCACATCCTACACATTTGATGCGAGACTGAGTTGCCGAAGGTGAAGCTTTTATCTTCTTGTTGCACTTTCTGTTTTGTTTCGCTTTCTTGGAAGGTAATTGACCTCTTTTTCTTATCAATTCTTCTTTCTTCTCAGCCTTCTCCTTTCTTTGTAATTGAAGTCGTTTTAGTCTCTCTTCTTTTTTCTTAGCGAGTTCCTGTTTAGTTTTTTCTTTTTCTTCTATAAAATGTCGCCAAGCCTGTGAAGAAATCGCAGACGGCAAATTTTCCTTAGATGTTTTCCTTTTACTAAAATTTAAGCTTTTTGGTGTAAAAAGATGTTTTTTGAAACAGGGTGAAATACCGCGTCTATTGGTTGGTGTATTAGATCCAGATTTTAACTGATAGCTTTTAGTAGAAGGCGTTGATCCGCCTGTTGCAGATTGAGTAGGAGAGTCCAATAACGAAAGACTGAAATCACTATCTACATCGTTTATCAAACTCTCACTTATAGTAAAATCAAGTTTCAGGGATTCTTGCATTAATGAGCCGTCAGGGCAAACTAGGTAAGTTTCAACTTTATCACAATCAGTCTTATTAACAGTGGCTTCTTTTTGTGTATTTTTATTAAATTCTCTTAAAGTATTTCTGCTGCCTGTCGATATTTTATCGCTAATAATCACATTCTTATCAATGTTTTTGTCATGGTTGTCATTGTCTTTTATTTCATTTTCAGTCAGGTCGTAAGTAGACAAAAGTAGACACTCTTCTGTTGTAGGTTTTTCAATTGACGCATCGTGTGTTTCATCAATGTCCATATTCATGCTCTCATTTTGTCTATTAATTCCTGTAACTGTAATGTCGTCGGTTTCGTTTGATTGGTTTTCATTTTGTTCAAAAACTATTGGTTCATTTGAAACAGATCTTTGTATAATTTCGTTAATTTTGTTTATATCAACACCGTTGTCTGATAAAGGTTTCTCAAAGTGCTTTAAAACTTTCATTGTTTGGTCAATATCTACTTGTGTAACTGGGTGTTTTTCAAGGTTTTCAATCGTATTCATGACGCATTTTGTGAAGTCTACCGCTTCCGGGTTAAAAGGATATAAACCACATTTTCTAAATCCATTCCTGATAGTTTGTGTCATATCTTTCTGTAAAGCTTGTTCCAATAGAGGACAAAATGTTGCTTTAGTGAGAGAACGGTTAAAGTTTTCTTCTTTGCGTTGCCATTCTTTCACCGTTTTACGCCATTCAACTTTCAATGGTCGGAATACGCTTACATCTGCTGGCTGTAAGAGATGTGTAGTATTGGGAGGCAAAGCGTATAGTATAATACCGTTCCTGTCACAAAATTCACTTAGTGCCATCGTCAGATGGGATTTGTGGCCATCTACAAAAAGAAGAACTGGTCTTTTGATGTTTTTTTCAATGAGCCAGTTGTTTACACCATTGGCAATGTATTCGTAAAAAATCTCGCTTCTCATCCAGCCAGTCTCTGAGCGCCCTAGAAACCAGTTTGGAGGCATACTTTCAATCACCTCTCTCGGTGGACGGACGTATGGGAATACCACCATCGGAACTACAGTTTCTCCAGCAGCTGAAAAAACCAACAGTACTGTAATCGTCTCTTTTTCGCTGCCAGGTTTTATTTCATAGACATTTTTCCAACCCTTTGGTGCAATTACTTTGCCTGTCTTTGGACATAGACTAAAACTGGTTTCGTCACCATTTAATATCCGTGTGGGATCTTCAAGTATGTCCAGTGCCTTCATTTTACCTAAGTATGATTTTAAATCCCTGAACCATTTTTTTATGAACTCCTCGGTTACTATAGCTCGCGCTTTCGATATCCCTTCGGGAATACGTTCGTTTAATATAGGATGACGTTTCAAAAACGCTTCACACCATTTTCGGCCAGGCCGTTGATTCGCGAATGGTGTTGGTCTTTTGTCTTCTTGGATAATATTCTGTACAGTGTTCTGTAAATCATTACGTTTGAGAGGGAACCCGCACTTTGCTAAATTCACTAGCCAATGTTCCATGCATTCTTCTTCTTTGCTTGTTAACACACTATTTCGCCCGAGTCTAACACTATCGGTTTTCGATCTCCCATGAAGTCGGTCTTGAAGTGTAGCTCTAGGAATGTTATATTTTTTGGAAGCTTCTCGAATTTTTAATTTACCTTCTTCTATTTCTTTTAATGCAACTGTTATATCATTTATAATGTAATTCAATTTTTTTCTACGCTTTGGAGTAGCCGATGGTTGTTCTGTTGAACTTAACATCTGTTGAAAAATAATACAACTGAATTTAACTAATATCCTTTTAAAAAAGTGCCTGATTGAGTAAGTACAGCACTGCATTGTGGTCGAAATGCCTACATATTTTTATCTAATTATAATAAGATAAATATAATATCAATACATACATTATTAAATCTTATATTTGGTCACGAAAATAGAAGTAGGTACCAATATGCTCAAATTTACTCTTACCACAAAGTCAATCAATAAAGTAAATAATAAAAAAAATCGGTTTCGAATAAAATTATCCATAACTCAAGTTTGTGACAACCCTTAATTACACTATGAGGCTGGTATTAAGTACTCTGTGAATTTTAATTACAGCCGGGGAGGCCGATATTTGGTGCACAGTACATTTCGTGTGTCCAATAGCGGCCCCTGTAATTCCCACTAAATGAATAGAATCATCATGCAAATGAACTTATTAACACATAAATTACTAAAAATACTATCATATAAATGTTAATAACAAAGCTAAAACACCAAATTGTACCATACATACCTTATTTTCGTGAGGACGAAATCTTTGAAAACAATAGGAAAATGGCTGACATCCCGTCAGCTGAAGATTCGATTCACTACTGATGGCGGCAGATTAAAGTTGGTGTTGCCAATTTTTTTTGTTTAAATTCTACTATGCGTCAGAATTTTTTGAACTGACAACAATAATAGAATACACAAATATATACCTTATTATTATAGGAAAAATGTGTAAAGGCTGGTATTTGGGACAGGGCTGGTATTCGGGGCCTTCACCCTACATAAAACAGCAAGAAATGTGCCGCGCCGTCCGTCGTGCCGGCAAGTTTCTCAGATTATTACGCGACGATTGCATATTATATTCCTACTTGTTTAGAGTCCTGTTATAATTCCGTCGATACGTCGGTCGCGGCGTCACAGGCGAACGTTGAACCCGCGCTCGTCACCGCTACGCACCGCTCATATTTCCCAGACATACGTTTCACAAAAGAGTTTCTTTCGCATGTTTATACTTCTCAAAGTAAATCATGGCCATATTATTCGTATTAATAGAAATAACTCGCAAAAGTAACCAAATGCAAAGATAGAACAGACTATAGTCAATATGAAAATTGAAGTAGCGGAGCGTAGCAGGCCGTTTTAGGAAGGCTCGAGACAATGGCGCTCCAGCGGACGTTGAGTAACCTGTTGCAAAAACTCCTCATCGACATCGATTGTTCATTATCAACGCTCTATAATACATTTTACTTTGGGATTGAGAGGTTACAAAAATGTAATGTTGGTTAGTGCATTTTCCTGGATCAGACGAGGTTGTCATACATAGCTTCTGACATTGCAAGTTCCAAGAACAAGAAGCTGCAGCAGCGTGATTTCATATTTTGACGTTCTAATTAGAGACATTTTTTTTAATGTAATGGAGTGGCAAACAAGTAGACGTGCCACATGATGGTAAGCGGTTATCGGCGCCTATGGACATTTGGAACACCAGGGGCGTTACCAATGCGTTGCCGACACTGTAAGACTCTTTTAACACCCTTTTTGAAGGAATCATATTGCAGCTCTGCGGGAAAACGCTAGATGGAAGATCATTCCAGATTTTGCAAGTATGCGGTAAGAAGGAACGCATAAATCGAGCTGTGTAAGACTCACTCTGTTGTGAGACTGTTGCGAGGGACAACAAATGACTCGTAGTAATTCAGTGAATGCAAACAGGCTCTGCGTGATTGTTATCACACGTTAGTCATAAAGTTGAGTGTTGGGTGTGAGCTCGCAAGCTACTCATGTTGAAATTGACCAGATTTGACAGTGCTTGCTTGCGACACGATTGCGTTCTTCGACGGTCTCATAGTTCGCTTGAAACCGTAATCCGTGCTCTCGTACTGCACTTACGTCTTTTAATTTCATGCACAGGGAGTCTAAAAGATCATATTATTTCTGCTTGATTGGAAGAGTTTTGAACCGACTTCAAAAAGGAAGAGGTTCTCAAATTCGTCTGTATTTTTTTTTTAATGTTTGTTACCTCAGTACTTTTGACAGGGCGAACCGATTTAAATAATTCTTTTTTATTTGAAAGCTGATGCTTGTCGTTTGGTCCCATTTAAATCGGTCAAGCCGTTTTTGAGTTACACTCCAATAACTATTCTATCTTGATGATATGGTCGTTGACAGTGAATGACAATTTTACAATCAATCTCGTAAGTAGCAAGAGCCACTAAAAAGAGAGAAAAAAAATTAAACCAAAAAATAGACCGACTTCAACACTCAAAAGTGTGAAATAACTAAAGTTCCACACTTTAGTTATTTCACAATTTATTATATTTTATTATTCCGGTTAATTTTTTTTTATTTATCTAGTAGGTGGTTGTGGCCACCGCAATAAACACACACTCCTGGTATTCCATACCACTTATTTTTAGTAAAATTATTCAATACGCCTATCGCTGAAAAATTCTTAACAAATGATTAATACATAGTTTATAAATCTACAGTAATAAGTTTCAGTTAACAGATCTCGATACATAAAGGTTCTTAGGTAAAAATGGATGCATTATCAACACTTGAGAAACATATTTTTGTATGGTTTTTGCACTACTTTAAAAATCTTGAGGATACTTTAAAAGGCAGTTAGCCGTCATAATCTAATAACGCTAAGGCTAATCTCAGTCACGACACGACACGACTTTATGGGGTTTCAAGTGGATTCACATGGCACGAGGGTCGCGCAGTCGCGCTCTCACCATCATAACAAGAGAACTCTTCTCACATAAAGTTATTTTAGTTTTTGCTCTACTTAATGCTTTATACCTGAAACGATTGGCTTTGCCTTAATTAATCTAATTAGTAGTGCGTTTATATCATACATCATCGTTAATTATATTTTGAACTATTTACGATTTATATTGACTATATTATATTTTGAAACTATTTCTAATACTTTGTATTATACTACCAGGTGGGGCAAAAGTAATATTGAAACACCTATAACGTTTGCAAATGGCGCAAAATGTCAATTCGGATTTGACATTTGTGAAGTAAACAAACGCAGAATACACTTCGCGGAATAATTGTTTCCGGGAAGCATTTCCGGGTCGCTTAATTTCTCGTTTTGGTCATATACACTGGCCGGCCAGATCATCCGATTTAACCGGCCAGACTTCCTTTTATGGGGTTTTTTGAAGTCGCGGGCTTACGTCAACAAGCCTCAGGCTATTGAAGCTCTTCACTAAGAATGCGAGAACCTGTTGCCCGAAGTTACTCAATACTTTATTGTTTCCTGTAGTGTAGACAAAGGTGGTCAAAATATGTAAAAGTTCATTACAGACCCTGTTGGGCACACAATTAGGAGAGAGGAGGATTATTAAAGTATATAAGTTCTGGCAATAGTGATGGAAAATGCCATAAAACGAGCCCGTATGGTTTATTGAAGCGCTCGTAGCCAAGTTTGCTTAGCCATTCTGATTCGATCAGCAAAGTTAAGCAACGTCCGCCGCGGTCATGACTTGGATGGGTGACCGCTGGTGACATTACTACTGAGCGCTTCCGTGCTTCGGAGGGCACGTTAAGTCGTCGGTCGCGGTTGTTGTCTTAGGATAGCAGTCGTTACAGCATGGTGGTAGGGCACTTTGCAAATGCCCGCCTGGCTAGCTACCACCCTCAAGTTGAAAATCTGTCGCCAAGCACCTAAGGGTGTGTTCCGGCAGCTGTCCTTGAGAGCCAGTAACTCTAGGTTAGTCTGAACAACATCCTCGACCACATCATCACTTACCATCAGGTGAGATAGTGGTCAAAGGCTAACCTATCAAGCATAAAAAAAAATGGTCAACTCGGGCCACTTGGCCGATATCATTTTCTAAACTTGATGGAATATATTGTAATGGATTAAATTAACAAATTTCACAAACAGAACAAAAAAAATTACATCAAAAGAACATTAAGTGATTACTTTTGTCCCATCTTGTATAAACTGTTATTTATATTATGAAACTGTACTGCGCGTTTGTGTACGGTTTGCACCTGCATATACATAAATATGTATATAAGCTGAAAAATATTTTATATAATCTCATTCGGTAATATTCTAATTATGAAATTAAATACAGACTTTTATTGGCATATTTTATGTACGTACTTCTTTAAGAAAATAAAATTTTTTAATTAAAGCATTGTTCTCCTAACAAAACAATGCTTTAAAAATTTTTTTTAATTATTAAAGTACAATGTGTCCCGACCAAGGAGGTTTCAATTCAATTTAAGTACACATTATCTGTTTAAGTTTGAGCGAGATGCGCGCGCAACGCGCTGCGCTGGTTCCGAGCCAATAGACTTTTTCATTTTGGCGCTATTTCGTACATACGAATTTGAGTAATATTTTGTTGGATAAAACTTTAGTAGAAAAAATGTCAAGCAACACCCACGATACTGATGATTTAACTCCACCTGACATTCTAGAAACAGCTACGAATAGTCTTTTGCCAGAAAAATCAAGAAAGCGTATAGCCACAGAGAGTTGACATACAGGTAAAAAAATTAATATAGCCATGAGATTAAATAAAGTAGTGTATGCAACTGCATATAATTAGGTATTAAAACACTCGTGTAATCTTATTTTGAAACTCGCCTGCGGCTCGTTTCAAAAAACTACACGCATGTTTTAATACCCTCTATTATATGACAGTTGCATAAACTACTATTAAATCTTCATTCCTAAAAAAAATTTGGCTGTTTTAATCCGTTAAAAATAGTCTTCCACGACTGTTTCTTATATATAAATGCATGATATATATAAACACGTTAGTACGACTATTATAAAGTAGGACTTGGTTTTATTGAAAATATATACTTAGCTTTATTTATCACGTCTGATTATTAGTAGGTAGGTATGTACATTTGTTTGATTCGCCACATATTTCAAAGAAATCTGTTCTATGTTATTGTTTTATAATAGCTGATGCAGAGCTAATGTGCGTGACACATTTGAACAAGAACATGTCGTTCATTGCAGACGTCGCCGTCGCCATTAATTATCATAGTGCAATATACTGGCATTCTCGTTTATGCCGTGATTAAAATGTCATGCGTACTGCTAAGTATTTTCCATATTTTATTATTCATAGCATGCATTTATTCGTCGATGTGTGTATCATATTCCCTATCAGCGCTAAGTTATTACTGCGCCAATTTATCTCAAGAGTTATTGTCATCGTAAAGATTCACCAAACATTCGTAGTATTAGGGTATTTGACCAAAAGGCCACGATAGGTGATTAAAATCTAAAAACCTTTTTTTTTATGCCTGATATGTTAGCCTTTAACCACTATTTCACTTGATGGTAAGTGATGATGTGGTCGAAGATGTTGTTCAGACTAACCTAGAAATACTGGCACTCAAGGACAGCTTTCGGAACACACCGTTATGTGCTTGGTGACAGATTTTCTACTTGATTTCTCTTGGTAGCTAGCCAGGCGGGCATTCGCAAAATGCCCTACCACCATGCAAACTTATGTTTGACTTATGAGGAAATCGTACGCTACCTGGCAATGCTTCTTTCTGTCTGTACAAGTTGGTTTCTTGCGCGTTTATGATATAGATGTTCCACAGTCTTTTAACTGGGTTAATTGTTATTCAGTTTCCATCTGTTGATACTTTTTTATCGTGTTTTGCATTGTAATATTATTCTCATGGGCTTTCTAGCCATAAAGAT
Organism: Plagodis dolabraria; assembly: GCA_963854805.1. Taxonomy (NCBI): domain Eukaryota; kingdom Metazoa; phylum Arthropoda; class Insecta; order Lepidoptera; family Geometridae; genus Plagodis; species Plagodis dolabraria. Next base: position 39,254,232 of record OY978441.1, on the reverse strand, counting down.
TGTGGTTTATCTAACTCTCATACTTTGTTGCGGAATTAATTGTTTTATCTCTGAAAGAGATTTGAGGTAAATAGGTAAATCTATCATCACTGTGATGGCGCATGGCGTTGATGTAATCTCTGAATTATTTGATACGTGATTGGAGTACCTTGCCAGGGTACGGCGACCGTGGCATAGCAAATTTGAAACGGTAACCACAAGTATTAGCGCCGTGCGCTGTGCGAGGCGAGCAGACTGGCAGGCGGCAACGGCATCGCTACCGTTATGAAGACTGTCGTCGCTGGCAAATTATGGATCACTTTAAGTTATCAAGGCTGCCACTGCAATCTGCTGGAGACGTGTTGATGTTTAAGTTGCTGAATTTTTAGATCACAAAATTGTTCATCTCTTGCGGAATCGAACCTGCATCCTCCGATTTTATTCACAGGGTGCTTTTGTGCCTACCTGCTTATGTTGCTTTTTTAGTTTCAATCTCACATTGAGACACAATGCTTATGAGTCTAGAGAATGAGCCGAAAATTTTGCTCGTATGCTTTATCAATCATTAAACAACTCGGTTTCTCACTGAAACACCGTACCTAATCGATCTATGTTTAATGTAGATACTATTTTATTTAAATTGGTGAGGGACAGAAATGTTACCTAGGTTACAGCTTTGACCACTAACCGATGTACAGGTGAAGATGTTGTCGAAGATTTTTATAGTATAGCCGGCTAAGTCAAATACTATTGGAATTAGATGTATGTATATACTTAGATAATAATCGTTGTATACAGTGTAGGTACACCAAACGATAAGAAAAAGGGGGCTGCTGAAATATGATTTTGTACACTAGGCGTTCTTATCGTTGTCAAGCGATCTCTTCCAGACAACCCTGCGATGAAGAGGAGTTGATATACTTATTTATTTTAGCTTCTAGTTTCAGATATAGAATAGAATGTACCTACTTATAGTTCCTAGAATAAATTGGTGGTACCTGGGCAGGCCAGCAATCTAATTGATCTATCAATCGATGCCGTTCTACAGGACGGAGACAACTATCTCTTAGTCCCTGATTAACTTTGAATCTATGTTTTAGTTAAGTAAGGCTATTATTATAACCGATAGTTAAATCAGTATTTTGAAAACTTTTTCCTTTTGAACTAAAAATAAAGGATAATCAAAAAGGATACACGATTAACAATATTCGCAACCACTATACAAAAAAAACTTCAGACGATTTCATATCTGGTAAAGTTGATATACTAGATGTGTACCTACTTACCATAAGTACAATATAAGCGAAGTTTGAACATTTAACTGTGCGCGGGACTAAAGCTAGATTTGTCACAGTGTTTGGTCGCTGGGTTTATTGTTTTGTTTGGTTTGTAACGTTTTGATAACTGTGCAGATTTGATTTGAAGGCCGTTATGTCAGCCACATTGCTTTCTGCTCGCTAGTCACGGAGAGCCGTAATCTGGAATTATACCATATCAAATAAATTAGAAAGTAAACGGACGATGCGATGCGATGGTCAGCGCTCTGGTCACCCTCTCACGACCACTCCGACTGCACCTGGGAATATTTTATATGCATTAATAAAAATAAAGTAGATATGAAAGTTGTGCCACATTGTTTTCTCTTAATCTTGGCAGAACATTCATTACGTTACTGTTCATAAAACCACAGAGTTGAGTACAGATGTACCGTTTTTTTACTGTTAGTGCTAGCCTCGAATTCTCGTATCCAGGTAAACGGCCCATGAATGAAAGTTACTTGACTCATCCTATAGCGGGTTTCCATGAAGGTTGGTTTCCGGAATCGTAAGCCTGTAAGGCGATCATGGGTGAGTGAGTCACCATGTTTGCCGATACCTGGCCGCGGGCACACTACACGGCGCGATGACGTCATTGCAGAGCAATGCGCGTGCGCAGTGAAGTGATTGACTGACGCACCAACGACACCATCTAATAGTGATTATGGCCTTCCTTGATTAACTGATATCCAAATAACTAAGAATTTTGTTTTTAACACTACATGAAATCAAAGTCATTAGTTTAAGAAAACCATTTATGTTACCATGTTATCGTGACATGATCGTACACGTCGATAACTTTTTAAAATAAAATACAGCGCATATAAACATCAAAAGGCATAACGTCCTCTACTCAGTTGAACAAATGCTCTTGGCAGGCGTTCTGGGCATCGCAGTTGTTCAGAAGGCGCTGATGCACACTTCATTGTATTTTACCTTTCATCGTTGCCTCTTACGACCTCTACAAGAAAGAAATGGAGTAAGCGAGGAGCGTCTAAGCCAGCAACCCACGGGCGTGTTATTTGTAGATATTTGTGTTTAACTCTGGACCAGACATGGAAATACATTTAATTCGCACTTAAATCCAATACTTTATTCAAACTTCATATAATGAATTAACTAACTGCAAATCACAGACAGATTCCCATAGAAGTCACACGTGTAACAGTCCATTGTTTGAGTTACACCAGGGCATTGTACACCTTGTCCCAATTGCTCAGAAGCTAGTATCGTTCAGCAGAGCTGGTGGAATCTTGCTAGGTAGAATGGTAGTGTCGCAAGGTATAGCCTCGGTCCTCTACGCCTACACATTGTCTATGCGCTACCATCAGAATCAGATCATTATCGGTTATCCAACACGTTTCTACTTTTGAGGGGATAATTTATACTTATAAGTAAGATTTAAGTATACTGAACGTCTTGATGTTTGATCATTTCTGGTTTTATTATAAAAACTAAATTGGTTTTCACTCATTTTATTAAATAATGCGGGATAACTGACGTGAATCAGTCATATTGCTCCGACTATAGTTTCAACCACATTCGGTGGTCTTTTTCAAGAAGGCGGGCGTCCCGAGCTCTCCATGAAAAAGACCACCGAATGTGGTTGAAACTATGGTCGTAGCTATCTGAGCATTTATGGTTTGTTTTGATCTTAGCCATCGCCTTGAGTATCTTTGTCGCGAATACTTACTTTCTGATCGTTATTTGCTCTCCGGTCACGCTTGTGTCGTGCGCAAGTCTTTGGCGTACTTCAGTGTATTGAATGACCTTTAATGTATTTCCGGAATCAAACGAAACGTCATTTACTTAATGATGAATTGACGACTTTAAGCATTATGCACGTGACTGATGAAACCTAATGGTATTCAACATTGCGAGTTGTCATTGGATGCGTTTTTATATCTAGCTCGACAACGAGCGATCACCCCGAGGGGAGCCACGTTGAAGAAAACCGTCCAAAAGATGGACCGAGGTGAGGGTGCCGCAACAATACAATATATCTTATGTTTACACTACCCCCATGTCCATCAAATTGTTGTATTCCGCTAACGGTTACCTGTAATAGGTTGCTGCCCAGCAATAAGGCAGCTGATTGTACTCGTTTAAGATGGAATATTTTTTGTAACCACTGTTAATTGTAATTAGAAGATGCAATCTATGTACATATCTTTATTTTTTCATTAATTTCACGTATTTTGGCTTATTTTCATATTTTTTTGTTTTACTATATACTTAAAACAGTTCTTTATTATAATCACCCCATGTTTGATTAATGCATATAATTACCGTTTATATAAGACAGAGCAGAAACTGTATGTATATGTTGATGGAGAGAAATTTTCGTTAGTACCTAGCTTATTGACCTAAAAGATAAATTGTCTATCGTTATCCTCTCCAGCAATGTAACCGTACCTATATACTTATTTTCTAGGTAGCCGCCGCATTAATTAGCATTAGTGCAATAGTGAATGCGCTCCGCTATGATAGTAAAGCAAGTCTCGATATTAATGCGCGGCATGCATATCTGTGCATTGTTAACAACTGCAACTCATGCGATAGTTATGTCTGCTAATTGTGCAATTACTCATTGCATTCATCTGTACCAGCTATATCCAAAATCTATTTTATACATAAACTTTGGAACACTGATATTATAAAGGCGAAAGTTTGTGAATGTGATTGTATGTTTGTTACTTCTTCACGATGAAACGGCTAATCCGATTTGAAGGAAACTTGGAATATAGTTTAGGTCCTGGATTAAAATATAGGATATTTTTGTCGCCGCTATTGTTTATTTTTTTCATTCAAAATTTTTTCGAGGGGCACTTCGCTTTATTGATTATACAGAGACACGCCAAGAAGGTATGGGTTGCGTGAAGAAGGATATGTGTGTGAAAGGTCTGAGAAGAGTGGTGAAGTGACTAGCAATAGAACAGAGGGGAGGAAAAAGTAATTATTGTTCTGACTCCACTTAGCATAAGATATGATAAAATGGAATTTCTTACGTATCATGGAACTATTTTAGAGTAATGTTTTGCTAATATTTTTGAAGTTATCTTTCTGGATATGAATCTAGCGCTTGCCTTGATAATGGTTTGTGAATAAAGCGTGAGGCGTTCATTGGTACTTACGCTGAATTTAACCGTGGCCGCGTTTCTCTTTAAGATGAGAATCGTAAAAGTAGTTCAACTGAAGCAGTGATAGCCGGGCGGTCATAGCTATGGACTGCCGTGCTGCAGGTCCGTGGTTCTATCCCTACCGCTGTAAGTAACCAGCCAGTAAGAAATGACAGGCAAGAGAGACTTAACCTATATGTGTCAGGGTGATGGGCGCGGTGCAGTTCGTCACTTGTAACGACATACATCTGGTACAGGTAGAGGTTACCGCTTAACATCCGCCCCTCGCCCGGTGCGTAATGCATCAATATTTACAAATCAGGTAATTTCTGCGGCTGGTTAAACGTCGTATCATAACATAGCACGTGCAAAGAAATATTGCTGACTATAAACCACAGATGGACAAATGTCGAATGTCATCGTTTCAGCGTGCGAAACATGAAGTTTTTTTATGAATGTGTTTATAAAGAAGTATCAACCCTTTAGATGGGTATTCCACCCAAACAAACTGTGGGAAGCCGTTAGCACAGCTAGAAGTGTGAGAATAACAGACGTCGCGTTTTGTGTCTGAAACGGGCCGGCACAAAACAGCCTTTAGTTTGCGTGCCTCATGTTCTTGAGAAAGTTCGCGAAAAACGACCTCTGACGCCTCTCTTCACACCCATTAAAAATACCAGACATTTTGTTCTTTCTGAAGAGACTTAACGTGGCCAATTTTCTTTTCAACCTCGACATAGCACCGTGATGATGAAGAACTAATCTCTTGCTTTCATCAAAACCAAAGATTTAATGGTAAAAGGGTTTCCATTCTATAGCCAAAATGGTGGAAAACTTGCAGCTTTACACGGATGTTTTAAAATAGTATTCTAAGCGAATTAAAAATGTTTCAAATGTGAAGAGAAAAATACTTATTTAAAACAATAAGTACTGTACTGTATACTGTATCAGCCTGATAATCCACTGCTGAACACAGCCTCCCCCATTAAGGGCGGGGTTTGCCATAATCCCCACGTATGGCAGGCGTCTTGGGGATCGCGTTTAAAAGTTTGAAATATCAGTTCCTCAGAAGGCGCTGCGGCCCACCTTTCGCTATTTTTGACGCCACTTGCGACACCCAAACCCAAAGTTAGTCATGGGGGGTGAGATACTAGCTCGGCACCCCACAGGCATGCTACACACAATAAGTGCGATAAGCATACATTCTTCTTTATTCAATTTATTCTTATATATTCAATGAATATTCATTTCAATTTATATTTTCATAGCGCCCAAATCATTGAAAAATACTGAAGGATCAAATGTGTTTTTGTATTTTGTTTAAATCTATATTCAATTGATTGCTATTGCGATAAAGCTATTTGCAAGGTCGACAATACCGCTATCATAATACTTTACGATATCTTTGTAGACACAAGTGATTTATTACAACAAAGAAAAAACTCGGCAATTAAAGCACAGATTAATTACCTAGTTTCCATTATCCGAGCATCGATTGCAATCGCGTGTCGTAAAAACTAAACAACTTTCATTAGGCGATACACGGCGGCGGCGCGGGCGGTGCGGCGCGTCCAGTTGGGATTGCAAGATATCGTGACGAATCGATTCTAACTCGATTAAGTCGGCTCTCACTCTCGTCGCATCGCGTGCTCGACTCCATCGAGTCCACACTCCTTATTGGATTACCAATCGGTGTGGCATACACTCGTGTCGTGCAGCGTGCTACCGTACATGAGAACGGTGTCAAAGAACCCGCGTCGCACGTGACATTGGACGTTCATAATTGCTTGTTGCCATTCTTTCATTGATGACTGTCCTCGACGAAGTTAGATGTAGTTGATTAGCCATGATATTGTTTCTTTTCCATTAAAACAATTTTCTAGTGATATTATGCTCGGTTGTGTCCTTATTAGTAAACTTAGTAGGTTCGTTATTGTAGTAGAGCTGTTCACAATATCTTGACTAGACGGGGGCTTTGGTTGGAACATGTAGTATTTAATATTTCTACTGACAGAATAGAGAAGAGATACTAGAATCTGTATAACGGTTCTCTAGTTATCATTTATCAGTAACTGCGATAGAAACTGCACTACGTCCCTTAGCCTGAGACAAAGTGGTTAAGTCTCATGTGCGTGGAATTTCACCGGTACCCATGCCCTTCAGACCGGAACACAGTAATGTGAACATTCTGCAACTGCTTGTTGGTACGGCAGCAGTAATTCCGCGGACGAACTCGCACAAAGAGTTCTACTGCTACTAAAAACTAATAGCACGGAGCTTGTGTTACTTGTTTATTACTACTGTGTGGTTGCACCTGTGAATATGACACAAAATGTTGTTGGAAACAACAGTATACACTAATACAGCCAATAAACACTTTTAAAGAATTAAGAAAATATTTCTATTTTTTATTTGTCTTTATCATTGTTTGACATACTGGGCAAGTCAAGTCTTAGTTCAATGACATATACTTATGTGTCCACTTAAAAAAAAAACAAATAATAGAAAACAAACATGTTCGTTCAATAAATAAGTTAAGTGAACGAGTAAGCAAGTTGTGTGTAATTTTGTAATAAAATTCTTAAAGATATTACAACGCTCAGAAGAAAAAATAATGTGGTACGTGAAAAACATTTTCATAAAGAAATCCTACTATACAAAAATGCTTGCACAATTTTGCCTCTGCCCAGGTATCGTCTGTCACCGAAGTAATTTAAGCAAATATTTTAATAATTTTATAATATTGTTTTAAATAACATATTGTTAAAAATACTTTTTACAAGAATGGCGCTGAGTTTCTTTCCATTTCTTGTCGCAGTGGCTCTATAAATATTTATTTACTGACCGTGGCAGTACTAGGTAGAATATTTTCTATATTATAATTTGTAATGATCGCATCGTAGACGCTTAAATTTAATAAAATTCAATTGCGCTGTGTAAAAGTGCCGAAGTTCAATTACAAAATGTAATATTCCAAGATTGTACAATAACAGCTGTGTTCAACAAATAACTAGGAGAAAATAAATAAAGCCACTGCGAAAATAATAGGAAAGAAACTCGGAGCCATGTCTTCAATTGGCCTATAATGTATAGTATTAACCTTTTCGTCACTTAATTTTAGAATTACCCTGATACATAATGTATCTACGACTACTTGGAATTGTGCGAGCCGAATGCCTTCGAATCCAGGTCAATGAATTTTTTTTTTTTTTTTAATGCTTGATAGGTTAGCCTTTGACCACTATCTCACCTGATGTTAAGTGATGATGTGGTCGAAGATGTTGTTCAGGCTAACCTAGAATTACTGGCTCTCAAGGACAGCTGCCGGAACACACCGTTAGGTGCTTGGCGACAGATTTTCAACTTGAGGGTGGTAGCTAGCCAGGCGGGCATTCGCAAAGTGCCCTACCACCATGCTGTAACGACTGCCATCCTAAGACAACAACCGTGACCGACGGCTTAACGTGCCCTCCGAAGCACGGAAGCGCTCAGTAGTAATGTCACCAGCGGTCACCCATCCAACTCATGACCGCGGCGGACGTTGCTTAACTTTGCTGATCGATTCAGAATGGTTAAGCAAACTTCGCTACGAGCGCTTCAAAATCGTGAAATTCCTCAAAATATTGAACGTGGTTGGTTCTTTCACTACATAATTGGTTTTAAAAAGAACAAAATTAATATTTTCGTGATAAGTATCCTAACTGTTTGATGAGATGGGATTATTGAAGCTCTTATTTTGAATACTGTATTGCCATTTATAAGTAAGGTAAGTGGGTTGTGCGACTGGTGAGTGGGCACGTTTCGCGATTTCCTCGTCGCTTTGTGAAGTAGTTTATGTATATGTACAGCTAACGAGGCTTGCGATGCAGCTCTATCTAGGGCAAACAATAAATTATACCGGCGGAGACAACCTACCGCCATGCGCAAAGCACTCGGCCTGGGAAACTGCACTTTGACCATATTTGCGTTTAGTGTTTCCAATAAATGTTTAGTTCCATAAATGAATATAACAAACCACTACATTTTCATCATCATCTCCAATATATGGTTTCTCTAACAAAATTACAAGACGATACAATTAAAAATAATAATAATTAAAAATTGAACGCATTGTTGAAAGTTTTGCCTTCGGTTTTGTGGCCTGCTACAAACCTTCCTTGGGATTGCTCTTGTTAATATAAAATACGTTATTAATCTTTTCGTTAAAGTGGTAAATAGGCATATTGTGCGCCTAATGAGAAGGAATAAGTGGCATGCTACTAATTTGGAGCATTATTTATCTTTGTCGTCCGTTACGACTACAATCACTATGAACTTATATTTTTAAATCGGGTTCCTGCAATAAGGACCAACTACAATACATACAATTTATGTTATTCTTTGTCTTTCTCCTTAGATTGAGCTCAAACTATAGAAAGTTTCCAAGAAAACTGTTCACGTAAATGATTTCACATGCGTCGTCGGTTTCCTCAATCAAATAGCGATTGCAATCGATAAAGTGTAGCTCTATAGAGCGTTTATGTATCGTGCCGGTCACGATGACCCGGTTACTTTACTGGCTAGTGCAATATGTATCGCTGTATAGCTTCGGTGACGGTATCGAACTGTTTGCTTCCAACGTCGCCGCCGCGTCTGTCTGCCGCTGGTCGATACTCGACTGCAATAAGTAGGTAATTCATATAACTGCATTTCGTTTGCTATGCAAAGGGATGCAGAACGTGCGCAGACTCGTTACATACCCCCACGTGCTCCTATGCTACCCTTTGATATTCATTTTATACATTCAAATGAAGATTCGGCACTTTACAACCATTTTATACCACTGTTGTTTATTAGTTTGAGACGCCCAAAGACTGAGTCCAATAGGTTCAAAAGGAAAAAAAAACAATTTTTCTTGCCCTATTAAACTTTTTCTTATCAGTATTGGGTGTCACCGTTTATACCTCGTTAGAAAATACATAAATGTTTGTCAACCGTCAAACAAGTCAGTTTTAAACCATTTTATCAAATAATTTATCTCAAAATATTAATCAGTTATTATCTGGAATATCAATTTAGTATAACAATAAGCGTTCAAATACTGAAAAGTGTTCATAATGTAGGGAGTTCTAAAGATTTGATCGAAATAAACCAATAATTTTTATTTCGCGCGTATATGCTATTGGGAAACCTCCTAGAGCGAGGCCCGACGATGCGACGACGACGCGACGCCCGCCTCGTACTGGATTTTTTTGGGAAGCTTTATATTTTCAACATCTCATACATTTGGCCTTTTCCTACGGCCTTGGAATAGAGAACAATCTACGGCAGGCCCTTATATTATAAGACAAGTCAGTTCTCTTAGATAAAGAGTAATTTAAAAAGAAAAGCTAAGACCTTCGGGCCTTAAGGCGACACTACAAAATTATTATTGCATACTTTTGTTTTCAACGAACCGCCTAAATTTATTATTTATCGAGTAATAATGCATTATTTTGATAGGCGATGTGAGTAGTGGCTGTTCATTCAACGCATTATTTCCCTTTAATAGCCTTTTACCAAATCCAGGGGAAGATATTCTTAAGGGAACTATATGACCAAAATAATACAATTATGACAACGATAATCATAATATTCGAACTCGTCTTTAAAAATAACTTGTTTACGTATTGTATTCCGATATGTGCAAAAATAATAATAAGCGACACGATCAGGTAGCATGGTGTGGCTAGTGCATGTGCAGCAACCCCCTAGCCGTATTTTTTTTTATTTGAGGGTGGTAGCCATGTATTGCAAGGATTGTCATCACATTTGCTGGCTTGTCCTACCTATTCGACTTTGCTCGTTTGAGATGTCGCAACCAGTATGTAGAGGTCAATGCCTCAGTCTGTCATTTTTCAAACATCACTGCGCCGTAACAGTAGTACCGAAGACTTCCACACACCAAAATTCACTCCCTTCATTCATAGTTCACATAGACCATTATATTGCCAAAATCGAAACGTATATAAAAAACAAAATTTTGCAAGGTGTTCAGTTTTATCTCAGTATCTCAGGGCGATGGATTGTATCGTGTTGTAGTAAAATACCGGATGCACTCTTATTGGTCAGAGCGTATTTAAACTATAGGGAGTTAACTAATATCTTCCTTTACGCCCAAGTAATGCTTATCCAGCCCATTCTCCCGCTACAGTTTTTTTTTTTAAGATATTTTTTTTTATAAAGATTTATAAGTAATACAATGGTTAACTTAGATTCTACAATAACTAAAATTCTTATTGACTAATAGATTGACAGCGAGCCCCAAATTAAGCACTAAGCCTGTATCTTGGGGAGCGAGTGCGTATTTCAAAAGGTCATTGTGTTGTTCATGACAGAATTAAAATTAATACAGTAGCAATGTAAAATTAAGATTAAGTTTAAGTACAATGCGTTGCAATACCAAAGTAAAAGTTTTTTTTTTTTTTTTATAATTATTTTTTAAAATGAGACTGCATAATATTATGTACCCGTTATTATTAAAATTGTATCTTTATTTAGAAGAATACCATTGTGTTACTATTTTTGCGATTCTCGCTGGATGCATACGAACCACATGCTCAGCCCAGTCCTATTTCAAGCCAGCGCGAGCGAGGAGAAAATAATATTTTTAAATATGAAGCTAAGTAGTAAGTTTCGTGTTTCTAAGTTAAAAACTGGCCCAGACACTCGGCCTAGTTTATTATCACTATTTCACAGCTTGTACTGGGCTGCCCTCCAGAGGGAACTATATCCCTATAAGCCATCGCGTATATTATGGGCGTAGTGGCAAAACGGTATTCATTAGTATTGTGCAACTAAACTAAAATAACTGCTGTATTATCACTAATTATGCCTTTCAGTAACGAGGTTCTAATGAAGAACTCTTCCACCTGCAGCTAATACATTGTATTGTTTGTTTCAGCGTGGTGCACCGCCCTGGCTGTATGGTCCCTGGCAGCTACCTCGGTCCTGGCGGCGGGACCGCTGGGCCCTTCAGACAGGCCCGAGGCCTACTTTAACGGCACCTCGTACATACGCCTCTCGAGGCCTATATCGCTCAAGCAGCTAGTCGGACTTAGTTTTAGGACGTGCGTTGGTGAGTTTACTTGAAAATTAACCTAAAGAAGCTTTTATACCAGTGTTGCATACTTCCTATTCAATAAAAAGAACAGTATTATCACTGTTGCTACAGCAGCAACCGTTATAATTCCGTTTCTTAAAATGGACGATATGTTAATTCATATCACGTTTATTTAAATCTTAGTAGCAATAGAAATCTTTGTGCGAGTTCGTCCGGGGAAGTACCGCTACCATGTATTACTGCGTGTTGCGATTTGAAGGTGAAATAACAGGCACATGAGGCTTAACAACTTTATGTCTCAGGGTGATGGGCGCAGTGCAGTTTGCCACTTGAGACGAACTGCATCTGTTATAGGCAGAGGCTACCACTTAACACCAGGTGGGCCTCATGCGTTCCATCGCTATATATAGTATAAATTACATACCGATCAAGTTTCTTTACCCCAAAGTAAATTAAGACACGGTCTTGCCTTAAGCTTATGGTTTCTCTAAAAACAGAAGGATACGGTTTCAAATATTATGTTTTCTCTAACAACCTGAAGTAACGAGGGGCGGCTGATAAGTTCGTGGCCTAGGTAGTGAAAAAGGTCTCCGTTCGTTTTTGACTAATCTGTACTTCTGCTATCTGCCACATTTTAGATCTATGATCAGGCAGAACTGATTTTTAAAATTTTTGAACATTTACTTCGATCACTACCGTCACTGGGCAGCCCGAGCGGGGGTCGAAATTGCCAGAATATTCAGTTACCGTCGACATGTATTGTCGCTTATTCTAGGGGTGAAGTGTTAATGAACCAAATTAAACAATGGGGTGTTATTTATACTACCAATGAGTTAGGCAACTAGTGTTACCAATAACGCGATGATAAATCATTGCCAATCACTCTAGGCCATGAACTCATCAGCCGCCCCTCGTACATATCGAAAAAAAGTATTGGACCTCAGTTTCATGAGTAGTCAGTAAGGAGGGTGCTAGGATTTTTAAGAGTCCTCTTGGGCGTCTAATGTGTACCAACACCTTAATCACATAAGATGAGTAGTTGCATTATTTCCCCCTTAGTCGATTTTTACGATCGAACGATGGATATGAAACTGACCTAAGAATTCTCAAGCCGGTTTTTTTTTTTTTTTTTTTTTTTTTTTTTTTTTTATACCACTAAGTTGGCAAACAAGCATACGGCCCGCCTGATGGTAAGCAGTTACCGTAGCCTATGGACGCTTGCAACACCAGGGGTATCACTCGCGCGTTGCCGACCCTGAAGAAATCTCTTCACGCCCTTTTTGAAGAACCCCATGCTATACTCCATCGGGAAAACCACGGCAGGGAGCTCATTCCACAATCGAAGCGTCCGCGGAATGAAACCCCTTTGAGCCCGCACAGTTCGATACCGTTCTGGTTCCAATGTGTGAGGTTGGACTCCCTGTCGATGGCGAGAGTTGCGATAGTGAAAGGTAGCCGTGGGCATCAAGTCGAACAATTCTTCAGAACACTCTCCGTTGTACAGACGGTAGAACACGCATAAGGAGGCAAAGTCTCTCCTTAGACTTAAGGGCTCTAAACCGCTTGTGAGCTCGGGATCGTCGACAATTCTGATGGCACGTCGCTGAACCGAGTCTTAAGGCCCAAGCTGGTATCCAGGTGCTCCCGCCCACAGGTGACAGCAGTACTCCATATGAGGCCGGACCTGCGACTTATAAAGTTGCAGCCTTTGCCCCGATGTGAAGTACTGCCTCGCTCTGTTGAGCACTCCAAGCTTTTTGGAAGCCAGCTTCACCTTGTCTTTCAAGTGACTTCGGAACAAAACGTCGCTGGAAATGTCGACGCCAAGGATCCCGATGCTTTGAGTGTAGTTCAAGGAGGTGTTCTGGAATTGTGGAGCCACAGACCATGGGGTTTTCTTAGCGGTGAACGCGCAGGCTTGAGTCTTAGTGGGGTTGAAATGGACTAGGTTTAGTCGACCCCAATCGGAGACACATGTTAGTGTACTCTCGATTTCAGACACCAGCCATTCGCGGTTTTCCTCCACCTCGGAACGAGGGATATTTGCACGGCCCGTGTAATGGGCGTTCCCTGTACTGTCGTCCGCATAGCAATGAATGCCGTCAATAGACAGCATATCATTGATATGTAGTAGGAACAATGTAGGTGACAACACAGAGCCTTGCGGGACGCCAGCATTTATGTCCATGCTATCAGAGCAGCTACCGTCAACTACGGCTCTTATGCATCTGCTGGACAGAAAGCTGGCAACCCATTTGCATAATCCCTCGGGAAGCCCGTATGATGGTAACTTCGCTAGAAGACCTCTGTGCCAGACCCGATCGAACGCCTTCGCCACATCTAGGCTCACTGCCAATGCCTCACCTTGACTCTCGATGGCGAGTGACCAACGGTGCGTGAGATACACTAGGAGGTCACCAGCTGAGCGACTGTGGCGGAAGCCATATTGTCGGTCGCTCAACAATTCGTGATCCTCCAGGTATCTCAAAAGCTGCGTGTTGATAACACGCTCCATGATTTTGGAGAGAAGGGAGGTGATGGCGATAGGCCTGTAATTCGTCGGGTCTGATCTGTCGCCCTTTTTGGGCACAGGGTGCACGTGGGCAGTCTTCCACGAAGACGGGACTTCCTTTTTGGTGTAGGAAAGTGCGAAAAGACGCGTCAATACTGGACACAATTCAGGAGCACACCGTTTCAGTACCACTGCCGGTATGCCGTCTGGCCCACTCGACTTATAGATGTCCAGAGATAGCAGTTCCCGCCGGACCTCCCTTTGGGTAATGCTTATCTCCGGCATGGAGCTAGCACACTGCGGGATGGTAGGCGGTGTAGCGCCCCCGTCATCGGGGTCGAGTTCGAGGCAAAGAGAGAGCCCAAAAGGTCAGCTTTCTCCTTTGCACTATGGGCCAAGTTTCCGTCCGGCTTACGGAGTGGTGGCAAGGACGACTGGCAAAAGTTTCCTTCAGCAGCTTTGGCAAGAGACCAGAAAGCACGGCTTCCAGAGGGAAGGCTAGTCAGCCTCTCACCAAATCTGGTGACGAAATCGAACTTAGCCTTGGCAATCATTCGCTTACTGTACCTGGAAGCAGCGTTGAATTTGCGTTTCGCATCAGAGATGTTAGGGTCCTTATTAGTTCGGGCCGTGGTCCAAGCCTCATACAAAGTTTGCTTATTTTGTCTAGCATCTTTGCAGGGCCGATTAAACCACGTTCGCTTCTTCTCCCCTACTGCTACTAGCGGGTTTGGAATATAACATTCCATTCCCGCCAGTATCGCCTCAGCGACGGCAGCTGCACAGGTGTCAGGATCGTCTGATGCGAAGCAAAGCTGTCTCCACAGGTACGATGCGTAGAAATCTCGCAACCCATCCCAATCTGCTGACTTGTAGTGCCATACACGTCGCCTTCCGGGAGGCCGGGGCGGAACATGTCGGGCGCACGGCACTTGCGTCCGGACGAGACAGTGGTCCGATGACCCGAGTGGTGCATCCACTGTTACTGCATAGTTGTCCGGTCGCGTAGTCAGCAGAAGGTCAAGTAAGGAACTAGTATGGCTCTCAATATCTGGGATTCTCGTAGGAGAAACAACCAGTTGTGAGAAGCCATAGGCCAGGGCAAAGTCGTGAGCAGTTCTTCCCGCAAAGTCAGTGGACCGAGAACTAAGCCACTCAACGTGGTGAGCGTTGAAGTCTCCTAATATCACTAACTCCGCGGAGGGGTACTGCACCAGTACTTTGTCAGTCGTCAATTGCAGGTGCTCAAATAACCGGATTGTGTCCGCGTCACCACTGTGGGACCTGTAAAGGCACGCGTAAACTTTGGTGTGGCCACCGTGATCTACACGCGCCCACAAAATCGACAGGTCCCTGTCTTCTAGGCCATGGAGACGGCGACAGCAAATATCCTCCCTGACGTACATACATACCCCAGCACGACGCACAAAATTGTGCTCCAGCTTGTACCCGGGGTAATGTAAATACGATGTATCATCAGGGCTGGATATTTGCGTCTCCGTTAGAAATAGAAGGGTCGGCTGTGCAGTCTCAAGATGTTGGTGAACTGCATTGATATTTGCGTGAAGTCCCCTGATGTTACAAAAGTCCACTGATAGTGTGGACGGGGAGGCCGCTGAAAAACCATTTCTTTTCTTTTTCCGAGGCATTAAAAAAAAGGGATTGATTGAAGAGATTAAGAGGAAACGCTGTGCCAGTAGCGAGAGGGATAAAGTGCAGTGTTATTAGCCAAGAGTGCTGGACAGGTAAAACGGTTTGTTGGTGTGGCAGCCGGAAGGGCCCCCGGTCCCCCCATGATACAGACGGCCGGGTCCACTCCGGTCTCCTCCTCCGGCACGACCAACTATACCATGGATTATGCGCAAGCGGCGGGTCAGCCTCCCAGGGCGGAGATTAAGTGATCCCTGGGCTCGGGACCCCTACAACCTGCGGGCAGCCAGCGGGCAGCTGTTTCACCGGGTCTCCCTGACCGCCACAAAAACACACCGCGCCTGCACAACACTATGGTGGTGCCACACCGCTGATCCCCAAACACTACCAGCACAGCGCTTCCTCATGGAGCTCTGGCGACCTTACTCACCGCAGGAACACAACACCACATTAAAGCAGTGTTATTTGGCTGCGATCTTCTGTAAGGTGGAGGTACTTCCCCAGTCGGGCTACTCCGAATTTTGAACGGGTCAACCCGTTATGCCCTTCCTCTCTTAAAAGTTCAGATGCGTTACTCAAATTGAATCTGCCATTATATTACCATAGAAATTGCTTACTCGGTCCTGCAAGCGCGTGATCGAGCCGGAAAAACAAGTTACTCGCGGCACAAAAACAAATGCACCTGTCTGTAAGAGCGGCCATCAATTGCCCATCAATCAACCTGTACTGGAGTCAACTCATTACTGAGGCACACTGCTCTTCCCTGAGTTGAGCAGTACGAGCCTCGAAGCCCGTTTTACACTTTTTACCATGTCCAGAGCCCCGCCGCATTGAACTGATGCGAAGACACTGACATTCTGAGAACCATTAATTAATGTGCCCGTGTACCAACTTTTTATAGACTACGATTAAGTCTCGCTTAAAATATTTGAACTGGTGCTGCTTTAGCGCTTTGTGGTCGAGTGGAGTAAAGCGACAATGGTCCCGGGTTCGGTTGTCATAAGAAATTACACACACGCTACCCCGCTTTCAGCGGGGCAGTAAGAGGAAGTATCTTATCCGTTGTTCTCGAAAATGGTCTTAGGAGATTATCCATATTTTTATGGAATTTTGATCCCCATTCACAGATTTCCAAAAAAAAAATACAGTAAGCAAGAAAATAGCCATTTTACACAAAAACATTTTTGATGCCAATAGATACTGATTCTAATACTGATCTAAAACTTCTATGGGATCAATCATCGTTGGAGTACTCAAAAAGTCACAAATTGCTAAAAACTTTTCCCGTACATTTTGAATGAAAATATTACGCAAAAGCTTTTTTAGTGACGGTTGAGATCTTTTTGTTGACTGAATAAAAAGATAAGTTTAAAAACAAAGCAAATTTCGAACTCGTTATTACTAAACAAAAAACAATCTTGACAGTTTGTTGCGTTCACTAACCATAATTTTGTATGGAAATCATACAAATAAATTGTCAGCAGCCACTAGGTCGGTACAGAAACGAATCAATTTATGTATTCGCCAAAATGGCGGTCACTTCGAGCACTTGATATCGTAGGACAAGAAACCGTAAGATTTTAAATAAGAATAACATCATCAAGTTATGTTAGTATAAAAAATATATATATATAAGTACGCCTTCTTTTTGATATGTGTACAATTCTACGTGATCATTTGTCTTTTATTTTATTTTTTGTATTTCAGTTACACAAATTCCTTACACTGAAAAGTTTTTTGCAATTTGTGACTTTTTGAGTACTAGTCCCATAGAAGTTTTTGATCAGTATTAGAAACAGGATCGATTGGCATCAAAAAATGTTTTTGTGTAAATTGGCTATTTTCTTGCTAGCTATATTTTCTTCAAGAAATCTGTGATTAGGGATCAAAATCCCATTGGATAGTCTCCTAAGACCATTTCCGAGTAGCTGCAACGGATAAGGTACTTACTGCCTCGCTGAAAGTTTCCACCCTGTGTATTATAGATGGCATCGATTTTTGTCTTCTGCTATTATAATAGGAGTAAGGTATTCGATCACGAGAGGCTCGTCTCCATTACAAATATGTTACATCATCAAAACAATGCAACGCTGCCGTGCTGATGCGTTCATCTAATTATGCGTACCGTGCGGAATGTCCACACTCGATTGAGTGTGTTTACTATCGCGGAAATCTATCACACATTAGGTATATCCAAGTGTCCCATTACAACGCGTACAATATAACTGCGGTCTGTGTTAACAACCATGTCGCAATGACATATCGTACATGTATCTGCCACACTACCACATCCACCCACCTCGTGTTATCATTGTTAGATCACTACCGACCCGGCGTCTGTTAACCAACGTGTCAGTACTGGCAGTGCCAGCCGCAGAGTGGTCAAGAGAAAGGACCCATCGACCAATAGTCACTGTTGATTCATAACCACTACAAATGTTATGATTTTCAGTGACTACTGTTAGGTATTCAATCTAGTCTATACAGTATTACATAGCGGTATACGGCATGACAAATCCAATAATCTTGTGAATTAGAACAGAACCGATTATCGCGATCGAGTCTTGAATCTTGATACCTGCGGTCGTTCGTTACCTTACTATGAAAGTTTTGTGATTTCTAGTCGTAAACGATTCATTGTTGTAAACCGTTCGTATGCGAATGTATTGTATGCAAACGCGAGATCTGATCAAGGGTATCCCCCACCGAAAATACAGGCATACCTACGATATACCTTGCTAAAACGCAGTAAATTTTCTGTTGGATAAGATGAACTTGAACCCGAAACTCCAGGATACTGGCCTATCATAATCAATTATGCTATAGAAGCGAGTGCCGGAAGGCCGATATTTTCCCATCTGTTTTGACCTTGCTAAAACAGTAAGTTTCTGTTGGAAAAGATGACTTCCGCGGGACTTGAACCCGAAACTACAGGATACTGGCCTATCATAATCAATCATGCTATGGAAGCGGGTGCCGGACGGCCGATTTCTTTCCATCTGTTTTGTTGAGTGCATCTATCTGACGGTGGTGCATTCTATTCAAATAATGTTGAAATAATTTGGCTGGTTAGATGATATTCGATCAAAACTCGACACAATTTCGAGGACGCCGTTTTTAATTGTCTCAATATTATTTTCAACGGCAGTGACGCATGCTAAGACGAGAAATAGAAATTTAAAAAATACTCACGTTCTCCTGGTTTTGCGGGATCCCCTGAAAGTTATTTTTTTCCATCCGAAAAAATACTATGCTATAGTATTATTAAATTTATATTATATTATAATAGATCTTATAGGTAAGCGCGCTCCATCATCGATCGCATCATCACTTAACATCAGGTAAGACTGTGGTCAAGTGCTACCCAGTTCGATGATAAAGACATTAAATGACACTAAAAAAATCGTCATGATCGCAAAAAGTATAGAATTGGTCGACCTTCCTTTTAAATAGTGACGCGTTATTTCCAGGAGGCGAGCAGTTCTCGCAAAGTTTCGAGGGGTACCTACACGGTTATGATATGAATTATAATTGATATGTGATAGAATACTATCAGATATCAATTATATTACGTAATCGTGTAATTATTACTATGTTCATTATTATGTACACCATTCGTTCGGTTCCACAACATTCGTTGTGTGCGATTAGTTTCGCTCTAATATTCGTTTTCATCATACATAAGACAACGCTATGTGATGTACCTGTAGTGCATTTACAAACATTTTATGTCATATTTCATGTTTATTATATCTGTTTTGATTCACCGCAGACGGTCGGAACTCACCGTGTGAAACCTTAGGTACTTCCTTATGTATTTTTGTTTTTGTGTATAGCTAATGATTTAGATGTAGTGTAGACTTACCTGTGTTGGAGCTATGTGTTTATGTTTTGTGGCATTTCATTACTTAGATATAAAACTTATTTATCTTTAAAGGGTTTCGAATATTTTTGTATGGAAGCTACATATCCACCCGCCGACGTTTTGTTGTTTTTTTTCCGAATTTTCCGTGCTTGATGTACATTGTATATTATTTGGGTAGAGAATACATAAACGAAAAAAAAATGTTATGTATTTATTTATAGTTATACTAGCAGCCCGACCCGGCTTCTCACGTGTAGGATTACGACTATAAATTGAGATGAAAGCTATCTTTGAATTTGGATCAAATTGCACACGGTGTGCAAATCAAATTAAATATATTAAAATTGGTTCAGTAGTTTAGGATTCCATCGCGGACAAACAACGTGACACGTAACTTTTATATATAAAGATAATATGGTACCCTAAAGTGTCACGTTTCCGAACTATTTGGAATTAAAAGATGCAGAACCCCTTTATTGACATCTCAAATAATCTAAGAAGTATTTGGTAGCTCATAGCCTATTGATGATAATTATTTTAAATGTGAAAGGATTGCGAGCTTTTTGAAAGGAGATCCACTTTTTACTGTTATTCTTGTTAAGCGGATGTAGTCCATATCGCTCGGACAGACGTAAAGTAGCCCATTGTCTTATTGAATTGGATGGTACGTTGACCTTAAAGTTAAAACATTTTAAATGTAAATATCAGTCCAAAAGCAACCATTGTGCAGTTCCTGTACAAGTGGAGATGCAGCGACGCCGACGTGAGGTAACTCTTCCTACGCCGACGACCTGACAAGTCTGAGAACCAGGCGTCTGGCAATTAGTTATATTACATACTGTTTTGTTAGCTAATTATTTGCTTCTTGGGAAATACGTCGTGGACAAAAACGCTAGCCGCTTCTGAGTCATAAACCAGTTTCTTTAATTTATTCAAATATTATTAATGCTCATTGAATGTCGATTTTAGGGTAAGAGTGGGTGTTAGTTTGTATTTATGTTTCGGTACCTACTTATACTGTATCACCCGGATCGTCCACTGCTGAACACAGCCTCCCCTATTAAGGGGGTATTTGCCATAATCCCTACGCTTGGCAGGTGACTGAGGAGTCGCAGTGTAAGATGGTAGTTCTTTAGAAGGTGCTGTTGCCTACCTTCCAGTATTTTTACCTTACTCGCCTCTTACGACACACACGGGAGTTGCAATTCGAACTTATGAATTGAAAGAATTCCATCATACTTCATCTCCGATCCTCTAAGTGGCATGTGTTGCTGTAGCAATTTAATATCTCGGAATTTTGAGGAACAATTATTTCCAACACACACACCACCAACATGATAAGGCCCAGGATGTGGGCAAAATTCTTAAAAAATTATATTGGTTGAGGATTATGTGTATAATAACTTCCCGCTTGATGATGATACATCTTAAGAATACAATACGATTACGTAACAAAAATACAGTTTTGCAAACACTTATGAAACCATATTGAATTTTCTTGAGTTCTAAAACTCACAAGCATATTATATAAATTAGTATTATTTTAATCAGTATTGAAATATGCCAAGCTAAATTGTAAATTTTTCGAATGCAAAAAGATGACTACCAGCGGGACTTAAACCGGCAATCCCATGATACTGCCCTTATCGTGTCAACGGGTGCTGGAAATTCGAACTCATTATTCCGTTTTGATTGCACATTTATCTGTCGATGGCTACATCTATCCAAATAATGGTATAATTATTAGTAAACTAAGTATTAGCCTAATTAGGTTGGCATGTTGATATTCTAACAACGCTCAACACAAATTCTATGACGCGGACGCCGTTAAGTATTATTTTGAACGGCTTTCATTTCTCATTTATCATGCGGCAATCCGCATGACAAAAAGAAACCAAATAATATCAAATAAAAACCAACGGTATCCTTCAGGATTGTGTGTGAGAGTTTACCTGGAAGGAATTAATATCTTTTTCTATCCGAAAATCATAGAAATATTAAAATCATTATCATATAATATAAGATGTAATTCTTTATTTAGTCCCAACGGCATTGACATTAATTGTCACTTAAACAAAAAGTCGTCACGATCGCAAACAGAATAGAATTGGTCGACCTTCCTTTCAAATAGTGAGGTGTTATTTCCAGGAGGCGAGCTGTTCTCGCAACGGTTCGAGGGGTACACGCTGCACGTGACGGCGCTGTTCGAGCAGGTGGTGGTGTCGTGGGCGCGGCCGATGCAGCAGCAGCGCGAGGTCGGCCTGCCGAAGGAGACGCTCGACAACCGCTGGCACTGGGTGGCGCTGCGCTACAAGCCCAACCCGCCCTCGCTGCTGCTCGAGGTCGATAAGGACACGCAGGTCAGCTCACATAATGTGCACAACCAATATGTACAACTCGTTTTTATGTGTCGATATTAAAGGAAAATGCAAATTAGGAACGAATTGCAAAGTGATTCATTCGATTGATGTTTTTCTTGCAATCACCTAGAAAAACATCAATATGTTCTAGAATATATGTAATGGCGTTCATATATTCATTAGAATATTGATGTTTGGCTTCATAATAACGTTCTAGGAATATGGTGTCAAGACAATGGAGTGTACGTATTTAAATTATATAAAAGTTATGCCCGTGTGTGTTATGTCTTTGTTTTAGAAATGATAACGTTAAGTAAGAACGTGAGGTACTATTTCCAAGATTGATATAGATGACATTAATGATTTTATTTTTATTGAGAATTCTGAAAAAAGGCGCTAAATTGCAAATATCAGATGAAATTGCTAAATCATCTCGTAATTCAGTTATATCTTAACCTTACATATTTACAGTATTATTTCATACTACCGAAATATATCGTTAATGTAAACTTATATTAGAACTGCAACGAGAGCGGTCTGCCTGCATTGAATCAAGTCAAGTGTGCGATAGAGGTAGCGCTATATGAACATTAATGTTTCATGAGTCGTGACAGACAAGGGTAATAATATCAGTGTACATATTTTAGGCTTGAATTAATGACGTTTCTTTTCCATAATAGTTTACAAGAAGCGGGATTTGGGCCCTGGCCTGTCAGTGAATATCACAAAAACCAAAGTTAAGGCTCTAACTTTTAGCCATCAGAAATAACAAGTCTTACGTTGTTTCTTGTTTAAATCTCAATTACATTTATATCTTCTTGTAAGTAAATATTTAATATTAGGATATATCATATCTATGAATGATATAAAAATAAATTGGAGATGAGGTGTCCATACTGGCAAACGATTTTGTTCACTATAATCATAATGTATTCATGGAGAACAATAAAATATCATTGGTAAAAGCAAGGTATGTGTAAAATACATAAATGCATTGTGTACTGTCTCACATTTGGTTGCTAAACTAAACTTGGACAACAGAACAAGTGTTGAATAATTTGTAGGTATCTTATTTTGTTATAAAGCTATGCAAGAATGGAATAGTAGCTAGTATCATTGCGATTACAAAAAGGGACAAGATAAGATTACAGAAGAGAAAAAATAAACTTGTTAGTAAAACCTAAATACGAACATATGGACAGGATATGTGGTTGGAGGGAATAAAGAGAAACGGCTTTAAATTAAAAACGAAATGGTATAAGAGATAATAAAATAAGCCAAAAAGATGTGCTAAATATATCTTACAATAAAATATTACCATAGTAGGCAAAAATGTTTATAATAAACTTACCTGAAAAGAATAAAGATTTTTTTTTTTACTTTATGATGCATTCATTTTATAGAATTATGTTATCTTGATGTAAGTTACTGAACATAAAGAAATACATCGTATTGAAATTATATATTACGACGTCCATAACGCATGCCCTTTAAAAAATTGTAATTGAAATTGTTAGACTATGTATTGCGAGTGATTCTTTGCCTGAAGGTTGGCCAACGTATTGTATACTACGACATCTTGTTTGTGTGTTTGTACTTTGTAGACAGATTCCTTTTCAATAACCCTAATTTCGCATAAAAGTGTACAGGCAGCTGCACTTGAGGCCTGCTATCTTCTTTGACCACTATCACACAAACGTAAGATGTATAGTAGGCAACCCTTTTCAACAAGTATTATCTATTAACACATCGTCCTATACAATAAGTAATATACGTGTGTCCCCGTCGCATCGGTCAGGTGATATCGAACGTGACGTGGAACCCGGAGCTGCTGTCCCCGGGCGCGCTGGAGGCGGGCGGCGCCGTGGTGCTGGTGGGCAACGTGTTCAGCGGGTGCATCCACGAGGGGCCGCAGCTCGAGTTCCACGCGGCGCACGCGCAGCTCAGGAACGTCGTCTTCGGGCACTGCCCGCTCACCACTGACGATTGTGACTATCCCAATTATTATTTCATTAATGTGAAATTATTGTGGTATATCTCTGCCTTGTGGTCATTCTGTGTTTAATGTATCATCTTGCGGTTGCCGTGGGAATTGGCTGGTGTATGAGTAGCACGGTTTTATATATGTATATATTTTAAGAATATCGTAAACAAGGCGCCAAATCACTAAGCTTACGATGTTGGCCATGCGTCCCTTGAACCCTTAAAGTGATATCTCATTAAACATAATAATTAGGATATTATGTTTTGCCGTTCAAATAATTTATGTAATTCAACGGGGCAATGCTGCCCGCATGCATGCTGGGCACGCTGCTAACTGGTAGTGGGCTGGAGCATTTAGACTGCCTGTGAGTAGGTTATGACTTATATAGTTTGTCGAAATGCTTTTATTGTGGTAGTTGTAGTGTTGTGTATTTTGTTGCATAAAGGCACACCGCCGATAAAAAAAAAACATGTAAAATGTTTATCCAAACTAGCTACAAGCGCGGTAAAATTGTTTAATTTTTTACGTCACAGACGTGAGTTACCACCTTTATTACGTAATACCCAACTCACTGTACATATCGCCTAAAAATCATAACATGAATGTTGAATCACTGCTCAAAAACTAACCTATCAACAATAAACAATAAAATCAAATTGTGCATAACAATGAGTGTGCTATCGCAAGTTTTTCGTCTCGACCAATCGCTTATGAATTACATTATCCTTATTTTTTTATCAACTAATACCCGAAGTTCTTACCAGACTCGCTTTTTAGGACTTTCCTGTTATAATGATAATATAACAATAAATTGTATACCAAAATGACGAGGAAACTGTAATTAAAACGTTTACCAACATGTCTATTTTATTCTATATATATATATATATATGTCGGGGATTCAAACGGATTAGAGTCCACGTGTTCGTTGTCAGCGTCGGCCATATTGAGAAAATTATAAGTCAGTGCGCACACCCGGCGCAGGCGCTGTCTCGAAGGCAAGTCAACCTTGATCGAACGCACTACTGACAGATATGACGTTGACACTCAGATATGACGTTGACACTGACAGATGTGACGTTGACACTTACAGCCCTGTGCCAGACAGTCAACAACTTGTGCTATCTGTGACATTCGCTCGGTGTTCCCATTTAAATAAATCAAAGAAATACTGAAATAAGTCACGTTGTACCTTCTTGAGAATTATTAACTCTGACACGGCCATTCTGCCTATCAACGCGCTCTCGCGTTGCATCTCATCATCACACCAGCCGAAATTTAACTATGATTACACTGCAAAGCATTGAAGCTTTCAGCCTTACCTCAACTCAACTCCACGCAAGACGTAGCAGCCCTCAGTGTTATCTAACTGAACCTTGCCGCAAAGCGTAATAGCTTTCAACGAATTTCAATTGAACATAACCGCAAAGCGTAGTAGCTTTCAACGATATGCGACTGAACATTACCGCAAAGCGTATTAGCTTTCAACGATAATCATCTGAACCTTATCGCAAAGCGTAGTAGCTTTCAACGATATTCAAGTGAAACTTATCGCAAAACGTAGTAGCTTTCAACGATATTCAACTCCACTTTACCGCAAAGCGTAGTAGCTTTCAACGATACTCAACTGAAACTTACCGCAAAGCGTAGTAGCTTTCAACGATATTCAACTCCACTTTACCGCAAAGCGTAGTAGCTTTCAACGATACTCAACTGAAACTTACCGCAAAGCGTAGTAGCTTTCAACGATATTCAACTCAACTTTACCGCAAAGCGTAGTAGCTTTCAACGATACTCAACTGAAACTTACCGCAAAGCGTAGTAGCTTTCAACTATACTCAACTGAAACTTACCGCAAAGCGTCGTAGCTTTCAACGATACTCTACTGAAACTTACCGCAAAGCGTAGGAGCTTTCAACGATATTTAACTGAACTTTACCGCAAAGCGTAATTGCTTTCAGCGATATTCAACTGAAACTTACCGCAAAGCGTAGGAGCTTTCAAAGATGTTTAACTGAACTTTACCGCAAAGCGTAGGAGCTTTACAAGCAGAACGTGAAGTTAAGTCCTTAACAGCGCGCGGTTACATAACAAAATATTGTGAAGGCATCTATCATCACATAGTCTTTAGAGATCCGGACAGTTTACCGCTAGTATCAATGTGAATAGTGTGGAATGGCTCCGCAATTTTGTATACTGGATCTAAAGCAGATTGCTTCTTGCCAGAAGGGTTCTTATTTATTTTGCATGGTAGACAGTCGTCAACGTATGCCCTGATGGATAAAGTCATATTGGGAAATCAAAATGTTCTCTTATTCAAGACAAAGTTTTATCCCCGCTAAGGTGTATTAGCTCATATGTGTAAAATTTGCCAACGAAAATCCTTGGGGAACATAATGACTAAAATTACTAAAAGTTTTAACCATCTACTTGGAAGTTTCTACAGAGTAAATCGATTTTGTAAGTATACGAGGATCTATGGTTGTCGTTTTCTAAGGATTCATTAATACGCTTAATATCAGAGTCCAACCTCTGTTCAGCCTGCAACCATTTGTTTTTTTTTTATTCGCAAAACGTTGGTTACTTTGTCTTTCTGCGATTGGGTTGCGACAAAAAATCAACGTCCGGGATTTTCTCACCTTTTTGATACTCAATTTCAGAATCAAAAGTTTGCGTGTACGCCCACCATCTGTGCACGTGACCTTAATGATCATGTTTACGACATGATGACATTACGGCGTTAAAATCTGTAAGGACCTTCAAATCTCTGCGCAGCAATTTATATCTGAAATGACTTAGTGCTTAAAATACTGCTAAAGTCTCCACTAGCAAACAGATCTCGACCTATGTCAAGTCAATAATCATAAAAATACGAATTGGTGTTTTGAGTAAGACAAATTGACACGGGCGTCATGTACTACCTTAGCACCGTCGCTATTAAGAATGAAGATAAAACCGAGAGCCTTAAAATATCTCTGCCTATGGTTACATCATGAGGTAACAAATGTTAGTCAACAATCAGAAACGTTATCTCATTATAGGAACCTGCCGAGCTCAACATAAGTGGCAATTTTTCGAAATGAAAAGCACGGTCTGGAGACAATAGATGTGAGACGGGTAAAGGAAAAACTCTTTTTGTACGGTAAAGAGTCAGCAATTTTCCTATTTGATAAGTGACCCGCTGTTAATCAACGCTTGTAGATTAAATACACCTAAACGTATTTCAATTGAAGAAGCATTCTATGGCTAAGAAACATTGACCGATTTGGTTTGCAACTTAGTCTTAAAATCTTTAAATTTTTCATCACATTGCTTTAAGAAACAAGTGGGTTCAGAATGCCCAGGTAAGTGACAATAAGAACACTGACTTGACTTATAATTAGATTAAGCAATAGATACCCGACGGAGGGTATTACCTTCTATTTTATTATTCTTGAGTAGCAGCAAGCAGTGTCGTGTCAAATTACCTATTTTATTGCAGTAACGACATCGCTGATCTGTAGAATTGTTGTTGATTCCTTGACACAGTGTTTCGTCCCAGCTCTAACTCACCTGCTGCTCTAAACCCCATCTGCACCGAGCTGGTCGCAGGATGGTGAAACCAACCGCGATACATGGCGATGAAATCAACTTACAAACTAAAATTTGGGGTACTCACATATGAACCCCTGAGCACTGCTCTGTAAAGGGTTTGTACACAATTATTATCAAAATTTGGTCATACAATGGACAAACTGAGCATGTACTAAGCCACGCGAAGGGTCCTTGCTTGTGTCCTATGACTCCGTCAAACAATTGTCCTTACACCTCACAATATCACAAAATGTCTTCAAAACGTTATCAATTTTATCAAAACTCACAACGTTTCTATCTTTAAAAAAAAATCTATTTTTAGCGCGCAGCTAAATCATGCACAAAACTCAATCGACGACACATTATTAACTAAAGTGGAACTGTCGTCTAAAATAAGAAGGTGCAGGCGCTGCGCGTCTTATGAAAATGTCGCTTAACATCTTAACATTTTAACATATCCTAACAGGATATGTAGACAATGCCTATCAAGAGCCATATAATTTGACGGGGTATTTTAAGTAACAATAAACGTACCTGAACATCATTAATCCCGGATATAAATACCTCGCTTTTGTTTGGCTCGCTCCAGCTGGTCCATCAACACCAACTTGTTGGTTGTAGACTCGATCTACGTCGCAGCCTGGTCACTCTTGTACGCCACCATGTCGCGAAACAACACAACTCTTCTTGCAGCAAACTGTCGAGTGTGTAGTCCCTTAGCTCCTCCCAAGTCTTGCATAAAGAGTACGAACTCGCTGCCCACTTTTCGGGCAAAGGTGCACTAATTTGATTGTTTCTCGAGACCGACCGTATGTCCTCCATATTTTCTTGAGCTTCATATTTAGGCGTAAAATATCCTTGATTACGAGTAGCTGGCGTCGTGGTAGGCTCGCAGGATGTTTTACAAAGCGATCCCACCGCTGCTGTCGGGGATTCAAACGGATTAGAGTCCACGTGTTCGTTGTCAGCGTCGGCCATATTGAGAAAATTATAAGTCAGTGCGCACACCCGGCGCAGGCGCTGTCTCGAAGGCAAGTCAACCTTGATCGAACGCACTACTGACAGATATGACGTTGACACTCAGATATGACGTTGACACTCAGATATGACGTTGACACTGACAGATGTGACGTTGACACTTACAGCCCTGTGCCAGACAGTCAACAACTTGTGCTATCTGTGACATTCGCTCGGTGTTCCCATTTAAATAAATCAAAGAAATACTGAAATAAGTCACGTTGTACCTTCTTGAGAATTATTAACTCTGACATATATATAGAATAAAATTGATAATTATATATAAAATTGATATATATATATATAAAATCCTTACCTCGCAAACTGATTAATTGGAACGGTTTATACCTTTTTTTTAAATTAGATAAGTAAGCATTTGACCGCTGTTTCACCTGATGGAAAGTGCCGACGCAGTCGACGGTGATTCGGTAGAACATACTTGCCTAGCTGATAACTATTTACTCTGTTCTTGAAGACTTCCTCATTATATCTATCCGGAAATAGAGACGCTGGTAGGGTGTTCTATACTTCGGCCGTACGCATTATAAAGCTGCATATTTTCGGAATATCGACCATGTATGGATGCCGTGTTCCAGTGCGTCTTGTTGTCCGATAAAAGAAAGAAGAAGAGGGAATTAGGTAGTGTAAATCGATCGCACATTCTCCGAACTGAAGCCTGTAAAACAATGATAAACTGGCAACTTTGCGTCTGTGCTCGAGGCTTTGGAGTCTACCCTCCACCAACGCATCGTCACCAATGAGCTTCTTTGCTCGATTATCTATGGAGTCCAAAGCTTCAAGCTGGTATTCAGCGAACCATCCCAGAGATGGCTGCAGTATTCCAAACAAGATCGGACTTGAGCTTGACCGCTGCACTTTTCTAAGAACAACCAGCTTTTTCGCAGCTAATTTAGCCCTGGACTCAATATATGACCCGAAATTGAGTTTCGGTGTAAGAGTTACACCTAGCACCTCGAGTTGGTCCGTTATCGGAAGAGGCACACTTCGGAGAACAGGAGTAAGAGAGAAATGACTCTGTTTAGCACTAAAGAGACAAGCCTGGGTCTTTGAAGCATTGAATTTGATTAAATTGGCATACACCATTCGCAGACTGCCTCTAGGGCCTAATTCATTCACTCGACCATCGCCTCTCTGTGGGACTGATAGAGGTATATACCTATATCGGTTTCTACCTATATCAGGAAAAATATATCTTAATTTAGCTAGATTGATACAGTAATGTGATTGTTCGGGTTGTTTTCAGGTATAGACAGAAAGGACGTGCTGAGGATACCTCCGAAAGACCACTGCTACAACGAGCCGTGCATGAGACACGGGACCTGCATCTCCAGGCATGACAGGTACACTACTGCTTTACCCTCACTCGTTTTCTCGCAGGTGATTGTATTGCCACATTCATTCAGCATCCTTCGGTGCTATTTTAACGTAGAATCTGAAGTTGCAATATCGTTTTCAGGGTTCCGTACCCAAAGGGCAAAACGGAGCTGATGAGACTCCGTCGTCGTCTGTCAGTCTGAATACATACGGACGGTGACGCCCGCTTCCGTTTATTTCATTACTATTTCAATCATTAATTGTCACTCTGTTTTGTTATGGCCCTTATTTTGTTTAAATCTAAACTAGTTAGGAATTTGAAATTTCGGTATATTATGTACCATAATTATCCTCTATGTAACCACGAATATGCCGTGAAGTGACGAGACTGTTAAGTCGAGCCTACAACAGGTACTTCTGACCTTCTCAACATCATGTTTACTCGAAGAGTAGCATGAACACTACCAATGTATGATGATTAGTGATGATGTGGTCGAAGATCAGGTTAACCTAGAATTACTGGCTCTCAAGGTTAGCTGCCGGAACACACTGTTAGGTGTTTGGCGAACGATTTCTACTTGAGGATGGGGCACCATGTGGGCATTCGTAAAATGCCCACATGGTGCCATGCAAAAAAACCATCAAAATCTATTTACAATTATGTTATTATATTGTAATTATGTTGTTAAAGATATATTTTACCTGTTAAACCTATTCTGTACGAGACTTAAGGCAGCCACTGCTTCGTCACAGCAAGTAAATTTGAAAATGACGAGATGAAATAGTTAACGACTCGCCTCAAGTGCTCTTACCGTTCGTCTCATTTGACAGAACCTGTGTGAAGGTTGTATGCTGGAAAATGATACTGTGGAGCATGTGCTACTTATCGCAGTAGGACATGTTCCACAGTTTCATTATTTCACTTCAGGAAGACGATGTATTGGAGACGACAAATAACTTATAAATTGTAATAAATTGATTACAAAAAGGAAAATCTAAAAAGAGTACGGACCCAGAGTCTGTAGTGCAAAAGATTGAATAAATAAAATAAAAAAGGCATACTCCGATACAATAAGGAGTTGAGATGGCTAGGGTAGCTGGCGGGGGAAATGCACGGTACACCCCATTCAGTGCAGAACTTACCGCCCCCGCACCCGCTAAGTGCCTAGATGCATGGCATGATGGTAGGGAGTAGGTATAGGTATGTAGTAGTGTAGAGACGTTTGAGTGTATGTAGTGATGTTTCCAGATACGAGTGCCACTGCAGTGCTCGGTACACCGGCAACAACTGCGAAGTGGACGCGGGGGACCCCTGCGCCTCCGCCCCCTGCCAGCACGGGGGGCGCTGCGTCGAGGACGCGCGGGGGGACTATACCTGCCACTGTACACACAACTACCACGGTAACTATCCACTGATCACCTCACATAACCTAGGGCCGCGAGGGGGGTGGGGGGAAACACTAGAAGAAGGTACCCCATTACTAAGGCTGCATTATCCAGCCCTCCGTGCTACCTTAAAGGATCTTTATCATCTATAGAACAGTAATAGGTAGACATTTGATATTTTCACAAAAAAGTAAAAGTGTTTTGTCAGAAGCAAATTTTATGGGAAAAACGTTAACAAGTATAAATTAACTAAAAAAGTAAAAAACCCGACTGCAAAGTATTTATTTTCGTTAAGCGATTTCTCGTTTCATTGAAATAAGTATGTGTATTGTAGTTCGCCAAAGAGAGCGGTGCGAAGCCTTTATCAACCGCCACGACATCGCGATGCATCCCGCACTCGTGGTTACAGAAATAATCCCTGAGACTGCACACTTCACGGTTGTGAAGGGTCTTGGCATTTATAAAGCCACGACCTCCCCATTTCCGTGGAATGTACAGTCTCGCGGGTGTAGCATGCGATGCAAAGTGAGCAATTGACGGACATATATATTATCGTTGGTGTTTCGGCAGGAAGAAGAAGACGCGATGTTTATACTTCTACTAGACTATCTCCTTTATATCTTTTGTACCAGGTGGTACGTCTCTTTAACAAGAGTTCGTATATTGGTCGGGTACCACCAGGTGGCAGATATTTTACCTCGATGCAATAGTATGCAAACGCTGTTTGAAGCTGCTTGCAGTTGGCGACGTCCCTCAGAATAGAACCTTAAGTGTAAAGAGCAGTGTAGCAAGTGATACTACTGGGTAAAAGACATAAGACATATACATGGGACATAAGAACTAAACGTCGTGGAGTAACGGGCGCAGTGCAGTGTCACACAGAAGGAGGACGGTGGCACTGGAAGTGTAATAGACAGGCGTGACGCTTACCATCGGGCGCGGGAACTCCAATATACAATAGTAATGCTAAATATTAGCACGCGTGCTTGCAATGGTGTAGTTGACTTATCTAGTATATGTATGACATTGTATTGTTGTAAATACTAGTGTTGTTGTTGCAGGCGCGTACTGCGAGCTGGAGGTGTCGCTGGACCCGCAGTGCGTGGCGCGCCCCTGTCGCAACAACGGCAGCTGCAGCGTGCCGCCACAACACGATACTTACGTATGCGACTGTCCGCCAGGTACATACCGCGCTACACTACACTAGCCAAACTATTTACATGCTACTTGATAAACTCCCTGTAGGCTGCCGATATATAATTGATATATACAATACTTCAACTTGCGACTCGAGGATTCATTTCTTCATTAGAAATCCAATGATGCTTGAATGAATGTTCAATCAAATAATTTTACAAATAAGCAATTTTCGATATCGATTTCAGCTTGAAAAAAATATTTTTATTGCACCTGAGTGATATTAAAGTGGTTGATTTAAATCTAAATCTACAATATGTCAGTATTGTAGGCTTAAATTTTATTTTTTTATTTTTGATACTTTGATCATAACAAAACAGAACACATAAATGATAACTATATCACAGTCTAAATCAATTTAAAAGCTAAATATATATTGAATATATATTTATAACCAATTTATGATATTTCAAGTAATGCTGAATTAAGTGTCTCAATGTTAATGGTGTATAGATTAGAAAAAAATATAACATTGAAAATGATAAAGTTACATTATTTTTGCCTTTATGTTCCTCAATTGCGATTGTCATAATCCTATCATTGAATGCAAGGAAATTTGGATATTTTAATAATTAATTTAGTTGGATAGAAAATGTTGAGAATATGCATTCCATAGCAGGTGATGCGCCCGCCGCCGCCGTAGCGATAGATTTAACATACCTATACAAACTACTGTTAAATGTTACGTAACATTAAACAGTAGTTTTTAATTTCGTTTGTTTGAAAATATTTCTATCGCATGAAACAAGAAAGAAAAACATTTTTTTCGTTTGAAAGTTCTCGTGAGTATGACATAAAAATAAATAAAAAAAACACTATTACAAAGAAGTCGGTATGATTTTATTAACAATTAACATTTTGTTTTGCTAACGCTGACCGCTGCTCTAAATAAGCTTATATAGATGGTCTCGCACTGACGCGTGCTGTCTGTTGGGCTGAGAAGAATGTTGCATTTTTCATAACAATTCATTTGGCAATCTCGACACTTTCAGATGTTTATGTGCAGTCTAGAATGGTTTTAGACTGGTTCTAAATGGTCAAATTCAGTTCCGCCGGTTTTAACATATTTTACTATATATGTTTTTTTAATGAAAGTGTATTTTTGTTTACAGACCACAAACATGTACTAAAATGTACAGACACAGAGAACTTAAACTTGGACCTACTTTCGTGAACTCGCAAAGTTCAAAGTGAAATACTAGATCACGGTTGCCAAAATTAAAAATTATTTTCGATATAATGATATGTTGCGTTTAGACTGATATGGCCCATAGATTTTATTTTAATATTGTGCTTACCTATGAGTGTTTTAACAGTTTGTTTGTTCGACATAGTATGTTTGGTATATGTGTTGTCAGGGTACACGGGCCGTAACTGCGAGACGGATGTGGACGAGTGCTCGGGGCAGGGGCAGGGGCAGGGGCAGGGGCAGGGGCAGGGGCAGGGGGCGGGTGCCTGCCTCAACGGCGGCCGCTGTGTAGACGCCGTCAACAACTACACCTGCGACTGCACCGGCACTGGTCAGTACACTGCACTGCACTGCCTACATTACACACTGCACACTCGACATACTTGCATCATTCACTGTGCTACATAATCTGTCGCTAAATGCCCTACCACCATGCTACGACAAAACGCTTTACAATGGAAATATAAACATAAAAAATAAACATGCATATAATCCTTTTTTTACATGGAAAATATATTGTTTTAAAATGAGTAACTGCAGCCCGAGGCGTGCTAGGCTAGAATCTTAACCCCCCATCCCTTCACGTGGTTGTCGTAAGAGGCTACTTAGAGTAAAATACCGGAAGGTGAACAGCAGCGCCTTCTGTGTAACTGCTATCTAATACTGCGATCCCGAAGACGCTTGCCAAGCGTAGCATATAACCCTCCTTATGAGGGACGCTCTGTTCAGCAGTGGACAATCTTGATAATACAGTAACTACTGAATATATATTATGTATAACTGCTTGCTTTTTAGGGTTCTAGGATCACGTTGTTGTCCGTCTGTCTGTCTGTCTGTCAAGACCATTTTTCTCAGGAACGTGTCAAGGTATCACGGTGAAATTTATATCAAATACTCATGTCCCTTGGAGCTGTGAAAAAATCAAACTTCTAAGTCAATACAATCAAACGATACAGCCGTTTATGCCGCATATATTCCCCACTCGCAAGAGAATCAAAACCTACAGGGTACGTCCCATGAACTCAGAATCTTGAAATTTGATACAAGCAACGTCTTACAGCACAGATAAAGGAAAAATTGCGAAAAGCATACATTTTTATCTTCATTATATTATAATAAAAATATTTTTAATAATTTATTATTTATTATGGACGAAAATATCGCAACTTTTACTAATATACCTACAGGTTTGTACGGAAACCACGGCGCGTGAGTCCGACTCGCATTTGGCTGGTTTTTATTACTAATTATGTGTCCGCCACAATACTTTTTATTTATAAAAACCTAGCATCTGCAATGGCAATTTGTTGAAGATCACATTGTTTGAAATTGTTTGTTCAAATGGGATCATTATCATTAGGTGATCCCATTCGGCTGGAAGCCTCACTGTGCATGTCACTCCCGTAACGATACAATATTATCTGACCATTATTACATATCAACGAGTACCTGAGTTGTTCCTTTTCTGTTTTGCATGCTTTGTTAGTTTGAAAAATGAGGATGTAAAGAAGTTGCTTAGTTGTATTTGTAATGTGACATTCTCTTATATTTAAGACATGCTTTAATGCTATGTATTTCTTCTGTAGAGATTGGTCTTACCGATGTAACATAATGAAACGAAATTGTATGGGCAGGGGCCCTTTTCAGTCCCCGTAGTCCCAAACTTTACCACGGTGTCGTGGCGTATTCGACTGGGTTCCTATAAAGTCACAGGAAGACAAATATGACCGCGTGCAAACAAAATGTCTGGAACTTACCCCTTAGCGACTCGCTAGTCGCTCTGTCAAAGGGGGTTTATTTGGAAACACCTATCTTAATGTGACTGCAGTCCACTAACGAAAGGAATTCTATTCTAATAGACCTCTCTGACTCCCGACGTTGAAGCACGTAACCAGCTAAAGTAGGGATGCTCCCTTACTCCCGATGAACGCCCGGCGCCCAAAATAACTCTAATCTATCTCCACACACAAACACAATATTTTTTGTTTATCGAACAGACATGGTTAAATAAATACGTAAGTAAAAGTTTATAGGTAGGTTCGCAGGTAGTTTTTAGGGTTCCGTACCCAAAAGGTAAAAACGGGACCCTATTACTGAGACTTCGTTGTTCGTCCGTCCGTCTGTCACCAGGCTGTATCTCAAGAACGGTGATAGCTAGACAGTTGAAATTTTCACAGATCATGTATTTCTATGGCCGCTATAACAACATATACTAAAAATAAAATAAATATTTAAGGGGGGCTCCCATACAACAAACTTGATTTTTTTACCGTTTCTTGCTCGATACTAATAATGGTGTCAGGTAGACGCTTTTTTATTTAGATTAGGTTACAGATAATGGTACGGAACCCTTGGTGCGCGTGTCCCACTCGCACTTGGCCGAATTTTTGTGCAATATAGAGATGGGTGTATGTGTCAGGCTACACGGGCGCGCGATGCGAGACGAACGTGAACGAGTGCGAGGAGGACAGGAGCCTGTGCGGGCACGGCGTGTGCTACGACACCTACGGCGGCTTCGTGTGCGCCTGTCTGCCGGGCTACGTCGGGGACCGCTGCCATAGGGTGAGTACAGCACTACCGCAACGACACTGGGTCTGTGTGTGTGGGCCCTTTGTTGTATCCTCACTCGCTTTTGTGACAATCTCACATTAATATAATGTAATCATAAATGGCAAACACACACCCGCACAACGAGACAGCAAACAGATTTTTTGGGGGACATTTGTAAAATGTTCTACCGCCATACAAAGTCTCAGTTTTCAGGCTGCTCAAAAGCCTTTGGTATAGCTTAAAGATAGCCATCCTGTGTCAATGACCGGGATGGTCAGCTATACCTAATTGATAGGATAAGCTATTAGAAAAGCTTTGCTTTGAAGATGTGTGCGACGTAGAGGTGTATATATGAGTATTATGTGCAGATGAGTGCGTGCTCGGCGGGTCCGTGCGGCGTGGGCGGCGTGTGCGTCGAGGAGGCGGGCGGGGGAGGGTTCCGGTGTGTGTGTGCGCGCGGGCTAGTGCCGCCTCTCTGCACGCCGCCGCCGCATGCCGAACCGCAGCCCTCTGCCGCCGCTGCAACACCCTCCCCCGCACCGCCGCCCTCACCTCCCGCACCCCTCGCAGCGCCGCCCTCCTGCGCCGACATCACCTGCCCGATCAATTCGCACTGTGAGTGTTGTACGCCTCTCTTACTGTACCCGTTACGTAAGACTAACATCCGGCTCGAAGGACCTAGACCTAGGACATAGCGTGGCTCTATCGAGTTACATTCGCATACGCATACTCCTGGTTCAGATATGGAATTATACTCTGGGGAAATAGTGCAATGATAGAAGATCTTTTTATACTCCAAAAAAATTGCATCCGTATCATTGCCAATAGAAAAACCCCCAATATTAGTAAACCATACTTTCATAAACCATTTTTTATAAAATACAAAATTTTAACTATCTCGTCCATATACATATTTGAAACTTGTAAATTCGTCAAAAAATACCCCTACTTTTTTAAAAAGGAAACTGATATACCACGTTGGTATCCAACAAGATTTAAAAACAATCTAGTAATTACGAAATCTAGAATAAAAATGCACAGTTCCAGCCCAAATTCAATGGCCATTAAAATATTTAATAAATTACCAGTAGGATTAAAAGAAGAAGAAAATGAATATATGTTTGAAGAAGAACTAAAAAAGCTATGAATAGAAAAATCTTATTATTCTATTGACGAATTCCTTCAACAATAATGTAGTATATTAATTATTAGAAATAGACCGGCCCACTCCTTACCAACTATGGTACACCCAAATAGGGTAATTATGTGATACATATAAATTGTGTTTATTTAAGATTTGCATATAAAACAAACACATAATTTTGCAATAAATGATTTGATTTGACATACAGGGCTTTGTTGAAAAAAGTGGCAATCATTGAAGATAAGTTCTACGCCTTGGACGAAAAAAAATCTAAAACATCATCCTTTGAAATGCATTTTTGCTTCGTGATTGTCCATTATTAAACTGTCACGCGAATAAATACAAAGCCTGAACCTTTTATAATTTAGGATCTACGACGCACTTATGTAACTCAAGTTACAAAATTTATAATTTTTGCCACTT
Organism: Plagodis dolabraria; assembly: GCA_963854805.1. Taxonomy (NCBI): domain Eukaryota; kingdom Metazoa; phylum Arthropoda; class Insecta; order Lepidoptera; family Geometridae; genus Plagodis; species Plagodis dolabraria. The sequence goes on along the minus strand of OY978441.1, from coordinate 39,216,555 downwards.
TAAAAAAAAAGGGTTATAGAGCCGCTGTGTTTTCACAGCACTTAAAATTAACAATATTTCTATATATTATGATTACAAGCACTACCGCGTACTAAGCGAAAATCATACATTTACAAATGATTGGAATACAAAATGTTTTGCCCCGGGCGGGAATTGAACCCGCGTCCTTCCGATTTCGCGCCGGATGCTTTATCTATTAAGCTACCGGGGGTACGGCTGTGTCGCCGAAATTTCGTACTCTAATCGTATTTCTTAAACCGGGGACGGTGCGCGGCCATCAACCAAACTACTAGACTTCATCTGACCGAAAGAAGTGTTTTTTTCAAACACTTAACTCTCGGAATGATGTAGCTACCCTTCTATATTTCTATATATTATGATTACAAGCACTACCGCGTACTAAGCGAAAATCATACATTTACAAATGATTGGAATACAAAATGTTTAGCCCCGGGCGGGAATTGAACCCGCGTCCTTCCGATTTCGCGCCGGATGCTTTATCTATTCCGAGAGTTAAGTGTTTGAAAAAAACACTTCTTTCGGTCAGATGAAGTCTAGTAGTCTGGTTGATGGCCGCGCACCGTCCCCTATGACGGTTTAAGAAATACGATTGGAGTACGAAATTTCGGCGACACAGCCGTACCCCCGGTAGCTTAATAGATAAAGCATCCGGCGCGAAATCGGAAGGACGCGGGTTCAATTCCCGCCCGGAGCAAAACATTTTGTATTCCAATCATTTGTAAATGTATAATTTTCGCTTAGTACGCGGTAGTGCTTGTAATCATAATATATAGAAATATAGAAGGGTAGCGACATCATTCCGAGAGTTAAGTGTTTGAAAAAAAACACTTCTTTCGGTCAGATGAAGTCTAGTAGTCTGGTTGATGGCCGCGCACCGTCCCCTATGACGGTTTAAGAAATACGATTGGAGTACGAAATTTCGGAGACACAGCCGTACCCCCGGTAGCTTAATAGATAAAGCATCCGGCGCGAAATCGGAAGGACGTGGGTTCAATTCCCGCCCGGGGCAAAACATTTTGTATTCCAATCATTTGTAAATGTAAAATTAACAAGGTAACCATTCCTATGACTTATTTGCAAAACACAAGCATTTTCAAAATGTAAACGCATGCATTTCATATCCACGCGTCAATATTTAGTTATTATTGAATATGTACCTAAAATACTTATTGAAAGCAGTATGTAATGGCATATTTTGTGTTGCAGGCGTTGCGAGCTCTGTGGGTGGAGTAGTCGTCAAACAAGTGATGTGCATCTGTGATGTTGGATTTTACGGTGAGCATCCGGCTCGAAGGACCTATAAATATAACCGTTCTATTATATTCAATTATACCACTATTATTTGTAAAACCCGCAACAGGTGCTCCCGGGCTGAGCCCCAACTGCAGTACACTAGAGCTGGCGTGCGAGAACGGCGTCTGCCTCAACGGCGCCTCCTGCAGCCTCTCCGCAGAACATCTCAACTGCTCCTGCGCGCCCGGATACAAAGGTACCACACCACTCGTACACACACTGTTCTACACACAACCACAGATCGCGGGACTTGGGTGCTGGACCTCGAACGGCGCGATGCCTCCTGCAATTTACAAAATATCTAAGCCCTTGAAAGGCTTTGCCGCAAATTTCCAGACGTCAGTGGTATCTGGCAATGCTTTTTAGTGAGGTGTCACTAATTTATAAAAATATTTTTTTGCTGGAATTACGTATAAATTTTTTTTAAGCTAGATCCAGTCATACTACAACATGCCTTGACCAACCTTTTCTGGACATGAAGATAACTGGTCGGATATAAAGCACCCAAGGAGCAATGTTTGAGGATAAAAAAGTGTTCGAAGAGATTTTATCTCATTTCTTTGGTAAATACGAGTCAGGTTTGTTTTGTTTTAGAGTCGATATATGAAACGGTAATAGGTATACATACAGACACTTAATTTTAGAAGTAGATAAATAGATACAGTGACAACTACTTATAGAGTAACGCTGTGTTAGATAGTGCGGAATTGTTGTATTGAATGTGCTTACATTTTTGTTACCTGTGCACAGGTGACGGCCATGAAATGTATGTTTGTATGTGAATGTTTATGTAATCGATGTTAGATTACAATTATTTTGCCATGCTCATGACCTATTGAATGTTTTTTGTTATTGCATTGATCCTATTTTCATATTGATGTCTTGATTGTTTTATGTTTTTCCGTGCATGTTACATAGGGTTACACACTTCACTTCACAGTCTATATTCGTAATGAGTCAGCCCGTTTATATGGCCAACAAAAATTTTTATTCTAATAAACGCTCCATATGAAATAAAAAAATTGGATTGTTAATAAAATAGACTCTATCGGGTTCCTTGTCGCGGAAGCGCAATAGGATTTAAAATGTAGTGAAATGTTCTGTTTTACTTAAAATTTAAGACCAATGTATGTAAAAATTGATGTCATCTGAGTTTAAATTCGTATGCCGCTTATTTTAAAGCCATTTCAGAACAAATACGACCAGTTCCTAGTCGTTTTTAGAAGTAATAGTATGAATTGAAGTGTATAATCGTACCGAGCGCGGCTGCCTGTGTGTAGTGTCGTGTCGTGGCTTATGTGTGCGTGTTGTGGTTGCGTGTAGGTGTGTACTGCGAGCAGGCGGCCGCGGCCGCGGGCAAGGCGCTCTCCGACCTCAGGGCCGAGCGCTGCGGGGCGCCCTCCGCCCCCGCCGCCTCGCCCTCGCCCTGCCTGCATGCCCTCTCCTGTCTCGACCTGCCCGTGAGTATACACAACACATACCTACCCCACAGGTTAACTACTATATACATACGGCCCTCTTTCATGATCTTCAAGTAAGGTGTCAATTATTTACTTCCTGGTTAAAAATACTCTCTAGTAAAAGTAACAATTATGATTTTTCAGTTTTACAATAGAAAATAGACTTCTGATTTTCAGCTCGATGGTTACTTGAAGAATCTTCAAAGTAAATTCAAATATTCGGTCAAAATCTGTCTATAACGTAACTCATTCATACGACGAAAATAATTCAGATCAAGAAGTTTTTACCCAATACGAATTTTGCAATACCAACCTTTTTTTGAAACCTATAACAATTATAGACTGATGAACCAAGAAGTAAGTAAGTAGTTAACTGTGGGTTATTACCACTCGGCCATCGTGAAATTCATATGCACGGATACCTGTGACTTAAACCGGCAACTAGCCTACTCGAGACTTTACTTGAATATCGTAGAGACAGGTGGTGACACGTTTGCCCTCAACTCAACCATCTCTACAGGACTTGCGGAAGCGGGCAGCGGTATGCTGTGACATGACACCTATTGTAATAATAAAAAATACTACAACTGGGCTGTTTTATTTATAACATTTCTAAACATACAGGTGTAAACTAAGGAGAGGATTATCGGTTGCGAGTTGATGCTATTCAATGCCATTCAATATAACAAATCGTTTATTTCTAGTTTAACCCGATACTGGCTTATGCCCATTTGCACAAAAGTTTTTATTTGACCTCAATCTCACATTTAGAACATAATCATCCGTGGAGACTTACTTAGATGGTTTTCATCATATATTGACTGTCGCCAGCGGTCATTATAAACAACCATATTTCAAGTTGGGTTATGACCCAACTGCGTGGTCCACTACTATTTGCAATTTTGTTAATGATATATCTGAATGTTTCATTAACTTTAAATTATAATGTTTCGCTGACGACGTGAAATTTTTCACAAGAAAATCAACCTTAGTTCAAGGTCTTTAAGAGGATTTATTTAGACCAGATGATTACCTTCTGATAAATAAACTTGACCTTAACTTAGTGATCCGTGACCACATTTACCAGTTAAATTAACAGTACCTTCTCAGTATCCGAGATCTTTTTTTTATTATGGATGATAGGTTAGCCTTGGACGACTATCCTGATGGTAAGTGATGTTGTGGTCGAAGATGTTGTTCAGGCTAACCTAGAATTACTGGCTCTGGACAGCTGCCGGAACACACCGTTAGGTGCTTGGCGACAGATTTTCTACTTGAGGGTGGTAGCTAGCCAGGCGGGCATTCGCAAAATGCCATACCACCATGCAAAATGCCTTACCACCATGCAGGTCTAGGAGTTACACCTAAAGGCTCAAAAGCATTAGGGTTCTTAATGAGAACGTCACCAGTATGGAACTCTCGGTATGACAAATATGTTAAACGGATAGCATCAATTCATATGAAATATATAAAAATAAACATGTTTTAGACTTCACATTCCTTACAAATCTGAAAACTATATTCAGCTTTATAGGCAATTTCATCTCTTACCTCTGACGCTAAGAAAAAAGTTCTGAGGTAACTTTCTTTATAACAATATTGCCAAGCCAAATTGACTGTTCAGAACTAATTAGTAAAATTAACACTCTCTCTAAGTTGTGTAGGTTCAAGTTTCAACCCACCACTATCATACTATACTGGTAACGCTAACTATTGTAACAGCTCATATTTGCACAGAGTAAGCAACAAGGTGAATGTGTTGTATACAGAGAAAAAGTATTTGGATTTGTTTTGCACATGCGTTAATACAGTAAGGCAGCTGCCGAGCAGCGAATTCTTTGATCAGTAACTGGGCTAGTCATGATTCTTGTAATTTATCTTTGTAATTGTAGAAAGGAAGCAAAGGTGTTCGTTTTTATTGTTTTATTTTTTTGTATCATATTCAATTTACATCAGATTAGAATGCTCACGTTATCAGTACTTAATATTATATTATATATCAGTACTAATATTATAAATGCGAAAGTAACTTTGTCTGTTACGCTTTCACGCCAAAACTACTGGACCTATTTGAATGAAATCTGGTATGGAAATAGTTTGAGACCCGGGAAAAAACATAGGATAGTTTTTATCCAACTGCGCATAAAGAGGTTAATGTTTTGCGCGATAACCGACATACGCGCGGGCGGAGCCGCGCCCGGGAAGCTAGTGTTCATATAAACTACTACATCGATGGGAGGACTTTTAATTGGCTTAATGGTGCTAATTTTAAGATACTATCCTGTAATGAAAGCCTTATAGGTCTTCCTATAAGGCTTTCATTCAATAAATAAATTTAGATAATTCACAGACAGGAAATACAGACACAAGCATGGCATTCTAATCTTTGGCCGTATGTCTGATAAATGAAAGTGAATTGGCTAACAACACATTTGTTTAAAAATTAATGATTATTTGGTATATAAAAACCTTACAAACATAAAAAAACCTAAACATAGTAGTGAAGAGGATCATTATATGATACATCTTACATACAAAACATATGTTAATGTGATTTTTTTTTTTCTATACCAGTTGTTTACAAAAATCACAATGTTAAAAAAAAAAAGTAACCCTGTGCTTTCACCCCTGCTTTGCATGTAAGAGTGACCCATTGGGCTGAGTGTTTAGTTAAAAATTAGGTGACCTCTACTTGATGCAACCGATGAAATCATATTTTTATTTATTATTCAGCAGATATAGATAATGCCTGCATCACATCAGTGTGAATGTTACTTAACTCATTTCAGATTGTGATTTGTATCACACCATATTTCATTTGTAAGGGAATTAGAATGCAGCTCTCCAAATACTATTTATATTCCAAGCAGAAATGAGATGCAACAGTAGTCGCAATTCTGTAAATTTAACAAATCGTCGGCTTATTGGAAGAACTCATTAAGTGACATAAACAAAACTTTGAGAAATCAGTTAATTACTTTTGATTTTATTGGATGTCCTTTAAAATCTTATTATATTATATGTTTATAAAAAAATATACACCACTGGAGAGGTAAATATATTTATTAATAAAATCAAACATAAGTAGTTTAAAAAATTTAGGGACATATTTTTAAAAGCTTAAAAACAAAGTTAATGACTTCTTGTCATTGAAAGTTTACACTAAGTGTGAATTAGACATTTCTTAAATTGGACTAAGTATTAACAATAGACTAGTGTCTAAAAGGAACCAACTGGTATTAATCAGTCTTAAAAGTTAACAAAACAGTCTTCTTTATTTTCATAACAAATTCTTAAAAAGAAAACCATCTTAAACTAAAAAAAAAAACACTTTGGCACATAAATCAGTACAAATTTAAGTAAACATGGTAACTCAATAAATGAAATAAGTAATTTTACATACAAGTAATTTTTAACGACCTACTCATCTTCTTCTGGTAAAATATCTCGACTTTCCTTCTCTGGTAGGTTTTGGTACCAGTGATGCAGCTCTGCTGGGGGTATTATTGTTTCTGAGCACATTTTTAATAAATATTTTTTCTTCGCTTTGGTTATAGGAAGCTTTTTGCTGTAAGCTTTTTTAATGCGTAAGTAGGAAGACTTTAAATTGCAGACATTGTTATTAAATTTGTCTACGTTAGGTTTTCGCTTTTGCAGATTTATAGTTTGGGTGGCTGTTTCAGTTGCTCCTTTTTTTGACACATCCAGTTCTTTATAGTCTGACCTATAGTCATACCGATATTGAACGATGTTAGGCCTCTTTTTTTCAAACCTAAAACTTTTAACTTTTAGCCATTGTACTCTTTCTCCATCAGACCCTAGAGATCTATTCAACATCAAATTATTTCATAGATCTTTTAGATCTAAAATCTCTGTGTGATCCATTACCAATGGTTCGTATGTTTTCTTGATATTGGTGCTTTTCTTTGATTTTCTGTTAGACCTGGCTAATCTAATGATCTATAATCGACAAAACTGGCATATAACGCATCTGATTTTCAATTGCGCTGTGCATACTGTCCACCTCCATATGAGTGTGGCCCGATTCGAGGTATTTGTGTTCAATAACCTCAAGGTATGTTGTCTGAACCAAATACAGTTGCAAACATAATAGAAATTGATTCCTATTTTGGCCTGCACTGGTATAAGAAAATATTGATATTTCGGTTACGGAAGATGGCAGACGTTTAATCCAAAGATACAATGCCGTTCCTACCTCATCACTTCCTTTCTTTCCATCAACTTCAGACCACAAGTAACAGAGACCATCATTTGGAGAGCGAGCTTCGTAAATAGTAGCTTAATGTACATTCAATTTCCTTAAGTAGTAAAGAAGTGAGACGTTACTACATGGCTTATGAAGTACTTGTTGTAAGTCCAACATAATTGACATAAACTTCGCATCTTCGTTAGCCCGAATTTTATCTGCCTCTTTGTCTTCTCGGCTTTGTTCTTTAAGGGATATGTGTTCTTTATGATTTTTAACCAAATGCTGTTCAAAAGTGATGTGCGTATCGCGTATCTTAAAAAGTTATTAAGTGACTTTAATGACACTTCTTGCAATAAGCCGACGAAATGCGCTTTTTTTTGTGCTTTTATATTGAATTGTATGAATATTTTGTGTATTAGTTTAGTGATTGTTATGTTTGGGCACAGATTGCCCACACTTTTAGCCTTGTTATCTACAATTACAATATATTTTGTGGAACGCACTGCGCACACCTTTTAACTAGACTACCACGCACAGTATTAGAAATTGAGCAGTCCGATCCTCCGGCGATCTTATCTCGCTGGATCTGTCGAGGATTTCGAGTAGTGCGGTGTGGAAGTTGATCGTAACGTGTGGTACGCAGACGGGCGGGTTCCAGTGCGAGTGTGAGAGTGGATGGACGGGCGTGCGGTGCGACGTGCCTGTGGGCGCGGGAGCGGGGCCGGCTGCAGGGGACACGTGCGCGACGCATGTCTGTCTGAACGGAGGCACGTGCCGTGAGGCGGCCGAGGGCGCCACGTGCGAGTGCCGCGCGGGGTACGCTCCGCCAGTGTGCGAGCCGGCGGGCGGGGGCGGGGCCGCGGGCGCGGGGGACTGCCGCGTTAGCGGGGGTTGCGCGCCGCAACAGGAGTGCGTTGAGAGCGGAGGCACTTGGCGCTGCGCCCCTGCCGCTCCGGACTCGGCGTGCGCCTCCTCGCCCTGCCACAGTGGCATCTGTGTCGCGCTCGCTACCGGACTCTTCCAGTGCCAATGCCCGCCCGGCATCACAGGTCAGTCACAATCACACATCAATATCATAGTAAAACCCAATGCACTATTATTATGTAAAATCGAAGCTATGATGGCCCAGTGGCATTGGCTATGGACTGCCGCGCAGCAGGTCCGTGGTTCGAATCCCGCCGCGGGCTTGAGCTTCACCGCATGGTGGAAGGGCATTTTGCGAATGCCCGCCTGGCCAGCGACCACCCTCAAGTAGAAAATCTGTCGCCAAGCATCTAACGGTGTGTTCCGGCAGCTGTCCTTTCGAGCCCATAATTCTAGGTTAAGCCTGTTAACAACCTCGACCACATCATCACTTACCAACAGGTGTACCTATAAGCAATAAAAAAAAATACATTACTTTAAGGGTTTTGGCTATTGTATTAATTTTATAATATTCAGATATTTATAACAATCTACTATATAATATGACACTGCAGCCAAGCATTAGAACCAATTCCCTTTGTAGGCTTAGTCCCTGAGTCCGCTACCATATACCACATGAATACATACAAGCAGTTGATTACACAACCTCTAGTAATAGTTCAAGAATAATTCACAGAAAATTTCAATACAGGAAATTTAACTATTAACTGTAAAAACTACCACATAAAATTAAACCATTTAGTTAATTTAAATTTATAATAATGATTCTCAGTACATTCATAAAAGAAGTTCACTCATCTTCTACAAACACTTTCCCCACCATATATGCCGGCGTACCACGAACTCGTTTCCCTTTCAAGTTAATTGCGAATGGTAACACAGAAAGTTGCCGCCTGTGCACACCTCTACCTTCAGGTGTCCACGCCGCTACCTTGCATACTGTTCTTATCTTGGCCGTAATTGCAACCCATGCTACAGACGACAAAACAATATCACCACAGCATGTTTTCGGACCTTGGCCGTGAAACTCTAATATTTTATCATGCCTTTGCAAGCCAGGCCAATTTTTCAGTCTTTCCTCTCCACCAGACGGTGCTGCAAATAACTCTGTTCCCACAAACTTTTCATAGACTTCATCGGCATCCTCAGTTTTGGTAACTGTGATTGGCAGTGCCTCTGAACAGAAAACTGTAAACCGACATGGTTCTTCACATTTAATGAAATCGATGCGTGCTAATCCTCCAATAAATAGTGATGTCCCTACTTGCAGGAAGTAGGTTTGAGGACTGATAACTTTTTTAGGAATGGTTACTAATAATTCTTCCGTGCTGAGCAAAGGAAGTACTTGATCTGGATGAATGACCCCTGGTGAGTCATAAAACCATTTGCTATGTGCTAATAATTTGTTTTTCTCATCTAAAACTGTCAGTCTTCGCTTTTCAATACTATGGTTTATCTGATCATCCCCATCAACAAACATAGAGAAAGACCTTCCAATGTGACCAATCAATGTTGGTGTCTCCTTGTCAGGTAAACCTTCTATTTGAGCTTTTCGTATATTTTTTTCAACTCTCATCAGCTGGGCCTCAGCTTTCAATCTCTTGGTCCTCGTAAATATCTTCCAACCAGAGGGCCTGTTTATTGGAAATTTGAGTAAATTCAGTGTGGTTCCTGGCCATCTGCTTACTGTAGCTCTGCGTACAATATCTGCAGCATGTACTTTACAATAATCTGATTGTAAGAGAGCATTAAACAGGGAGCTTTTGCCTACATTAGTACATCCAACCAGAAAAACATCTCCTTTATAGACCCACTGTTTAAACATCATGGATATCAAGTCTTCCACACCATAACCAGTTTTAGCAGAAATCAAAGCCACATGCTTAATATTGGCGTCAGCTAACTTAGTTTTACTAATTTCGGCCATCAGAGATTCTTTTATACGTTTCAGGTAGCCAATGCTATCACCGGGGAGTAGATCTACCTAAAAGATAATAATTGTTAGTTATTATGTCGTAACTATTATCCAGATGATTTTCTAAGATCTGTACTAAATTATGTTTTTATTTACCTTATTGGCTACAATGAATATAGGCCTATCAGTGCCAATAATGTCCACTATACCAGGCCATATCGAACATGGAAAATCCAACAGATCCACCATAAGTAGCACCAATGACTTCACATGTCTAAAAAGAAAGAAACATCTATGTTATCGATACTATTGTATATATTTTCCATATGTAATTATGTGACAGATCATCATTATAACTTCATACATAAAACTCCAAATTTCTTACCTGATAGATAGTAACAATTTCTCATACTCTTCTGGCTGTACATTGACATCTAGAGCAATATTGTATTCCTTGAGAAAATGACAGCGTTGACATTCCATTACTTTTAGCTCATCGTCCTCCCTGTTCAAGAATATCTCACTCGGCAAGTAACCAGGTATGGCAGGGTCATTGCAGTGTAGCAATGCCCCACAGCCACCACATGGTACTCTGCTAATGTTTGCAGAACGGTCAGGACTGCCATAATATCTTGTCCAATCACCATCAATATCTTCATCCAACTCCTCTGATTCCAATACTCTGGTATCATCAAAGTGTTCATAATTCAACATCCAATTCTTGATATGGGAACGATCAAATGTATTCTTATCGTCTAACTGGACAGTAGTTGGTTTTGTCTCAGGCAGTGTATTATTTTCGTCGATTTCGATCTTAGTTGTGGTTGCATATGGCAATTGGAATGATTTGTCGGGTTCAGGAATTGCAACATTTTTACTTTCTGGTTTGAGCAGCCTATCTTGATCCACATAATACCGTAAGGCCAAAGGCAGGGGCGGCAACTGTTTCTCTTTAAGCTCATTTTCGCTTACTTTCTTTGCTTGTTTGATAGTTTTTAAATGATATTTGAAAAACCCTAATGAAAGTTTCTCATGTTCCAAGTAAGAGTTGAACGTGATTTTATGCTGATATTCTAGTAGTAATGTCTTAAAGTTTCGGGAATTATCGCTATTGCTAATGCTTTCCTTGATATCGGTGCCGTATGTAACCCGTATGTGATTAAAATATATAGTTTGTAGAAGCGATGTTCGACGCCTACATAACCTCAAAACACTTTGTATCCGGTAAACCATGGTGATGAATCATATCACTTTACTCCATGTTTTGCGTGGTATAATTCGTATTTCACAAGCGCTTATCCATTTTCAAGTAACATTTAATTAATCTTTTACACAACAACATTGGTTCAACGGAGTTGTTGTTTCTTTTGTTTGACATTCGCGACGCGTATGAGTTATACACAATTTGGTGACATTGACATTTGATCTAAAGAAAATATGTGTTTGACAGTAGGATTAAATATGTTCTACAATAGTGATGTGCTTACGACAATTTATCATATCGGATTCGGATAAATGTGTTAGTTCCGGTTTGCTTACAATACGCGCAATATTTGAATTTATATTTTTAGTCCAGTATGAGTTCAATTAGCATGTTATTTATACCTACGTGACTGTTTATAGATTGTAGTTCAATAGCTTTGCTTCAAGTCTGGAATTTTTGAACACACCTAGTGTCACAAATTGTAATGTTCAGTGTATTCTAGTAAAGCCTTCGAAGACACACCTGTTTAAACCTATGTTTTTATAATATTAAAACTATCTATTTCAATTCAAATGTTTACTCATGTTATAAATATATGTTTTTACTAAACATTATTGCAATCATTATGCACTTTAATTTATTTATTTTGTTTTTCTTTCTCAAAGGTGAGTTTTTTTACATTATGATTTTATTTTAAACCTTTTTGGACTCAAAGTTACTATCTCGCATGTTGGTAAGTGATGAAGCTAGGGCTAGAGAGCTGGGTCACAACACAACAATCATAGCTTCCAGTTTCATGAGCGTGGTATTGGCCAGACGAGCACGCATAATGCCATTAAATTATTCGCTCGCGCAAAGCTCAAGCCTGTCATGGAGTTCTCTTAACATCTTATCAGCACCAAACACTTACTAACATAGAATAATCACCTTGAAACAATACTTATTACGTTTATTTCTTCCAGGAAGATACTGCGAAACAGATATTGACGAATGCGCTCTAAATCCAAACATGTGCAACAATGGTGTGTGCCTTAATAACCGTGGCTCTTTTCAGTGCTATTGTAGACCAGGTAAATGTTTGATATGTTGATGAAATACAAGACGTATGTAATACTGAAACTAATTACAAATGCTAAATATTCTATTCTATGCGCAGGATATACGGGCGTCAGCTGCGAACAAGATATCGATGAATGTCTCTCATCGCCGTGCAAAAACGGTGGCACATGTTTGAACTTGGAAAATAACTATGAATGTACATGTATGGAAGGCTTCGAAGGTCGGCAATAATTACTACCTATTTCAAACATTTTTTTTGTTGCTTTGAACATGTACTTTATTTGTATTTTGTAATTCCAGGCAAGGACTGTTCTATAAATATAAATGAGTGTGAATCAAATCCGTGCGCGGCTGGTTCCACTTGCGTGGATGGCATCAACAGCTTCTCTTGTGTGTGTCAAGATGGACTTACTGGGCCCAAATGCGAGATAAATATTGATGATTGTGAGGTTCGTATGCTATAATTATCAATAGGAATATTTTTTTAGTATACAATTAAAAAATATTTTAATATTACCATGTACACGTATCTATTATTTAATTTAGTTTTCAACATTGTGTTGTTAAATCGGAAAAGTTTATGTACTTGATATGTTGCTACAATTATCTTTTAACAATGTTATGTTTATGGCGCCATGAGTCAATATACTGGGTTAACTACAATAGTGAAGAATTATTGTGAAACGTGCATAAATTATTTCTGCAACTGTTGCGTTTACGTCATAGTCGATTGTGAGATGGATAAAGATTTTATGCCATATAGATATTATGACATGATTTTGTCCTAGTTTTTACTTCGTGTTTATTCTGTTTATGTTTTTAAATGCTTATACATTTTGATGATACAGGAAATGATCTGTCTCTTAACTGCATCATTTTAAGCGTATTTTGATAATGAGGTGTTTTTTACAATAAATAGATATAGTTCGATTTGTTATGGGTTATACAGTCGATGCCGTGCCAGCACGGCGGGCGATGCATCGACGGAGTGAACAGCTACACGTGCGAGTGCGCCGGCACCGGGTTCTCGGGCGAGGAGTGCGACATCAACATCGACGAGTGCGCGCCGCAGCCCTGCCGCCACGGCGGGACCTGCCTCGACGACGTCAACGACTACCACTGCGAGTGCTACCCCGCCTACACCGGTACGTTGGTTCCGTTTTTAGTTCTTCACTCTACACTCTATCTTTTATACCGTAATACTATAGGTAGGGACCGTACGGAATTTAGAATTTTGACTGTGGGTCAAACAAGCGCTTAGGATTCCGAATATTAAATATGATATTATAACTGTGTTATAATAATATACTGTGAGTTCGCACAGATCCATCGGTGTGCGAACGTGACTTAAACTTGACTGGAATTATATTTTAGTAATATATGTTATGTATAATTTTGCTTTATATTAATTTAAGGTAAAAATGCCGTCTTGACAGAAACTTCAAATTTAATTTGGGTTTGGCAATGTTAATAGAATTAATCATAATTAAATAGAATATGATTCCGGAATTCGTAACTCTAGAAGGTTATTTATGTTAAAAAATAGAAATAAGATTCTTGGAATCTCGTAGTTTCCCATTCAAGAAAGTACGAGATTCCAAGAATTCGAAGGATCCTTGACATAGAAATAATTTTATTAATATCTAGAAACTGAACTGTACAAACATTGACACAAAAATATAATTGTAATGAATTGACGCTATAAGAAATAGTGTTCTATCTTTATTTTTTAAATTTCAAGACTAACCCTTTCATTCACCATTGATTTTTTTGTCTGAAAAAGATACACCACTCATGTGCTGACCGCTTCGTTCAATAAAATATTTTCAATAATAACTTTATAGCTATGCCACCATAAAAAATACATCTATGTATTTTAGTAATTAAATTATTAGTTATTATAGAAGGTATAGCCAAGGTAATGATTGCTTGCAAAAGTAATTGGCACAGATGAAAACACGATATAATGCCATTTACTTCTAACTTTATTACTGGAATTAACATTTGTACGAAGTTAATTGGTTATTAAAGTGTAAATTATGTTTACTTTGCTTAAAGCAATGATAGCCGAGTGGTTATAGCTATGTACTGCGGTGCCGCAGGTCCATGGTTCGAGCCCCGCTGCCGGCTTGAGCTTCAATGCATGGTGGAAGGGCCCACCTGACTAGCTACCACCCCAAGTAGAAAACCTGTCGCCAAGCACCTTACTGTGTGTTCTGGCAGCAGTCCTTCAGAACCAGTAAAATTACAGGCAAATGATGAGCATTAGCAGCTGTATGTCTCAGCGACGGGCGCAGTTCAGTTCGTCACTTGTGACGAAATGCATCTGTTATAGGCAGAGGATACCACCTAATATTAGGTGGACTTCATCCTTGTTCCGTCACAAGAGAATTTACGATGTTTGTTCTAATCGTTTCAGCAAAGTAAACCAACCACGCTGTCAGACGAAATGCTAAATTTTCCAATATTTTATATATTAATAGCACAACATAGAGTAAGGGTGTATTTTTTAAAATATTTTTATATTTGCTATAGCGCGTGCTCTTTGTAATTTTTTTTATTTTCGAAGTTTTAAAATCCGCAGAGCATGCATTATTGCAAAAATAAAAATATTAAAATTATGGGTTGCGTCATCATTAACAAGATTAAAGCTAATTGCAAAATTAGTCTTGTTTGTAGTACAATGTAAGTTGAACTATAGGTGTCCCTCTATCCCCATACGATGGTTAAGGAACGAGAGGAAAAATTAGAGTTATGACTCATTGTCATGTTAGTTCAGTTGGTCAGAGCATACCCCGGCTAAAGGGATGGATGATGCGGGTTCGAATCCCGCACATGACTAAAATTTTTACTCTCGTAAATTTGTAATTTTGTAAAGGTGCATTTTTAAATTGTGTGGTAGGTAAGAATTGCGAGATAGATATAAACGAGTGCGAGGGCGCCCCGTGCAAGTACGACGGCGTGTGCCTGGAGCGCAGCAACGCGAGCCTGTACCTGCCGGCCGACGCGCCGCCCGTGCTGGTGGGCTCGCAGCCGCACATGCTGCTGCCGCAACACTTCTACCAGCCTTTCTCCTTCGAGAACGCTAGCGGGTTAGTTACATTATCATTATCTTTTGTTTCATGTTATGGAAGGAACCTATGCCATTTGTAATTTATAATGGCTTGTCGTGATAAACTGTTATTATTGAACCTCCACTGCTTAAACCACGTAATTTTGTGATAAAGGATTTGTTTTGTCTGTAAGGCAAATATATCTAGATACTTTTCTTTAAACTTATGTGAACTAAACTGATTTTTTGAAATTGTTGACAGGTCTATTCACGCACGAATTAACATCAAAATAATAATATTTTGACTAACCTCGACGTTTCGATCAAGTTGCATTGACCATGGTCACGAGTAGACAGACTACGCGACTGAGGTTACTCAACTGATTGAATATGAAAACTTTTGATCTTATTTCGTGGTGTGAATAGACCCGTTAACGATTTAGAAATATATCTAGATAATTTATCTATCTAAAGTATTAGTGCCGCCTTAACGTCCGTGACAGGTATAAACAGGATTTGCAGCACGACACTGGTCGCGCCCTGCGGCTTTTCTTATGTACAAAATAAATAAAACAGTAATGTTGACACCTGTTAATGTTGAATCTCGCTGCCTTTAGCATCAATCCCGTGTCTGTTCATCTTCTAAAATCTATTCTTTTTCTATTCCTTTTCCCTAAAATCTTTTAAATGGAAATGTATTTATAAAAATTGTGGTGACCCAATAACATACAAATAGCGTGGTTTCTATATAAAATGATGAAATTAAAGAAAAATCTTAGTTATATGCAACATGTGACATATAAAATGAAAGGGCTTATTATGAGAGGTACTAGTATATTTGAAGATAGATTTGTGGGTTTTGAAATGCGTAGTGTTGCCACGGTGAACGACTCTCGGCTAGAAAAGGGCATTAAAATACAAAAAATATATTTAAAAAATTAATAGAAAAGGTTTTTCTCAAAACAAAAAAAAATATTTCCTAATGTTTGTTAAGACTAACAGAAGTCAACCCTAAGAGGTTTTTAGCATTTTACCAATAACCCTTTATACAGTATAGTCCGTTTAGTACGATATCGCATATAACAACCACCCGTTTTTAGCGACATAAGTATAGGCTAATGTATGGTTTTAATACGAGTATGAAAGTACAACCGTTTATTATGATTCCGCTTGCAGCGACCAACCGCTTTTATCGACGCAATTTCACACTAAATTGACCGGTTACAATGACGACGAGCGTTGATGTGTTTACACATGAATCGTAGGTAAGAAACTATCTCCAACCCGAACGTCCTTTGAACGTCGCTGATTCGAATGCGACTGTTTAGTTTACGACAGTAATTTGCAGATGATGAGTGATTACACGTACAAAAATGGCTTCTGCAAAACGAAAAAGTTTCTTCATTGAAAAAAAATATGTTATAATACAAAGTTTAGAAGCTGGCGAATCGAAGTAACGAGTCGGTCTAAATCATTCGATAATATCCACAATTATTAAGAAAAATAAACACAAGATAGGCCCTTAGTTCAATACGAATGTTTTAAAATCGAAATGCGTGAAGTTTTCGTTACAAGAACAAGTTGCAATGGTTTAAGATTCACCGTAATCGAGGAATAGTCGTAAATGGGCCTATGCTTTAACAAAAGGCATTTTTATTTTGCTAAAGAGGTAAAATGAAAAATAAAATTTGTTTAGTAGGCTTTCCGGTTAGTACCACGTAATATCACCAGTCCCTTAGCCGTCTTCGTTTTAACCGGATTCTGCTGTAATTCAATAAAAAAACGTATCCGTAATTCGTTCATAACTTATAGAGTACTGTCCCATCACTAAAATAAATTGATGTGAGAATAAACAATACGAAAATAAGCGCGGGAAATTATGTTTTGAATTGGAGGGTTTTAGATTGAAATTTTCGGTTTTATTATTTTGTTATTTTGATGACCAGTTGAGTAGTAGTTTCTACCTAGTTCAGATACTTATTGTATGTACAGATTTTGTATATTTGTGTATACAATTATCTGGTAAGTCTTTTGTAACTTATTTTCGTCGACAATGAATGATTCCCCAAATCCTACGGGTACACTAGCCCTCATGTCATTAGAATTTAGTGCTGTAGATTTATCTATATGTACTCCTAATTTAGCCTCTCAGTTAAACCGGTACACACTGCCATCCATATATAGTAAGGATCATTTTCCTACCATTATATGTTCTATAGAAAAGATCCTATTCCGATTCGGCAATCTCGCCTTAAATATAGAATACAGAAAAATGGTTAAGGTAAATTCAAGTCCAGAGTGGAATGTTACCATAAAAAACTTCCAGATACGTCTGAAGGTAACAGAGATAAATGTTCTGATGCACTTGCAAAAGCTATTCTGCAAGTTGTAGACCAATTTTTCCCCTATAAAAATTCTGCTTCCGTTTTGATACCCACCTTGGTCAGAAAATAAATGTACATTAGAGGTTCAAAAACGTAAACAGATAGAAATCAATTATAAGAACTACATGAGCCATAAAAACTTTGATATACTTAAGAAAATATTTCATGTTCTGTTGTGATTATAGGTAGTCGTGATTTGCAGGAGTGAATCCACAGAAAGCAGAAAACAATTGCATGTTTTGAACAAATATGTGCACGGAAAATTAAGGTTTTTTTCACGTTTTTGTGAAGTGTTACGAGAATGACACGCGCCTATCCATTCCACCACCTCACAAACAATACAAGTTCAATACAAACAAAAAATCTACTCCAATATCTATTTTTGAATATCTGCTCGTATTATACAGTTGCACCACAGGCCGAATCTTTCTTTAATATATAGGAGAATGGCATTGTTAATTGTTGGTGTGGCGTGTTGTGTTGTGTTGTTAGGTTGGAGTGCGTGTGCGTGGTGGGCACGGCCGGGGCGCGGTGCGAGGTGAACATCGACGAGTGCTTGGCGGGTCCGTGCGCGCACGGGAAGTGCATCGACGGCGTGGGCGGGTACCGCTGCGAGTGCGCGCCCGGGTTCGAGGGCGTGCACTGCGACCAGGAGATCAACGAGTGCGAGCGGTACCGGCCCTGCCTGCACGGCCGCTGCCTCGACCGCCGCGCCGCCTACTTCTGTCTCTGCGAGCCCGGCTGGGGCGGCCAGAACTGCTCCGTGGTGCTGCAGGGCTGCCGCCACCACCCCTGCAACAACAACGGCACCTGCCACCCCTGGCTGCAGGACGAGACGCACCACCGGTTCAACTGCTCCTGCGCGCCCGGACACCTCGGCACCACCTGCGAGAAGGTATCCCATCTCATATCATCCCATCCCACTCACTCATACATAGACGGTATGCCAAATTACTAATTGTTAGATACAGCACTCCGATGGCAGCACCGTAACATTGTTGATCTCCAGTAATATATCATCAAAACTTGTTTCCTCCGATTATGTAGACTAAACGACCACGTTTCGTCAAACTATTTGAAATTCGACATTAGGAGGTTATTACCACTTCTGGCGTTTAATACCGTTACAAAGGGCGGTGCGGACTTCAACTATGTGACTGTTGCACGGGTCTGTATGGACCTAGTTTAGGAACCAGGAGCTCACTTAACTTGTAATTGTGTAAAATTGCCTGTACCGAAATAAAATTTTATTATATTATTATTATATGTTGTCTGCCTAAAAGAAATACATTTTCAAACACTTGCGAACTAATATAGTTTATTTACTCATTTTCCCTATATGATTACAGTAAAATCATACGCGGAATTTCCGAAATAAAATTCATCATTAGAAACATATTTTATTGTTTATCAAGAATATTCTGTGAGCCTTTATAGTGATAGATAAACTAGATAATGTCAGTAGTACTGTCGGCCACTGTCAACGCTAACAACAGCATAACATGACCGATTACTACATTGTATCCCCTAACGAATAAACAGAGTATACTGAAGCTGGGAGCAGAAGAAACCAATAAAATAATACAAGTGCATTCAGAACATTTTCCGACGATGTCGCACTTGCATTGAGCAACAGAGGGGCCATTTTGAAAATTTATTGGTTTTACTTTGCTTACATTAATCATCATGTAAAATTAAAATGTTGCACTTACCACATTTAGATTTAAATTTTTTGATTGAAACCTTATGAATAATAAAATGAAATTTTCAGGGTAGCTCTACCTGATAGATAGAGCAAGTTTTTAAAAGCCAAACGGTATTTTATTTTATGTGATTTTATTTTTTTAAGGTCCCTTGAAGTCGTGAACATACTGGGTAATTCTATCTTTCTTGGCATTTAATTTTTTTTATTCCATTCAAAAATCTAACGATAGTAAATGTTACCATACTGAAATGACCTATCTATCAGCTTAGCACACAAAAAAAATCAAGCAACTACTACAGTAATTTACGTCACCATAAATAAAAATCTCATCGTACTCGGCGATAGGTGAAAAATTAAAAAAAAAGTTTAACTCCGAAAATACGAAAAATCGCGGAACATACATGGGGGTGATTCAGATTGCCCTCAAGGTCCTCTACCTCCCAGCTTCAGTATATCACTACTTCTTGGGACACTCTGTATAATAAACAAATTTCTCTACAGATGTTGCGACCTGGTATAATAGCCGGCGATCCTATTGCCATCTACTGGGCAACGATCTACTACTAACTATTGGACTGCTACTAGTAATTTCTGAAGTATGAATTTTAAATTGATCTTTGTCAACAATATGAGGCTATCAGCATCCTAATTTCGTCAACAGATCACAACGATGTCATTAGAGAAGTCATCGTACGCGGAGGTGAACACCTCCCGGGAAGAAGGCTACGATATATCTTTCCGGTTCAAGACCACCCTGGGCAACGGTCTGCTGGCCATGGGCCGGGGGCTCACCTACTTCTTCTTGGAGCTCTCCAATGGACGGCTCAACCTGCACTCCAGCCTGCTCAATAAATGGGAGGGGGTGTTTATTGGTTCCAATTTGAATGACAGCAAGTGGCAGAAGGTGAGACTGAGATAATTTTAGGGTATATAAGTTTATTTATGGAATAGGGGCAAGCAAGCGGCTCACCTGGTGGTAATGGTGATCATGGACATCCGCAACAACAGAGCTCTCGAGGATCTGTTGTCGCCCTTTGAGGAGGGAAAATGTCTCTTTTTGAAGGCTCTTAACTCTTATCGAATTGGAAATGGAAACTGATTTCATATGATGGCAGTGCGAGGCACACAATGCCGTAAGAATCGTACGTTTGTGACATTCCAGACGTCGACATGGGTACGGACGTCCAATGGTGAAATTATGCTGCAGAATATATGATTACTTTCCCAAATGACGGTTAAAGTAATACTGTACTCTAACAGCCGGATCGTCCACTGTTGAACACAGTCTTCCCTATTAAGGGGGTATTTGCCATAATCCCCACGCATGGCAGGTGTGTTGGGGATCGCAGTGTAAGTTGGCAGTTCTTTAGAAGGCGCTGCTGCCCACCTTCCAGTATTTTTCCCTTAGTCGCCTCTTACGGACACCCATGGGATGATATGGGGAGATGCAATTCTGACCCGGCACTCTACGGGGCAAAGTAATACAACAAGCACAAAATTACGGCTCAGTCGAGCGACCCTCGTTGGATGTTTTTACGCAACGGGCGCCTTAATCACTGGACTATCCAGTCCAGTGATTAAGGCGCCCGTTGCGTAAAAACGGGGGACGTGGCAACGATTCCCATTCCCTCGCTTGGAATTCCAAGCGAGAAATTTTGTGCTCTAAAAATATAATCTTCAATAGCCCAGTGGTTAATGCGCGCGGTGCGTAAAAACTGAAGTCGTGGTTTCGATTCCCAAAATAAGGGAGAGATTTTGTGCTCTAAAAATATTATCTGTATATATAAAGATTATATTTAAAAATGAATCAAAACTGAAACGAAAAACAAAATATAAAATATCCATTTTCAGGTCGTCCGACAGACATATAATGTAGTGTTGTGTTGTATGTGCAGGTGTTCGTTACGATAAACTCGTCGCACCTGGTGCTGGCCGCCAACGAGGAGCAGACGATATACCCGATCAGCCAGCTGGAGGCCTTCAACTCCTCCGTGACGTCATTCCCCAGCACGCGGCTCGGCACCGCCGGCTCCTCCTACGCGACGCTCACGCACGGACCCAACTTCTTCGTCGGCTGCTTCCAGGACGTGGTCGTCAATGGACAGGCGGTAACTACTGTACTATACCCTAACTATCCTGTGTTTGTGTCGCGGAGCGGGGGGATATCTCCAGCTCTCCAGGTACCCGCGGTATGCGTATTCGCCTATATTGTACTAACACATATATATTTTTATATATCACTGTAATATTTACATTTATATTTAATAAATTCCTACAAAAACAAATATGATTTAACGAAAGATTAAATGATTTAACCAAATATGATTACAAATTTAAATAAAGCAGTGCTAGGAAGCGCCGAATAGACCTACTATTCGGCACTTCCTAGCACTTTTTTTTTTATGCCTGATAGGTTAGCCTTTGACCACTATCTCACCTGATGGTAAGTGATAATGTGGTCGAGGATGTTGTACAGACTAACCTAGAGTTACTGGCTCTCAAGGACAGCTGCCGGAACACACCGTTAGGTGCTTGGCGACAGATTTTCAACTTGAGGGTGGTAGCTAGCCAGGCGGGCATTTGCAAAGTGCCCTACCACCATGCTGTAACGACTGCTATCCTAAGACAACAACCGGGACCGACGGCTTAACGTGCCCTCCGAAGCACGGAAGCGCTCAGTAGTAATGTCACCAACGGTCACCCATCCAAGTCATGACCGCGGTGGACGTTGCTTAACTTTGCTGATCGATTCAGAATGGCTAAGCAAACTTGGCTACGAGCGCTTCGAAATTTTATATTAAATAACTAAAAGCACCTGTCTATTGTAATCCAAAGAAAAGTTACATAAAAAATACCCTGGTTTTAGAAATACTAACAAGTAGAATCGGCCAATCGATTGAACTGCATTATTTGATTTTATCACAGTGTCCATTCTACACTTTTATTTTATCATCAAAAAATAAAAGTAAGGTAAGTAGTAAATTCAGCTTGCGCAAATTAACCCAAAACAAACTAATATATAAAACAAAATACGTACATAGTAAAATATTATACAATGCAATTGTAATATTGTGATTGGAAGTGGTGACGACTAGAACTTGCCCAACTCTTCCACACCGGCTGTGGCTTGCCAGAATCTAAAGGCTTAATTACATCCTATCCGTGAAAGAGCAGACCAAATTCACCTTAGATTGTGCGATACGCTTGTGTTTCATTAACAATGTACACAGACATTCACTAAACTTCGTATATTGTGTCAGTACAATTTAATTAGATAAAAAGGTGACAATTATACACGGACGAGTAGTACCAACGCAACGGCTAAACCGTCGCGAGCGGATTTCTATAGACGACCGAGGAAAAACGAGCGGTGCCAGCGCAAACTGTCGCATAAACATTTCCTTGCTCCTACAGTTCGTAAGTCACGCTGAAACGGCTAAAACGATTTGGATGAAACTTGGAATATAAATAGTATTTTGGCCCTACATACAGTAGCATATTATAGTATAGTTTTCAATATTGTCTAAGAAGTGAAATTGTGGGATGCAACTAATGTGACACAAAAAATGTGTTTATATTTTTTTATTTTTTTGTATGTTATTTTTATGTTTAGTCCAATGTTCTTGTGATATTTGAATGCCCTTAAGCTAGCTTTTGACTAAAATTTGACTTGATGGAAGATTGGAAGCGATGGGTAGATAACATCCTGTTATCTGCCCATCGCTACGTGCCTGCCTAAAAAAGGAGAGTAATGTTTTCAAGGTTCATGTATGTATGTTTGTGAGTTTCTTTATTCCACCATAACTTGTTAACGGTTCAACCGATTTTAATGTATAATATATCATTAGATTTGTCTTAATAGTCCAGGTGACAACCAGTACATAAAAAAGTAAAAAACAGCAAACTGATGGATGTTAGACGCCATATTTAAAGAAAAAAAATTTTTTTTCTCCCATACCTTTCGAGTGGGGTATCACTTTCTTTTGGGGCTTTGAGAAACAATTCCATAAATATATAAAACTTAGTTTTATTTTGAATGTAACGAAAATATATAATTAGCAGTCTCAGGTTTTTTAATTTTTAATTAATGTTTACTTGTTCTATTTATTTAGGTTTGTATCATTGGTGTTAGTTTGCAAAATAATCGTATAATAAATGACTGGCATTAATATTTTCTGGCATAGTCATATTGTGAAGTTAATTACAATATAATTAAGTATCGAAATGTTAGTTTTTGGACTTTTAGTTATTAGTTTGAAGACAATACAAAGATTAAATTTTGCAAATTAAAGCGCGCAAATAAAACTTATGATGCACTTTTCGGAAGGGATATGAGATTACTCAATTCAATAATGTGTTGTGTGCAGGTGCTGCCGGAGGAGCCCCACTCGGAGAGTAGCGAGGAGGGTGTGGGTGTGGGAGGTGGGGCGGGTGTGGGCGTGGGTGCGCGGGCAGTGCTGGTGGGGGTGCGGACGGCGTGCCCGCGCGTGGAGCAGTGCGCGCCCTTCCCCTGCCGGTCGGGGGGGCTGTGCGAGGACAAGTGGTCCTCCTTCTCGTGCGTGTGTCCGCGGCCCTACCTGGGGGACACCTGCCAGTACAGTACGTGCAGTATACCCTGTGTGCAGTGGAGTGGAGAGTAGAGCCGCGTGTGTGTAACGTGTGTGTGTGTCCTACAGACGTGACGGCGGCGACGTTCGGCGCGGAGCGGGCCCGCGCGCGGGGGGTGGTGGCGGTGGTGGGGGCGGAGTGGGCGCGCCGCGCGCTGCACGCTGCGTTGGACATCTCCATGTTCGTCATGACCAGGAAGCCCACCGGACAGATCTTCTATCTCGGCACGCTGCCCAGGTATACCATACCTTCACATCACATACTCGCACACTCCCCTATCCAACGATATGGTGGACGAGCGTGCCCCCTCCACAATAAACAATCCAAGACCGTGACTGAACAGGTGTATAATAGTATTTTTCAACACCCTTGCTCGTAAAGTTAGCATTATTATATCGTTATTAGGGCCATAAACCTAACTATAACACCCTCGTGCATATTATACACTAGTTCGTAATAGAATTATCCTTACAAAGTTAAGTTAATACCTAACTGCAAATTATATGCGAGTAAACAAAGCATTTCCAATTTAACCGAGTAAGACAGATTTTTAACAACAAAGAGGTTTAAGGGGGTACCGAGCTTCTGGCGCTCAGCGATTTCAGGTATTCTATGCGCTCCGCGTATGTGTGCGTGAGTAAGGCACACAGTGACGCCGCGCGCCGCGCTGCCGCCGCGCCCCCTCTGCTGCCGCCAACAAGATCAAGCAACTAAATAGCTATGCGCTGACCCGCCGCGCCGAGCTGCGCCATTCGACTAGCTAGGGTGCTACTAATATTTATTTACAAAATAAAACAATACATTTCAAATACTTTTATTGAATATGTTCAGGTAAAAAACGTTTTTCCACATTTATTATTTTTTATTTCTGACTTATCGGTACTTCAGTAGGTATACATAATTTACTCTTCCAAGTAAACGTAACCAATTTCCAATTGACTAGCTAGGGTGCTACTTATTTATATATATACATAATAAAACGACTAGTTTTTATTTATATACTGTTACTGAATATATTCTTATTCACGTAAAAAACCTTTTTCCACGACATCGAGGTACGTCAGTAGGTACATACAATACAGAACGGGTAGATAAATAGGGTAAAAATCCCAGTGATCGACCCTTTTCAAATTAAAATTTATCACTCAGAGTAGACGTACTAAATCGATTTCCGTAAAGTATATATATACATACGTAGGTATATTATGTGCGACCACGAATAATCACCAAGAATATCCGATGTTGGTATATTTTTGGACAGAGTAATTTACATCCCCTAGTAGGTTTTTGAGAGACACCTAATAAATCTACATTATAGTAATAGTTAATAGTACTTACGCAGCAATCTCGGCTATTTGCGTAGTAATGGGCACTTACTTGAAAAAATCAGCTAAATAAGAAATCGAAAGATATTTAGTAGTAGAAGAGAATAGTAGAAATCTTTACAAACTTTAAACCGAATTTTTTCAGTGATTGTTAGTGATGTGACATGATTTTCAATATTTAAATGCTTTATTCAAAGTCAAAGTCATTTATCGTACAAATTTTATATTGAAATATTCTACATTGTACTGCCACGGTCAGCAAACAAAAATTGTATGGAGCCACAGCGAGAAGAACGGGCAAGCATCGACGGCAACTTGGGGCCATTCTTTTAAACGTCTTTTAACAATGCTTTACATTTACTATATAATAAAATTCTTACAATATTTGTTTAAATTACGTGGGTGACAGGCGGTAGCTTGGCAGAGACGGATTTGTCCAGGCATTTTTATCGTTTAAGTAATCACAAACTGTGTAGTAGGATCTCTTAATTAATATATTTTTCACGTGTAACTTGAATTTCCCTTCTGTGAGCGTTGTAATATGTTTGGGAACTTTATTATAAAACCGTACACAATAACCTCAGAAGGATATTTTGTTTGTCTTTGTAAATCTAAAACCTGGCACCGATATTTGATCTTTATTCCTATAGTCTGTTTTTTTAACAAACGGGTACTGAACATTTTACTGCGTTGCTATTGGCTCACGTAAACAACATAAAGTCCGTTCCACATGAACGCTGTAGTTACATGTATAGTGACATTCAGTTGAGTCTTCGACTATTACCTGCGTAGAAAGTTCAACAGAAGAATGACGATATTTTTTAACATTACAAGAATTGAAGTAAATAAACTAAGTATGCAAATTTAAATCATAAAATAATGACGTAATTTTTTCTACACTACAGTTCATAAGTATTCAATATGAACGGCCCTTAACAATTTCAAAACAAGAACAAAGGCATTGACCAATGACGGCAATGACCCATCTCACTCTCTCAATATCGGAAATGTGCAAGAGACATACTCAGTACTTGTTTGTTAAAAAAAACAGACTATAGTGCTGTAATCGTGATTGTCACAGTTTAATTAAAATTCACTTATTTTCTAACATACATAATATTTTCAAATATATACAGACTTGGGAAAGTAAAAAATATTAATATTTATTTAAAGATCCCTCAGAGATTCCCAAGGATTAATTTCATATTGTCTCGAATTGCATGCTTTTGTTAGATAAAGATTGTCTCTATCTCAGCAGCAGCTTCCCGCAGCAATACACCATACGACATAATACTGTGGAAGTACGCGAAATAAACTAGGCGAGAAGTAGCTACGTCTGTTAACTGTTTTATCTTACGAACTGCATATGCAGCCAAACTAAGACTTCCGGATTAATCATTCATATATGTGGATCACACTGTGAAGTTGGATCCATTTTGATTCCTAAGAAGACTGTCGTATTGTCAATAGCGAGTTTATTAGGGCCAAGCCTAATGTTTAGTTCAACATTAAGTAACATTTGGTAAAGAAAAATTTAAACATTTCGTCTTTTTTGAATTTAAGAGAAGATTATTAGCGGCAAATCATTTACAGATCATAGATAACACATTATTCACATGAAATAGTTCATAAATTTTAAAGTTTTTGCAGAGAGGTTCGATTGAATTTCTGATAATGAAGTTGACTACACAGGTATTTGGTTAGTTATGGCAAGGAACATAAAAGTCAGAAAGAGAAAATAACTAAGTTTTTTTCCCGCTTTGTTTCAGGCATTAGAATCGCGGGAAGAATTGTTTTTTTTGTTTATTGCATCTAAAATATATTTTGGCTCACGAATTTCTGTCTAGCCTTGAATCAATATCAATAATTTCTGATAGCAGGCAATCGAAGTAAAATGTTTTTAATTTTTTTTTCCATATTCTTCTCCCAGAATTCATCATCTCTTTTTATTTTCTCTATTTTTATATTTTTTTCAGTCCACACAACAAATAAACAAATTGCTTTCCTAGTGATGTGTAGCTGACCTTGCACCTGGTAAAACAAATCATGTTGTTTATTTATTGTCAAATTCAAATTCATTTATTCAATTTAAGCGTCTACGACGCTCTTATGAATGTCAATTACAAATTTTAATATTGAAATATTCTACATTGTACTGCCACGTTCAGCAAAATATATTTATAGAGCCACTGCGAGAAGAACGGGACAGAAACTCGGGGCCATTCTTTTAAACATCTTGTAACAATGTGTTATATACAATATAATACGATTATTGCAATATTTGTTTATATTAAGTAGGTGACAGGTGATAGCTTGGCAGAGGCGGAACTTTCCAAGCATCTTTGTCGTTTAAGTAATCACGAACTTTGTAGTATGATTTCTTAATCAAAATATTTTTCACATGAAACTTGAATTTTCCTTCTGTGAGCATTGTAATATGATTAGGAATTTTATTATAAAACCGCACACAATTACCTAAAAAGGACCTTTTATTTATCTTTGCTAGTCTAAAACCTGGTACTGCTATTTTATATTTATTCCTAGTGTTGTAACCGTGGTTGTCACTATTTAATTTAAATTTACTCAATTTTTTCCGAACATACATAATATTTTCAAATATATACAGACTCGGTAAAGTTAATATATCAATTTCTTTAAAAAGATCCCTTAGAGATTCCATAGGATCCATTTCATATCAAGTTTCCGTTTCTCTCCTGATTCCAGATTTCTGCTATTCCTTCTTCTACTGTTTTGTCTTTAGATGAATACGGACACTTGATTTCAATGATTTTATCATATATCAATCCATCTGGACTTGCCACCAAAAATGGCAGTTCAGAATCGATGAATAAGCCACATTTTTTTATGCCATTGAAGTTAGCTTCTTTGTCGAGTTTGAGTACTTAAGCAAACTGTTGTAACGCAATATGTTCGTGTTCCTTGCCATAACGAATGGATTTTACGTGGCTTTATTCACCAGTCACATTTACAAGATTTTTTACTAGAGGTGCACATTTTATAAGGCCTCTGTTGCATACCTTTCCAAAAGTAGACGCAGTAAGGCGTAACTTTCTCTCTTGGTGCCATTCAATCGAATCTGCCTGCAAAATAGTTCTTTTTTTAAGTGACTGGCGACCATCATC
Organism: Plagodis dolabraria; assembly: GCA_963854805.1. Lineage (NCBI taxonomy): Eukaryota > Metazoa > Arthropoda > Insecta > Lepidoptera > Geometridae > Plagodis > Plagodis dolabraria. The sequence goes on along the minus strand of OY978441.1, from coordinate 39,188,252 downwards.
AGAAAGATTAATTTTCTTCATAAGTTTTGATTTAGCAAAATCAAATTCAGCTTGTTCTAGATCTGGCTTTTGACAAGACTCGCCATAATATTTGCCATTGGTAGTGTTTGTACACTTTTTTGTCACAAAAGATTTTGATGATCTCCGTTTTTAAATCATCAATTCTTTTTTTATCGCGTTTAAATTCTAAGCGTCTAACAATAGGATTAGGACTTTGCATTAAAATCTTTTTGCAAATATACGATTATTTAGTGGTTAGCAGTGTAGTTAGCGAACTGTATAAGACTGTCGACTTGAATAATGAATTCGTTTACCGCCAACAAATTTCGCGATAACATTGTTTAATACTTCTACTATATTACTATTTACATCATATAAATAGTAGTCATTAGGCTTTTAGCATTGTTTACCAATCTGGACATGATTTTCATGATAGCAGCAAAAATATTACTAGACTTCATTTCAGCAACAAAATCTTTAATTATGTTGGTTCATTTTGATCTATAATTTGGCAGAAATAAGGTTTGCATAGTTTGTGATTTCTGAAAACGTGATTTGGTGCATTCAATTACTTATTTGGGTGAAACTTGAATCTCTTGAATTTATATGTTTGACAACTTCTTTAACACATCTACGCATGTGCAGTATATTTTTTCCAAGTACTTTGCGATATTTGCAGGTGTTTTTGGTTAATTCGTCTAGTTTCGTGCAAAAGTATCAGATGATTAGTGCATTCATTTTTTTCTACCAATAAGTTTCCATAAGGTTTTGCTTCTAATATGCTCTTATATGTACTGGAGTCCCAATTAACTTGGAGTAAATCAAGCCCTGATTTGGTAAGGAATGTTTAAACCCTTCAACTATTGCTACGGATTCCATTCCACTTGAGGATACTTCGTAATTTTTAAGTTGGGATTTTTTTGTTCTCTGACCGTGTACAAATCATACAATATTTGTTTTTAACTGCAATTTAAAGGACTTTTTTTGTTCTGTAACCAATAATTACCGCAGCAACCGCCAATGCGTTATATTTGTTTTTAAATGATCTTTTTGACCAACATCCATCAGCAACTACGGTAATCATAGGTACTCCGTCTGCATTAATATTACTCTTCTTTTGCTGCTTCTTCAATACATTTTTCTTTTGCCGTTTCCATAGTTCACAGACTCTTGCGTGACACTTGGCAAATGATCCAACATAGAAGGTATATCAAGTAAGGCTGACACTTGTTCTAGACCTGCATATCTTACACCTATAGATATGAAACCACCTACCACATTTTCGGTGAGATCAAGTTCTTTGTTATTATTGGATTTTTCACAATTATTAAAACTTAATTTGGCGTTGCACATTTTGCAAACACACCCGTACTTTGATACAAACCCTGTTCTTTTTTCTCCGACTACTTTTAAATGATTAAAATTGCAACTAAATGGAGAGTCATGCTGCGAAATTTCCTGCAATTGTTCAAATAAATACATGAATACCACAACTCTATTTCCACTTATTCTTATCTCTTCTACTTTTTCTTCTGGTTTTATTATTATATAATCTTCTCTTGATCTGATTCACCAGGCAACTGATGCGTAGAAACCTAAAAATTAAACAAATTTTAATTAAATCAAAATATATTTCATTTTATTTATCTAAAAACAAGGTTAAGCATACCTTCGTTTATTTAAATTCATAATTGTGTAACCATAACCATATTTGAAATATACATTAAAACACAGAGAAAAACTATCTCAGAGCAAACAAAGTTACCACCAATCACCACTTTTGAAGTAAATATATGTAAGTATTATGCTTAATGTACACAGATAAATCATGAAACAATTTTACTAGGACACATAAAACCATCATGATCAATATCGAACTTACTTCAAGGCATTATTTCCTTTGTGTGAGTAATTCATGTTATCATCTATTTCTTCCTCCGCTGAAAGACAAAAATGTTGTGCCTGTGTATATGGTACCCAGTAATAAAACAGATATTTTAATTTATATATTACAACATTATATATCAACAAATAGTTTTTAAAGGAACTTTTTATTTATTATTTGATAATTTAATTCCATAACAAAAACTAACCAGTTTTTTTTATGGAATTACAATTCTGGAGTGTGGTAAATTTTACAATCCGTATCATCCAATACCCTGGAAATTCGGAAATATTTAGATGGTTTACTAAATTAGCAATTGAAATCAAATTTATTATATTATTTCTTTAAACACGTCACGTTCAAGTCATCGGTTCATCAGATGACTTGTAAACGTACCATTAGTTGACAGTTCACGAAGTATCATCTAATGATACCCTTTTTGAACAATAAAATAAATTAATTTATATATATAAAAGACCCGGCTGTAAAATAGACAATTTAAAAGTATAACTAAAAAGACCGAAGCGAAATTGTGAATAGCAGACATTTTTTTGAATTAATTTATTCTATTGACTTTTAGTGTCCCGGCACACTGTTTAAACAAAATCTGTGTACTTGAATTATATAAGTTGGATGAAATGTAGTAATGATTGATTGCTTGCCAAACAAAACGGACAAATATGGGCTACGAATATTAGTAACTATTATTAATTTCAACTAACGCTGGCCATTTTTACGCAATCAACAACTTTTTTGAGCTATTTATTAATTGTAATTTCTTTTAATTTCCTTTATCTTGATGGCCTACTTAAAAGTAGGTCTATATTTAAAAATATAGTATAGGTTTGGTATTTCTTTTTTAAAAATGTATTTCTATTTCACGCCACAAAACCAACATTTATTTTTTTCTTATACCCATCTAAGTTCCTTGTGTTCCAAATACAAAAAAGTGTGAATTCTATTGTTGAAGTCAGTACATATCGTAGTGATTATAACGTATGGATTTAATATGTTCATTCACGTCTGGGAAGTCAGTTTTATATTTTGTCAAAGAGTTTTTAAAAGTTTTGTTTATTGTATATTTACTATACTTACCTAGGTACAGAACTAGGTACAGTTACCTAAGTAAAAAATATTTGTGTTCAAAATTTCCCGTCTGTAGTGGTATTTCTGTCAGCGTGTCATCACATAAATCAAAATATGTGCTTTGCTGTGAAATGCCAACATTTGGTACATTCACCCTATAAATAGAAAATTTTAAAGATTATGGGTACTCAATTAAATCTAATTAAAATATTAGATTTAATTGAGTACCCAAACTTGGAAGGTATAATATAATAATTGTATAAGTATTACATGTGATACAAACGAAGCATAGAATTTTCTTTCAAAATTTTCTGCCTGTAGTGATATTTGTTGCATCGCGTCATCACATGATTCAAATGTATTCCCTTACATTTTCCCTATAAATAGAAAAAATAGTGGTAAAATTTGAATTCGTTTTAGTAGGTAAATATTGCTGAAATAAAGTAAATACTCGTTTTAAACTACCTACGCAGTTATAGGTATGTAGGTTGAGTATACTTACGAAGTAAGAGTATTCTCTATGTTTTCCATACTCTCGGCCTGGAGGAGTCTTGAAAGATAAATTTGATTGTGTTTGAAACATTTCAGTGTGATTTTAAAATAAATGCATATTGGGGTAAGTAAAATTACGAACAAATATATGAACTTTACCTACTTTATTTCTTCATGGAAGCGATTTGCATTAATTTTTCGCCAACCTCTTCACTTCTTTGATTTGTTTACTTTGTTCCCCATAGTAAATAAACAAAATCGTTACGTAAACTCAAATATAGTTTTTAAAACCGTGCGTGAACTCAAGCGATACGTGTTCCCCGTCCGACGGCCGCAGCGGTACTGAAGCGGATAGGGAGGAAGCGTCGCGGCTCTGGCTAAAATGGACGGAACGTGCGTGAATTTAGGTATTTCCTTTGTATTATAAAAACGAATACCTATTTAGAAAATATAACGTGTATACGTTATAGAAAATAAATTGATCTTTTTATTAATCAAAGACTGATGGCTTTCCGTGAAATATTTACGCCGTACTAAGGGTTTATTTAGTTTTTTAGATATAACTTTGGATTTTGTTTCTATCGAGGAAATTTTAAGTAATCGTGTTTCTAAATTGTATGATTTATAGAATGAATCCTTAAATATTATATATATGAATTGCAGAACTCAAAATTAAGAAATAAAGATACAGCACGGGATCAAATGAACTACAATTACGTACTGCTGCCTCGGTGCAGGCTTAAGGCTAAGTATATGTGATCAATCAACATACATTAGCCGGGCGTAAAAAAAATTGTGCGCTATTTTACTTAATTTTATATGTTGATTGTATCACATTTGTGCAATATATATATATATTTTCCTCGCTAGGGTGTTGAAAAAGTTTGTATGAAACTCGTGAGCAACTTACTTATTATACACTCGGTTGATATACGGCTCGGGCTGTAACCCACAGCCCCGTGTATAATGAGCAACTTAGCTCACTTGTGTCATAATATACTATAGTGCAATCAGAAAATAATAATAGATATAATAAATTATAAATGTAGTAATGAAGTGTTGTTATGTTTAGATATGGCGTGACGGAGGAGACGCTGGTGGGCGCGTCCCTCGAGAACGGCGAGCTGCTGGTGCACCTGCGCTTCAACCAGACCCCCGAGAACTACACCGTGGGGGGCACCCGCCTCGACAACGGGCATCTGCATCTCATACAGGTCTCTACTCGCGCACTGCACCACTCTACTGCAGCTCTCTCGTCGGTTATATAACGCGTGCGTCGGTCCCTTGCAGGTGGTGCGCAACTCGACGCTGGTGCAGGTCAAACTGAACGGGACAGAGTACTTCAGGAAGTCGATATCGGCAGCCAAGTTCATCGATGCACAGGTATTCTCATTCGACACGAACAAACCGTTCAGCCATTTTACTAATTTTGTGTAAACCACGACAATGCTATACCGTTCCATATATTACGTTGTGTTTGTGTGCTCTAGAAACACGAGTATTGATTTTTTAATTATATATTTAATTTTTGAGTTCCATATGTAACGATATTGAATAACAATAAATAAATCTGAATCTGAATAACAATTAGTATTGTAATTTACTATAGAAATGGTACATATCAAAATTTATTTATAACTGGAACAAAAACATGTAAAAAATAAGTATGAGGTAATAAAATTCAAATGAATTGATCTGCAGTATTCAAATATAAAAGCACATACAATACTATGTTTCAGGTGCTGTACCTGGGTGGTCCGCCTCCTGCCCCCACGGCGCCTCCACCCGAGGCACTCGCCCTGACGGCGGCGTCCCCCGCCGGCCCCGCGGCGCCCCCGTCGGCCCCTCCGGCCCCCGCGCCGGCCGCCGCCCCCGCGCCCACCACGGCCGCTCCGCCCCCTCCCCCCGCGGCCCCCCCCGCGCCCCTCACCACGCCGGAGCCCACGCCGCCCCCCACCTCGCACGAGGACGACGCCGCATACTTCAAGGGGGTCATACAGGACGTACAGGTCACTACTCACAAATATATCTTTTATACCTTCGAATACATACAGTGATGTTTAATGTTCGTCCAAGGCATAGTTTAAATGACAATACTCAGGCCGAGCTATTGTATTGTATTAGCCGAATTATCCACTGCTGAACACAGCCTCCCAAATTATGGGGGGGATTTGCCATGATCCCCACGCTCGGCAGGGGGATCACAGTGTGAGATCTGTTCCTCAGAAAGCGCTGCTACCCACCTTCTGGTCTTTTACTTTTAGTCGCCTCTTACGACACCCAAGGGTAGAAATGGGGGGCGGTAACATTCTAGTCAGGCTCCCCACGGGCTATAGTGAGGTCGTCGAACTACGAACCAGGTGAAGATTGAGAATCGAGGACGAGAGAGCGCGGTCAACCAGTTAATTTCCTGTACATAATATAAATATTAGTGACAGTATTGTATTATGTTATGTAACAGATATCGAACGGCGTGAACGTGACGATAGTGGAGTTCTTCCCTCTACGCGTCCCGGGACTGGCGCTGCCCCCGCCGTTCGGCACAGTGTCGCTGGACCCCTCGACGGTGCTGTCGGGGGTGGTGTCGGATGATGCGTGCGCCTCGCAGCCCTGTCTGCAGAACGCGACCTGCTCCAACACCTGGAACGATTACACGTCAGTAACGTCTCTCTACTCTCTACTCTCTACTCTACTGGACCCACCACGGGTTCTTCAACTGGGATCATCACGCTGCACTAGGCTTTCATCACCCGAAATTCCAAAAGCGCGAATTTATATTTCTGGTCCCTTAAGAGTAAAATGTGTTAATTATATTTCAAAAACTGTGTGAGTTCAATATGGGCGATGAGAATAGGCACCACTAAATCATGTGGACTATCCTCTGTACGAGGAGATGCATGGCAGGATGTGAGATGGGAGCTTCTGGGACCAGTTTACTGCAAGAAACTAATACTGGATGGGAAAAGCTCTAGGCGCTTGCACGAATTAACGCACTTTTTTTTATGCTTTATAGGTTAGCCTTTGATAGTGGTCAATGTATATACATATATATATATAGTAACATATATACATACATAAATACACTATATATACACCACTATATACTTATAGCATGCTGAAATTGTCTGATGATGAGGGTCATGTGTCGACAGACAACACAGAAGGAACGAAACGAACAGCTTAAAAGTAGATGGAATATTTTGAAGTGCACCGTAACGCAAGCCAAAGACAATTCTGGTCTTCATAACCATAAAGTTAGTAAGAACATGCGAGGAAGTCCCTGTAGTGTTGCTCCCGAGGCCCTGGACTTCTTGTGTTCCTCTGATGGTACACCACAATGCTGTGTGTCACACACAGTTTTGTACGCAAAGGGCATAATGGAGCCCTATTGATGAAATTCCGCTGTCTGGCTGTCCCAGCGGTCGCTATTAGATTGACGGAAAAAGTTATATGGATATATATATTGTGAACAAATTTTGACCCAAAAACAAAGATTGTATTAGAAGTTCAATTAAGTAATTTTTTTAGGGGGCTCCAATGCATTACAACATACTAAAATTGTAATGTTTACATTAACTCCTGCCATATGAATAAGCTTACAAAATAACAGTAAAAAAAAAGTATTCAGTTTGGCCACAAATGTTGCTCTATCCTCTTAAGACGGTTAAACAATAGAAACGAAAGTATCAATTTACGCTAGAACTCGTTCAACACAATAGCTCAATTGGCAGACAATGTCCCGGCTATGGGAACGAATAGTCTCGGAATCGAATCCTGGTCTTGGTGCAAAACATTTTCTTTTGTAATTTTGTAAACAAGGGGGTAGACGAAAAATATCTTGCGCATCATAGCATGTGGGGTAACAGTGTCTAAAGCTCATTAAGTGCTCTATATCTTCATTTTACCTAAAAAATAGGAAGAGAGTGCCGTCAAATTTGATAATTTCAGACCATGTTTGTTACAGGGTCAGTCTCAATACCTAAACTAGTTAGGAATTTGTAATTTTTAATATGTTTGTGTTTTAAATTTCTATTGAACACCAGATATTTGTGGTACAGATGCGCCTGCCCTCGCGGGTACAAAGGCAAGGACTGCTCCGAAGTCGAGTTCTGCCAGCTGCAGGGCTGTCCGCTCAACTCGCAATGCAGGAATCTGGATAAAGGGTAAGATCACCATCCAAACAAAACTTAAATCAATTACATATCTACATTTTCTAAGGGAAACATAATTTTAAGTAGTTTATATTCTAATTTTTTTTTCTTTGATTATAACTAATATTCTATCAATATTTTAAAAATACATTAAATTAATATATTAATAACACTTAAAAATATAATTAATATATCCAGTTCCTGATGATGAGGATGCTTTGTGTAGAAGTGAAACGCGTCGAAAATTCTCCCGGTTTGGTGTTTGTGACGTAACGTTGGCTTAACAGGAAAATTAGGCGGAATTTTCACTTCTTAAAATATTGATCTAATGTTTTCTTAAAATATTTAACATTACATAACATGAAACGCACGCTTCTTTCCCGTTGGTGTAGGCAGAGAATACAGATTTCCACTTACTAAGATCCTTACATAATATGATCTGTCGCTCCATCTACAATTAATGCTATTTCATACTTCATACATTGGCATCCTTTAATTTCCTGGCCTTTATTCATAATATTATTAAATTATTTGTTATTATTAAATATGGATTTCCACAAAGTAACGCCTGAATCTATTTATTATTTTTAATTGCTTTGCAGTGTTGGAGTAGCGTTACTAACAGGAAGTATTACCGAGTGTAGGTGACCGAACAGCGACACTGAGCGCTGTCGCAGGAGCGCCGATACAGTCAGTGGACGTGGCTCGCTCACGTGAACCGCACAACTGCTATAACATACGACATTGTCACTGTAGTTGTCAGTGATCATCGATGTGAGATCAAAGAGACTCAGCTGAATGTAAACCTCTGGCTAGATACGCGCCGATGGTTTGCGTGAGATTATCACTAGCCTTAGAGGTTTATAAAATGAACTAGTTTTTCGGGCAGTGTGCGGGCCGCAAGCGGCCCGCATCTATCTTGAGTCAGTACGAAATGTCATAAAAGCACCTTATACATTTAAAAAAAAAAAAATACTCCAATATAAGTATGAATTCCAATACAATCTCTTAATACAGTAGAGATTCATACTGTAGCCACCAAACCAGATTCTCCCTACTGCCATAAAAAAGCGGTACGGTCAGAATCGTACCAAGGTTCTAAGTCACTTCGGTAAAGGAACCCCACTCGTAGGTGCTTTGGTTATCGCGGGCAGTTACCATGGAGACCAGTCGGAGATGTGGAAAATACTCTCAAGTCGGAGCTCGGCCTTCGGCCTCGGACAGTTACTCCAAATGTAGTCAAAACTCCCACAAAACTCCTAAAACAGTCGGTAATGTATGGTAAAACTCCAAATACAGTATGAAGAATGAGAGGAGCATGTTAATTCGGAGCTCGGCCTTCGGCCTCGCAAGACACTCACAAGGCTCGGCATGCGGCCTCGCCAAGCGCTCGCCCTTCGGGCTCGCCCACCATACGCTCGGCCTTCGGCCTCACGGGCCGAAAGTTCGGCCTTCGGCCTCACCAGAAGCTCGCCCTTCGGGCTCGCTATATGCTAATGTAAGACAAATCCTCCAAATCCAGTCGAAAATCCCACAAAAACTCCAAAGACAGTCGAAAATGTTAGGTGAAATACTTCAAATGCAGTATGAAGAATGAGAGGAGCATGTCAATTCGGAGCTCGGCCTTCGGCCTCGCAAGACACTAATATGGCTCGGCCTTCGGCCTCGCAAGACAGTAATACGGCTCGGCCTGCGGCCTCGCCCAGCGCTCGTCCTACGGGCTCGCGCACCATACGCTCGGCCTTCGGCCTCGCGGGCCGAAAGTTTGGCCTTCGGCCTCACCAGAAGCTCGCCCTTCGGGCTCGCTATACCTTCTTGTATGACAGTAACTCCAAAATCAGTCGAAAATCCCACATAAACTCCAAATACAGTCAAAAATATAAGGAAAATACTCCAAATGCAGTACGAAGAATGAGAGGAGTATTTTTGACAGGTGTCATTCGACTGCTCACCAGATTCCCTATGACATTTGTTCAAACACCCCCTACCTATCTCTTACCGTTTTCGAGATACGTCATCCATCATTACTTGGCAGGCGTCATTTTTATGATTTTCGATTTTTCTCATACTCACCTAAACCCCCCCTACATTTCCGCCATACTTCATTTTAACCCTACTCTGCTCCTTCTGGGAGAACAATTATGTCAGTCAGTCAGTCAGTCAGTCAGTCAGTGAGTGAGTCAGTCAGTGTATGGTAATCGAGCTTTATATATAGAGAGATTCTAAGCAAAATTGTTGACAAAGCTTATATCTCAATGATTTCCTAAAGTGACCAGGTACAAGAAAAATCGAAACAGGCTTGGCATTTTTGTGTAGAGTAATTAAATAATGTGTGTGTACAGATACGAGTGCGTGAGTAACGCGACGTTCGACGGGTGGAACACGACCCTGAGCTACTCTCTGGTAGTGCCGCGCGCCGTCTCCATCCCCGCCAGCGTGCCCCTGCCCGACTCGCTCACCATCACATACAGGTACCTCGCAGGACACAGTACACGTGGGAGCACGTGGGAGGGGGGACACGGCACGGCACTGTATCGGCGTTGTGTTGCAGGAGCAAGAAGGGCGGCACCCTGTTCCACGCGGCGTCCCCCGGCGGCGAGGCGTGGTTCACTGTGGGCGTGTTCAAGGAGAAGGTCTCGGTGCACTGGCGGCTGGCCGGCGCACTGCCGCAGCCGCGCCATCTGCGCGCCTCGCGCTCGCATCTCTACTGGACCACCATACGGTTCTCGCTCGCCAGGGACCACATCATCGGTACATACACACACATACCTTACACTTCCTACTAAGATGACGCATCAACCCAAGCTGGATCCTGACCTCCGATACTAAGAGACGCTGTTCCTTGCGATCATGGGCTCTTTTTTTGCCACTGGATTGTATTCAGTTTTCGCAGGTCCTCTTCAACCTGGTCTTTCCTGGTACTAAGGGCGCCCGACCGGCCGTTGGCCGGACATGAGGATTGGTCTAATGACTGTTTTATATATACGTATTTTTGTACGGTTGCTGAGGAGCTTGGACTCTTAAGATCTTGTGTAGGGCTGTACTACAAACGGAGGGAATTATGTACTCTGATCTCAGTCTCTTCCTCTCTGGTGTTGGTGTCAGTTATAGTACATTCCAGGTATCTGAATTTGTCTACTCCCTTGTAGACATTACTACCTTTACTAAGACCGTGTTCTTGTAACGGTGAATATAAAGGTACTCCGGTCTCTCGATTAATTCTCAGGCCTACCTTCTCTGCTTCCTCCGACCTCGACCGCTTCCAACACATGTTTTTTACATTCGCCCTGTAGAGCCAAATCATCTGCGTACCCTACCTACACCTACTGCTCTACTATATTCTACTGAACAGTTACTCGTTAAATCAAACGTCTTGTGCTTGAATGTGTTTGTTGATTGTGTATAACAACTTCCATCCCATTTTAATGACCATAATATATTGAATGAAAATCAGGTTTCACAAAGAGCAGATCCACAACAGATGCAGGTGTTTAATTAACGTCACATATACTCGATGCCTGGGAGAGTTCACAGGATGCTATTGCCGTATTCTGTGACCTTTCTAAGTAATTCGACTGTGTAGAGCACCGCACTCTGATTCGTAAACTTTCATATCATGGTATTCATGAAAAAGCTTTAAATCTTAAAAAGTCATATCTGTCAGACAGGCTAGGCATGTTCAAAGATTTCTGCGATATTGTTTTATTCGCAGATGATACCTCTCTGATTTTTAAAGTAGACAGGAAATATAGTGAACTTATTCATGTAAATAATGTGTTATCTATGTTGTGTTGCCGCTAGTTATTTTCACTGAAATTCATAAAAAGACCAAATGCTTAAAGTTTTCTTTACCAAATGCTACTTATGTTGAACCAAATATTGAGCTTGGCCTATTGAACTCTATTGAACTCTATTGACAGCACAGTTTTCCTGGGACAGTCATTTCAGAGGACACGTTGGCACTCTTCAACTTTACAGTGGGATCCACATATACATGATCTAGCCGGAAGACTTAGTTCTGCTGCATATGCAGTTTGTAAGATAAGACAGTTAACAGACGTAGCTACTGCACGGCTAGTTTATTTCGCGTACTTCCACAGTATTATGTCGTATGGCACACAGCAATCTGTGGGGAGCTGCTGCTGAGATAGAGACTTTCTTTATCTTACAAAAGCGTGCAATTCGGCCATATATGAAACAGATCCAAGGAGGATTTTTTTTTAAAGAAATTGATATGTTGACCTTCTGTGTATATTTGAAAATAACATTTATATAATCTCATTCGGTAATATTCTAATTATGAAATGAAATACAGACTTTTATTGGCATATATTATTTACATACTTTTTTAATAAAATAAAAAAAAAATTAAAGCATTATTCTACTAACAAAACAATGCTTTAAAACATTTTTTTAATTATTAAAGTACAATGTGTCCCGACCAAGGAGGTTTCAATTCAATTTAAATACGCATTATCTGTGGGGAGTGCGCTGCGGGCGCAACGCGCTGGTTTTTATATTGCATTTTATTTAATGTAGCTAACCTATAGCTATGAGATTAAATAAAGTAGTGTATGCAACTACATATAATTAGGTATTAAAACACTTGTGTAATCTTATTTTAAAAAAACTACACTCATGTTTTAATACCCTCTATTGTATGACAGTTGCATAAACTACTATTATGTTCGTAACAATAAAAGTAAATTTAAATTAAACAGTGATAATGACGATTACAACACTAGGAATAAAGATAACATAGTGTTGCCAAGTTTTAGATAATCAAAGACAAATAAAAGCTCCTTCTTAGGTAATTGTGTGCGGTTTTATAATAAAGTTTCCAAACATATTTCAACGCACACAGAAGAAAAATTGAAGTTGCACGTGAAAAACATATTGATTAAAGGATCCTACTACACAGATTATGTATATTAAACGACAAAAATGCCCGAACAATTCCGCCTCTGCCAAGCTGTCGCCTGTCACCTACGTAATTTAAACAAATATTGTAATGATTTTATTATATAGTAAGTATGTAACACATTGCTAAAAGACGTTTATAAGAATGGTTCCAGTTTCTTGCCCGTTCTTCTCCCAGTGGCTCTATACATTTTTCTTGCCGAACGTGGCAGTACAATGTAGAATATTTCAATATTAAAATTTGTATAATATATGATTTTGACTTTGACTTTTCACGTGTGTTCCTGTGTCCAGGCGCGTTCGTGGACTCGGAGGGCCGATCGGAGATAGGGCTGCGGGCACCGCTGGACGTGGCGGCGTGGCAGCGGCTCGTGACGGAGGGCACCCTCTACTTGGGCGGCGTGCCGCATGTCTCCACCTCCACACAAACACCCACACTCACACCCACACCCGCCGCCTCGCCGCATCACACGCTCTCTATGGTAACTACTCACCGCCTCGTAATTTACGTCAGCCCGCTTGGCTTGCTAGCTTTACTACCCTTGAGTAAAAAAAATCTGTCGTCATGTATCACCTAATGGTGTGTCCCGGCAGCTGTCCTTGAGAGCTAGTTAACAATCTAACTTAAGCTTAACATCTTCGATCACAACATCAACAGGTGAATAAGTTGTCTACTGGCTATGTCAGCAATAAAAGCAAACCTTATATACATTGCTCCAGTTTTTTTTATAGTTAGTAAGTTTTGATTAGTTGACAGGTTATATACTGAAGGCTCATTGGTGATTGATGTCCAATGACGCAACTGGCGACCAATAAACGTTTATTGGTCTTCACTCGGTTACTGACCAAAACTGCAAACCTTGCAGAAATGGGAGTTACTCTACAATAATTATGAAATGCTTTCAAATTAAACAATAGTTCTCAGTCTTATTTCTAATCCCCACCGAATTAATAACAAATTTTAGCTCCATTTAGTGCTTTCCGGCGGCAATCTTCAGACCAGTTACAATTATTATAGGTTTAGAAAATCAAACGAAAAATTCAATTGTCTAAGGACAGTATGCATATACTCTGTACCGCTTTAAATAGCTCGATACAGTCCAAACATTTCCACGGTCTCTAACATCACTACATGTTCCAACACATCGATTTCATCACTCAAAATCATCGCTAACTTTTTGCGGTTGTTTTGCTTTTTTTTGTGCGAGATTTGAACTATTTTTATAAAATATTATAATTATGTTGTCTTGACATATCTGGTTTGTGTTATTTAAATAGCAAGTAGAAACTACTAAACAAAAGTACTATGTGTTTTGTCAATAATAAATGATTATATTATGTCCATTACTACATCAAGACTAGTGTATGTCTGCCACCATTAATTGTGGAATAAAACAGGAATATGGAAATATAACATTGGTTCCTATTCATAAGTCCCCGGGATTAAAAACTCCAACATGTTTCTAAGCCGAAGTTGTGGTGGATGGAGACACTATACAAATTTAGTATTCTATTTTAGTATTTTAAAACGTATTGTTTGTTGTTTAGATGGATAGTTCGACGGATTTGAACGAGCTGGAGTATATGGAAGGAGATAACTTCACCGGCGACAATCTCGACGGGGAATACTTCAAGGTAATCTTAACTTAAACTTATTTTGAAACATTTATATCATTCATCTGTGTACTGATACCTAATTACTGCTATAATGAGAAAACTATATTTAGTTTTTTTACAATTAGGATTAGTATTATATTTTAGTAATAATTTCCAGAGACATGTTATTGTTTACCAATATTAAAATGAAGGGAATTATTTAATGTGTTCATTACCGAATTAGACAAAAATGTAATAGAGTGAAAGGTGGTGTCGATTCGAGACATAAAGGTGGCACCTGAAATTCGCTACTAGTTTGTCAGTTCTAGGCTCGTATTAATTAATGCATCTCAAAGTTGAGACTGCATTTTAGACGTTGGACCATTTGTGAAAAACTGCATGTTAACTTTGAGATGCATTTATTAATACAAGCTGTAGACAGTGAGTAGCTCCTTCTCGTGCAATGCGGTTGGTCAGGAACACGAACACACTGTGTTACGTACCTCTATGCGGGATACATTCTACTACATCACTATGCTTACATCGTACACATACTTTTCTGTTTATATTTGTACATATAATAACAGTAAAACAATAAAATATACAATATATCGCTTGTTTAGGCAGCAGAGGTTGCAACTACAATTTAAAAAATTGACGGGTGTCGTGAGTGGACTGCTCTGTAACCGCCAAATTTCATTTTGTATCTTCTATTCGGTTGGGTATATCTAATTTGTTTGGCAACAAACATGAGCGTGTGAGTAGAGTAGTGTAGTGTAGTGGTAGTTGGTGTGTAGGTACACGATGTGGTTGTTTGTTTGCAGGGGTGCGTGGGCGCAGTGCACGTGGGCTCGCTGCTGCTGCCGTACTTCACGCAGGAGGAGCTGTTCGTGGGCAACGTGGCCTCGCTGCTCGCCGCGCAGCCGCACTATGCACTCAAGTAAATATGCACATGCGACACTCACACAGCCCACGGTGCGCTCTCGGTACCGCTCTGTACCTACAACGAGATGTTCGTGGCGGCACTGTTCCGTAGAGGGCAATAGGATCGCTCTCTAATGCACGATCCGAAAAACTTCATTTATTATAGCCTAAACCTTCGACCACTATCGTACTTGATGGTTGGTAATGATGCGAACCTAGAAATATTGGTTTGCGACGACAGTTGCCGTTTGTTGCCGTTAGATACTTGGCTACAAATTTTCCACTTCAGGGTGTAGCTAGCCAAGTGGGCATTCAAAAAATGCCCTACAATTATGCCATAACGACTGCCATTCTGTGACAATTACCTGTACCGACGGATTAACGTGCCCTCCGAAGCACGTGCACGCTCAGTAGTAATGTCACTAGCGGTCACCTATCCAACTCATGACCGCGGCGGACGTTGCTTAACTTAGTTATCGGTTACAAACATGTATGCAAGCTACGACACGAGCGCTTCAAAACAACACGGCTGACAAAATGTCCATGTTTATATACTTTTGCCTACTGATGTGTAATGTTAAAAATGAAAACTTTGAGAATATATAAGTATATGTAAGTGTGCGGAGTGGTGTAGTGCAGTGTAGTGTATGTTACCCCAGGTCAGGGCGCGCGTGGGGTGCGGACCAGGGGCTGGGGTGCGTGCTGTGCGTGGAGCAGGACTGCGGCAACGGGGGGCACTGCGAGGACGTGCGCTCCTCCTACTCGTGCTCCTGCCCGCCCGGGTACCGCGGAGACTACTGCGAGGTGCCTCTCTACTCAACACCATGCACAACACATACATACATATACACGAACGTTGCCAACAACTCAACAACAACCTCTCTTTCTCATTATACGGATGTCGAAACAAAATTAATCGCGCATTTCTATCATCCAAACTTGCAAAACCATGAAGATCATAAATAGGCTCCACATAAGAAAGGTGTCTGTAGAAGAAGCTTGTTCATGGCCATGCTTTCGCTAACTTAAAGCTTTCAAAGAATGGCAGAGAGTGGATATAAAGTATGTGCGGGTAAACACGTACATGATTACCTACCGTGCCTCTCGAAGTAGAAATCGCGCACAGTATGTGTAAGAATATTCAAGCAAGTATAGGCGCGCCTATTTTTATAACTTTTCTTAAGCCTGCACCGAGGCAGCGATACGTAATTGTGGTTCGTTTGATCCCTTGCTGTATCTTTATTTCTTAATTTTGAGTTATGTAATTAATATATATTATATTTAAGGATTCATTCTATAAATGATCATTTGGAAACACGATTACTTGTAATTTTCTCAATGGAAAAAAATCCAAAGTTACATCTAAAAAACAAAATAAACTCTTAGTACGGCGTAAATACTTAACCGAGAGTCATCCGTATTCGAATAATAAAAAAACAACATTTTTTCGATAACGTATACATATTACATTTTTCAAATAGGTATTTGTTTTTATTATATGAAGGAAATACTCAAATTAACGCACGTTCCGCCCATTTTAGTCAGAGCCGCGATGCTTTGTCCCTATCCGCTTTAGTAATTCTTCGGCCGTCGGACGGGGACGGATGCTGTTGGCGTGCCTTACTTACGCACACATACGCGGCGCACTTAAAAAGCTCGGTGCGCCCTCAAGTTTAGTTTGACATTTTCCTGCGCATTTCCCTCAACATTAGCATTAGTGAACAGTTAATTGTAGTACTTAGTCAATAATAACAGTAACATAGCAATAAACAACACTATTTTACATTTAACTTCCTTCATATATATCCATAACCATTATAATAATGTGACAATGATAAAACGATTGTAAAATTTCCGAGACCTTATGTTGTGGTAAATACTCTAACTAGGAAAAGTTGAGCAAAACTTCAACCTACACAAACTCAACTTCACGGTACATACACATACACACACGTACACATATACATACCTCCCACCCGCTCAAATACACACGTTTCTCACCCTTTATTGTATTGCATGTCAGTCTGTACTAAAATTTAATGTTTCATTGTAGCATGAAATGCAGTGTCGTAAATGGTAGTGACATCATCAAGTGATAGAGACAAATCATAAAGTGATGGAGTGCAAGTTGTAATCTCTAGAAAATTGACTTCCATTACATACTCTATCTTTCGACGTTTAAATTGACGACCTACGGGGCTATATGGTAAGGTTGAGTGTCGTCTCACAGTAGTATCGAGTACAAAGAGCTGTCTAACGTTCATTGCTTAGTTTGTACAGTTCACTACTCACGTTGTAGTAGTTGTTTTTTTTTTGTACAAAACTTTTAAGACGGCTCTCTGTGTTCTTGTATGTAATGTGCGACGTATATAAAAATATACGCCAACATATTGCATGTGTGAAAACTCTTTCTAGGGTAAGACAATCACAATTTGTTAAACATGCCGTGGCATTGATGGAATTTGATAAGGAAAGATGGTAGCTATGACGAAATGCACGGAAAAAAGGTCATACATTTTGTTTTGTTTATATTTAGAGTGAGGAAATTGAAACTCAACCACGGCACAAGAATCGCCAAAGCACCTTCCACATTTTTACGAGCAGATTCTCAGGTGTTTCCCTTTATTACTAGTGTTGTTTTGTCTGCGTGAATTACAATTTTACAGTTTGGGATCTTAATTTGGCATAAATTATTACCATAAGTAAGAAAAAGAGTGTGACAAAGTACATTTCCCTGAGGCACACCATATCACCCAATTTGTGTTCATCATTTGCAACTGCTTTAATTGGACTTTAACGGATTTTATTTGGACAATTTGTGTTCGATTTTTTAATATAACCCTGGTAAATGCCTCGGATACAAATGTATTCCATTTTTTGAGGAGGGGGACAGAAACAGTGTCCAATGCGTCATATCAAACATCAATGAAAATACCTAACGTTTTAATTTTTGTGTCTATGTTTGTATCTATTTCATTGATGAGTTCCACTACAGCATGTTCAGTACATTTTCCTTTTTGAAATCCGAATCGTTTAGGAACTCGCACGTGTTTTTTTCCAAATAGCAAAGAAACGCTTATTTAGGACTTTTTCTAAAAATTTTGGGTGCTTGAAATTGGTTACGCAGTCTCTCCACATTCTTATATATTATCGTATCCAAATTATTGTTTACTTTAACTTTTTTGAAAATAATAATTTGTTACGTTCTCAACTCACCACACGTCTGATCGCCTTAGAAATCCGGAAGTAAGGGGATTTCTCTAAAAGGTCAGATAGACGTACAGTCTAGGCTTCGTAATAGGGTCCCGTTTTCTTGTAAATATAAACTTATATTGTAAAAAAGAGGAAGTGTAAGGTTCAATAAAATATGGCTGGACTGTGTGACGTGCGCAAACAATAAGTGAATTCAGGGTCGAATGGCGAAAACAGACAGTGAAAACAATCTTACTTACGTACTGAAATCTAAAAATATTGATGTCAATAGGAAAAGGGAAGGCAGATGTTGACTCTGGCTGTGATCATTACGATTACTGACCTGAGTTGTTATTACTGGAGTCCTGTACAGCACTGCAAGCTTGAACTGTTGTTTGTATGTTCTAGATCGACATAGACGAATGCGCCAACAACGAATGTCAGAACGGAGCGACGTGCAAGGACGAAGTGGCCGCCTACTCCTGCCTCTGCCCTCCCGGCTTCGAGGGAGATCTGTAAGTCGTCTCTATCCGAGTACCGGTAGTTAACAAATGATTTGTTTCGTTGAATGATGCCTGTAATGTTGTCTGTTCAGGTGCGAGCGCGACATCGACGAGTGCGCGTCGGGCCCGTGCGAGCACGGCGGCACGTGCGAGGACCTGCGCGGCGGGTTCCAGTGCACGTGCACGGGCGAGTGGCGCGGGGACACGTGCAGCGCGCCGCACCGCCGCACGTGCAGCCACCGGCCCTGCGCGCCGCCCGCCGCCGCCTGCCTCGACACGCCGCCCAGTCAGTACCCACTACCCTACACCTACACTACACTACACTACACGTGCAGCCACCGGCCCTGCGCGCCGCCCGCCGCCGCCTGCCTCGACACGCCGCCCAGTCAGTACCCACTACCCTACACTACACTACACTACACGTGCAGCCACCGGCCCTGCGCGCCGCCCGCCGCCGCCTGCCTCGACACGCCGCCCAGTCAGTACCCACTACCCTACACCTACACTACACTACACTACACGTGCAGCCACCGGCCCTGCGCGCCGCCCGCCGCCGCCTGCCTCGACACGCCGCCCAGTCAGTACCCACTACCCTACACTACACTACACTACACGTGCAGCCACCGGCCCTGCGCGCCGCCCGCCGCCGCCTGCCTCGACACGCCGCCCAGTCAGTACCCACTACTACCCTACACCTACACTACACTACACTACACGTGCAGCCACCGGCCCTGCGCGCCGCCCGCCGCCGCCTGCCTCGACACGCCGCCCAGTCAGTACCCACTACCCTACACTACACTACACTACACGTGCAGCCACCGGCCCTGCGCGCCGCCCGCCGCCGCCTGCCTCGACACGCCGCCCAGTCAGTACCCACTACTACCCTACACCTACACTACACTACACTACACGTGCAGCCACCGGCCCTGCGCGCCGCCCGCCGCCGCCTGCCTCGACACGCCGCCCAGTCAGTACCCACTACCCTACACTACACTACACTACACGTGCAGCCACCGGCCCTGCGCGCCGCCCGCCGCCGCCTGCCTCGACACGCCGCCCAGTCAGTACCCACTACTACCCTACACCTACACTACACTACACTACACGTGCAGCCACCGGCCCTGCGCGCCGCCCGCCGCCGCCTGCCTCGACACGCCGCCCAGTCAGTACCCACTACCCTACACTACACTACACTACACGTGCAGCCACCGGCCCTGCGCGCCGCCCGCCGCCGCCTGCCTCGACACGCCGCCCAGTCAGTACCCACTACTACCCTACACCTACACTACACTACACTACACGTGCAGCCACCGGCCCTGCGCGCCGCCCGCCGCCGCCTGCCTCGACACGCCGCCCAGTCAGTACCCACTACCCTACACTACACTACACTACACGTGCAGCCACCGGCCCTGCGCGCCGCCCGCCGCCGCCTGCCTCGACACGCCGCCCAGTCAGTACCCACTACTACCCTACACCTACACTACACTACACTACACGTGCAGCCACCGGCCCTGCGCGCCGCCCGCCGCCGCCTGCCTCGACACGCCGCCCAGTCAGTACCCACTACCCTACACTACACTACACTACACGTGCAGCCACCGGCCCTGCGCGCCGCCCGCCGCCGCCTGCCTCGACACGCCGCCCAGTCAGTACCCACTACTACCCTACACCTACACTACACTACACTACACGTGCAGCCACCGGCCCTGCGCGCCGCCCGCCGCCGCCTGCTTCGACACGCCGCCCAGTCAGTACCCACTACTACCCTACACCTACACTACACTACACTACACGTGCAGCCACCGGCCCTGCGCGCCGCCCGCCGCCGCCTGCTTCGACACGCCGCCCAGTCAGTACCCACTACTACCCTACACCTACACTACACTACACTACACGTGCAGCCACCGGCCCTGCGCGCCGCCCGCCGCCGCCTGCTTCGACACGCCGCCCAGTCAGTACCCACTACTACCCTACACCTACACTACACTACACGTGCAGCCACCGGCCCTGCGCGCCGCCCGCCGCCGCCTGCCTCGACACGCCGCCCAGTCAGTACCCACTACCCTACACTACACTACACTACACGTGCAGCCACCGGCCCTGCGCGCCGCCCGCCGCCGCCTGCCTCGACACGCCGCCCAGTCAGTACCCACTACTACCCTACACCTACACTACACTACACTACACGTGCAGCCACCGGCCCTGCGCGCCGCCCGCCGCCGCCTGCCTCGACACGCCGCCCAGTCAGTACCCACTACTACCCTACACCTACACTACACTACACTACACGTGCAGCCACCGGCCCTGCGCGCCGCCCGCCGCCGCCTGCTTCGACACGCCGCCCAGTCAGTACCCACTACTACCCTACACCTACACTACACTACACTACACGTGCAGCCACCGGCCCTGCGCGCCGCCCGCCGCCGCCTGCTTCGACACGCCGCCCAGTCAGTACCCACTACTACCCTACACCTACACTACACTACACTACACGTGCAGCCACCGGCCCTGCGCGCCGCCCGCCGCCGCCTGCTTCGACACGCCGCCCAGTCAGTACCCACTACTACCCTACACCTACACTACACTACACTACACGTGCAGCCACCGGCCCTGCGCGCCGCCCGCCGCCGCCTGCTTCGACCCGCCGCCTGCTTCGACACGCCGCCCAGTCAGTACCCACTACTACCCTACACCTACACTACACTACACTACACGTGCAGCCACCGGCCCTGCGCGCCGCCCGCCGCCGCCTGCTTCGACACGCCGCCCAGTCAGTACCCACTACTACCCTACACCTACACTACACTACACTACACGTGCAGCCACCGGCCCTGCGCGCCGCCCGCCGCCGCCTGCTTCGACCCGCCGCCTGCTTCGACACGCCGCCCAGTCAGTACCCACTACTACCCTACACCTACACTACACTACACTACACGTGCAGCCACCGGCCCTGCGCGCCGCCCGCCGCCGCCTGCTTCGACACGCCGCCCAGTCAGTACCCACTACTACCCTACACCTACACTACACTACACTACACGTGCAGCCACCGGCCCTGCGCGCCGCCCGCCGCCGCCTGCTTCGACACGCCGCCCAGTCAGTACCCACTACTACCCTACACCTACACTACACTACACTACACGTGCAGCCACCGGCCCTGCGCGCCGCCCGCCGCCGCCTGCTTCGACACGCCGCCCAGTCAGTACCCACTACTACCCTACACCTACACTACACTACACTACACGTGCAGCCACCGGCCCTGCGCGCCGCCCGCCGCCGCCTGCTTCGACACGCCGCCCAGTCAGTACCCACTACTACCCTACACCTACACTACACTACACTACACGTGCAGCCACCGGCCCTGCGCGCCGCCCGCCGCCGCCTGCCTCGACACGCCGCCCAGTTAGTACCCACTACCCTACACCTACACTACACTACCCTACACCTACACTACACTACACTACACTACACTACACGTGGCCCAGAGGCAACTAATTATTATAAATATTAAATAAATACGTTACACTACACGTAAAGGCACATTCTTGCTCGCGGTATTGTCTGCTCTGTGTAAAATAACCAACAATCATCTCCAAACTGCTTGCTTCACCCAACGCAAGGTACAAAGACTGGGTTCGATGATGAGTGATTTCTCACTAATATAAAACTTGTGTAAAATGTTATTGACTGAGATAAACAATTTAGGTGGAGCACGGTACCATAATACAAGTGAAACCAAGAAAAACCATGCTCCCATCATGCTGTCCCTTTCAACAGCACGACATACCCGTGGAGCGTGTCAGCGACAGTACGATATGAGCATGTTTTTTGCCTTCACTTGTATCGAACACTGAAATGCTGAACTGCTCCATCTGAACTTTTTTATTTATCTGTGGTTATTGGTTAAACTAGTCGTTGCGTAATCAAACTCCAACAACAATGGAAAACATTATGTTGAACGAATGTACCGTAATGCTGAAAATTTAAATAAATATAAAAATATATCATTCCACCATAAGATACTCAAAAATATGCTAGAAATGAAAATAAGACTACTGATTACTGACTTGTGAAATACCCACCTTCTCTTACAACGCGACAAAAATCTTCTGTTGAGTGAATTTTTACTTGTTCTCTGGGAATGTGTAAAAATATAAAGAAATTATTTGTAGACAAGAATTGGGTAACATTTAACTTCACAAAATTAATTCAAGCGGTTGTAGTCAAGTGGAAGTAATGTCTAACGAATGCCCTCCATACAGTCTGTCGGGAACACAATGCCGTTTTAAAGCTGAGCAAATTGATATTTTAAATAACTCACTGCTCAGCTAATATAAAAACTAATGATGATAGAATACTTAATGTATAATTCTATTAAATGTTTATTTATTTCTGAATGATCTATAATAATATCTACAATTAACATAACCACCTTTAACTTCTAAAATTTTCTGAAATCATTTTTATTTCAGAAATGCATAAATATATATACGTCACTTTGATGTTCTCCAGTGACGTGGCACACTCCCCACATAAGACCTTCTATTAATGTAAACATTGCAAGTTGTGTTTTCCTGTTAATGGATTTTCACTATGATAGATTTTTGTTTTGATTTACTCAAGTGGTTGTGTCAAGTCTGTTGGAAACGTAATAAATAATAATGTAATTCCAGCGCCGGCGACGGGTAACAACTTCACATGCGTGTGCCAGGAGGGATTCGAGGGCGTGTACTGCGAGCTCGCCTTCTGCGAGGTGCGGCCCTGCGTGCACGGCATCTGTCGGAACGATACCAAGGTCTCTCTTTCACTCTCTCTCGTTCATTTAACCCATCGTGACAATGTGGTACTGAGTTCAACTTACCCGCGCGCTACGGTATGATCTTATCCTTGGAAGTTCAATTCTAGTGGATATACGAGTATGTACTGTTATGTATAAAAAAGTAGTTAAATGTTATTTAAGATCACTTACATAGTTGTTTGAGACGTGATAAGATGACAGCAGTGGAGGTGCATAGAGTACCCCCGTGCGCGGTTGTCAGCAGGCAGGCAGTAAGTGTTTGTTTGTTTGTTGCAGAGCGCTATGTGCGAGTGCTCGGCGGGATGGCGCGGGGCGCGGTGCGAGACGGAGCGGGACGAGTGCGCGGAGGCGGGGCCCGGCGCCTGTCTGCACGGCGGGACGTGTCTCGACGCTACGGGGAACTACACCTGCGACTGTACCCACACAGGTACTGCACACTACTTGTTATATATACCTACACTGCACACATTCAGTTTCTTTTTAGCAAACATAGGTAATTATTGTCCTTTCACTCACGCGACGACTGTACGACTTCACTGATAACGCAGGAGTAACATGTTTAATGAGTAATGGCAAATTGACTAAGGGATAATGACCCTTAAATACTTAAATTCTTTCTGCTTTGTAAGTATACTACTGCTGAGTTCAGTGAATATTATTATATTAATATTTATACAGGTAGAATATTATTTGCATGACTGATGATTAATGCACACTAATTAGAGGTCATTGACCTCCACTGCTTTTGCTTTGTAACGGTACTGTAATCGAGTGAACGTCACTACTCATACTTTAATGTAAAATTAATATTACAATATTATAATTTCTTAATACAGTTTCGCTTGCTTTTATGTCAATTTTTAAACTTTTTAAGTTAATTTATTTATAGCTACGAGTATGATAGGCTAGCGTTTTGACCACTATCTCACCTGATGAATTAGTGATGATGTGATCGAAGGTGTTCTTTGGGCTAACTCAGAATTACTGGTTGAAGCCGTATAATGCATTGCTGACAATTGTTTTGAATCATTGCTAATTTTAATATGAATTCTTATCAGAAAGAAAAGAAAGGAAGAAAAATTCTTTATTTGTGACACAAACTATGCGGTTACATTAAGATGATTAATTAAAATTAAAACTACTAAATAATGTATTCACAAATTAGGCCTAAATCAGCATAATGCTGGTTGTTACCCAGCGCAGCGAAGCGCTGGTCTTCCTTGGCAACCACATTATGGTGACGTCACACACACATACACACAACAGTTTGAAAAATGGAAAAAACAAAACATTATAAAACAAAAATTATTTCAATATATAGAGAATAAATTAACACATATGTATTCGTAATATTACGTACACCTTTACGTATACAATTTAAATTTAGATTAAGTACAGTATAAAAATAAAATATAATAATGATTAATCAGTGTTTGCATTACTCAGCCTTAATTATATTGCACTTAAATTCAAATTCAAAATCATTTATTCAATTTAGGCGTCTACGACGCCCTTATGACTCGTATAGTGCCGAAATGTTTCCTCTTTTTGGTATCAAATGCTTAATATTTCTGTCTAATATATATTTTGTTTCATAAAATTTTATTGCTATTAATTCCGAGCACCATCGGCGCAGTGACTTAATACTAGTGACTCTGATACCGCATGTAGCCGTTATTAGTTTAATCCAGTTGTTCACGTAAGCGCTGCCAAGTCCCCCTACTAAAACCATCCGAAAACAATCAAATATTATGAGACAGAAATGTTTTATGTTGATAATAGCAAAATGACCTAGTTACACCAATTCAATATAGTATAGATTAAACATATTTAAATTATCCTGAAGACAGGTAAGGTATTGAACAGTGATTCCTAGTCGCCTACTAACCTATCGCAATTCCGAAAGAGAATACGTTTCGTTATACGTGTACCTACTCCCTGAATAAGTTAATAAATATGTATAAACACGTCTCTTATTAGCATTCTACTGTTATTACGTGCGAGCCAATAGCAATCAACAGCAATTTAATTTATTAAAATCTATCATTTAAAACCCAAATTAAGGCAAATGCACTTATAGAATTTTCACACAAACGTAGTTTAGTAATATTTCTAATGCTTACTGAAATATAGCTTGTATGTGTTTTAATCATTAGATTAAAGGCATACATGCGGACGTAAAAGTGATCATCACAATTCGGTATAATAAAGAATTTTCAAAATTATTCGGAGCATTAGTTTTGTAATGTGAGTTGTTATTTATAATTGTTAGCTATACAATAATAATAAAACTGTGAAACAAGAAGCATAGCTCGAAGGACATGCCTGGAACATTTCACCGAGTTTGTACACTTGGTACATTTAAAATACGACGATACTACTTTTGTATGGAAAGTTGTTTGAATACGCTTCCCTTAAGTTTAAAATATAAACTAGAGCGTCAGAATACAGCGTGGATAACATAACGATAACGTCGCCTCGTCGCGCCGCCGCCTTCATCTCGGCGTGTTTATTTCTCACGCATCCGAGTCGCTTCTTACTCGTATCGTATCGTATCGATGACGATCACCTGCAAACGTATATTTATCTATAGGTATATATCTCTCTATTTATCTATATATATCTATATAGGTAGGTGGGTACAGGTCTATAGGTGTAGTGCGCAATCTTATCTCGATTGTGTCGCTGTGATATCGTCCGATACTGATAACGGCATGCACGGGTTCTCAAACGTTATAATAGTAACCAAAAATATATTTAATAACACAAAATGACAACGAGAGGAAGTAATATAGTCATGTGCGGGATTCGAAACCGCGCCATGCACCTCTATAGCCAGGGTTTGCTCTAACCGCTTAGCCAACATGACATATGACTCATGACTCTAATTTTTCCTCTCGTTCTTTAATAATCGTATGGGGATGGGGCGACACCGATAGGTCAACTTACGTTGTACTACAAACAAGATTATTTTTGCAATTAGCTTTAAACTTGTTATCCGAAAAGCACGAGTCATTTCAAAAATAAAATTATTAAAAATCTTTAATATCATTAATGATCAAATTTAATCAATTTATTTCCACCACATTAAGACGACAATGATGAGCAGATACTACCAGAAAGTAATATCTGCTATTAATTGTCGTAAAAGCAATAGAATATTTCTTATACTATTTCCTGTATAGGCCGTAGTACACACGTGCGCAGGCATTTGTGTTATTTTGTAACATGTGAGGGATAGTTCAGATATCTTCGGTACATTTGTTGAAAATCCCGGTACACTGCCGAACAGATTTTGTTATAGCTTTTTAGATTGGCACTGAAATGAATCGACGAAAATTAATTTATGTTCAGTTTAACACAGTAAATACACTAATTGGTTATTGTCGAGTAAGGCGGCATTGAATTACAGGAAAATATCAACGACAAGTAAAACAATAACAATAATAAATTAATATGCAAAGGATCTCGTCTCTGTAGTCTCTAGGACATGCCCATTCCCGGCGCTTAGTGTGTCATCAATTTGAATTAATATTGTTGCATAGATATAATTACTACAGTAGGTACTAACACTAAGGACTAGGGCAAGATGGCTTAGTCATAGTTTCTGCGGTGAATGTGTCACTGTGATTACAAGTAACGCCGCGCGCCGACCCATTCACAATATAAAGCAAACATCCGCAAAATGTTACAAATCTCGTAAATTGGCAAATAAATGAATCATTGTCAGTTTTATTGATGTCACCTTAGCTCAGTAGCCGCTATGTCTGTTTGCGAAGCTCGATCTCCTAGCTGGGGCGTATATTTGTTGTGATGTGTATTACATAATGTTCCCACTTCTAGGCTAACATCTTCGACCGCATTATCACTTACCATCAGGTGAGATAGTGGTTAAAGGTTAGCCTATGAGCTATAAAAAAAAATTTGCAGACTAACATCCTTTCATCCTTCCACAGATAGTAAAAAGATGCCCTCCCTAAAAAAAAAAAATCTAAATGTTATATTCTTAAATTTGAAACTGATGTTACACAGATGTACTCTGCCGGGCACTTGTTAATTCATATGATATAATTATTTTTGTTCTATTTTGGCTATATTGTAGTAAATAGTCAAAATTTGACCCTGTATGGATAACTAAATTAATAAAATAATTGATTCACGTTTTATAAAAAAATATTTATATGATACTAATAATATTTACTTCGGACTTTAATGTTTTCTTGTACTGTAGCGTAGTTATTCATATCAAATTTCCGTATGTCGTATAATAGTGCTATATCTTATATATGTTTAATCAAATATATGGTACAATATGTGTATGGAAAGATAGTTTGGAAATTGTGTAACAATAGACAAAATCATCGATGCACAGTGAATGAAAACTCGTTCGGATTTCGTCTGTGGTTTACTAGGTATAGTTATTTTTTATACATAATTAATTTATTGTGACCTCTATTTATATATCATCAAAGTTGGTGTGAGGATGATTGTGTGGAGTGTTGACAGTTTGTGAATCAGAGTCCGATGTCGTCAGTAGTAGACGCGCACCGACCGACGGCGGCCTCGCGCCTCGCGCCTCGCTCACACTATGTACTCATTCACACAATTAATGTGGGACCTATCTAATATATTTTAGTCCATTACTATGGATGTGCAGTGATGTGGAATCTCTGCGAAAGTGATAGTGATAGTGGACGAAGTGAACTATTGGGGAATGATACTGTGAATTAAAAATGGAAGTTTTGTTGAATGTATTGGTGATAGTGTCAATAGGTAGGTTTGATCAAGATGTGATATTTTGACTTATAAAAAAATATAAACTAAATATGTAGTGTACTATATAATTATCTAATTAGGTTTTTTTTATGTCGTGAAGTGAGTAAATGGTAAGCGTCACACCTGTCCATTACAATGTTAGCGTGATCATCCTCGACAGAGGTCTGCTTTCGTCACTCCGAGGTGTTAGTTGTTACGTCTCGTCCACTTGCTCACGGTTTGATACCTACTGTTAAAGTTTATAATTGAACGCGGCCCAGATCAACATATAAAGATGAATAGATCCATCCCCGCGCTGGGCACCATGAGCCATGAAGTTATCACAAGATAATAGTTTCAACACATTTTTTTTTATGCAAGTGAGCTATGCTAATTATTAATAAATAACATTCGAGGCTGGATTGTAGCCCAGCCGAGTGTGTAAGTGGGACGAAGCGAGGGAGTAAGAGAGTGTAACAAAATAACCAAATCTCACGCGTTTCTTACACTCATTCGCAACGAATTTTTGTTTAACATTCCGTATTTTTTGAGATTTAAAACAAAATATAAATTAATGTAATGTTAAGTTATAAAGAACTCGTGTTTATCCTCCTCCCTTCTAATCCGATCCTAAGTGGTACAATAAACAAGTAGCGTTTATTGCGCCCATTATAATTACACTACCGTTCAATATTCAGCATTTGTGTATTGTTGATGTTTAGCATTATCTAATTCATCTTTCTTTGACACAGTTTGTAAATATATGCTTCTACCCATGTAATGTGCGACTTTCTACTCCCCGCTATAATCGTCAATTAACACACAGTGATCATACTTTGTAAATCCTCCACAATTTTACTCTCTTTATCAACAGTCCGTCTTGGTGGATAGCACCGCAGTGTCAGTTATTCTGGCTCGAAGCAGTAGTGTGCAAATATTTCTGTATTCAGACGTGAAGGGCAACTGTAGCATGTGAAATTACTAGGCGAACGAGACAAGAGGTAACTTTCTGAGTGACGAGCGCAGTGCAGTGTCATGTAAAATAAGGACGCTGACATTACAACTTTATAGGACAGGCGTGACGCTTACCATCAGGTGGGCGACTTATCCGTGTCATCACTTTATAGCATAAAAATATCCATCAATTAGATTCATTTTTGGTTGTACACCCTCTAAGCCATACCAGTCCAGCCCTGAACTATGTTCTAAATGAAGTACCTACTAGTATATTCCCTTCTTTTACTCAGAGTGACCGTGATTAATTGATTATATTCAAGCCCTTTATTTTGTTAACACGATCAACGATGCATGTACCCGTGGTATTGGCTCATCTTACAAAGACAATGCTATCAAATAAACAAGCTCAGTAAACACTGTTTACACAATATTAGTTGTAAACTAAACACGACGACGTCTTCACTTGTTTTCTATGTCGCGTCGCGTCGCGTCGTGTCGCGTCGTGTCGCGTCGTGTCGCGTCGTGTCGCACCGACTTGTCATTGAATTGATCGCGTTGCGTAGGTGTTCACTACATTAAATGCTTTAGTCCCAGCCCAGCCCAGGTTCAATTTTAGTAACGAGTCGTTTTCATTGTAATAAAATTGTTTTGTATTGGGTATAGGTTGTGATGAAGGTAGGCTGCCTTTTTATCCTATTATTAACGGACCAATCGGCCACCAGATGGTCCGCGGTCACGACTGTCCGTTGCAGATGCAGTGTCACCATCATCGTTCGGCTTGACACTGCATTGCGCTCGTCACTCCGAGTCGTTAGTTGTTGTCACTTGCTAAAGTGTCCTTCATGCCAGAGTATCTGGCAATACGGTGGAATCCAGCAAGAGAAGAGATACCATCTGGTAGGATCTGCCTGACACGTGCATGATGTTGCCGCTGCCATAGACAAGAGCTGTGTTGAGTTTGCCTCCATATTATGTAATTTGGGATTTTTAGCAGATTACCAACTACTCTTAAATATCATTTTATTGGCTATCCTATCGATCATAGTAATTTTGTGTGTGTTTTTGTATCTGTGCATGGGTAACCTCCGAAACCTGTACGGATTTTTATGACATACATAATAGATTATAGTAAAATGGCCTATTAGGTCATCCTACATTGGAACACAGAATACTTTAATCAGGAAATAAAATATCCCGACTCACATAGTAGTTTACGAAGACAGCGATATAACTTAATACGTACCACTTAAAAAATACTAATACATGCATAGGGAACGTTATGATGATTAAACATTCTGACGGCAATTCAAAATAATTTCTTAATAATTGAAGGGACATTTAAAACCGATTAGTCACCCCGCCCGGCCCCGGGAGCACGATCACTGCAAACTGTATGAACGTCCTCGGGATAAATGTTATGATAAATATACACGACCGTTTAAAGTTGTTAATTACTGTACAATTATTGTGAAAACTTTACACATGATTAGTTTTATATGTATCAATTATTCCAAATAATATAATTATATATAATGTTTAGTTTCTGAGTCAAACACACAAGCTTTGAACTATTTGTGATTATCGACGATAAGATATCTTCCAACTACTTATTCGAAATTATATTATTTTATGAATCCTTTATTTGATATGGATCCATAGATATATTATTAAAGTTATTTTATTATTTTCGTAATATAATCTTTAGCTCACTATACTTAAATAATTATAGGGAAGTTTTTCGAAGCAAGGCAAACGCTGAGACAATATTATCTCGTAGTTACTTACTAGACAACAATGCGATCGAGTAACAGCATATGGAGATAGCTGAAATAGAGCTCAGTTTGAACTATGAAGAAAAAAAAACTGTAAGCGTAATTAGAAAAAAAAAATAGTTTAAAAAGTTGAGAAGCTTTTTTTTATTTATAGCTGATAGGTTAGTCTTTGACCGCTATCTCACCTGATGGTAAGTGACAATGTGGTCGAAAAGTTGTTCAGGCTAACCTAGAATTAGCTAAACCGATTTTTTCAGTATATAACAAAACCTTATGGTTTTTCTGAACGTTTGTTTATATTAATAATCAACACATTAACGAGTAACCACTTTACATTTTACCCTTGTACCTTTTTTACCTAGTAGGTACAAGGTACCACTGTACCCTTAGTTTGTTTTTTGCTGAGATCCTTTGACCACTATCTCACCTGATGGTAATTATATATATTATTAACCTGTAATTGGAAATTCATGCTAAGGCGAAACCTCGCCTGTTTTCTTATCATAGTAAATAGTGAAGTTGTTTGTTTTTTCCTGCCAGAAAGAAAAAAGTCGCATTTAATAGTACAATGTACTATTAAATGTTATAATAGTACATTGTACATCGAGGGGAGAAAATGATCTATTTCTGTTAGAGAGTATGTTTAAGCCCAACGCGCAGCGGAGGGCTTAAAGGAAACTCGATAACAGAAATAGAACTTTCTCCCGAGTGATACATAGTGCTTTATACTACACCTACGAGGAAAATAAAATCATTAAGTACCTAGTTATAAGTTTTCTCGTATTTGTCCCGAGACGTCTCAGGAAGTAAGTTCTTTATGATTTGAGCTGTATTTTTTATTTCTGGTGGCGCCGTCACTATTAAATCGTCTCTTTCACTATCAGATGACATTTTGGCAAATTATTTTGAATAATTATAAGCGTACTGTTGTATTATCAATTATGTAAAATCAAAATTTAACAAATTGCCGCGCTTTTTTATCGTAGCGCAGAGAAAAGTTGCCAACCTCCTTTCATTAAAAATCCAGTACGAAAAAAATGCCACCTCATTTTTACACGACTGCCCAAAAAAAGGAGAGTTATGTTTTCTGTAATGTATGTATGTATGTTTGTGAGTTTCTTTATTTATTGTTTGACTGTTGGCGTCATCTTTATAAAATCGTCACTTCTACTATCAGATGACTCTTTGGAAAAATATTTGGAATAATTAAAAGTGTACATATTGTTAAATTACACTTTCTGAGGGGGGTATAAAATTTATTTTATGCAAGTCTCATTCACCAAGTGACAACTCGTGTTTGTGCGAATGCGAAAACGTATTGCGGGGTAACCCTGTGTAATGAATTACCCTTACTTGCTATGGACGCACTACGGAAAGTGTACGTACTATATATTATGACAAATGAATATTGGCTATGTGTAAATATAGAATAAGTTAAAGTGTGTGATCGCACTGTATACGTATCGTTATATACAATGTGTGTGTGTGTGTGTGTGTTGTGTCAGGTTGGAGCGGCGCGCGGTGCGAGACGGACGTGGACGAGTGTGCGCTGGGTGCCGTCTCGTGCGGGCCTGGGGACTGTCTCAACCTCGACGGCTCTTACACGTATGTATACTGCTGTCTATCTCTTACATACACACGCACTCTCGCTCCTACACGGGTTCATTACCACTCAACGCCCTTTCCACGCCTATTAGCCCATTCCTCTCTTTTGGATATTTTATTTTGTTGCACTCAGTTTCCGTCTTTGCCAGCAAAGGAAAAAAAAACACATATGCAACAAAAAGCTTTGGCAGCGAGCTGTGCAATCTTTTATATTTAATCATATTTGAAAAATATGGTGTATGTTGTGGTCTATAAAGGTGTGTGTTGTTATAACGGTAACAGATGCGTGTGCACGCCCGGGTTCTGCGGCATCGAGTGCGCGCTTTGGGACCCGTGCTTCGAGCCGGCGGTGGCGGAGGTGGGGGCTGGGGGAGGGGGCAGCAGTAACGAGACGGGCCCGTGCCGGCACGGGGGCCGGTGCGTGCAGCGGTGCAGTGCGGTGACGGACTACGTGTGCCACTGCGTGGACGGGTGGGCCGGCAAGAACTGCACGCAGCAGGCGGTGGCCGCGGGGGCGGGGGCGGAGGGCGCGGCCGGGGCGGACACCTCCTCGGCCGTGCTCATCGGCGTGGGCGCCGCGCTGGTGGCGCTGGCGCTGGTCGGGGCCCTGGGCGGGGCCCTGGGGGCACAGGCGCGCCGCAAGCGGGCCACGCGGGGCACATACTCGCCCTCGGGACAGGAGTACTGCAACCCGCGCGCAGAGATGATGCACAACGCGCTCAAGCCGCCGCCAGAGGAGCGCCTCATATAGCGCACAGGTAACTTCACCTTTACTCACCCCACCTCACCTCACCGCGGGCCCCGCGCCCGATATACTCCCCCAAGAACGAGTTCAACTCAGACTTTGCCTGATGTAGACCTTTGTTCTCTGAATTACGATACTCTAATTTGGATCCATGCTCATATGCAGTTCACAACTTCAATCACAAATCTTCTAAAACCTAAAAATGTCATCTGATAGTGAATGATGTGAATAATGATGACGTCACCATTAATAAAAAATATAGCTCAAGAAGTCATAAAGAACTGACTTCCTCAGAAGTCTCGGGACAAATATGAGAAAATGTATATTGTATGTATTTTCCTCGTAGGTGTAATGTAAAGCACTATGTATCACTCGGGAGAAAGTTCTATTTCTGTTCTCGAGTTTCCTTTAAGGCCACCGCCGCGCGTCGGGCTTAATTATACTCTCTAACAGAAATACATCATTTTCACCCCTCGATGTATAATGTAGATTTTTAAACAAATGTATGTTTTTATATTCCAGATTGACATGGATACTAGAAGTGTAGAGAACATGGAGAACAAATGAACGATGACACAGAGGAAGAAACTCGTCGCATATCAACCAAATGTTTGTTATGTTTGTGTACTTACCTGATAATGTTTGTGATTGAGAAAGTGTATGTGAGTATGTGTGCGTGCTATAGTTTGTACCTGTAAGTGTGATGAGTGTGTATGTGTGTGTGAGTGAGAGTAACTTAATGTTTGTAGCTTTAAGTGAACGACGACTTGTATTGGAATATGTAGCTGATGAAATCGTGTACTTAATGTAGGAGTGGTGATTACCTCCCTAGAGAAATTTATTTACTTTTTACATACGAATATTTAAAGATTTTTTATACAAATCGACGAGAAATGCGGATGAATAACATTCCAATATTAAAACATTTTATGAAGTTTAGTTTTACATATATATGTTTTAACTTGTAAGGACACTTTTTGTCTTTTAAATATTTTGATATGAACTTGTTGCAATATGTCGTAAAAATTTACAAATATAGTTTAAGTAATTAAGGTTAAATGAATTGTGCAGGAATTATACATAACAATGTACCAATCGACTGTTTGTGCCTCAATTTAGACTACATATTTATATTGGAGACAACCAATCTGTTCTCTCGTTCATTCTCTAACTGTACATTAAAATATTTACATGTTTTTTATATTGTGAATGACAGATTTAAAACAAAAGATTTTTATATACAAGTTACGTTTTGTACGAGACGTTTTGAGAGAGGTATTTATTTTGTATCTTATGCGATGACTCAGAATTATGTAGATGTATGTATTTTAGTTAACTATATATAGCATCATGTTCACAAATCGTATTACTTTCTCAAAATATTTTAAAGTAACTGTGATTCACATGTTATATTTTAGTTATTTAATTCGCTGCTCGGTGCAGTGCTGCAGGTCTGCATGACGTGGTGGCGTCCACTCGCGGCTATGTTCGTGATAATCACTATACTTGGAAAAAATAACAATTGACTTTATTTGTAGGTAGTCAGAATTTTATGTCACCCGCAATTCTACTTTGTAATTAGTACTATATTTATCAATTTGGTTGCTATTAGACTTACTTGACTTGTTGGTATTTTGAGTTACGTTTAATACGTTTGTGAAGTGATGCCTCCCCAGAGCCGGCTACATCTGATGAGACGATCGAAGCGAGTACGTGATGATCTGTGGTCGATGTGACGCGGCCACTTACTCGGACCTCCCGGTGCGTAGTCATAAGCTTAGTATAAGTACGAACACAGGTAAAGCGTGGATATTCTAAATTACATGATAGTGAAGGCGTCCCTCGACCGCTCCAAGGCCTCCCCCACGTTCGCCCCCACTCTCTACACATACTTAGGTGTTTAACTATAAGATATTTGTATAATCTGTAGTATTCCAGTCCTGCCACAGTATAGAGAGGCCGATGATAAACAGGTCCTTAGTGCAGGATTTGGAACACCCACAAGTTTTAGAATCTACGACTATTTTAATGTATAATTAAAACTTAGCACGTTTTCAGATATATCAATGATATATGTATAGATTTCAAATAGTATATAGGGGGCGCGCGGAGAGGCCGCGGCGAGACGTCCGTGCCTTACTCGCAAGTCTGTGTGTTTGGGAGCTCTTTACACATATACAACATACCTAGTGTATGTCTGTATGGACTAGTGTAAGTTATTGTATCCGATAGTTGCACGTTGCGACAACTGTACAGTGTACAGGTGCCTACACGCGACTGGAGGGTAGTTGATGAACCAGTATTATTCTGGACTTTTGTACTTAACTGTATCTTGTTGCTCAGCGATCCGTCCGTCGCCTTGTTTGTCGGTTACGACAACGACTCCTTTGTAACCACGATTGTTGTCACCGAAAACAATCATATTGTGGATAAGTAATTTAGGGTTCAAGAACATTCCCGCGCATTTCGCATGTTTTTATAAGTATTATTAGTAGTATTTTTTTTTTGTGGCAATAAAAAAAATACTTTTTTTCTATTAAATAAAATATCGTTATGTGATACCAATGTAATATATAACCCAGCAATAATAAGTATTGTAACCGTCCCTTTCTAGCTTAATTATGTTCTCTCTGTTATTGTGTAGAGGCGTTAAGACATTCCAGTTGAGGTGTCGAATAGACGCGTCACTTAACGAATGTGTATTGTAATGAATTTAGATGAATTATATATAATTAAAGTGTACATATAAATATTGTATAAAGCAGGCAGCACCTTTTGGCGATAACATTATCTACGAACAACGTTACCGTCGATAGAAAAGGAGAGCTAACGAACGTTGTAATATTTGTCAAATCCATTACGTATCCATGCATCGATGCAACTGCTTTATTCTGGTTTTTATCCCAATTTTCTCCAAATGAATAGTACCACCAAAGTTCATTTGAAGATTGTGTGGTCCCAACGGTTATAAAGTTGTCAAGAGTTAGTATCCATTAAAATCCTTATAGCTTTATAACTAAATTTAAATAAAAAGTGTTGTAAAATCATAGAAACCATCTTCATAAACGATGGGTCCAACGTCCTTATATCAATGTTTGTACATAACGGTAACAGCTTAACAGCTATAAAAAAATAGTACCAGCAGCTGTCCCTCAGGGCTAGTAACTAGGTTGTCTTACTATAGGAATCCTGTCAATATTTTCGAACACACCAAAATATACTTAAAAGGTCAAATTTGGAAGATTTTTTTAGAGTAATATGAATTGTATGACTATAAGAAAACGAAAATACACTGAATATTCTACAAGCTCTCGTATAAGATTTTTTTGATGTAAACGTGCAATCTCAACATATTGACAAATATTACAAGTTTGTGGCGATGTGTGTATAAATAGCATTTGTGTGTACGCTGTACAGCACCAGCCTATTGGCGTTTACTCAATAAACAGACTTTATATTAAACTATGTGCTCTTATTTATTTACTTACTTATTTATTTTCCTTATTCGCCCAACAGGATAATCACCTCAATTCGTAATTCAAAAAAGCAAATATAAAATAGTAAGCAAGATGGAGTTATTTCTAAATATGATTAGCAGCACTATCGCAAAAAGTTAGGAGGTTACAAACATAAAAAAGATACACCGAATTGAAAACCTACTCCTTTTTAAGTCTGTTAACTGTTGAGTGTTGAAGTCGGTTACATTTTTGAGTAAAAATGTTATATATTTGTTTTTTGGGTGCAACCGCAAAAGCCCTGTAGTGCTTAAAAGATGCCGATGAGTTAATAAAAGACACCGATTTCGATTTAATGTACCGACTGGATCTGCGAAAAATTACGCGAATACCTACAGGAAACGAGTCGCAATTTTTTTACCCGCGAATAAGGAGCTTTTACTGTTTAGGTATTATAGATATTACTGTATCAGTCGGATTATCCTCTGCTGAACACAGCCTTCCCATTATAGGTGGGGTTTACCACAATCGCTTGGCAGGCGTCTTGGAGATCCTCAGAATGCTCTGCTGCCCACCTTCTTGTGTGTTACCCTTAGTTGCTTCTTACGACACCCACGGGTAGAGATGTCGGCCAGTTACGGTTTATAAGTATATTATATATTATAGTATATAAATATATTACGTCGACCACGATCTCTGCAGTGTTTGAAACGTCGGGACAAAAATAATGACAAATATACGCGATTTAAACCGTTTAAAGTTGTTTAATTACTAAGTGTAACAATCGCGAAAACCTAAGACAAAACTAATAGTAATATCTGTCAACAGTAAAAAAATATACTTAGCCTTTTAAAGGTAGGACGGACGGGCGGACAGCGAACAGCACAGGCTTCTAGTAACGGGGTCCCGTCTTCACGCTCAGAACCCTAAACAAACCTGTTCACTGTAGTCGACCACTTCGTATGATGTGGATGATGCGAAAATGAAATAAATATATATAGCTATCCTTTCCGCACTGATACAACCTTACACCTACACGTCCATATACCCGATATTAAAAAATCAACTGCATCCTAATTTAATTGCATCATAATTATGTATATAAATATAAATTCAAATTAATTTATTGGCCTTATAACTACATATGTTACACTAGGCAAGTCAGCATTCATTTTTTTTACATAATCAAATCAAAAAATCAAAATGCGTTTATTTCGGACAACAGAAATCCATATGCATGTTAGTACAGAATAATACAAGAAAAAGAAAGAAATACTTAAAAACTATTGTTAGTAAACTATTTATTATAAATTACATGCGGACAATGCGTCCGCATGAAATGCGCCTGAAAAGGTGCTCTCCGGTCATCTGCCACAGTTCTCAAAATGATGTTGCTGCTCTCCCGTACCCTCCTCATCAATGATGCTACCTTTTTACGAATAACGGCATGAAAGCCATCAGTATGCGCCTGCGCAAACATCGTGGAGGCACTGCAAAAGCGGGGGAGTCGCAACATCATCCTGAAAATATTGTTATACTGTACGCGCAAGGTGTTAAGCGATTTTTGTGAACAGTCAATCCACAAGCTGCCCGTGTAAAAACCCTGGCAGTAAGCCTTGAAAAGCGTTATTTTGACTTGGTCAGTACAGCGGGCAAACCTGCGAGCCAACATGTTCCCTCGAACCGCCAGAGCCCTGCGCTCCCTCTCAATATCAGTATTGTCTTTAAGGTCGTCGGTAAGTATGTGTCCTAGGTATTTATACTGATAAACTTGCTTTAGGTTTACGCCATTGAGGGCGATATTCGGAATTAATTCAGGATATTTACCGACGGCCTTAAAAACCATAAACTCGCTTTTTTTTACATTATACACTAGTCCGTGTGATGCAGCGTAGGTCTCGCAGATTTTAAGGAGTTCTCTAATGGCTCCCGCAGTGGGGCCCAACAGCACCAAATCGTCCGCGTAGCTGATGTTATTGACACTAACACCACCCAATCGGCAGCCGACAAGCATGCTACTGAGCTCCACTATGAGATCATTGACATAGAGGTTGAAGAGCGTTGGAGATGATATCCCCCCCTGCCTCACACCGCACTCCAACCTATACGACTCCGACAACTTGTTCGACCACTTCACATGATTGGTCTGGTTAGTGTACCAGTATTCAAAAATTTTCAATAGTTCCGCCGGTATACCTCTGTCTTCCATCTTTCTCCAAAGCACGTCATATGACACTAGATCGAAGGCCTTGGAAAGGTCAAGGAAACAGGCGTACACCGGTGTCATTCGATCTGTATAGTATCGGACAGTATGCTTGAGACTAAGGATTGCGCTTTCCGTTGATAGTCCAGGCCGAAACCCAAACTGTGCGTCATGAAGATTTACATATTGATCCAAGCATGATCCAAGCATACTATCCAACACCTTAGCTATTGTAGTAGCAAGAGAAATCGGGCGGTAGTTGTTCTTATCTGATATATCTCCTGTCCTGTTCT
Organism: Plagodis dolabraria; assembly: GCA_963854805.1. Classification (NCBI taxonomy): domain Eukaryota; kingdom Metazoa; phylum Arthropoda; class Insecta; order Lepidoptera; family Geometridae; genus Plagodis; species Plagodis dolabraria. The sequence continues at coordinate 39,148,923 of OY978441.1, read as the reverse complement.
TCACTATGGGCACTACCATAGTTTTCATTAACGCGTCGGGTAGGTACGCATGACTAATGCACATAGTGAAAAACATAGACAGTACTCTATTGAGATGTGACCCCGCATATTTCAGGTGATCGATGCTGAGCCCATCGTGTCCTGGGGATTTGCCTCGGTTCATACCTTTGATCACTGTCTCAACCTGTTTAGCAGTAAAACGTAACAGAGAGTCTTCTGCCTGCACGACGTGTCCAGGAACAATACCCTCAGAGGGACCCAGTGGAGACCGCACTTGAAAATGTTTCATGAACATATTTGCGATCTCACCTGGGTCACTACTGTCACCGACACTCACCGGAAGGCCAGGCTTAATATCCAACTTCCTTGTAGACTTCCAAAATTTACTAAAGTTCTTATCAGCCCTCTGCTTCGCTAGAGCATCCATTTTTAATTGTTGTTGGTTGTTTTGGCACCATTTAATTCGACCTTTGAAAACTTTGCGAGAATCGCACATTTCTTTATGCACGAGCCCAGATGATGGTCTGCCGTATAAGGTCCAAATTTGGAATTTAAGCCTGGCATCCCCGTGAGCTTTTTTGACGTGATCATTCCAGCCACATACAATTTTGTCTCCTTTTTTGGGGCTAGCACTCTTATTTGTTTTTACAGCCGCATCGCACAGTATGTGAACTATTTTACCATACAGCTTATCTAAAACTATTTTATGGTCAGACACACCACATGACCCATAGCTACAAGACCGAAACTCAGAAGGGAAGCAAATATTTCGCAAACCATCGTTGCATAAATCATGGTATTTACTTCTCTGATATTTGTCTCGTTCTCCCCATATTACCGCACTTCGAGGCGCATCCTCGCTTACAAGTTTAGGTCTGACTGTACCTAAGTTACATTGTACATAAATAGGCAGATGATCAGAAACAAACACATCTTCAACTATACCTACGTTAACAACTGTTTGCCATGCTGATAGGGAGACAATACAGTGGTCTAACCAACTCCTACTTCCATGATAAGCATCAAAGAAAGTGTATTTATTTGACTCTGCTCCAAACTTTTCTACATCCGCGCAAACCCAAGACTGATCTTCACAGAAATTACATAACTCACGGTAAAAGAATTCATTAGGATGTGCATTAAAGTCTCCCATTAAAAATAAAGCTTCGACACCACAAATCTCCGCAATGGCACTAATTTCACCGAGGACTTCCGTAAGAATTGGTATGTTCTCTCTAGACTTAATAGGCATATAAATAGAAAATATCAGAATATTACGACTCCCAATTGATGCCTTTATCGCTATTATTCGAGTACTATTGCACTTAATAACAGAAACACTGTCAAATATGCCCTTCCTCCAAAGAATGGCTACTCCCCCATATGGTCTCCCTCTCAGGATATCTATAGAAGTATCTACAGCAGACTTACCGATATATTCAAAATCGCTAGAAACTGTGCTTAGTAGCGGAATATCATAACTAAGTAGCCACGTCTCCTGCAGACACACTAAATCAGACGTGTTACATAATCGCCTTATGTCATCAATAGAGTTCTTAAAAGACTTGCAGTTAAAACTAGTGAATTTACAGTATTTATTAATGTAATTATCCATTATATTAAATATTAATTTGCTATAACATTGTTATTAACCAATTGACTTTTAGACGTTTTGTACATAAAATGTACAAAACGTCTAAAGGTAATACCGTACGGCCAAAACTCATCATTTAAAAACAGATCCAACTTACATTTAGAAACCAACAATTTGTAGGAATTGTATTTCCTAGCCGTTTTCATTTTTATCCTTTTTAACGTTACATTTTCATTAGTTTTCTCTTTAATATAATTTAAAATGTCCTGTTCACAAGTCTCTTTGCTAACATTAGACACAAATAAAGACACTTTTTCATCTGCTGCTCTAAACTTTCCGTCCTGTGCTGTAGATGCGCGACCTTTTTGCCCTAACAGTTTATATCTTCTGGCAGCTTTTGACTGTACAACCTGCCACTCCGAAATATCGTCTGGCCTTTGCTCGCAATCCTTCAACGTTACTCTCGCCTTCGATTGTCGTAACTTACTTGATTCCGGAGATACAATAGGCATAGTCACAGCTGATCTTTTTGTTGCGTTAGCGATAAGCATAGAAGCACCGACCTTGACCGCCGCTGTGTTTACGTTAGCTATTACCGGCGTCAGTGGCGACGTTGTCGCAGCCACATAGCACCTGTTAGCCTCAACGCACGCCTTATCCTGATACATTGTCTCTTTCACACTTGAGATGACGTCGTATGATAAACCAGTACGGCTCTTGTTCGCACCCTCCGCACTGCACGAAACCTCCTTGGAATGCACCTCGAGCCGTTGATTTTCTGTTTCAACCGCTTGTGAGTGTTGAAAAGAGACAGATTTAGCTTCGTTGTTATTTGATTTCGGTACATTCTCGGGAGTGGAATGACCGTTAAATTCCACGGGTGACGCTTGCGCAGACTTCAAATCGACAAAGTGATGTCCTACAGGACCACTGCTTAATTCATAGCTATCTTGAAGACATGCTCCTCTTTTTTTACTTACATAAATATTAGGAGGAATTTTTTCCGTTATAGATGCATGTTTCATGTGTTCTATGTCTTGTTTTAATAGATCAAACATATCTGATGTAACACTTTTTTCTTGTAGAACGCTGACTTGGCTTTGTAATTTGGCAATATCTTTTAATAGACGCAGGCAGTCGATATTCCCGATACCAACACTCGGAAGGAAATGGAGGTCCTTTGCCACAAAAATTGGGAATGTCTCACTATCTGAAGCTTTCATAAGACAAATGATGTCATCCAAGTCCCTGGACATCCTTTTCTTCCCTTCTTTCCGGCGCAGTGGCATCTTTTTCGCGTTTGGTAGCGAGTCAAATAGCAGTGTTTTTGCCTTTGCAATGCTTTCGACATTGAAAGATGAAATAACCAACTGGTGGATACTCTCCTCATCCATATAATCAATAACATTCACTAGAAATGCTAAAAGTTCGTTGATAACAACGTTGCAATTAGCACACTTCACTACTTTTGAGTCCATTGTTCTCGCGACGCAATGTTTCACCGACGTCGACGATCACAAAAACGTTCGCGCTCAGTCACGGGCGGGAGCAGACGTAATATATAACAAAAATTAAATTTAATGGTGATGCAATAATCTAAAATTTCAAAATAATCATAATGGATTTAGTTACAAAATAAAATATTAATTTAATTTTAAATTCATTTAGTTATAAATTAATTAAAGTCAAGAATGAAGATTCGGTCGCTTTTAAATTTAAAAATTCTTTAAGGGAATACAGTGGAGTAGACTCAAAAAAATGTTTCATTTTCCTTTTAAAATCATTGGAGTGTAGATTGGCTTTGGCCAAAGGTAACTATGTAGTTGAACATACATATTTTGTTCTCAATGCCTTGTTGTTTTACTTTCGACAGCCTTACCCTTGATTTACAAAGCATATCGTTCCTCCTTTAAGATTGTATGTGTGTGTGGGCTTTTTTATTAAATTATCCTTTTCTTCATAAATTTCTAGTAAACAATTATAAATATACAAAGATATAACGGTCATGATTTTATTTTCTTTAAATATATTTAAGTATGTTTACATATCTCTTGCTCTGTAAGTACACCCTTACACCCCTGAATGCCGGGGTGTATGACTATCATTACAGCATAGGTTTTGGAATTTGAAAAAAGAACTGTCATACTCATACTGCACGAAGAATATTTTTAAAAAGTTAATATTTTTTTTCTCGGTATCGATTAATTACTCGAATCGGAATCTAGACAATTTATTTTATAAAGACTTTATTTTAAATATGGAACTATTTGTTTCCACATCGTATGTTAGATGGAATCGATTTAAAAATCAAACTGGCCAGCAAGATTTGACGCGCTTGCGTGCGTGAAAAAAAAAAGACAGCCTACTAGTAGGCGCGAAAGCATCGCGAAAATAATTAATTTTCTTGTTTGAGTTCTTTTTCAAAAGTTTTAAACATGTCTAGTGACGAAGACATAGATCTAACGCCCGATTTTATTAAAGAAAGGGCAAAAACAGTTGTCGAAAATATATTACCGCCGAACTCGAAAGAAAGATATGTAAAGGCATACGACGAATTTATGAAATGGCGGTCAGAAAAAAAAGTGAAATCTCTTTCTGAAAGTGTTTGTATATCATATTTTGATGAATTATCTAAGAGGCTACAACCTTCCAGTTTATGGTGCTTTTATTCCATGCTAAAATCTACAATGATGACAAAACATGACGTGAATTTGAAAGATTTTTCTAAACTTACTGCTTTCTTGAAAAGGCAGTCTGACGGCTTTAAAAGCAAGAAATCGAAGGTATTCACTGCAGTAGAAGTACAGAAATTCTTAAATGAAGCTCCGGATGAAATTTATTTAGCAATAAAGGTACCTACGTATTTACTTGCCCTTTTTAATAAGTTACCAAAATATTTCACAAAAATACTATGCGAATTTGGTGCCTTTAATACAACTTATGTCTTTTTTACAGGTTGTTCTAATTTTTGGGATATCGGGAGCCGGCAGAACCGTGGAATTGACAAACTTGACAATAGAAAATGTAGAAAAACATAACAAATTACTACTCATAAAACTGCCTAACACGAAAACTAAAATTGACCGGTCATTTGTTGTGCATGAAGAATTTGCAAATTATGTTGAAAAATATCAAGCTCTTCGGCCTGAAAACGTGGATACAAATCGTTTTTTTATTAATTACAGTAAAGGAAAATGCCACAGACAAGTAATAGGAAAAAACAAATTTACAGGCATGCCAAAACAAATAGCCACATATTTAAAACTGAGTAACGTAGTTATACACCGGGCATTGCTTTCGCAGAACATCAGCGACTCTATTGGCTGATTCGGGAGCCAACCTCACTCTGTTAAAAAGGCACGGTGGCTGGAAGTCCAGCAAAGTGGCCGAAGGTTATATCGAAGATTCGATGGCAAACAAAAGCAAAATTACTTCTAAAATAACAGAAAATATAAACTTGAAATCACCACATCAAAGCACATCATCTGAGCCATTTTTTAATGAAGAAAATAGTACCAGTCAACTGCCGCCATTTACGATGCAAGAACCTCAAGTCAACCTCAAGTCACTCAAACTCAAGTCTTATCATCACAAACTCATGTTCAAACTATAAATATTCCTAAAAAGAACGTGACCATATCTCTTACAAATTGTAATAATTTTACTATTAATTTTAATTAAATACACATTTTTTTCTTCTTAATAAATGTTCATTGAAACCTGCTGTCTTGTTGTTTACTTACCTCACAATCGATATGTAAAGCAGAGTATTTATCTCGGGCGTAAGCATCAATTGCATACTCGGGTTAATTAGCGCCTTCGCTTCGCTCAGGCGCCAAAAACCTCTTATGCAATTGATGTCATACAGCCCTTGGTTAATAATCTACTATTATTACGGTTGGTTATTCCTTCATAATACAAATTAATCGAATCCAATACAAACTCTCTAGTCAATCTACCAGGCTAACAGATATTTGAAGGAAGTTTTAGAACGAGTTTTTTTAATTAATGCAATAGTATGAAAAGAGGAAACCTTAAGTTTTACTCAAAAGGGAAAACCTCTAGTGTCGATTTAAAGCACAATTAAATTGCAGTGTGATAAAGAGAAAGAGCTAGAGACAACCCGCAATTCCATGTATGTTTTGTTGTCTAAAGGAGTATGGCAACCATCTCATATGTTTCTTGTCTCCTGGTACTTCAGATTTAATTAGGTGAGTTTGTAGCGAGTTGTATGCTGTGAACAAAGCCCGCTAAGCAATTTAAAAAAGTCGCCTCTGTGCACCTGGGTGATAGATGCGTACCTTTGTCTGGACAGGTCCACTAAAACCTGTACCTATGGTGCTCTCCTCAAGGCAGAACCCAGTTGCAGACGAACTCCTCTACTTGGAACGAATTATAATAAATATTTTCACTCAATTGGTGAAATAAACCACCGAAACAACTTCAATTTAATTTTTTTATTGTGCTCGATTGTACATCTAGTATTTTGAGAATTTATCTAATATTATGAGAATGCCTAGAAATTAATATATTTGCTGATACTAAATACATTAATATCAAAGTATTTCACACTGTGCCACTGACATTCTGTTGATGTTTGGCAATTGAAAAAATTTTAACCTAAAAATGGAACCGACTCCAACACTCAAAAAAAGTGTGAAATAACTTGTTGAAGTCGGTGCCATGATAGTTCAAAAGTACCTATTATCACAGTTTTGTGCGCATGGTACCGACCTCGACAAGTTATTTCACACTTGAGTGTTCCATTCAGTTCCATTCATTTGGTTACACATTTTTTTTCACTTTTTTTAATGATCCTTGCTACTTACGGGACCGATTGTCATTCACTGTCGACTATAGCAAGATAGGAAAATAATTTCCAATCATTGGAGTGTAACTCAAAAAAGGGCTTTACCGTTTTTGATGAAATTTAAACGGGACCAAACGACAAGCATCAGCTTTCAAATAAAAAATAATTATCAAAATCGGTTCACCCTGTCTAAAGTTTTGAGGTAACAAACATAGTACTCAAATAATTAAAAAACTGACCAATGAGAAGCGCTTCCTTTATTTGAAGTAGGTTTAAAAGTAGATTTATTTAGTCATGTTCGCTTAGCGGTCAGAGCATGTCCCGGCTACAGGGGTGGATGGCGCGGTTTCCAATTCCGCACTTGACTAATTTTCCTCTCGCAATTTTGGTTTTAGATTCATTCGAGTTCATTCCAGAGATAAATCACCTAGCGAGTCTCATATCATGTGTATAGAAATTTTTAGTTTGACTAGTAATTAATATTTAAACAAATAATTACAAACAGCAAATTCATCAATGTTTATAATCTAGGAAGGGCACAAGAAAGTGTTTGTTTAACCCGGTTTGTAAAATATTCTAAATGTTCTGGCTCTAATGGATTGTGACAGCTGAGGTATTCAATCGCCAGTTATGTTTCGTAGAAGAAATAAAAAAATAATTACAACTATTTTTATTGCTAGGATCGATAAATATACATTAATAGAAATAAATTTAATGTAATATGCAACTAAAAGTTTAATTGCAATTTAATTAATCACAATTTGATTTTAATCAGTTAACAAGCTATATAAAAAAATATTGAGTAACGCCCAACATTGGTACAGCGGCACATGCTGTTAAAATGTAATCAAACAAGATGATAGTTCTAAACACGTCCTTTATTCAAATACTGTACAGGCTTGTATTTAAGACAATATTTATACAACAACAACACAGCGCAGCGCCGGGCGGCGTCACATCACACTTTATGCGCTTTATTGTTTAGTTACATATCACTGCTAGCTCTTCTGTTGCAACATGGAGGTACATTAGTCTCTTAAACAAATCTATAGTATCGACAAGCAGTGGAACGACTTCGGGCGCCGCTCCAAACGGCTTAAACAAATATACTGTATTTACAATTTGTTCAATAACTTTGCAAGTGAAGTCGAGTACAACATTAAATTGATTTAAACTGGGATATCACGCGAGCCGCGCTTTGACTCTAATCAAACGTAACTAAGTCCAGTTACAGTCCGCGCGAGCGCCTGCATGCGGCGCGGCGGCAACTCACGGCAACCTACTAATGCAAGGAATCACTTGGACCAGTTCGCGCTATTGCATATATAGTGTAGGGCGAGTCGCCCGGGACGAGAACGGATCGTTTGGCACCACTCGCCTCGCCTCGCCTCGCCTCGCCTCGCCTCGCTCAGGTACACGCGAACATTACAAGCACAATGGAATCATGGAGGGATTCGGAAGTACATCGTTATAACGATTTGGACGAGGGGCGTCCAATCGATACGATGACAATCGATTAATCAGTACATCGAGCCGAGTACCGGCGGCTTAGCACCACTTGTGAGCACTTCGTGTCGTCCGTACACTAACTAACGTAAAGCGGAGCGGAGACAACATGCCGAAAGACTAGCCGTCTCCGGAAGATCACGACATCTAAATTAATCACTAAGAAACATCGAGAGGTAAGTTACATATCGAATATTGGCATCCAACTTAGTTTAAATAGTTTACGGCGGAAGTGGAGGAAGCACAGACGCTACTCAAAATATAGGAACATTCAGTCGTCGTGTAGCTCGTCATAATTAAAAAAAGATGCCTACTTACATTAATTGATAAAAATATCGCGTAAATCATACAAAACGGTTACAGATTGCACGAACACAACCAGCCTTGCAGTTCGCTACCTAACACTAATAATAAAATAATCAACATTATTAAGTTACAAATTGTAAAACAATTATCGTATGGCATAATTTACAATTAGATAAAAAAAAACAATAAATATGCATCGTCTCGTCGTCGGACCGGCGCAGCGTGCCGGCTCCTACGTGATTATATCATAATAATAATAATAATTGTCATGCGTCGACGAATATTGCACAATGCGGCGCTCCCGGCGGCGGCACTAGCGGCACTAGCGGCACTAGCGGCGCGGGGCGGAGCGCGAATCTCGAGTAATACTGTCCGCTGGAGGGGCGGCGCGGGGCCTCACGCGTGGTGGCGCCGCCCTCCTCTCGAGCCGTTGGCTACCTGTAACGTATAAATATATTATTGTACATACATTATTGTAACAAAACAACACCTTTTGGGTGTCTACTAGCGTTCGCTGCATTTACAATGGCTTCAATCGAAACGCTCCTCGCTGTCATTTTAGTGAAGTTGCCAAAAAACACTTTTTCTTGGTCTGTCATTGTGAATAACTTGTTGGAAAATGAACTTTTGAAATGGTAACCTTGAAAGTTGAATCTTTGCATGTTTTGTTGAAAATTGATGTTGTAAATTAGCCTTTTGAACTACACGTGCCATTTTACGTCCTTATAATAAGGACCTTGTTGATTGTTGCCGCCCTTTGACTAGTGAAGCCGCCGCGAGTGTTTGATGTGGTAACTTTGCCTTTTGAAGTTCACGTCTATTTAGTGTCACTGCCCCAACAAGTCACCGAAGAAACAGAAATACGAAGGAAGCTTTGGTAGAGTGAGTCCACGTTTAGCTATTATATTCCTGGCAAGTATTACTAGGTAATTATTCGTGTATTTAACCCCCTTCGCAGCGTCATCAGTGCTCTTGAGTGAGTACAAAAATTCTAGTCTTTAAGGTTCGTGAATCCCGAACAAGTAACGTCTCTTTGCAGCCTGTTCATAGATGAGTGTTTATCTTCCACTGCACCCATTCCTGCAAGAGTCAGGCACGGACGATACAGAACTAATACTAGGACACATCACCAATGTACCTCAGATGGGCAGATCACGTTTCGGTCTCATGGATGGGTGTTGCGGGTACGAATCCCGCTCGTCGTTCGCTCCTACCTAATAGTCCTGCCTACTGGTACAGCCGCATGTACTCGTATCACTAAGTTCGAACTCCACGTTCCTACGGGTATGGCCATCTGTTTCAACAAGTTCTAATCAATATAATTAAAAGTTACGAAATTACTTCGCAGAGGGATATCCAGTGAGAGCAGAGAGGAACGAGAATCAAGTATATAATTTATCGCAGAGCGTTCGGATCGGACCGTAGATAGTAGACCGGAGTAGAGGTAGGCCTGTTACCTGTCCGTGTGCGGATGCAGCACGACTCGCTGGTAGTCCGGCCGCGGCTGCTGCCGCTGGCGCGAGCCGAGCTGCGCAGTGCCGTCCCGCGCTATGAACAGCTGCAGACCCGAGGTCTCCGCGCACCCCTCCCCCTCCTCGCCCTCCGCGCCCTGCCCCAGGTTGGTGCCCGCCAGCAGCTCCGCGATCAGAGAGTCGGGGTTCACGCGCGTGCCCTCCACGCGGCACACGCTCACGTGCTGCACAATGAGACAATGCTACAACTATTACATACTAAACAAATAAAATAAAAATGAAAGTACAGTAACGGTCGCCGACCAGAAAGAATTTCGGTCATTGACCCCAACTTATTTTTTGCGGGGCGGTATACTTAATTCACCTGGAGTAATTCACCCAGGTGCACTAAGTACACTTTTAGTAGACTTAATTCACCCTGGTAATTTCCGGGTGCATTAAGTACACTAACTTGTAGATTTAAATCACCTTCATAAATTAATTAATATCTTTACCAAATCAGAGTATACTTTATGCACCTACAAAACCTCTTTGAACGAGAAAACAATTAATGGGTGGCATAATGACTTCCAAATATAGGCTTTATTCCCACTTAGTCCCACAAGCTATTTATTATGACCTAAGCATATTTATGACCTAACAAAACTGGCAATTTTTTTCATTCCTCACGTCCAATATTTTTTTATTGATAAATATTACGTCATTTACTACAAGTGCCAAGAGTATCTAAATAAAAGAGAAACAGCACGTCAAATATTATAAGGCTAACAAATTACCTCCATACCTATTGATGACAGCTGTCAAACAAGCCGCTCAATAAAAGGTGTAACCAAAATCTAAATATTACATGACAGCTGCCAATATTAAGAGTCGATACCTCGGAAAATACTCATCCTGGAATTGTCGTTCCAAATATAAATAAATTAAAACAGCCTTGAATGAAAAATAGGTTTAATGGGATCCATTCCTACTACTTCTACATTACTATTAAATTTAACTTTGAACATGTAGAATTTCTGTCAAAATTCCAACTAAATCGAGATATAAGAAAGTGCTGCAAGTGTTCGTTGATGTATCATGTTTTTTTATGAGCCAATAAAACATAAAATAAAAAATATTGCACGCATCAACGCATCATTTCGAGAAAATGACCTACACTGATTTGCCCATCCAATAAACTAAGTTGTCCTTGTCGGATTAAGTTGTCGTTTATTTTGCTTTGGGATTTGCGTTGTACCTGTGGGCTTTGTGGCTTGCTTTTGGAGTTCGCATCAGTTTTAAAAACTCTGATTACCTCCAAAATACTGCGATTGTTCCTCTTAACGTGTTTGTTTAATTTTGTGTGCCATCCTTCTACGAAATTATTAGTTCGATGTCGCTCGTCGAAAATACACCATTGCTTAACAATTTTTGGCTTCAACCAGTTCGTCCTAAAGTATTTCAAAAATTGTTCAAGATGTTTATATTTTGAAAATATTGCCTCAATATAATTCCAGCCGGCAGATATTTCCTTTTGTGGTAATAGTGCTAAATTCCGACATAAAAACACGCAGCGGCGATTATTTTTATCTTTAAATATGTTCAAGGACTTAGCTTTCCTCTTCAAACTCTCATGAAAATGAAAATAACAGCCTTTGTGTTAATATTTGGGAATACTGTCGTAATTGCCTTTATCGCACTTTTTTCAAAATCGCTCGTAAATTTTATTGGATCACATTCCATTATTCGTGATTTCACCATCTCAAATAATATCAAATAAGCTTTGCAAGACTTATGAGACATTAACGCGTATACAAGCGGTGAGATATGTGTGGTTTCAGAGGTACTGCCGGTATCTCCATGGATGGTATATATCTGGGAAAATGGTGGTGGACATGCCTCAAAAGTGCCATCTCCAAAGAAATGTTTTAAAGTGGCCATCCGTTCCAACCCTATTTTTGAACTGAACAACACAATTCTTAAACCATCGCAGTTGTAATCCGCCAATAAGAAATCATTGTATTTTTGCGGGATAACAACATCCACTACTTCGTTATACACTACTTTCGGGACTTCCAGGTTCTTGTTCCTCATTCTATACAAGCCGGTTTTAACTTTATTGAATGATGGTATTTCATAAACTAAATTACTACCAGTGTCTTTGTAAGCTTCCTCTAGTTCTTCATAAAGCTGTGGAATCGGCTTATCTGTTGTACGAATACTTTTTTTACATTCTTCCAACTTTTCAGCCACAAAATTTTTGTTTGTGTCTACCATGCAGTCTGGGTGATGCGGAACCTCTTTCACAATTTTATCGTCCTATAAAATATTACCAAAAATAAGAATAAAATATTCAGAAACAACTTTTTTTTCAATCTTGATACCGACGAAATACTAAAAATGATACATACCTTTATTGTAATGGACCCAGGACATTGTTTCATAAAAAAATTACTACAGCATCTCCACCATTGTGCTCGAGATACGTATGTTTTTTTTTTTTAAATACTGCCTACCATTAAACAGCAATACTTGGCCACGTCCTCTTTTTATAAATTTGAGATCTATCGTTCCGCTCATTTTAGTAGTAATTGAGGGTTTTTAGATAAAAAAAGTGCATGTATTTTGGTTGCTTGTGACGCTGTCAATAAATAATTTACTCATAATTACTTCCAATATCAAGTGTCCATGTAGGTTGCATTACACGATAGTTTCTAAGCACATGAGTGAATTAAGTCTACTATGTAGTGCACTTAATTCTCCTAGGTATCACCAGAGTGATTTATATCTACAAAATAGTGCACTTAATGCACCTGGAAATTACCAGGGTGAATTAAGTATACTAAAAGTGGACTTAGTGCACCTGGGTGAATTACCCCAGGTGAATTAAGTATACCGCCCCTTTTTTGCGACTAAACTCTTACACCGCGACTAGTCCGCTAATATTCATTAGATGGTAGTACTAAGCTATATTGTGTGTTTAGTATATTATGATACAAGTGCGCTAAGTTAAAAGAGCAAAAGTACCTGCATGTCGTCGTTGTTCGAGGGCGGCGGCTGGTGTGTGTGTGTGTGGTGTGCGGCGCGGCGCTTGCGCTCGAGGGCGGCGCGCGCGCGCTCCAGCGACCCTCCCCCGCCCCCGCCCCCGCCCCCGCCCCCGACCACACCCTCCGGTCCACACGCGGCCGTAGAGGCGGACGTAGAAATAGGCAGCGAGCCCGACGAAGGGTTTCTGCAGACCACATAGAAAAGAACCTGATAACTATCCCACGCACACATTAACATCTTGTAGATACACACAATTTTTATAATCAATAATATATATAGGTGAGCCACCACCTAACATGGATGACGCGAGATCCGTCGACATCGTGCGAGTTTTTCACGCAAGACGCGCTGAGCGCTATCGCGTATTTGTATATATAGTGGAACGAACAGCGCCCCTGTTGGCACGTAACTGAAACATGCGTGATGCCATAAAAAATAAAGGAAATCTCGCTCTATATAACCACTGAAGTATTAATTATTATCTAACGTCTTAAACGTCACATTGCATCTCTAAACTATATTTTATAAAAAAATATATTCATCGGAGCTAAAGAAATTTTAGAAGTGATTTCAAATAAAACATGCTATCATCAATCACATAAGTACTCCTTTTGTAAACCAGGCAGTCACACACAAATAAGCACGAATTTCGTGCATATGCATACGTGAATGCACGTATTTACAGAAGAATCTTTTTTCTTTATATATCGTGCGTTTATCGTCGTCTAACTTTCTCATTTGTTACAGCATTCCATGCATTATTTTATCTATGTACATAGTTTACATGTAACTAAATTAAATTAAAATAGAGATTAGTTATTATTGATAGAATCCCTTATTTATCCGTATAATACAATCACACACAGTTGTAAAAGTATTATATTGCACACCGTCAGTTGGAAGTACACAGCACCGTGTGCAATCAACGTGTGGTACGGTCCCATTCGTACACATTTATGTTTTAAAGCGTGACACACAAAACCTCCAAGTTGAAACATACTGATATGGATTTTATATGCCATATAAATACAATCAAGATAAGGCACATGTATAATTATAAAGTTTATCAGGCATTAAGATAACATAACGAAATAAATGTGATACATGATTCATCCTGCCGCCTAGTCCTTGTCAATACACTGTTAGACACCTTTCCACTCACGAAGCTAAGCTTCTCTATATTTTTTGAGTGTGGTAGCAACTACTACTAACATCATATACCTATATTTCATTTACGCGCACATTAAAACGTAGTGTACAAATGCACTACATCAATGATTTTCTGTGGAGGGGCGCACATTTGTGTATGAACAGGACTGTTAGGTGTATGATTTGTGTGGTCATGTTTTTTTTCAAGACACAAGGAAACTTACATAATGAATCATGTATTACATATTTAAAAAACCCATGCTTATCATGTCTAAAATAAAGCTTGATTTCTCCTACGCTGACGTCGGTCGCGCATGAACACAGAAAAGTCCCGCTTACATCATCGCAGCGTCCCCTGCGGTTCCTCATAAAACATAATATGGTAAGCGTGCTCACAATAATTCCTAGATGCACTGATGTGTAAACTACAAAATCAACCGATACCTACTTATAACGCTCGCGACTCTGAGACAGAGAGTGGTGAGCACTGTCTAACAGCTGTCTTCGCAAACATAATAAACAATAACAGTTGCCTGTTTGTTCTTAAAAGTTGGCCTCTATTCAAATAACATTGACCTATAGCATCCGCAGTGGACGATATCGTCTATATCTATTGTTATAATTATCCACGATGAGCAGGGATTAAAGCAAGACTTGACATTTAGATATTCTGGTTGAAAAAAATCTTATATATATACCCAGGAACGTAAACGAAAGTGAAAAAAAACACGAAAATATACTGTCATTTTTCATTTGGCAACAGCTACATTTTCTCGTACAAACGTATGCATTGTAAGCGCAAAACGGAACGAAGCAATAGTGTGTATTCATACGCTCTACCGACGACAACTAACGAAGAAACCAAGCTTAAATACGCATCCCAGTTCCCGATCGGTCACTCTATACATGCATGTTAATGAAGCATTATATTAATTCCGATATAAGAAAATATGGAAAACCACATGCAAAACGTATACTTAAATAGATTACATCACATTTGCACTACAAAAGTGCACATCTTTATACACAAATAGGTATATAATGTAATACACAAGTATACCTACATAGTAGATACAACACAGTCACACTACAGAACATACACGAGTAAATAAATACAGCTATTGAAACATGAAAACGGCTATTGAGTCCGAACGGACGGGTATTCGTCGAATACAAAAAGCTTAGAACAATGCTCTAGAACAAAAGCTGTGTACAATGATACAACGTCAATACAATATCGAAACATGACAACATCTATTATTAAAAACAACATCACTTACACGTCTCAATCGTACTGTCATTACAGTTTATATCATCCTAGATAGCACACAATGGATGTATGAAGAAGGATTCACAAAGAAATGGCCGATGTCTATGAAAATAATAATTACCATCAGATCCGATCCAAAACTATGCACGAAGGGTCACCTTCCAAAGCAGTGAAAAAAGTATCCTGAGTTAACAAAACAAACGTAGAAACTCCTTGGAATGCTTTGAAAATCATTATTTGTAACTTTATCACAAAAACTAAAGTATCTGAATTTCAAATGTTTTGTGAGTACATCCACTAAGAGTTAATTTTGCTTGCAATAAATGTGCATTACTACTATATCACAGGTGGCAGTCGTTGCGCGTACCCTGTTAGACAATTATAGCTTTCTCTGATTTATTGCAATATTTTGATATCAAATAATAAAACAATAAGTTTACTTACTGAAACTATGATACATCCTTATCTTTTTATCTTGTTTATGAAGTTTCATTTTTAGACGTTTTGAGAACACATTATGGCCACACAGGCAGCTATCACGTCGGACGACGTAACGAACACTGAAACATGTTTTATATCCTTTTTTCGTTTTCATACTCTTTGAGAGTGTACTTTTTTGAGCGATGATCGGATGTCCATAATTTTGTGATGTCATTGATCAGATCACTAGTAAAAGTACTATATAAATTGTATTGTATGACCCGATTGAGACGTTCAAGTAATGTTGACAAGTAGTAGTGAAAATACAGTGTAACTGACAGCGCGGAGCTGGGCCGTCGCGGCAAGGAGCCCGCGGGGGGCGGGCCCGAGGGGGGCGGGCCTCCCGCCGCGGGGGGGTGGAGGAGCGGGGGCGCCGGGTCCCGCACCGCCCCGCACCACCCGCACTCGAGCGCCTCCGGGGGGGCCGCGCGTCTGTGTGTGTGCACCAACCCGCATGTTATCCTACTTACATAATATATGTCACATGGAACTTATCGAAACAAATTTAAATTTAGGTTAGTCCCATTTCTTCATAAACGCATACATCTTCCTATTCTGAAATAAGAATCTTCCTCTCTTCATGTGGACACAATCATCATGTTTCTGCTAATATTGTTACTTAACCTACTACACACCCATTTTAATTAAAACTATCGTCTACGAATAAATATTTAAGATATGCAATTGAAGCTCTAAAACAGCAGTACAAAAATCTTACCGCGGTGAGCTTGGATTAAAAGGTGTACCGTGCGGCGCAACAATATTACCGTGACGCGACCGAATCAAAAAACCAATCCAATATAATTTGGAAGATTATGCATGGTTTGTTAATCGTGAGCTTGATGAGTCTGATATCAAAGCGGTGACTGTATGAAACTTAACATATTTATTTGTAGACTAGAGGTATACAATAATACAATTTGTTAAAATTAAACTATGTATGTCTATCATAACATTAAATATTTGCACATTTTCCTTAAAATGTAATAAATTAAAAACAAAACCAAATTAATGACAAACCAGAAATGTTATTAAACAGAAAAGTAACGTTGACAAGTAGGATAGAGAAGAACAGAACAGAGATAGAGTAGTCCCTCACACCCGCAACCTCATTAGTACGCGCGACAGGGAGGTACGTGAGGACAAGGGGGCAAGGGGGGGGGGGGGGGCAGGGTGGCACAAGCAAGCGGCTGGCGGCGGCACTCACCTCACGTGGTCCGTGTAACTGTGACGTAGGAGCGTGGTCGCAGCCCCCCGGCCGCGGCGCGATCCTTCAGAAATGTAATTCCTTTGAATGCCATCAGCCTCGCTCTTCGGCGTGGACGTCGCCGGCGCTTTATCTTCTTCATTCAAAGCGCGATTGGAAAGGCTCTTGAAGCGACACCGCACGTCGACCCGCTCCGCAGAGCCCATGTCGGCCTCGGGGTCCGACGGTATGCAGTAGAACTCGTCCTCTATGCACCCGGACAGCCTGCTGGCGGCCGACACCAGGGAGTTCTTCCGGTGCGCGAGCGGCGTCAGGAACGGAAAGTTGTTGAACAGCTCCTCGTTCTTCTTCGTCTTGTCGAGCAGCGCCGGGATCGTGTTGAGCGACTTCTGCTTGAAGATCTGGAAGTTGGTGAGGGGTTCGACGACGGAGATGAGGGTCGCGGCCGCCTGCCGCTTCTTGTCGAAGTAGGTGGGCATCGCGAAGGTATCGTGTCCGTTCTCTAGGATTGTGCACTCGGGGGTCTTGTACTCCTCGATGGCGGGAGAGTAGAGGGCCTGCCTGGGGATCACGTCCGGGGGCCCCGTGAGGGTCGAGTTGGGGGTCAGGTACACGTCCGAGGTCTCGCTGACGATGGTCCGCTCGAGCAGCAGCTTCGCTAGCGTGCGCCCCGCCCCGGTGCCCCCCGTGCCCCCCGTGCCCCCGCCCTGCGTGGGCACGTATAGCGAGGTGGTGGTGGTCGTGGTCCGCTCTAAGCGGACACTGACGGGGATCAAATAAAATAATAAATTAATAAAGCGAGTATAGGGAGCGATTAGTGACTTGCGGAACATATAATCAAAGCGGGCTCTGTACAGGATATAGCCGTCGGTGCACCGCACACGGCAGTACTTTGTCAAATTCAAAACACATTGTGATACTTTTGTCGTTCAATATGATGACAGTGCTGCGGTACATGAGGTCACGGTAGCAGCGGACTAACACATATCAAAATAATAATAAAAAAATCAGGGGAATAATAACCACAAACCAAATAAAAAGCAATCAAATTTAAGCATAACCTATTCTTAATTTAATACGCAGTTACTGACGCGTGAACTAAATAATAATTATTTATTCATTCATTAATCATTAGACTACTATTATAGAACGTTATCTTACAAATGCTTCATATAATGTATATATAAAATTATAAATGTATGTCCCCAAAGTGAACAGCAACTTTAAAAATGTGTTAGATTACATTTTGCTGTATATATGTTTACATTATTTTTGTAAGCACGCTCAAACATGCAGAACGTGATTACAATTCTGTTAGTTGGAAAAAATATTGTCTACTAGCGGTATTTGAACCCGAGACTACCGGTCTCTGTTACAACCACATATTTTTCCATTTGTTAATTTTTAAACATACTTATTACATTATTTTTCGAGCCAACAGAAACTGTTTAAATTTACTTTTGTATATTTTATATGACACATAATTATTTAAACAAAACACACGGACATGTTAAATGTGTGTGTCGCAGTGAGAGAGAGCGCAGTATACCTGTTGTGATGTGGCCGCGGGCAGTCCCCCGCGGAGTCCCCCTCGGAGCTCTGCCGCGAGTGTGCCGACGCAGCCGACGAGCTGCCGTAACCAGAAGCCTGGAACATCACGTTATTTTTGTGTTACCTATCATATTGTACAAGGCAATTTATTTATTATGAAACTCCTACAAATTATATCGCCTTCTGAAAAACTGCCATCTCAACTGTGATCCTCAAGACGTCTGCTACACGGGAGGATTATGGCAAACCTCCTTTGATTGTGGAGGGTTTTTTCAACCGTAGGCATTATGGCTGTCGATGATGCTGATCAATAAATGAGTGTATAGTATACCTTGCTGCTCATGTCGCCGGAGGTGTTGGAAGAGTTTCTCGAGTGCGTGTGATGCAGACACGAGACGCAGGAGGCGGGCGCTGCGCCCTCGGCCTGCGCCCCCGCGGCCCCCGCCGGCCCTAGGGACGCCTCCTCGGGCTCCGGCGGGGGAACCTCGCACGACGCTACCAGTGAAAGCGGTGCCGACACGCTGCCTTCTGTAACGTACACGCCATAATTGGATAAGGCGGCAGCATTTAACAAAGTATCATAGCTTGATGGACCAAACACGACCGAATAACTAAGTTAGATCTCACACAGATGACCTCCTCTCGAAAGTCCCTCGAAGTTTTATCAACACCATGTAGAAAGCAACCCAAGAATACAAATCCTAAAATCTTTAAAGTTAAGAATTGTATAACACAGATTACACCAACAGGAAAACTATAATTATGATACATAATGATTCTTTCTTTCCTTATCCAAAGCACAGCGTGTATTCCTGTACCTCTCCATCTCAGTATTTACACATTTCAATCATCAACCTCTACTTAGTCTTCCTCTACCCCTCTACATCTGTCACATTCATACTTAACACATTTTTATTATGTTTTTCATTCCAATCGTAAGAATGGTTTCTTCCGTCACTGGTGCTACTTTAAAGCTCTATCTTTTACCCAATCATCTCCATTCTAATTACACTGCGCGTCAATCTTACCATTCGTATCTGTCACATACACTCTCCTTTATCTGTACAACATTTAGATAAGATCTAATCAATTATTCCTTTAAGCTTCATGGGCATCCAGCATAAACAAGAACAATAACGACGGCGCACAGTATACTCCAGGATGCCTCCTCCTGTACGTCCTGCCTACTCGTTCATGAAAAAGTACAAATGTCGGTCTCTGATCTAAACCCACAACTACCTGAACTGGTCGACAATGCCGAAAAATATTTTCTTACCACATGTAGTGTTTCCTCCAGCGACTTCCTCTTCTATACATTTTATATCCATAATATCTCTTACACTCTAATATTTTGTTTTTTGTTAATCGTTACATTACTTTTGGTCTCTACGGGCTGTTGACAGAGTCGTACAACTTGTATTGTACCTTGGCGATAAAGGTTGTAACTGTTGTGCTAGCATTCTTCTGAATCTCAAACTTTTTTCTCTTGAACCACAGCATCGTTGCCGTCACCACCTTTCCAATCTTGGAAATCATTCATCTTTTGTTTCACAACTTCGCTATCCTTATACACGTTCCCAATTTATTCCAACAATCATTCGCTGGTGCCTCTTCTATATGCATCATGTCTAAACATTATATTATTATTTACAACTCCCTTTCTGAAAAATCTGATACACTAATTTCTCTAGCACATAGCATTTATTTTTTTATTTTATTTTATTTTATTTTACAAGGAATACAAACAGCTGCTAAGACAATGATATAGCTAGGAGAATTTTGGTACAACAAGAGCCTAACAGTATTCACTTATGGAAACAATATTATGTAAGTGTAACTGTCCTAAATATTATAACAACGGATAAAAATATATCCATATTGGTAGCAGAATAAATATTTTGCATAAGTTATTACAATATTATTCAACCGTGTATCATATTCAAAGATTAAATTTTGGGTGTATCAATTAATCCCTCACTAGGTTGGACCTTGAGTATACTACATACTGATCCTATTTTATATACTGAGGAGGAAATGGTTACCGATTTTATACGGCATTAAATGTTCCTTTCTTCCCCTTTAGCGTTGCGCATATCTGGTAATAAAAGTATTTGTATTATCTCCGTGAGGTATGGACAGGACCACGTTATTAGGTAAATTCCAATATGATTTGATATTTAATAGAAATAAATATACTATAATTATGTCATTCAGATCTCTAGTGGAAATGCGTTTACTGAAGACACTAATTAAACCTGACGTACTGACCGTAGTTCTTCTTCTTGGTGAGGGAGCCGAAGCCCGAACTGGCGGTAGAGGAGCCGCAGTCGTCATCGGGCGCGCCGCCCGCCGCCGACTCCGACCCGCTGTCGCCGCCCGCCTTGCTCTCCGCCACTTCCTGCTTCCGCTCCGGGCTGGAATACATATCGGGCACTATCGGTTACACTATATACTTTTGCACCTGCAAGCTTTTCTCTCTACCTGATGAGTCTTCAAAATGGCAACGAGATTTTTGGAGAAAATGCTGCCAAACAATTTGGTGCTCAAGAGGACGGGCGTCGCGACTATATAACTTAATAGACTAGTCGCCACTGGCGATTAGTCAACAAGTGACCAGCCTTACAAAATGCTCAAAGAAAGGACTATATTCCAGATTGAAGTAATTTCTAGAAATTTTTATATCACTATTAAATGACCTATAGGTATCGAACCCTGGCTATTCGTTTCCAAGCATACATACAATCGGGCACTGCTGGTATGATGAACAACGGCACTTTGTAGACATACGAGTATTTGTTAAAAAGTATGGCCATTTGGTATAAATATTATTAGAATAAGTGTGCCCAAAAACTACTTTTGTAAGTTTAAGGCGGTGATAGCGAAGAGAGTATTTGCTACGCCATAGTCGTACTTCCTTTGATATGCCAGTAGTCAGATGGACAGATCCTTACACTTTAAAGAGCGGGTCCCCTGAGATCATGTTCATCCGTATCCGCAGCCTGAGCACGGAGTTGTCCTGCCGCCGCCGCGGGTCGTACCCCTCGAGCAGGCAGCGCCGCGTGCACTCGCCCGCGCCCGCCAGCTCCGCCAGGTTCACGTCGCAGAAGCCCAGCTTCTGGTATGAACGACCACCTGCACAACGTAAGAGAGATTCTTACTTCAAAGACGATGCTGTTGGAATTTGGTAATTAAGATAAATTGTTTGGCCTTAATTGACCAACAAGACAGTGTGTATACAGACGGCTTAGAATAATTTCTATCAATTTAAGAATAAGCATGAATCGGATTACATAATTACCGATAGAATAGTTTATGACTAGGTATGTCATGCATGTTATTAACAGCTGAAATAAGCAACTTTTTAAATAATGAAGATGAAGAATCTATCAAATCTATACTCTTCATATTTATATTGATTCAATAACATATTGAAATATATGAGTGAATTTAGTTTCAGATTTAGAAAAGAAATACTTATTGCAGGAGCCAAATAATAAGAATTACTTTTGTTAGTATTCCAAATCATTAAAACAATAAAGTCATTTCGGGTATAAATTGTGATGTGATCGGGGATATCAAAAGAACTTAGGCTGCGTGTCCAACAAATCCACCAATAAGATTCATTTTTCAATCCTCTCTGAGCGCGGCGATCCTATTGGCAGATGTTCACCTCGCACACCGCTAATTTTCCTCGCAACCTTAGGCGGATATGCAGACTAAATCTACGGCCTGAATGTTCAGTCATTATTATACCGTAAGGTGCTTGGCGAAATTTTAACGATCCCATGAAAATAGATTTATGAACTAAATCCCTAAAATCAACAATTTTACCATCTACCCGCATAAATAAAATCTTCAGGAAATACAGAAAATAATCCATCGTCAGACATCAGAATCATAAAATGATATGTATAAAAGTTTATGGGTGTATAACTTTGACACATTATAATGTAGATTCAAGAGGTCGCGCTAAGTTAGTCGGGATCCGGACTAAAAGGTCAACTGCTCAAGTTTCCAGTGGTAGTTAAAGCTCCTTATTGCCGTTTCTCAAGGCTCAAGAGACGACATTCGAAGCCGTCGAGAAGTTGGAGTTTATTTAAAACTTTGGATAGTTGTAGACGCGGATACAATTTGCATGCAACTCTTGATAGTTTCCTTTACGGCATAGCGTAAATGTCAAATGGGTTTTAAATAAATTGACACAAGCTCAATACCTACAATGCAATCCATTTAGCATAGACACTCAGCCCATCTAACTTATAATTTATGGCCCATGTTTACAAAAAGAGCTTTGTCGCTTAGAATGATTAAGAACTTCGACTAGTCCGTGCACTCAGATTTGCAATATTTGCAATGGAGATCGACCTAACAACACTAAACGCAGTGACGCTCAGTTGCTATTTGCCGAGGAGGGTGACGTTGTTGTTTAAAAGCCTTTCAAGGAATTTTCCCACATAGAAATCCTACTAATACTATAAACGCGAAAGTTTTTATGTATGGATGTTTGTTACTCTTTCACGCAAAAACCACAGAATGGATTTTAATGAAACTTTACAGTAATATAGCTTAGACATCAGTATAACACATAGGCTATAATTTATAAAGATATTATGTAAGTTGTGGAAAATATCATCTAAGAGTCTAAGTGTCAAGTAAGTAAGAATAAAATCAACCTTAAGTGTCACACGCACATAATGTATAACGGAAATGTTTATCTTAAATTTTCTAACAAAAAAGCTAGCGTCAGTATATATCTATCTTTTATGTGTAAGCCATTATCGCCAAAACAGTGAACCATATATACTATAAATAAAAATCTAAGCATATTCGGTATTAACAAATTGATCCCTTTCAAACTAATATTATAAAGGCAAACGTTTGTGAGTGTGTTTGTATATTCATTGCTTCTTCAGCCTCAAACGACTGGACCGATTTTGATGAAATTAGGTATGATAGATAGCGAGATTGATAACTCCTTATTGAAAACACCATAATAAAAACAATAAACTCATTACTAAAACATAAATTAATACCGAGTGTATCAATGGGTGGTCTAATCGCTCAGAGCGATCTCTTCCAGACAATCCATCAACAAAAGATATGGGCAACATATTGGACGGGGTTTCTTATGGTCTTGATAATAGTAACTGCTGTAGATATAGTATAGCGTTAAATTTTCTAATGACAGTAACGACAGAGAATGCGTAGAATGAAAAAAAAAATTGTTCCTTGAGGTAGCGCGGGGATAGTATATGAGCATTCCGGCGACGACGAATAGGGAGCCACTTGAGCTTATTACGAAAATCCCCTATTTTCGTATGATCATGTCTCCTATGATCATATTTCCGTAAGCCATGAATAAACCTAGTAAAAAAAGTTATGGCATGGAGGTAGATAAGGCACTTGATTAACACATATCATACATTTTGTCTTCATCATCCATCACCACGCGGGTGTAACCGCGGGGCGCAGCTATAAGTACTGACCCTTGCACTCCTTCCTGACGGAGACCCGCATGAGCGCCGGCTCCAGCACGCCCGTGCTCGCGTTCGCGCACATTTTGCACATGAACGAGAACTGCGCGTTCCACCGCACCGCGTGGTTACGCACCTCCTCTCTGCAACAACAGAACATACTCTAATTGGCTTACATCAAATTTAAAACGCTAATCTACTCGTCAATTTTCATAAACTATAGATGACATTAAGATTCAAGGATTACAAATGGCGTGCGTGATGGATGTATCGTTGAAGAGATGTAGAATTATTTTTCAGTTTGCAGTTACGTGTTGCACTTGGGTAAGATTGCACCATGCATCAGAAAATATCAAGTATTGTTATTAATATACGTTTAATCTAGAAGGGCGTTGCTGTTGCAAGTGAGCAGGAACTTATAATCCGAACAGTTATTGTCAGAGCAAACAATGGAAGCAAGGAACAATCAGTTTCAAGAAAAAACGCGGAAGAATCCTTCGCGAGAACGTAAATATTAATTATATTCGTGTAGATAGTATGGCCTTTATAAAGACAGCCTCATTAATGCCAAGAATTTGGCCATAAAGTAAAGTCACAGCCGCGACCTATGCCCCTCTGACATAAATGTCATAATAAACTACTGAACGACCGTAAACATCAAGTACAAGAGCTGCGAAAGTTATTTATTGAATCATTCCGGGGCCTGACTTTAATCAAGTGGAATTCTTTTACGAGGTAAAATATCGGCAGCGGTGCGCAGAATATCTGGCCACCAATTACCTCGAGTCGTAACGAACGAGTACATTTCGCGGAAAAATATCACCGCTGCAAATGGCGGTGTTAGTTTAATGGTCCCGACGCGACACACATTAACCAAAGTACCATTTGGAGGCATTATACCGACGCGACGGCGACGGCGACGGCGACGCTCACCTCATCTAGCAGAGCGAACTGGACTCATTGGACACATTCGGGCAACTCGCAAAGGGATATCTTCCGTTTTATTAGTAGGGTGGCCCGTTAACTTGTGTTTACTAACGTATGGATATTGCTTTCTTTAACTCTAGTGCTAGACCAGCGTATTCACTTTTTACTGACGTCAAAATTACGTATAGTGATGTTTACTATGTTTCAACTTATTCTACAGCTCTTATGTGCAGTAAATGAACGCTTGCTAATATTGTGGAACTTATATATTCTGTGCTGAAAATTTCCTGATTTCAATATGCATAATGGAGAGCAATTATTGCACGGCACAGAGCACGTACCTAATAAAGATTTAATATCGTTGCTCTGTGGAATCGTGTCATGAACGCAGCAGGCTAACAGCACTTATTGCTAAGTGCCGCTTGCACTTAACCAACTTTCCACAACCCGAGGCATGAGCCTTAATGAGATTTGGCCACAACCTTCTAAAAGCCATTCACATAGTACATTCTAGCTTCTAGATTATCCCCGCTTCCGTTTGCCAAAGTATTTAGGGTTAGTGGCATACGCACCCAATGTCAACTCCCCCCGTGTCAGTTGCCCACGATCTCAGTTCCCCCCGATAAATTTTGAGCGAATATTTTTTTGTGATTTGTACTGTCAGCAGCGAAAGTGTATTTAAAGTTATTTAAAAAAAAATGAGGGCACACAAGTTTAGGTTGGTTGGAAGAGATGTTTGTCATAGATAAGCTTACTTTGTAAAACTTATAATAAGAACTTAATGTATATATTATGCAAGTATATGAATAAATAAAGGATTATAAGAAAAATAAAGGAAAGACTGATTTTCTACGATCATTTATCAATTTGAAAGTTTCATTGTAAATATCAACAACAATATTAACATTACAGCAGGCAAAAACAGCATTTATAAATCACTTAAAATTGTACAAAGTATATAAAATAAACAATTTTAAACACTCAATAAAGGGAATCAACAATCATAAAATATTTAAAATTACTAAAAGAAAAAACTAAAAGTTAGATACTATAAGGGATTAAGTATGAAATTGCCGTTTTGTACTGAAAAATTGAAATTGTTTTTTTTTTAATTAAACATTTTTATTTAATTAAATTACCACATACCATCACTATTTATAAATTGCTGCCATCTAACAAGAATGTCATCAATGCCTTTGCGATAGAACTCTGGTGATCTAGATTCGACAAACTGTGTGAAAACATTTTGTACTGCCTCCTGGGAAGAAAACTTTTTATCACATAGAAAATTGACCGAATCATGAAAAAATACGGAGGGTGACGAATGGTTTCTAATCGCAATTCCTGTAGAGTTAAAACGGATTCTCGTGCTGTATGAGGTCTCGCGTTATCATGAAGCAATAATGGTGAAGATCGATTCATGAGTCGGGGATGTTTCATTACTAGTTTTGCAATCATTGTTCGGAGTTCGGTACGGTAGACATCTGCCGTTATTGCTTGACCAGATCGGAGAAAGCTATAGTGAATAACACCATGCTGAGACTACAAAACAGTAACCATTGCTTTGGTAAGCTTTGCTTTAGAACACTGTTGTGGTTATATTTTTTATTTCTCTTACAATAAGGTTAATGCGATAATCATCTTTGATGTAATCAAACAATACAAGGGGCTTACATTTTGCGGGGATTAATATATGAAGTGGTTCCTTGAAATTTGTTATTGGAACTTTCAAATCTTTGCTATGCTTTCTACATAATGTGTTTTTCACCATTCTGAATGCTGGAATGTCCAAAGTACAACAATAATATTTTAATTTTGAAAAATTTCAATATACGCCTTTCAAAAATTATTTGCACTGATATATAGTTTTTGCATAATTCTGTTTTCACTTTCATCTGTGTTTCTGGGTGCCAACTATTGTTATCAGTAACCCAAATTTTATAATTTGTAAGAAATGCGCTGGACTGAATGGTGATTTATAGTTAAACCCGTCAGAATTGAAAGATTACGAGAACAATAGAATTTCATTCATAGTACCGGCAGTCCCGTTTCCTCGATATAATACCTAGCTAGTATGCATACATTTTGAATTTTGAATCTTGCATTTTAATAACACAATTGTATGTGTTATTAATACGCAAGATATAAAAACCATTCGAAACAATTGACTAAATATAATTTTAGCAATTATGATATTGAAATAAATATATCATTATCAAGAGAAACTCTTTTTTGCTAACGGTATATTTAATATATAGTAATTATTTCTTTCAATCAAATTTATCGGGGGGAACTGAGATCGTGGGCAACTGACACGGGGGGAGCTGACATTGGGTGCGTATGCCACTAACCCAGTATTTACGTCGAAGCAGATGGTTGGATTTTAAAACAACAGCTACCTAAAATAGCTTAGTAGCTAAAATATTTCCAATGAATACAAACGTTCCCACAGCCACCGAGCCGAACATTTTTGAACAAATGTAAGTATCTGATAAAGCAAACGTGCAAGACGTACATTATCTCCGCCCGTATGTTCCCCATATGCAGGCCCACTTAGCCGCCGGGATTATCTAACCTCTAATCTGAATCGGGAACCTATCTGCCCGGTAATGGACCTCGTTAGGCCTATCTCTCGTCTCCTGCTTTAGCCTGACTATCGTTAAAGTTCAGGTTCAGACGAGACGATGAAAATTACCAATAAGTTAGGTTTCCACTGAATTAATGACTGTGGGCTTAAGTTAATAGCTTATAATGTTAGTCGAACCCATTTCGGTTAATATTTGTTTGGTCAATTTGTTTGTAGGCTTTACAACGCTCTGCCATTAAAATTAATGAGTTTCATAAAATGACGCTATTTGGTATCAAAAACATTCACCTTACTACATTTCACATTCTGTAGGCGTTCGGCATTCGCCCTTTACGCAACAATTCAACTTTTTGAACGAGTTATGCGTGCAGCAAGATATACGAGCTGCCTGTTTCTCCACTGGTGCTAAAGTCTATGGTTCGCTGTATATGGCAGGGGTTAACTGTATGGTCGGGGACATGATCAAGTATTATGTTGTCAATACTGGCCGCTGAGCTTCCGCGTTACGACACTCTCCAGACACCCATACGGACGCTGAGCCTTTCAATAGTGCACAATGAGAAGTCAATTTATGTCGAGGAAGTGACACGGTTACACAAACTTGCGTTTCATCTACGCCAGTAAGGAGCTGTATGTAATAAGTAAATATTATACGTTCATTAAATCTATGTTTCCAATCCGTATTTAGCGGTCGCAAGCGAGCTCTTGAAGCCACATCATCCATTGACCGAACCACAAACGTACTTGTTACTCTACTTATGTAGAGTTGCTGCGGTGGCGTGACATGTAAAAGGAGCAGATATCGTCTGTTACTTTCCACGAAGTACTAACTTAGCATTTTCCAAGACAACTGTGCCGTAAAAAATACAAGTATCAAACAGAAATCTAGAATGACGTGAGTTGAGCAAGACTAAAGATACTTTGACTGTCGTTTACGAATAAGATCGATATCTGTAAGTAAGGCATTGTTATAAAGTTGTACTTGATGTGGGTGAGACCCGTATCGATCATGGCTTGTCCCTTGTCTCGCTCTTGAACGGCATTCGGCCGGTGACCGGAGTGGAAGGCGTCACGAGGCGGAAGTGCGGTCACCGGCACACGCTTCCGCCGGCTAATGCCGCCTTTATGATAACGACCCCGCTGATAACGGTTTCATTTCGGTAGAAACGATTGACCTTTGGCTTACCATGGTAAATTCGGTGTTATCAACGTGAATAAGTCCACAAAAAAGATCAATTACTTAAAACTAATAGTTGACTTCAATTTTTTTTTAATAAGTTGACTTCGTGATTGATTCGTTGATTATTACGTATCTTATTTCAGTAGCAACATTTGCAAGCCATAGCAGAGCCATACGTTAGCGACGCGATTGCTATACAACTGCGTAGTGTGGCGTTTGGTCAATAGCTAAGAGAATTGGGGCCCTGATCTAGTGTTATCGTCAGCTGGGAAGGGTACTGTGTGTGTACGTTACACAATGCTTGTTTTGTACAATCCACCGGCGGCCGTGATGTGACTACCTAATCCAACTCATCAAGATTCAATCCTTTTGTGACGGAACAAGCACGAAGCCCACCGGATGTTAAGCGGTAATCTCTCCTACTTAAAAGTACATATTACAGAAAACAGTGTTATTTTTTTAACCGTGTATAGACTAAGGCTTTTGAACATTATGTTGGTATCTAACATGAAGGAAGTTATATGTCCAAACCTTAACGAAGCACGTCTATTATAGGTAGGTAAATGTTAAATTAAAACAAGCTCTTTTGATCTCCGTCTCTATAATTATCTACATATATATATCTCAGTAACTTTCATAATAGTATGGTCAGGGTGCAATTAAACAAAACAAAATGTACGTTAAGTGTATATTACCGAAATTGTTACAGTCCGTAATCAGCACCTCCACGTTCACGCGGCGCACGAGTTCCGTGCGATACATATCTTAGTCACACTCCGCTGACGGTAGCCCTTGTGTAAAGCACCAGTGCGTACTGCCTAGTGCGTACACCTTACTTTGGCTATAGTGACTCTATAAAGAAACGATTAAAATAACCAAGCACCAGCATGGTATAATAATAACAAATATTTTAAAAGTATTCTAAGAAAACACTAAATAAATATTTTAATATTAATCTTAAAAATATTTTAAAAAATATCTAGTGATAATTCCGCCTAATTTTCGTGTTAAGCCAACGTGACGTCAAAAACACCACGCAGTCAAACCAGAAGAATTTTCGACGCGTTTCGCTTCTAAACAAAGCAAACTCAGGAGGGCTTGACTCTACGAGCGCACGATCGAGACCTATCTCCTAACGGTGTGTTTCGGCAGCTGTCCTTGATATACAGTAATTCTAGTTTAGTCTGAACAAGATCACATAACAACAGGTGAGATAGTGGTCAAAGACTAACCTAACAAGTATAAAAAAAAGACGATAGGTTAGCCTTTGCCAACAATGAGGTGAGATTGTAGTCAGTGACTTTGTGTCCTATGTTCTATGATGCTATGCCTGGTCGATAAGAGTGACGAAACGAGCTGTAGTTCAGACTCATATTGAGTCATCTGACTGTAATTCTATCCCGGCACCCCATTCTAGTTACACCAAACATGCATCTTGGAGGGGACTTACATGGAGGGGTTAGTGTTAAAAAATCACCAGCCATCAAAAGCTATTTGGCCCAAATCTCCATCGATTCAAAACTGCACGCAATGTATCTACTAGAATTAAATACATAATCAGAACAAGTGGCAGATTCTGCAAGTACTTATTTTCGTATCAAGGTCACGGTAGAGTAACCGCAGTAATGGGTTCCATAATACCTCAACTCTATCGTCGCCGGTCATGCCGCCGGCTGCACCTTCCAGGGCCCCATTTCAAAAATAATACAAAATAAAAAGAACGATCCAAAGTTTGCTGGTGGCGGCGATAAACACGTCACGCATGGTGGCTCCACGGAGCTCGTTAAGGCTCGGAAATTACGAAATAGTGCCAACATGGTATGGAAAATCTCATAAACCAGGTACCGGATGGTACTGCAATTTAAATACACGATACTCAAGGATATAAGTAATACTTTCATCAATTTCAAAACATGTTTCCTAATAATTGGCTCGATAGAAAAAAATCTCAAAAACACCTCTGAAAATAGAGGATTCCTACTTTTTCCGCCAGATTTTAGTGTATTAAAATTTGTTTTTTTTTTCTAAAATATTGATTTTTTAAGTACAATAAATTTCATTGATTATTTTAATCCAAAAAAAGCACAGTTAATGCGTACTGAGCCTGTTTACAAAATGTCACATACGCCCTTTCATTCCGAGAAGCGTTAACATCATGTCGCACTATTTACTCCAGCGATCTACGTATATTGCTATCATCCTCGCTCATATCGCGGTCAGCCGCGTCATGCGTCGGACCTGTGTCACTTTTCTCGGCGATCTCAATTAAAATAAAACATGGGTAAAATTATAAATAAACGCTTTGGGAATGCAAAAAAGATGTATAAAAATCGTCAAAAACGCATGATGGACATAATAAGGTAAGCATCTATGGCTTCCTTTCTCCATGTACCTATGTATATATCTCTTATATTAATGAAATTATGATATGATTGTGAACCCTAACGCAATATAAAAAACACTTCAAACATTTTACAAGACATAGGTACAACTTTAGCTACCTAAAATAATTATTATAAGCAATATTCAGAATTTTTCGTAATGAATGTGTTGTAATTATTTTAGATGGATCATGATTAATTTATACAGTTTCTGACAATAAGGCACAAAGGTTATGTACATAATTTTCGACTAATCAATCGTCGTTCAAATAGCGCATAGTAAGTGACATCGCTTCGCAATAGAGAGGTACGTGGATCGAATCCAGCGTAAAGAGAATCTTTTTGGTCAAATTATAATTTTACGACATAATTCTTAATAATACAATAATAATTTTACGTATGTACGTGGACCAATATAATGTGTCTGACAGTAAGGCATAAACGATATGTGTGTAATTTTCGACACCGTGGTCAATGATTGTATAGTGTGTAACTACTGAAGTCGAATCAGAAGATCGAGTACCGTGGATCGAATCTCACATACCTAGATTCTTTTTGGTGACTTTTTTATTTGTATTACTTTTTATTTGATACGTATTATATTTACGTATAATTAAGTTTTCTGACGCGTATTCAATTTACGATTACAATGCTTGCAAATTTATTAGGTATCTCGAGTTTCCATGTTTTCATATAATTAGAGAGTTTAGTATATCTAATGAACGTGAACATTAAATAGGTACTACCTAATCTAGCTACCTGAACACGTTTTTTCATAGATCTCGAAAAAGTATGTCTTGGATGGACACGAGTTGCCACAGCGTAATAGTTACAGTAGAACAACATTATCAATTTACTACAAAGCTATGTTGAGTAAACACCGTCCTTCTGTCCACTACTATAGAAAACACAAACTTTCATACATGGAAAGTTATTGAAATATTCATGGTATTATCGAGTACGTAATATATTAGTACATATAAATTAGTAGTAAAAAGATGGCCGTCAACGTTTGATGCGATAGAGATAATGAAATTCTGAAATGAAAACTTAATACAAAAAGAAGAAGCCTAAGCTTCTGCTTTAGAATGAGACTTTCCATGGTTTTCTTGAATAGCATAAGAATTAAGAACTGACTAAAAGAAAATGAAATAATTAGCACCATACCAATACTTACGTAAGAACATCGAGTAAGGTGCATTATAGGGGACTTAACTATAACGCCCTTAATAACCAAAGTGTAGCGGATATACTACCAAAGAGAGTATTCCCCAGGACGTTTTGGTGTTAAGGGGCGGCCGGTAATTCAACAAAAGTTAAAATTATACACATTATAGCCATTATGTTTTTAAATGTTACATCTTCTGTGTTGTATAAACAACATATGGTAGCCGTATGAACAACCCCATATATTGTAGGATAGGAGGATGCTTCTTGGTTATTGATACTATCCCATAACTTACTAACCAATAAAATTCTTCACCAAAAATATTATTTGAAAATCAATAAAAGTTTGTTATTTTTCTAGTATAGAAAATGGAGGAGAAGAACGACGCATTGTTGATATACACTATTACACAAAGAGTATATTAAGACAAATCTCGAAACATTCACCTTTCGATTATTTTTTTATTAATATGCAGGGTTATTGGTAAAATGCTAAATCCAGGGAAACCCGGACGGATGGCAGCCCTACTCTCATAGAATGTCAATATTGTGCACGTGGTACTAGTGTTGGACTTCGACAAGTTAATTCACACTTTTTGGTGATGAAGTCATTTCCATTTTTATTTAAAAAAAAACACTTCTTTTTATGACCCTTGCTACTTACGGGATCGATTTTCATTCATTGTCAACGACTATATCATCAAGATAAGTAAATATTTTTCAGTTATTGGAGTGTATGTCAAAAACGGCTTGACCGATTTTGATGAAATTTAACTGGAACCAAACAACAAGTATCAGCTTTCAAACAATAAAAGATTTTTTTAAATCGATTCACCCAGTCAAATGTTCTGAGGTAACAAACATATAAGAAAAAACAGACGAATTAAGAACCTCCTCCTTTTTTTGAAGTCAGTTAAAAATACCCAATAGTATAACCCGCTATTTGTATTTTGATCAGGGGTAAAAAAGTTTTTTTATGATTTTCTTTGTAAATTTTACACAATATACTTGTTTTTGTAATAAATAAACCATCTTTTGTGTAACAGCTTACGCCTTGCATCAAAGTAGATACATAGTTCATGTTCATCAAAACCATAGTTCATGTTCATTAAAAATGAACATACACAAAAACTGCAAAAATCAAACAAGTTGGTAATAATCAAGACTAAACTTGTTCTACTGTCGGTATGGTAGATTTATTAACTGTGTCACACTATGATATTTACAGCATACAATCAACTAATGGTTGGTATCATGTATGCGTACTAGATGGCGCTTCAGCACACATCACATTCGTGTGTGACAAGATAGTTTCTACTAGTTCTACTAGAGAGCGCTCTAAATTTTTAATCAAATAAAATATTACCGTTGACTTGCAGACGTGGCGCCATGTACACCGCGAAGTAAACACGCGAGGAGAAGTGGGGACAAAATCTAACATCTGGTTTTAGAATTCTGTCCCTTAAATGGAACCACAATTACTTTAGCGATAAGCAACCTTCCTTTGTTTCTCATAAAAACAACGTCCATTATTTGAAGCACAAAAAGTGATAGGCGCTCAATGTAGTAAAGTTCCAAGCATCAAAACTAAATGAACTTTTATTTTACTACAATAAAATAACAAATATATTACAATGAATGAAGGTAAGAGCGTGAAAGTGAGCAGTCAATAACACAGCACGATGTTGACAGAAAAATGTAAATGAAATGCCAAGCGAATAATGAAATCGTTTCGTTATTAATTATTATTTACTCGCTTGTGAAACCAAACGCGGCACAATCCGACTAATTTCAATTCAATTTGTTAATCTACACACAATTTAAAGGAGGCTGAGTATTTTTGTAATATTTGAATAAAATATTTCACAGTTTTTTTTTATACAACTAAGGATTTGGGAATGTAGGTACAAAACCAAGATCAGTTTAGCTGTTTCGAAGATTCGTGGCAACGAACACTCATTTCCAGTTTTATATTATTAATAAAATAAATAGGGATATTTAACTCAATCAATCTTAATTAAGATTTTATTACAAATACTTATTGATACAGTACTAAGTAAAATGCCCGGTTGTTAATGAAAAATGCCCAATTGAATGTTATCTTCAGAAGTCAAGTCAAAAGGTTATCGCGTTAAACTCAAGTTTATTACATATTTTCCTTAGTTCGTAATACTTGAGGAAGCTCGCCTCCCTGCTGTCTCGTCGGCGTCATGTAGAGTTCTATATGTTCCTCGACAGGTAATGGGTTTGAAATTAAAACATAGGCCGGAGGTTCTCCCGATTTACGTACTACGAAGACGATCTTCTTAACATATTGTACAATAATTATGTACTAGTATAGGATAGATTTTTAGATATATTATATCAGTGTATATCGTAAAAAACATGGGTTACCTATAAGTGGCTTAAATATGTTGAAACAATGTAACCCCGCGTGGGTTAGCCCACTGAAGTTGGTCCCATCCAGATGGCTTTAAGAGTTTGTTACATAGAAAAAATCAATTTGTACGGAGATACTTGTTTTTTACATTATTATTTTATTATACTTTACAAATTAATAATGTATATTCAAAATAAAAGCCTTATTAAATACGTTACTTTTATGTACTTTCATGTTATAATAGATTTTAGTCAAAATGTTATCTACAGTATACAATAAGTATACATACTTAAGTATGAGTAGAATAATATCTATACTTCTGCTTAAAACGATTTTATCTTGGAAGGAATGTGAGTATAAATTTTGAACGCGGGTTATCACAAAACATCGAGCAAAAGTTTAAAGCTCGATGTCACAAAATAATAAAACTGAACTTTAAAAACAACGTTCTAGTTGAAGGCCGATAAGGCACAGCTTTGTGATACAAACTAAGATATAGAATATTTTCGGATGGAAAAGGATAACCTCCAGCGGGAGTGAAGCAATGATAGCCGAGCGGTAAAGGCGACTATATATAAATAGATAAACTGTGGTGCCGTAGGTTCATCGTTCGATCCCAACGCCGCGCCGGCTTCAGCTTCACCGCATGGTGGAAGGTTTCCGAATGCTCGCCTGGCTACCTACCATCATGAAGAAGAAAATCTGTCACCAAGCACCTAACACTGTGTTACGGCAACTGTCCTTGAGCGCCAGTAACTCCAGGCCTGGTCACTTTATCATCCTCGACCAATTCTCAATTGCCAACAAGTGAGATAGTGGAGAAGGGCTAGCCGCCTATCGGCTGTAATTGTTATGGGAGCGGGCGTGTCCTGGAATTGCGGGTTCAAGTCTCACTAGAAGTTATAAATTTCATTCGAAAAAATGCTATGTTTTCGTTTAGCATGCGCATTTAAAATAATATGAAAATATTTTTTAGATGTAGTAGAATCGGAATCTTTTTGCAATATCTTTTTTAATAACGGAATAGCCTGCATCGCGGAGTAGGAAAAGGGACTTTAATCCTGATTTAATACTTTTTCAGAATTTCAGTATAAAGAATCATCAACTCGTATAATATGAAATTACATACCTACCTAATAGTTTTGTGCATATTTTACAGCTGAATGTTGCGTATTGGTTTTCGTTGGATTATCGTTAAGCTCGTTGTAATCTGAATTAGCGTCACAAAGATAATGCGGAATGCATTTATGATTTTTAGCTAAATTAAGCCAATATCAACAAGATAATAAACGCTATCGTAAACCATGTTAATTGTCACATATCAATAAACTTTTTCCGTTTTCTAGCACCACTTATTATACGTATAGGATAGATAAATTGGTGTGCATCACTCCAACCGCATTCTCAACACCACAGATAACTTACACGTAAAAAGAAATGTTATTTATAAAAATGCGGCTGCACGCTATCTTTGTGCCTAATTCTACCAAAATCAGTTGAGTACTGTATACGCGAAGTAGTGACAACAACAAACAAGACGGATAAAACATATTTTAACATTGAATAGTAAGTAACCCAAGTATAATTCTTCTTCTTCTTATCCGTTACGCTCTTGACAGAGCGGTCGTGACCGTTATGCAGTAGTACTGGCAGGGGCAGATGTGATGCGCCTCACGATGTTTCGCCACCTTTGCCTGCTGGAGGTCATTCTGCTGCACTGGTTCAGGGAACTTCCGATGGTAGACTTGATCTGGTCAGTCCAACGCGTGGGTGACCTTCCGCGCGGTCCAATGCCCTCTACTTTTCCTTGGACGACAAGGCGTTCTAAGAACTGATTGTCGCGCCGGGAAACATGTCCGAAAAATGTAAGGATGCGAGATTGTACTATTGAAAATAGACGCTGCTTTATACCGAGTTCTCGAAGTATCGAGACGTTCGTTCGAAACTCGAACAAGTTATAATTAATATTATTATATTGTCAGGTATAAAAAAGCCAGCCACTGTCTGTAACGTGATAAATTTGTAGTAAGTAATATGCGTCATGCGCCTCTAGCTCTGAGCACGGTAGTGATGAGTTCCTCGCTATTCTGCTCCACCATTCTGAATAATAAACACTATGCTCTCATAATTGATAAAACAATCAAACATTACTTTTGAACAGTAATAGGTAGCCGCGCGGTTGAAATTATCACTGAGTATGGCAGATAATCTAATTAATATTAAAACACAAAACAAATAAGTACCTAGTCCCATTAGAACAAAAGAGCATAATATGTAATATGAACTATACATGTATCCTATCATAAACAATAGATAAGTTATAAGAAGTATAATATATTATCATTAGCATAGTGGTAAAACATTTTGTGAATGACGGCGTGGCTACCTACCGCAATCAAGTGAAAAATCTGTGGCCAAGCACCTAACGGTGTTCCGGCAGTAGTCCTTGAGAGCTAGTAATGCTAGGTTAAGTGGGGGCAGTCAAAAATAATTCCCACGCTAGCTCCGCCCATGCGGCGCAACGATCCCCGCTGCACCGAACGAGGCGATGTGCAGCAGCGGCGCACGCGTCTCGCTTATAAACATATTTGTATACTTGATATTAGATTCGCGAACACAGATACCATTGAGACGATTTCAACTTTTTTTATAATCTTATTCACGTGACGAATTTCGATATATAAAGTAGTCGCTAAGCGACCAAAAGTCTCAAAAAAAAAAAAATTTAGAATAAAAAAAAAAAAAAAAAAAAAAAAAAGATATATAAAGTAACTTTGTATATACTGCAATTGATGTCACGTTTTTATTTTTATCAACATTACTAATATTTCTTAGTAAGAAATTGATTATTTGATTTACTTTTCAAAATTATTCTTACGGTCGACAGACTTAGATAGATAGATAGATAGATAACACTTTATTGCACTTTTAAAATTATTAAAACTAGTTACAAAAAATATTAAAATAACTTAAAAATAGTACAATCGGCGGCCTTATTGCTAGGCAGCAATCTCTTCCAGGCAACCGTAGGCTCAACAGATACTTGCATGTTAATTTAGATGGAGGTATAGACTAAAGTGCGTTATGTATGTAATCAGAATAATTAATACTCAAAATATATATACTATATACGTTAGTAAATTTAATATTAAACTATAATAGATAAAATAGATACATTAAAATACAATCAAAATAAAAACTAAGATACTTTTAAAATAGATACATAATACATTATAATTATAATAATATATATATATATATATATATATACATTTATATAAATATTAACAACAATAATATAAATAAAAATTGGAAAGTTAATCATGATGAATTGAAGAAAGGTAAAATTTCTTAACTCCTTTTTTAAATGAAAAAAGCGATGTGGCCTTTCTAATTTCTACTGGTAAAGAGTTCCAAAGCCGAGCAGCTTGCACAGTAAAAGACTTATCATAAAAGGAACTTGTGTGTGTAGGTAACTTCAGTAGTAAATTTTCTGATGACCGAAGATTTAAGTCATTGCAAAAGCAAAAGAATTCAAATCGTTCTTTAAGATAACACGGGGCCGAGGGATTAAACAGAACATTGTAGAGAAGGGAGAGGACATGAGTATTCCGGCGAAGACGAATAGGGAGCCACTTGAGCTTTTTACGAAAGTGAGAAACATGGTCATATTTACGCAAACCAAATATGAACCGAATACAGAAGTTTTGAAGTCGCTCAAGTTTGTTTAACTGATCCTCAGTGATATCAAGATAACAGGTGTCAGCGTAGTCTAGGATAGGGAGAAGAAGAGATTCTGCAAGTGCAATTTTAGTAGCAGTTGGTAAAAAATTTCGAAGTCGCCTTAATGAACCTGCTGAAGCAAACATCTTACAGCTAACGGTTTCAAGCTGAGGTTTCCATGTCAACTGCTGATCAAATGTGATGCCAAGATTTTTGACTGTCATACTATAAGGTACAGTGATTCCATCTAAAATTATAGGTGGCAGATTTTTCCAGTCTATTTTGGATATTATACGTGAGCTACCCATAATGATGACTTGAGTTTTTGCTGGGTTCACTCTAAGTCCAAAGTTTGTGCTCCACTCAGTTATATGACGCAAGTCATTGTTAATGGTTGTAATAGCATCAGATATACTAACTAGGGGGGATTGAGAATAAATTTGGAGATCATCTGCATAAAGGTGGTAGGAAGAAGATAACTGATTAGAAATTGAATTAATGAAAATTGCAAAAAGGAGTGGAGACAGCACACCACCTTGGGGGACGCCGGCAGTCAGATCGCACCATGAAGAAACATTTTCATCAAGGCGTATTCGCTGTCGTCGTCCGTACAAATAACTATGAAACCAGTCACATACTGTTGGAGATATGTTAATGGAGCGTAATACACCTAATAAGATGTCAAAATCAATCGCATTGAATGCATTACTAAAGTCAAGCAGAGTTAAGACAGTTAGCAAGCCATTCTCCATACCAAAACGGATGTCGTCAGATATTTTGATCAAGGCTGTAACTGTGCTATGGCCAGGTTGGAAACCAGACTGGAAAGGATTAAGGAGATTGTTTTTTAAAAGGAAGCAACTAATTTGAGAGTGGACAAGGCGTTCTAAGACTTTGGATAGGAATGGTAGAATAGATATAGGACGATAGTCTGAGAAGGATTTCGGATTACGTTTTTTTGGAAGAGGAATTATCTGAGCTTCTTTCCATATGGAAGGAAAGTCACCATTTGTAATAGAATAGTTCAGGATATGGCACAGAATAGGAAGAATAGTGTCAATAATAGGAAGGATCATATTTCGACTTACACCGTCGTTGCCAACTGCATTAGACAGAATAGATAATACGCTTTTTTTAACATCACAACTAGTAAATGGACTAAAGAAGAAAAACGAAGAGTTGGGAGTTGGTTTAGCTGAAAGAGATTGTAGGGTTTTAGCTTTGACAGTACTATCAATGCGTGACGTAGTGGAAAAATGTTTATTGAGTGCATCAATATCTAAATTGCTTGAAATAGAATCATTACGAGACTTACCAATTCCCAAAGTTCTGAGAAATTTCCAGATTTTTGTTGGATCTCCATTTTGAATAGACTCATGGATGTGGCGGCTTTGAGCGTCCCTACACACCTTATTGCAGATATTTCGAGAACTTATGTATTTAGATCTATTCTGATCATTAGGAGATGATTTGTAATTGGACTTTGTAACAGACTTACGATGCATTATCTTTTTGATATCTTCTGTGAGCCATGGTGCTGGAACATGCTTTATTTTAATGCGTCGAATTGGTGCATGCGCATCGTAAAGGAGCATCAACAAGGAATTAAAAATAGCAATTTTGTCATCAGAAGAATTAGCATTCAACACCGGAGTCCAATCTATGTTTTCAGCATCTCGACGTAAATTTTCAGAAACAACAGAACTAAAATTGCGTTGCAGAAGTATTGTGGGCTTAAATTTAGGAGGACGTACTCTATAGGATACAAATATCAAATCATGATACGAAAAGGCATCGGCGGAACACTGGCCATGTTTAGCAACATGCACGGGTGAGGAAACTATGATAAGGTCAAGAAGTGACGGAGTGGAATTGGGGGCGAAATGAGTTGCATTTGTTGGAAGAATATGCATGTTGCTTGATTTGATAATGGACTGTATTGAAGAAGCTCGAGAGTCATTTTTCAGAAGACAGGTATTAAAGTCACCCATTATAATGGTATGACTATAAGAAGGAACGAGATCTTCTAAGATCTTTTCAAACGAAGCAAAGTAATTTAGTTTGGACGAGTGCGAGTAGTAGGCTCCAAGAAGAATTTTGGTATGTGAAAGAAGTACTTCTATAAATAGATGTTCACCACCATTAAGAGGAGGTGGTTGAGTAGACAAACTTACAATTGAATAAGGAATATGGGCACGTAGATAGATGGCTACACCACCACCACCTCTACCAATCCGGTCGTTACGAATTAGAACAAAACCCGGTAATGAGTATGAAATAGAAGGGAGACATGTTTTTAACCAGGTTTCGGAGACTACTATTGCATGTATGTTATTGTTATCAAATGACGCCAGCATATGAGGGAAATGAGCGGGAATACTTTGCGCGTTGATATGGATAGCATTAAAGTTCTTGGGCACATCAGAAAAATGAGTATTCAGAGTGTCAGAGAGAGATGGAATACTAGAAAAGCTACAATCACCACTAGCCAAGTTAGATGAAGAAAGAGATAAATAATCATCATTATCATTATCACTATCGCTGTTATCAAATATATTTAACATTGGAAAAAAAAAAAAAAAAAACTATTTATATATTATATAATAATAAATACAAATAAAATAATATATATACTATACAATAAATATAATAAAATAAGAATTAGCTTGCAAAGCGTAAAAAATTCACCTGCCGGTTGTGTTGCTGAATAAAAATAACTGTGAGACTTGCACTTTACATGAAAAACCTTAAGTAAGAATAATATAATAAAAAAGAAATCGATTTTAAAAACACGTGAACAACTGCTTACTCCACTGCTGCTTTAAAAACTTAAAGATGAAGTCATATCAAATAATAAATAGTGTAAAATGATGAAGAATGTACAAACAATACGAGTCTAGTTTGGAAGAAGAAGAATGAATCTGTCAACCAATGTCATCCTGCTGTACTTAACCTTAAAATACACTGTTTGTTTTAGTTTTTACCAAGTACATTAATCAAGTAAGAAACAGAAATTATCTTTAAAAAGCGGTAGATGGAAAAGTGTGCTACATATTATAGAATTTAAGTGTGAAAGTACCTACAAATTATACGTTTTAATGAATGAAAAGTACTGATCTCAAAACAAACCAACACAAAACCAGTGAAGAAACAATGCATCAAGATTATTATTTCTTGTTAGCTGCAGCTCGCCTGGGTTTGGGTGCCTGGACTACAGTACAGTCCTTGGCAGGAGGGTGCTTCGGCTTTTCAACTAGCAGTTTGACGTCTTCGAGCTCTTTGAGGCTGCTCATGCGATGACGCGTGCCTTCAGAGCTGATCACAAACACTGAACCTTCCTTCGTCCAACATTTTGACACACCGAATCGTTCACGGGCGGCTAGAAATAATTCATGACGCGGCTTAGTGAGAAACTCTGAGATGGTGATTCCAGTACCTTTGAGACCACATTTAGACCCCCAGATTTTATTCCGTAAAGCCATATCACAGAGCTTGAAAAGTATGGGGCGAGGTTTATCAGTAGTTGAGCGACCCATTCTATGGCACCTACTAACGTCACCAACACCAAAACCGTCCAGTTTCATTTTGGTTGTTAATGTGCGGCAAATTACCGAAGCAGTGTCTTCTTTCATCCCAGCTGTAGTTTCAGGCACACCATGTATCAATAACATCTTACGCCGGCTCCGCATTTCAATGTTATCTACTGCCTTTGCTAATATGTCAGCCTGTAATTGAAGAGATCTGAGGGATGCAATGACAAAGGTCTTGAAAGTGGCAAATTCAGTTGCTAGACTGGCAGTTGATTCTGGATTGGCTGCACTCTTCAACTCACTTTCGAAATTGTTCATGCGCTGGTGCAGACTGGCTCCAATTTGTGCAATAGTGGTGTGAAAATCTTCCATTTTGAGGTTAGAACGAAAAAATTTATATCAGTGATGTGAAAAGTGCTAAGTTAATTTAAGTAAGGAGAAAACACTTCCAGACAGGTACTATTTATTACACTTTATAAATTCATTAAAATTATTTGAATATAGTGACAAATACTATTTTATTTCAATTAAATACTCAAGAGCTTTATTTAGTAGATGTTGACTTTAAGACTACCTCCTTTTAGAGACTATTTACTAAGACTTATTACTTATTACCATATGTTCATGTCTGCTCGACTTTATTGGTATATATTATTGGTATATCATATTATACATATTTAACTGACTTCCCAATAGAAAGAGGGTTCTTAAATTGACTTGTCTATTATTTATTTTATGTTTGACCACACATAACTTTTTTACTGAACCTTACAATATAGAAGATTATTTGTTTGCTAGTACAGTT
The DNA here is from genome assembly GCA_963854805.1 of Plagodis dolabraria. NCBI lineage: Eukaryota > Metazoa > Arthropoda > Insecta > Lepidoptera > Geometridae > Plagodis > Plagodis dolabraria. The sequence goes on along the minus strand of OY978441.1, from coordinate 39,106,397 downwards.
TAACTCTTTATTGGTTTCATTTTAATTTCATCAACACCGGCGAACGGTTTGCCAGTTACAGTCAACTTACTAAAAGTAATTTGCCAAAATGCCTTGACGATCGCAGTGCTTCTAGCAACTAATGTAAGTGGCAACTATGAATATAGATGAAAGTTATTGTTCAATATTGATAAAAACACAAATTTGAGATCATATTGAACCGATATCAACCAGTTATTTCAGACTGTTTAATTTAAAAAATTGTTTTCATGTCTTTTTTTTTTAAAGTTTCTTTGCTATGTTGTTGCGTCGCAGTCTCCGTGTTTATAAAAAAAAACATACTGCACTAAACCAACATAAGTGAGACAAGGGTCGGAATATGATGGTGGTACATAACAGCCCAAACGGCACGATATATATTGATAAATGGGGTGTTTTTAAATTCTCCGTAGTAACGAAAGTAATGTTACTTGGCATCCGCGTGGACGATAATTTATGAATGAATCAACATTGTGCTCAGTATCTTGGAATGTGATTAATCAGATTACATGTTACACATCATTAGAATAAAGTAAAATACCATCAAATTGAATGAGCAAAATATTATATTATATTCGGTGAATATGGGTACAATTGACCTGAAATAAATGGATTTGATTTGATTTCATTAAATGTTAGTTGTGGGCAATATATTTTACCACGACTCGTCATACAAATATGAATTATAGTTTTTCATAACTGTGCTACTGTACACGTTCCCATAATAATATAATGCAGGTTGTTTTTTTTATTGCTATCATATAATTTTTGACTATTAATTACTTACGTTGAAAATATGTTCGTAATTCGTATACATCCTATTTCGTTTAATTTTTCAGTTACAGTGGTTAACAGAAAGGTGTTATTTTACTACCACTCTGCTTTCATATACCAACTATGGTAAAAATTAGACCAACCAGATATATATCTAGCCACTTCTAAACAGCAGGATAAGATTTTTTTTTACCAAACTTGCAGAAGAGTCTACATACGCAATTGTAAGGGCCTTAAACTTTGGGATATTTTATGAAAAAAACACACAGCTGCAGAAACATTGTAGGGAACATGTTATACAGGCTTTTTTAATGAAACATGGCAGACAAGTGAGAGGTACTGGAACAGGTGACTAAATTAGACTTTAAAATAAAAATAGTGGATTCTTAGATTGTTAGTAAGTGGTATAGTCTACAGAGGTTATCGACAAATTAAGTTAAGATGTATATAAATTAACAAAAAATCATTTATAAAATAAAAAATATATTGTTTTCAATTTATACAGTTTTAATGATATGCAAAAGTGTGCGTGAGAAATAACGAGTATCGGAAACGGAAAGTCAAGTTTTTTTTCAAGTTTGCAGTCCCCGTGACCACGATCACTGCAAAGTGTTTGAAACGTCAGGACAAAAATAATGATAAATATACGAGATTTAAACCGTTTAATGTTGTTTAATTACTATGTGTAACAATCGCGAAAACCTAAGACAACATTAAGTTAAGAGCCCTTATTCCAGCAAAGCCATTTTACAGCCCTTTTCTCAAGGCTGGTGCGGCTAAAGTATAAAAGTTTTTGTTTTTTAAATGATGCAGGCAGAAAGTTTATTGTTTTTGTAATTGAGTGCATTAGCCAAAACAATCTCTCGGTATGATATCGCTACCCTTCTATATTTCTAAATATGATTACAAGCACTATCGCGTGCTAAGCGAAATCATATCAAACAAATTATTGGAGTACAAAATTATATGCCCAAGGCGGGAATCGAACCCGCGTCCTCCGATATCGCGTTCGATTTCCGCCTTGGACATAAAATTTTGTACTCCAATAATTTGTTTGATATGATTTCGCTTAGCACGCGATAGTGCTTGTAATCATATTTAGAAATATAGAAGGGTAGCAACATCATACCGAGAGTTAAGTGTTTGAAAAAACACTTCTTTCGATCAGATGAAGTCTTGTAGTCTGGTTGATGGCCGCGCACCGTCCCCTATGATGGTTAAAGTAATACAATTGGAGCACAAAGTTTCGGCAGAAATGCCAATGTCCAGGTGGCTGAGATGGTGTTAAGCATCCGACGCGATATCGGAGGACGCGGGTTCGATTCCCGCCTTGGGCATAAAATTTTGTACTCCAATAATTTGTTTGATATGTATCTATCTATCTAAAGCCGTTCCGCCAACAGGGCAGTTATACAAATATAATGAACCAAGGTATGCATGCACAAAGCAGGTATACAAACTACAAAACTAAGTTATTTGCCTATATGTATACAATTATGGTTAGAAGGACATAATCAAATATAGATACCTACATAGTAGTCCATTTAAATGTTACAATTTAAGGACCGAATATTGCAATTCCTAGAGGGCGCAATTTTACTTTTGAGACAAATCTAAGTTTGTGGGGTCGCCACCCTTGTGCCCCGGCCACCATCTTGATAAAAGGGGTGAAAACACTTATTTCGCGATATCTCGGAAACGATGTGTCCTACAAAAAATTCCACTGCACATAATTTGTAGCAAATTATTTTTCCTACAAATATGTTATTATAACTTTTTGCCCTAAATTAAAAATTTAAGAAGTTATAAGCAAAAAAGTGAGAAAATTTTCATATTTTTTTCTTGCTCTATAACTTTTTTTTCTTATTTTACAAAATAATACCTCAGACCAACATTTTTGATTATCTTTTGACGATTTTTTTATTTTATTTTAATTCATTTAACACACTGTTACAGCGCTCCAAAGTTGACCAGGTTCGTCAATGCTCATGAGAATCCGGTCAAAAAGAAATGTTTAACTTATTATATTTTTTATTGTAAATATATTCTTAAAAAAAATTGTTGAATTCGTACAACTTTACTTCTTCATTCCTGTTTTCCTTACCATAGAACTTACTAAATTTAACTTACGGAAGGATAAGCAGGTAGAAAAGGTCTGAGTAACCGTTTGGGTTCAAAGGAACATCTGCCTGCTACGACTATTATTATTATACGTAGGCTTAGCTGTTTCTTCTATCTCATTTTATTCTCTTAGTTGTGCTACATTTTTTGCAACGTGTAAACGTATTGAAAATTGTGGATATTATTTTCAGTTTTATCAATTAACCTGCGAGTTTCATAAAAAAATCCTGAGCAGATCATCTACGACATTGTTCTAGGGTATTTTTTTTGTAAAATGTATAAAAAAGTTATAGAGCAAAAAAATTTATTATTGCTTATAACTTCTTTAATATTTAATGTAGGGCAAAAAGTTATATATATATGTTTGTGGGCAACACAATTTGCTACAAATTATGTTCTTACAATTTTTTTATAAAACGCACAGTTTCTGAGATATTGCAAAATACGTGTTTTTGTGCCGCATTGCCACGTTGTATGGCAATGCTTATCCTTTGTCCAAAGTATATGCCAGCATTTTGGTCACAAGTAGCGTCGACCAGACGTTTTGAGACGTCTTTGAATAATAGTTTGGCGCTCGGTCCCCACGGTCCCAGCGTTTCGACCCTAAAAGGCACAAACATGTAACAACTACTGAGATTACTATATTTGCGCCTTTCGAGGCCTTCTGCTAGTTCAGCCGCCGCACCGGCCACTTTTTGGGTAGCAGGAATATGAGAAGGTGCTAAGGTATCGACACAGGTAGCGTCCCATACCAGAGGCCTTCCCATCCTCCACGGAACCAAAGTCATGCCGTCCGGCCTTTTACCATCGCCACGTACAAGGCCTAAGCATTTAGTTATATTACAAATGTGCATTTAGCCTTCAGTTTGATAATATCAATCAAATTTTTTATTGATATATATACCTGCAAAATACATTTTACAGACAATCCGTTACCTGAAGCCTTCAGAAAAGCAACTGTACATTTCTGTTTGTCCGACAATCAATTTCGCACAATTTGTTAGAATGTGTAGATAGAATTTGTTAAAAGGTAGAAGTAAGGATAAATGTCGGGAGAGCAGTCGAATGACACCTGTCAAAAATTCAAAATGGCGATTTCAAGACGGCCACCATACAAACTGCTCCGCCCCTGCTGAAGCTCGGCCTTCAGAAAGGGGGTGTAGTGAATATGAATAAATGAATTTAAATACATAAATTCAGATAATTTCACGTCAGATTTTTTGCACGTCAAGAGTAAAACATCGCTCTTTACCATCTATCTAATACCCTAACTAATAACCGAAAAGGGGGCAAAGGCGAGTATAATACATATCAACGATGGCATACGCAAAGGCATATTGCTTCAGATAGGAGGCCGGCCATAAAATTTAAGTCTTACTCCGCACAACTATGTCAATGCGTTGTCTTTTGTGAAGGTACTCAGAAAAAATATATTGTTTATACCGACCCTACAGAGGTGTGACAAGTGCAGGGCGATAATAATGTAAAGTTTTTTTTTTCAGTGTAAAAAGCATGATGCTCGGTGGCTTTGGCTATGGACTGCCGCGCAGCAGGTCCATGGTTCGAATCCCGCCGCTGGCTTGAGCTTCACCGCATGGTGGAAGGGCATTTTAGCGAATGCCCGCCTGGCTAGCGACCACCCTCAAGTGGAAAATCTGTCGCCAAGCACCTAACGGTGTGTTCCGGCAGCTGTCCTTGAGAGCCAGTAATTCTAGGTTAAGCCTGTTAACACCTTCGACCATATCATCACTTACCATCAGGTGAGATTGTGGTTAAAGGCTTACCTATCAGCAATAAAAAAAAAATGTATATACACATTTATACGTTTTTGTTATTTAAGTTTACCTGCTGCTCTGCTATGGATAGGTCAAAATATTTTTTTGCCTAATATAGGTATTATAATATTTAAATAATATATTTAATATTATTTCGTAAACGAAATAATATTTAATATATTTCGTTTACGAAATTTCCTGTGAATAAAATGTGCAAATTTAATAATACTTTATTCAAAGATTACTCACTTATTTTCATATAGTGGAAGAACACAGTCTAAATTTATTATATGAGATGGCGACTCCGACAGTTCTCCCTGTTCCGAGTGATCTCGGACTTTGACTGATTTATTATTTTTTTTCCTGAGAAAGAAGGTGCATTTTATGAGCACAGTCTATTTAATTATATATATGTACAGAATCTATTTATTCCACTCTATTATATTTGTATAAATCGTTACTTATATGTACATGTCTAAGTGATAAAATGTATATTTAAAAGTACCTATGCAGGTGACTTTGTAGATAATCTCTTGAATATATACCTACTTGCCTGATTCTGAATATTCTTTCATTTATATAAATCTACATTTAGTCTTGAGGGACATGAACAATGTTCGATGTTTTATTGCGATATACCCACCAAACCAAATGCTTTGATTTGCTACGCTTGTGTTATTATTATTTAGCAACACTCAACTCCATTTACGGTTGAACGTCAGCTGTACTTTAGAGCCAGATAATTTTAGTTATCACCTGTTTGGTACCTTCTACCACATCACTTACCATCAGGTGAGACCATAACTATACATTACCAGATATTATTATAGTATCCAACTAATCGTACTTAGATTAGTACGACATTTAGTTATTTTATAGCTCCATTACAGTACTATAGGAACCTAGTAACCTAGTAGGTATAGAATCTCTTAGTTCGATAGAGATAATATGTTTCATGAATAGAATAAACACCGAAACACAAACGAATATTAAATTTGCATAGGTAAAAATAAACTGAAATATTATACGCTCTCTCATAATTCTTGCAAAGTCTTTGTATCGACTCTTCTGCTTCGTTTTTTATTATCTTTATTTCCCATATTGATTGATATACCTACCAAGATACGTATTTATACTGCACAGCACAGGTGATAGCGCGCGAGCGATAGGTCCACGTCCAACGGCGCACAGCGCGGCACTGAAGGACAGCTCTTACGCATTGATTTTATTTCGTAATCCTAAGCTAATAAGGTTGAATATCGAATCTTCCGATTGACCGTAATCCTGCACAGAACTAAAGGTCGTAAGTCTAAAACACTATTTAATTTATTATGACAATACTAATTACTCTAGGTAAATTTTACTTATACAGCGGATAATAAACTACATTTCCTTTCTATGTGTGTTTATTATTAATATGTAACTGATGTAGTTTCCAAGAAAACTCCAATAATTTAAAGAAAAGGCTTCATTTTGAAAAATTAAAACTATCGAGTAAATTTCTTTCAAATGTGTTTCTGACTGTACAACTGATAGAAAAAGGTTTGAAATATCAAATATTTAAGTTTTCGTGTTGATTGCATATTTCAGTTGCTTAAAAAAATTAGTCGAATGAGAGTATTTTTTCCGCAGCCTCGTCTTAACCTGAACAAAATGTTCGACCGCATAACACTTACCATAAGGTGAGATGGAGGCCAAAGGGTAGCCCATCAGCAATAAATAATAGGTAAAAATAGGTAACTACACCATTTTTGTGTAAGTTTTTGTAACAATGAAACAACTATATTTGGCACTAGCTTTCCGGGCGCGGCTCCGCCCGCGCGTATGTCGGTTATCGCGCGAAAACATTAACCTCTTTTTGCGCAGTCGGATAAAAACTATCCTATGTTTTTTCCCGGGTCTCAAACTATCTCCATACCAAATTTCATTCAAATCGGTCCAGTAGTATTGGCGTGAAAGCGTAACAGACAGACAGAGTTACTTTCGCATTTATAATATTAGTACTGATACTGATTATCAGAGCGATATATCACGGTTTCATCCGGCGAACGATCGGAGTGGCGCAGGAGGCGTAAGGCAACAAAGGTCGTATCGGCTCGTCCTGAACGCAGATCTTGTACATAGGAAAAACAACGATAAACCTACGTCGGGAAAACAACGATAAACTCAATCAGGAAAGCATAAAAATCACCGTTATTATTATTATATGATTATAACTAATAACAGACTCGTGTTCAATCATAATCGTCGACATAACTACGGAAAAGTTCTACAACTTTGCAAGAACTATTTCAAAGAAATTATAGCGATGTAGGTACATATAGTACATAATCCGTTACCACCCTCGCGCCGAACGGTTGTGTTTTCGTGAATTTCAAATTTAATTTAATCTTTTTATATAATAAAAGATGCCCATTACGGTAGAAAATATCGAGAATATAGTGAAAAAGTGCCTTAGTCCATATGACAACAAACTTGATTGGATAATTTCGTATATGAAGCGACTTGAACAAAAAATAGATGCGCTCCATGAACGAGTACATGAGAGCGTCGAGAATACGTCCGACGTACAGACCAAAGAACCAGAAGCAATACTACCTACCAAAACACAGGCAGCACACCAAAAACCTGTGGTTTCCTTGACGAAGCCGACCGTCGCAGCTGCAGTTGCGAAGCCATCCATAACAGCGCGAACACAGCGAGCCACTTTCCGCCAACTGCGCCAAAGTCCGATGAACGCCTGTGATAATGTCACGCCTCACATCTCTTCGACACGGTCCTCATTGGCAGCAGCCGTACAACAACGTCGGTTAAGTACCCCTATGTCCAGTGCTACCAGCTGCGCTCAGACGAGCGCCAAATCTACAGAACCATCTGCAGATCACACAACTATTTCACGAGCACCAGCACCTGCACATGAACACACACAGGTAACCGAAACTACCAAACAAAACGACACACCAGCAAATCCCGACTGGCAAGTAGTAACACATAAAAGACGATCACAACGAAAAGTAATTCTAGGCTCCGGAGAAGAAGACAGCGACGTTCAGACCGTCGAACGCGTCAAAAAACTGCACGCATGTTTTTTCCGTCACGACACTACCGAAGATATGATTGTAAACTACATGAAAAAGAAGAACGCATCGCCCACCTACACTGCTCAGAAACTAAACTTGAAGCACAACCACTACGCTTCCTTCGCTATCACGATACCGACAAGTAAGTTAGAGTTCTTCATGGAACCTACAAATTGGCCTCCGGGGACCGAAATCAGTGCATGGAACTTTCGTGCAGCCGCGCGACGTGCATCCCGTCCGTCGCGCCACCACCTCACTGCCGCCGGGAGCGCCGCCGCCGGCGCAGCGCCCGCCGCCGCCGCCCGGCCCGCACCCTTACCACCCGCGACCGGTTTCCAGAACAATAAAGCCAACCAGCTGTAGTAATAGTACGACCGATAACATAGAAAACCAACTAGTCGTTTGCCATCAAAACATACAATGTTTAACTAACACGAAAAGCAATCGATTAGAGGCATTATTGCAAGATGAGTTTAAATGTAGTTTACTAGTTTTAACTGAACATTGGTTAACGCCAAACCAATTGCAATGTATCGACTTTAATAACTATGCTTTATGTACTTATTATTGTAGGCCGACCATTCAACACGGAGGTAGCTGCATTTTTAAACATTCCAGCTTAAAATCCATACCGAAAGATGACTACCGAGATCTATCCCGCGAGCAAGTGTTCGACGTCTGCGCCACACTGATCTCGGACTACAACGTGCTGGTGGTGGGGTTGTACCGCTCAAATTTGACTAATGTAGATGACTTCCTAGATTTGTTTGATGCACTTTTAACAAAAATCAACGATGATAATTACGACGCCATCATCGCAGGTGATACTAACATAGATTACAGCGTAGACTCCTTATCACGTAGAAAGTTGAGTGACGTTCTGGCAGCACAAAAATTCACCCAACACATAATATCACCGACCCGTGTGACCGACACAAGTGCGACATTAATCGACCACATCTTCACAAACATGTACCCCGAGCGAGTGAACGCTTGCCCGGTAGTCTCGAATGTTAGTGACCACTACGGCCTGCGCGCATCTGTCTCTGGTTTCCGTAAACAGAGCATGCCTACACACATTCGACGTCGGGTAATAACGCGTTCGCGTAAGTCAGACTTTGCAACCGCACTAAGCAACGTTGACTGGACCAGTATACTTCAAACTTATCAGGATAATCATATCCTCGCGGACAAGATCGTTAACATAGTAACGGCTCAATTTCACATATTTTTCCCAATTAAATATGTACCGATAAGAAAACCGGATTCTAGTTGGATTACAAATGACATTCTTAATTTAAAATACCTACTCTCTGACATTAATAAACTTAAAATACAATTTCCGGATAATTATGACATAAAAATGATTGACGAAATACTGAATAAATCTTACAATGATAAATTAATTTCGACGAAAAAACTATTTTATGAAAATCAAATTAATAATAGCACCAATCGGTGTAGGACAATGTGGTCTATAGTCAATAAAGAAACAGGCCGCGCCGCACGCGATAAAACTGATTTTACCGAGTTGGTGTGTAACGACTCAGGCCAACCTTTCGCAAACAAAAAAGATGTTGTAAATTTTTTGAACAAAACTTTTCTAACTGCCGGCGCTCAAGCTGGTGCCCCGGCAGCAAGCGTGACGAATTGCATAGGAACCCTGTCCCGCGTTATACACTATAACATCTCTTCCATATACCTAAAACCATTTTCGTACGAAGAAATAATGAAAATTATTAATATAAAAATTCTGCCAAAAAAGACCTCGGATTGTTATGACCTGTCCATGACCATACTACGCGAGGTTTCACACATAATAGCATTTCCACTAACAGAGCTCTTTAACCGATGTTTGAAAAGCGGTAGTTATCCGCGCGCGCTGAAAAAGGTAAAAATTGTACCTATCTATAAAGGAAAGGGCGACAAATCCATAGCCAATAACTACCGTCCCATTTCTATTATACCCGCATTGGCTAAGATCTTAGAAGTCGGATTAAATAAGAGACTCACTTTATTTTTTGAACGCTGTAACGTCTTCACTGATCGTCAGTACGCCTATCGCGCCGGCAGGTCTACTACAGCGTTAGTCCGTGAATTTGTGCGGAAGGTACTTCAAGCTCGTGAAGGCAAGCAGCAGGTTGCGGCTGTATGCTGTGACTTGTCACGTGCTTTCGACACGGCAGACCGAAACTTGATAAGGGCTAAACTCGAGCACTACGGTGTGAGAGGGCCAGCTGAAAACTTGATGGCTGAATTTGTTACCGAAAGATGTCAGAGAGTTTTCGGCGACTCGGGAAACATTCAATCCGAAGAGGGCTTTCCAGAACTGGGCGTCCCCCAAGGATCATGTCTGTCCAATACCACATTCTCACTGCTCATGAATGACTTACCTATGTCGATACCCGGTGCAGATGTGTACATGTTCGCTGACGATGTCGCAGCGCTAGTGACAGCACCAAACCTGCCCGCCCTGAAGCAACAACTGTCAGAGGTCGCGCACAGACTGCAGGAGTGGTTTGCCACAAACGGTTTCGCCCTTAACCTGAGCAAAACCTGCTACATCCATTTTGACCTCGCGAATGGACCGCTGAAAACTATGGCAGTAACAGTACGGGAAACTGCTTTAGAGCAAGTTCAGGCTGTGAAGCTACTCGGCTTTCATATGGATCGCGCCTTAAAGTGGAACATCCACATAGACGCAGTATGTGTGCGGCTTACTCAAGCTTGCTTCGCTCTGAAGCGACTGGCAGCATCGGCTCCACGCCACGCCGTGCTTAGCTGCTATTTCGCCACTGTTCATTCTGTGCTCATGTACGGAACAGAGCTGTGGGGAGACGCGGCTGAGTCGGAGCGGCCGCTGATACTGCAGAAGCGTGCGGTCCGTTCTATTGTGGGGGTCAAATGGGATGTATCAGCTAAATCATATTTTATAGAACTGGGAATCCTCACCGTACCAGCAATACATATATACCAGGTTTGCCTTTTCGTCCGAACAAACCTGGAAAACTTTACCACCTGTGGAGCTATGCACAGCTATAATACGAGGCATAAGGACAGACTTCGAACACCACGGCACTGTCTCGCTAGATCGGTTAAATCAGTATATGTGGGTGGTCCAAAATTTTATAACCACCTACCAGAGAATATAAAAAATGCAGCTTCCGTTAATATTTTTAAGACGAAGTTAAAGTTACTCCTTCTGAGTAAAGCTTATTACACGGTAGATGAATACCTAAAAGACAAAATGAACGTACCTGTGAGTACATAATTAATTAATATTTTAATTTTTAAATAATAGTTGTAATTTTAATATTGTACTTGACTTGTAAATGACATTTTACTAATAAACGATCTGTATCTGTATCTGTACATTATTTGAGGTGTATGTATACATCACAGTTCTATGGTAACTTAAAGAGCTTGATACTTGTATTACCAATGAGGCTAAATATTGAATGGTCCTTTATAAAAACAAACACATTGTGGGTAATTACCGTGGATGACCTTCGACCTAATAATATTTAATGTGCACCAAATGAGGCCCCAATAATTTTCAGATCTATTGCCTTAATTTGGACGTAGTGCACGACATTTATTATCTATTGTGCTGTTCAACGTTGTCTACGTATCATTAATATAAATCATTTTTACTCCAAGATATAACAGGATGAGTATTTTTGTTTCACAAAATATGAAATTACAAATATTTATAGAGCATAGGCTAAGGGAAAGTGTACTCGTAGCGCTTTCAAAACAAACTTAGTTTCATCATTATTTAAATATCAATTCAACACTCGCTGAAATTTTGCACGCATGTCCTGAAGCCTAAAAATATGTATCGTAAAAATTATTCGAAACAGACGTTTTGTACGGGAATTATTATTTTTATATTTAAAGGTAACACAAATAATAAAACGAAAAACAGGCAAATCAGTACCACATAGATATTATGGTACTCAAGGATATGCGTGGAAAATTTCACTATAATTATACCTTTGAACACTTCTTCTTTAATATATAAGGAAAATACTTACGTTCGTATGAAAAGCGCTATGAGTAAATCTCCCTTAAATAACAAATGTTTAAAAGAAGAACATAATTACAATAGTTAATGTTGTATGTATGCATTGCAACATCCCGTAAGTTTACGCGAAGCTCTGACCTCATTCTTAGGGTTACGACTTACGAGTTACGAGCAGCGGCCCAAGTCCTTCGCATCGCTTCATCTACGTATACTCTACCAACTGTACATTGTAAACTATAGGGCTGTCGCCTTCGAGAGATACTCGACAACTCTCCCTGTCATCAAGAGATCTTTAGCCCACTTCGAGACTAGACGCATTAAGCTTGCTCTTACGCGGATAATCTTTTCATCGCGTCGCTGGAAGCTAACATACCTTATATAGATATATAATATCGTATCTTTTAAGATTAAGTGACATTGTAGGAATAACTCTGCCGATGAGTTTCCGATCACGCTGCAATTATAAAGGGGAAATAGAAATTTGTCAGGCTCGAAACGCGATATATTTGGTATAACTTTTCGAATTTTCTTTATTTATTTTAGGCCCGGGTTTTCTATCATTAGATAGAAACTATTCCTAAGAATAAATATAGGGGTCAGGTACACAACCCCCTTCAAAAGAAGGAATGAACAACCGAGAAAAGTTCTTTTATTTAAAATTTGGTCGGTAAACATTTAATCGGTCTGATATTTTTTTATATGATGATTGAAAAACCAAACCTTACAGTAATATTTTACTAATTATGTAAACAAGAGCGGATAAATATCATAATAATCATAACTTTAAACAAAAAAATAGGTATTAAAAATCGGCGTAGGTATATGTAGTGCTGCGCAAAGCATAATTATTGTGCGAAGTGCAATCACTTGCAATAATGTTATGAAACAATGTTATTATGAATACGGCTCAAAATAAAAGGCTTGAATGTTAAAGTAACGATATCGAGTCTTCGCTCCACGCTTTATAACTAGTTGTTCAATCGGATCATAAGTTCAGATGAGTCGTGCCGATACAATAGTGCATGATGAAGTAACTTCATGTACACTACACAACAGTAAGCCCGCAGGTCAACCACTGGACTGTTGTCATACATTGGAACAAGGTCGGCAGATGCGATCGGTGTCGGGTGTCGTGCAGATGGCCGTGCCGCAGCCCTCGGTGTTGGCTTGTATGTAGATGGAGGGCTTCATCAAATTCTTACTCAAGATAAAATAGAGATAGACATAGTAATGTCGTCCACATACGATTATAATTAAATTACTATCATAATATCCATAGACTTCACGTTCTCAACACAGCTTCCTCTCCCGAAGAACAACATTTTCTATTAACATTAACGCTTGCAGGCAGGCTTGGAGATTGCGTGTGATTCGGGCATTCTTCTCCCTCCTACTAACTATACGCAAGCTATATATATTCAGTAAAGGCTTGCCATCAGACTGATCCGATTAGATGTCGTAAAAACCGACTTAGTGAAAATAATGAGCCAAATGAACAGTAGCACAACAGTTGACGTAATTACTATGGCGTAGCTGCACGTAAGGCGCACAACTGAGCTCACTATCATATTTTACGTAAATCTGTACTACCTATGAGAATTTCCAAAGCTTGGAGCAAGGAGGTGCCTCGAAAAAAATCAAACGAAACCACTTTTTTTAAATATGCATATTGTAGGTATCTGTTCAGTGAATTACGGATAGGAGGAAGACAATGAAGTTGTCAAATTGTTAGTCACATCAATATTGTTAAATTTGGCCAAAGTTCTATCATGAAGAGGCGGACGTATACTAAAACTGGTCAATAACATCGGTGTGGTGAGCCGATGACGCAATCGGTGTTTGATAGTACTAAAGGGATTAGCGTGGAGCACTCAGTTAATGCCTGGTAATGAAAGTCCAAGGACGTCGCCGCAACTTTACAATACCTAAACGATAAAGGTACAAAGTTTATAGCCAACGGGTTGATACGAGGGAGAATTACAAGTTGAGATAATACACTAACTGTTTATAATATATACAAGAAGTGCGAAAGCAAAGAAAACAGGATACGAGCCTTTTTCCTGCCCTACCCATACCTCTCATATTAGGGGTCGTTAATTCATATGCGTATTAATTTATTCATTCTAGTTTTAGGTACAATTTTAGAAATAATTGTATAATAAGAATGTCATTCCGCTAAAACTTGCCTTTACATACGTATGAACACAATTTCAAATCAAATTCATATGTAGTAATCCAACCTACTTAAGACAACATTACGTCAAATTTATTTTAAGTTACAATGTCAAGAAAATTAAATACAAATTATACATGGACACATAAATGTCAAGAAAATTAAAAATTATAAATGTCAATAGTCAAGAAAATTCAATACAAATTATAGAAACGTAATAGAAAATAAAAAATTATACATATAAATGTAATTTTAAAGCTACTTATTTTAATTTTCGTAATTTATAATAAAAATATTCATTTAAACTGTAGAAACATTTGTCAGCAAGGTGTGCAATGTTTTTCTTAATTATAAATTGTTAATAATTCTTTAGAAGATGAACCGTAGTGAAGACTTTAACAACAGGAATCGGTCTACATCAAACACTGAAGGCGAGCTGAGATCAGAGCCTGACTCATTTCCTTACATTTTCAGCACATCATCAGGTATTTCCGAAAAATATAACGAATCTGAAGATGACGTCGCGTCGTAGCTTGCCGCCCACGTTTACGTACACATGCGTACATCATTTATTTATAATATTTTACAACTCGCAACGTACAAACTACCTGACTGAACGATATTTAAAATGTCATGCTTTACAAGCTTATCGTAAATACAGATATATTTATATATGTAAACACATTTTTGACTCATCATTATTGTACACTAGCTGTGCCACACGGTTTCACCCGCGTATATAATGATGAAAAGTGGTGATGATGAAGATAAAAGGTAGATATTCCACATGCTGTTCCAGGTTTCACCCAAACCCGTTCAGCCATTTCAGTGCGAACATACTAAACAAGTTTCGTTTTTTAAATATTAGTGTGATTTGGTAACAAAAGAACATTTATATAATCTCATTCGGTAATATTCTAAATATGAAATGAAATACAGACTTTTGGCATATTTTATTTACATACTTCTTTAAGAAAATTAAAAATAGTAGTTTATGCAACTGTCATATAATAGAGGGTATTTAAACATGAGTGTAGATTTTTGAAAGAGCCGCAGGCGAGTTTCAAAATAAGATTACACGAGTGTTTTAATACCTAATAATATGCAGCTGCATACACTACTTTATTTAATCTCATGGCTATATAAATTTTTTTTAACCTGTATTTCAACTCTCTGTGGCTATACGCTTTTCTTGATTTTTCTGGCAAAAGACTATTCGTAAGTTTCGTAGCTGTTTCTAGAATGTCAGGTGGAATTTAATTATCAGTATCGTCGGTGTTGCTTGACATTTTTGCTACTAAAGTTTTATCCAACAAAATATTACTCAAATTCGTATGTACGAAATAGCGCCAAAATGTGAAAAAGTCAGTTATTGGTCTATTGGCTCGGAACCAGCGCAGCGCGTTGCGCGCGCATCTCGCTCACCATAGATAATGTGTACTTGAACTGAATTGAAACCTCCTTGGTCGGGACACATTGTACTTTAATAATTAAAAAATTGTTTTAAAGCATTGTTTTGTTAGGAGAACAATGCTTTAATTTAACTTTTTAATTTTCTTAAAGAAGTATGTACATAAAATATGCCAATAAAAGTCTGTATTTAATTTCATAATTAGAATATTACCGAATGAGATTATATAAAATATATTAAAGCATTATTCTCCTAACAAAAACATGCTTTAAAACATTTTTTTAATTATTAAAGTATAATGTGTCCCGACCAAGGAGGTTTCAATTCAATATTATCTGTGGTGAGCACGCTGCGCTGGTTCCGAGCCAATATACCAATAATAGACTTTTTCCATTTTGGCGCTATTTCGTACATACGAATTTGAGTAATATTTTGTTGGATAAAACTTTAGTAGCAAAAATCTCAAGTTCACCGACGATACTGATGAAAATTTAACTCCACCTGACATTCTAGAAACAGCTACGAAACTGACGAAGTCTTTTGCCAGAAAAATTAAGAAAAGCTATGGCCATGATATTAAATAAAGAAGTGTATGCCACTGCATATAATTAGGTATTAAAACACTCGTGTAATCTTATTTAGAAACTCGCCCGCGGCTCGTTTCTAAAAACTACAAACATGTATACCATCTATTATATGAGTTGCATAAACTACTATTATGATACACTAAATTGAAAGAAAACACAAATTAAAGGCCAATTTCACCTAACTAGATTATATCTATACGAGGATATCTGATATCTCTATAACCAACTACATATGATAGATCTTTGTCAATACGGACATCCAATGATTATGCAGTATTTTAAATTTCCCAAGGTGTTGGACTTTAATGAAATTTGACATCAGGCAATCATTTGCAAAGGAAAGTATAAAATCTTATCCAAGGTTAAATAAATATGCCAACAACTTTTGCGGTATATAGCTCACCGCCAAATTATACTATGTATATTATTAATCTAAAAAAATAACAATAACTAATAATAAATATGGCCACTTTGCTACATCTGATGGAGTGTGCCAGTGGAGCCAATGTGTAAGTACTAGGTCTGAAGTTGTATGTTAGCTAAGGTCTATCACAAATGGTTTATAGTATAAAGTTATCCGCATGGTGAAATTGGACCAAAGTGGAATTAGTAGTACCTATATTAAGTTTAAGAAAGCTAGGCAGAATGTTTTAGTTTAATACTTGTTTAAATATAAATTGTTAGAATTTTATATTATAGAATATGTAATTGATAATATTAATTATAGTCAGTTTTCCAATATCGATAAATACCCATTTCAACAGGGTTTTCCCTTTCTAAAGGTTGGATTGAGAACCGCGTGCTTATTTTATAACCATAAAAAAGCAAAAACAAATCTTAAAAGACGCCGTTCGAATATTTATCCAGCGTCTAGATAGATTCTTTCCTCCTTTTTATGTAAATATCCACATTCATCAGAAAATCTCCTACTTCCTTATACATCGAAAGAGTCTATTAAATCACAATGGAGGCATATACTTCAGAAGACGTGTCTGCAACGTCCATCCTTCCAGACTGGCTCTGAGGGAGGTTGGGTTTGGACGCTGCTCGCGCCGCAACATCTAAAATGGAGTGGTGAAGCTGACGGGCCTCAACTGATAGACCAGCCGGCCTTTACAAATTTCATGTGGTTGGAGTAACATAATAGATATTCATTACGGTGCAAATCTATGTGCTTAAGAAAATAAAGAGAGCGCCATTAGATCAACCTCTTAGCCTCGCGGCAAAAATGTTGTGAAGGAAATCCGCCCCATGAGTAAACAGAACTACACAGAGTTTAGACGGCATTGGTCAACAATTCTAAATATAAATTAGGAAGAGCAGGCCTGGGAGGTGGGAGTAAAGCCTGTAAAAGCTTTAGTCCAGTTCGGAATGGAGTCTTATGAATAATTATTTCGTAGCAAATTAACGCACATATTTAATTATACTTCATTTACCTAGCTAAATAAGCAATAGTAGCATAATTGTTTTACTAAGGAAGATGCTAATGTACGTACAAATTCATAAGGCCAAGGAACTAGTAAACATCTGAAATGGACGTTAATAAACTACTGTTTACCCACAACGACTGCTCTCGTGTGCTAGGAACAGTGGAAACTAAGGAAAACAAACGAATGTTAAATAACAGAGTAATTGCAGCTCCAATGAAACCGCTGCTATAACTTCTGTAAACTGCTATTTCGATCCGTGGACTGGCCATTACGCGCGAAGAGCTCGCAAAACGTAAACCGCCAGGAATGAGGTCGAAGCCCCGGCTATACTAACTACTGGGTATACTATGGCAATTTGGAGGAAGCAGTATTCAACCACAGGATGCACCACATAAATCGCTCTATCGAGCCGTCATCTCGGCGAACGCGAACTGACGCAACCGGTGGCATCGCAATCTCTTTCCTTATTATTCGGCCCGAATCACGGCTGTGGACGTAAAACCTGATTGATGCTCACTACGAAAACGGTTCGGGTATACGCTTCCTAATTTTTATAAACTTTATAGACTGGCTAATTAATTTACTTTAGAGAGAGACAAAGCGATAGTTTTTATAGTACTTACATATATATGTAAGTTTAAGATTTTTAATTACAAAATATAATTTATGACCTATTCTGCGAAAACTGGTACGGTGCTGTTCTTGTAAAGTTACGTTAAATAGCGTGTTGACAAATCTTTCATGAATACGTACGCATATCGGCAAATAGTGTATTCAGTTTCCACTATACAAATCATCGTGATTGATTAAGCTCCACGTACAGATTGGAGACTCCCCTAATTGTGTTATCGCTATAAATATCTATCACAGTTTCCCAATATCCCATTTGTGTGCGGAAATCTATCTATAGCAGAGTTGACGCGTGTTTACATTTGATTGTTGATGTTGGTGTCACTCACAATGTGGCAGTGCGGCGCGACGGTGGCGCGGCGGCGGCGGATGGCAGCGTGGAGGTGGCTGGGTGCCAACCATGATTCTACTAGAATCTAGATATTGTTACTCATCTGCGGCCTTAGTGCTACGGAACCTTCCCACTCGTTTCGATTAGTATATATCACATGTCGTTGCTTTATAATTATTTTAATTCGATTCACTGCCAGTAGAATCTCGTGACTTTTTATTTCTTTGTCATTGACAATAAATGAAACTGACAGTTTATGGGGCACTTTTCTTCAGTAAACGCTGTCACTTGCTAATCTTTCGATCAACGACGGCAATGTAAATTAACGTTCGGATACAGTTCAGGGAGTCAATAGAAATATAGCTAAACGCATCCACGTAGGTTCTATCTGTCCTTGAATTGGGTAAATATCGGTAATAGAACAAACGAAATCGCCCACTATCATCCCATCACTGGAATCAATAATTGCACTAAGACAATGCGCCCGCGCCGATGCCGGCGAAGCCTTCGCGCGACATAATAGGCAGATGCGCAGGCGACCCCGAGAGAGGAGCAACACAACAAACAAAACGAACGTGTTCAGTGACTCATACCTATTCGCTTGAACTGCCTTTTAATAGAATATCTGTAAAGCGTAAAATTACGTGGGCGACCTTCGCAGACGCGGATGCAAAAATGTAACGATATAGTTAAGGCGATTAGAGTCGCCAATGGCCTTGAGCATCTGGACCTAATCGAGCTTACTTTACTCGCGCATCGCCGCATAAGTTCCGCGCTCGCTGCACAAATATAACGGTCAAAGAATATGCAGATGTGCGATGCGCTCCGGTAACATGGCACTTTATATTCCTACCGTACGATTCTAGTGAGTATCCGCAATTGCAACTGCGACTGAGATCAGTCGTCAAATGAAAATGTATAGTGTACCTACCTAGGTTGTTCTAGACGTCTTTATTCCTTTTCTTTATTTTTCAATGTCATCTGCCGAGTGAAGAAAGTTACTCAGATTTGTCTGATACTCGATATTTAGGCTGTGCTGAGAGTTATTATTCCATGTTAAGAATTTGTTTTACGTTGACGTCTGCCAAGTGAAAAATGTACTTCGATTTGGCTGAAAATCGATATCTAGGTTGTTTTCAGTTCGCACACAGACTCTTTAAAAAATCTGCATATTTTAGTAATATGCTACATAAACGAGTTTTCCAATTAAAATAACCTGTCATTCGTACAACTTTTGCAAGAAGACTTAGCCCTTTTATTAAAACATATTTATATAATCAAGTCCTGAATTTTTCAGTTTATATATCACCATATAGCATCATACATACAAACACGTAAATAACACAAATTTAGTTAAAATATAAATACCACCTGTGTGGATAATTTATAAAAAAAATGTATGAAACTGAACAAGATGTTATTTTATGGATAATTTGTAAGTTAAATTTATGTTTATAACTATTTTTCGTGAAAAATTGTACTGAAGTCAACTGTGCACTGTACAGCTATCAATTAAGGTCTTAACGATACAAACTTCAACGTCGAAGTGTGAAGACCACCAGCAATACAATATTTGGAAAAAGTGTTATTGGCTTAAATAAAGATTTATATTATTGTTTATATTATTATTATTATTCTGGACGTTTTTATTCCAAATTTTGAATTTATTTTTCGATGACGTCTGCCTAGTGAGAAAAGTTACTAAGATTTAGCTAAATATCGATATCTAGGTTTTTTCGGGGCGTCCTTATTCCAAATTTGGAATTTACTTTCCGATGACGTCTGCCAAGTGAAAAACTACTTCAATTTGGCTGAAAATCGATATCTAGGTTGTGCTGGGCGTCATTATTCCGAATTAAGATTTATTTTTTTAATGGCGTCTGTCAAGGGAAGAAAGTTACTCCGATATCTAGGTTGTGCTGGGCGTCATTATTCTACATTTGGATTTCATTTTTCAATGACGTTTGCAAAGTAAAGATAGATGACGTATCTTTAAAACGCTAAGATATATCGGATAAGAGTAAGAAAATTATAATAATCAATCGTTTATTCAAATCTCCTTATAAATGAGATTATAGCCGACGCGGGTTTACTCGTTTAAAAACGACGATATAAAAGGAAGATTTGTATAATGGCGAAAATACATTGAAAAATAAGAATAGGGACGACTGTGTCGTACGCAAAAATACAAAATGGCCAACGTTTATGCTATTGGACATGTCGGCC
Source organism: Plagodis dolabraria (assembly GCA_963854805.1). NCBI lineage: Eukaryota > Metazoa > Arthropoda > Insecta > Lepidoptera > Geometridae > Plagodis > Plagodis dolabraria. Next base: position 39,085,814 of record OY978441.1, on the reverse strand, counting down.
CTTGAGAAGGAAGTATTTACCTTTAGATTTTCTCGCCCATAGGTGGGAAGCAGTCTTCCACCCGCTACTCGCATCAAACAAACACTACTTTCCGGGTACGAGATATGAGATGAATAATTTCTTGTCTAGGAAATAATACTATGGGCAATTTATCTACAGCTATATTGTAAAGATTGGTTCCATTGTGAAAAGGTAACCGATATACTTTCTCATTTATTGGGAGATTTGAATAATTGATTTATAAGTACTTTTCTTTAAACTTTCGTGAACTAAACTCATGTTTCTAAATTACATTAACGAAAACCAAGCGGGGTAGATTTAAATCGCTCCCGCCGCTCCTCAAGATGATGACACACGCTTCTTAAGTCTACTCGTGACCACGGTCAATGCAACTTGATCGAAACGTCGAGGTTAGTCAAAATATTATTTTGATGTTAATTTGTGCGTCTTTGATAAGTAATCATAATTTTCCTACTCTTATCGTACTGCGGCGATAGGGAACTGCTAATCATTCCACGGCCAGCAGGTAGGTAGGTGAACTCAGGGAGTAGGTTTGAAAAGTTTATTAGGCCAAGCCTTATCAGGTTGCACAGCCGCACAGTTCTACTGAAGTTACATAGACCGGAGGGAGACACTGGCCTGATAGTACACGTGATCCAGGTCCCAGATGTGGCGGTCTTGGCGTCAGCTGATAGTTCTGGATCTCGGTAGTGAGTGCTCGAAACACCCGTCCTCGGATTAAATCAGTGAAGTGGAATCCTGGAAGGAAGACACCGGCTTAGTAGCTGATATTCCTCAGCCAACTGTTGCCAAGCTGCGCCGACACGATCGTGGTACTGTTGCCAGCAACTCACATTTTAAAACTCACAGTCTAGCGCGGTAGGGCAGCACAGCTGTTTACGTTACATAGGTTTTAGTCAGCACTATGAAATAACAATAATAAATAAGGAACTCACCCTAGAGGGATTCACGCACTTCACAACAAGTTAATAACAATTAAGATCGATAGTACGAATAGAAAAGCGTCCAGGAAAACCAAGATAAGTATCAATTTGTAGCCAAATCAAAGTAACTTTTTCCACTTGGCCGACGTCATTGTTAAATAAATTCTATATTTGGAATTAAGACGTCTAGAACAACCTAGATCGATATCTAGGTTGTTCTAGACGATCGATCTTTTCAGCTAAATCGAAGTTACTTTATCTACTGGGCATACGTCATCGTAAACAAATTCTAAATTTGGAATAATAACGTCTAAAACAACCTAGATATCCATTTTTAGTCAATTCTGAGTATTTTTCTTCACTTGGCAGACGTCATAGAAAAATACGTTCAAAATTCGGAATAAAGACGTCCAGAACTACTTAGAGTTTGAATTTCAGCCAAATCGGAGTAACTTTCTTCACTTGGCAGACGTCATTGAAAAATAAATCCCAAATTCGGAATAAAGACGTCTAGAACTACCTAGATTTTGAATTTCAGCCAAATCGGAGTAACTTTCTTCACTTGGCAGACGTCATAGATAAATAAATTCCAAATTCGGAATAAAGACGTCTAGAACTACCTAGATTTTGAATTTCAGCCAAATCTAGGTAACTTTTTTCACTTGGCAGAAGTCATCGGAATATACATTCCAAATTCGGAATAATGACGCACAGCACAACCTAGATATCGATTTTCAGCCATATCGGACTAACTTTTTTCACTTGGCAGACGTCATCGAAAAATAAATTCCAAATTTGGAATAAGGACGTCCAGAAAAACCTATATATCGATTTTCAGTACTGTAACTGTAACAGTCAGTTCGTCCACTGCTGAACACAGCCTCACTTTTTAAGGGGGTATTTGCCATAATCCCCACACTTGGCAGGCGTCTTGGGGATCGCAATGTAAGTTGGCAGTTCTTTAGAAGGCCTGCTGCCCCCCTTTAAGTAGTTTTCCCTTAGACGCTTCTGACGACACCCACGGGATGATATGGGGAGGTGCAATTCTAACCCGGCTCCACACGTGGCTGCCCACCTTCCAGTAGTTTTCCCTTAATCGCCTCTTACGACACCCACGGGATTATATGGGGAGGTGCAATTCTAACCCGGCACCCCACGGTGCTAATCTCCCTTACCTATCTCTCACTATTTTCGAGATACGTTATCCATCTTCACTTGGCAGACGTTATCTTTATGTAGTATTAATTAACCTATATCAAAACACCTAATACAATTATCAAGAAAAGCTTAGAACTCCAAAAGATGTATGTAGCCCCATACAAACTCTAAATGTAGTAGAGAACCATTTTGTACCCTACAAACTACTAAAGCCGGAAACTATTTACCATAATATAAAAAAATATATTATCTTTAGTTAACCAGTTATAACATGAGAGCGTTATAGACATTACTAATTAATTTTGTACATATATTATAAAACTTTTCATTGATCTTATTGATAAGGCCGCCCATTGTAATTTACCCACAACATTGTCAATTTCAAGTTTTGATTCTTTTCATGTGAGACAATTCGAATAAAATTTGTCTACAAATTACCAATAATAAAGCGTCACCGCGCATACTTCACGTCGCAATCAAGTTGGCCCTCTGCAGCGAGCGAATCATTGCACGCACACAGCTACAAATCTCGCGTGTCAATGCACTAATACAAAGACAAGATCGTTATCAGTCGAAAGCGCGAGCGGAGCGACGAGCGACACAGCCTCCCCGTGCCAACGCTTGCGCAACACTGCCGCCCGCGTCCGCGCAGAGCACCTCGGAACCGCAAGCGTTCTGAATCTGAATAATTCGACATCTTCTTAGGAAAATATCAATGGATTTACAAATGCTATGTTATAATTGTAGTATAACAATCTAGAAATTTAATGGTACAATTTATTTTTCAAAAATCGTAGCCGTTTAGAAGGAGTTCGCCATATAAGTCAAGAAATAGTATGTAGTTTGAATTTTTTTTAAGGCAAAAGTAATAGTAATACCGTAAAATCATATGTTGCAAATGTAGTACTTGAATTCATCTATAAAATATATTTTTTTCAAGTCTTCAACTTCAGCGGTTACGGAGGAGTTCGCTTTAGAAAGTACGAATTTGACGTACCCAAGGGCCTTAAATCAATGAAGTTAAAAGCCGAAACCAATAATACTTTATGATTACGAGGAAGTTGAAGTTCATATTGAAATCACTAATGCGGTGTGGAATAACCAGATATTTACATTTGAACCTTACATAAAGAACAAGTATATAAATATTTAATCGAAAATAATAACTTACTATAATCATGAAGGCAAACATCGTACAAACCAAATGTAGTTCTTATCTTTTTCCCTGCCGTTAGCTCACACAACAGGTATTTTCCTGCGCTCTGTTCTGGTGCTCGTCATGTCATTAAGTACTTAGGTACACCGTTCAAATACATCCTTCTTGGCGCAGTCCTGCTATACCTTCTATATCTTCTCTCTACCCCTATCTGTTCACAATTCTACATTCATGATCAACACTACTCGTTATACGTTTTCTATACCTCCTCATATATGACATGCCCATACAACGCTAGGCTACTATATAGTAATTAAACAACTTTAAACGGTTTAAATCGCGCATATCTGTATTTCAAATGACTCTAACTGCCTTTGAATGTAAATTTACATTGCAGTCGCTGATATAAAAATTAGCAAGTAAGAGTGTTCACTGAAGATAAATATACGCGATTTAAACCGTTTAAAATTGTTCAATTACGATTTGTAATACTAATACAACGCTAGGCTACTATTTTCCAACTTGTTAACAACGTAACCAATGTGTTTATTTACTGTCACCGCGCACCGAAGCTAAAACCAAATTAATATAATATTCATTCCTTTTGCCCATTACAGTTACATCATGCATCATCTTAAGATTCGCATTCATCTGCCACATGCACTCTCCTTCGTTGCTCAACGTTCCGATCCATCCATTACGACCGATCTTATAGTCTTATAAATGTCTCCTCCGCATACGCAGATCACGTGTAGTTACTCAAACAAAATTACATTTATAGACCTTATTAAAGTAATTCCAAGTCGCGTACTAATTAGCGTAACAGTAATTAGACTCACAAAGGCGAAACCGTTTAGAAAGGAAGTAACGCTCTAAACGAACAAGCCATAACCAGCCGGATAATCTGATGCTAAAGCTATAAACAACAATGCTACAATTAGAGCCAGCAACGCTCTAGTGCAATTATCACGTGTGCTTGTTCTTGTGATGACGATCTATTTGCACAGATGATTTCAACAACAACATGACATAGGCACACGGCGAACGGTCGGCGTGTTGCCAACTCTTCGGCTATGAGGTGATTCCCAGGAATTCTGATGTTTTCACATTCATATTTATTTTTATGAGGCCGTTTGCGTCCCGCACTCACTACAGTGCAGCGCCGGCAGCGACGCCGCCACTCATTCCAAACCGGCAACATCACCAAACGATGTCATGTTTATTTTGATTGGACGTTTACACGTTACAATAGGATAAGTGGGCATTTTGAAGAATTTTAAGTCAACAGTGGACCAAGTTTTACTGATGTAAAGTAGATTTGTTAATTATGTGATTTGTGAATCATTCGCCTATGAAATAATAAGGAGTAATCAGCGCACCTTTAAATAGACCTAGTCTATAAATAATTAAACAATACAATTCTTAAAACGGTTTTCACAATGCTTGATGCACAATGGATGCTTACCCGACAGGATCTTTATTGAACCCTTACCTGAAACAAACAAAGCTCAGATTTAGTACAACACTCGAAGGGGACGGAGAGATATAAGGCTTTACCAAGTCCCGAATTCCGGGGATTCAAGGAGCTTCTTCACTTGTTTATTACAGAAAGTCTGCCAACTCTTAGAGAGTTTATGGAGTTAGTTTGGACGTGAGCTTGCCTCGTCAAATACTTACAGGAATAATGCTATGAATAAGAATACAATTTTTTAAATGCATTGGACAATACTTTTCTGTCAGACATAATGTGTTTAACAAACGCAAAATAAATAAAAACGATTCAACATCTAATGATATATATACCTAAAAAATACAAGCGGGAAGTAGCGTGCAATAATTTTCCTAGTACGTAACCATCAAACCGAAGAACCGAACATATAAGACCTTCCCTTCCTTTCATCCAAGTATAGGACTGAGTTGATGGATTATAGGTACCCGTACGTCTAGCTTTATTGTTATAGAGCATATGTGTCTATTTCGCCACTACTGATCCCGCCATGCGCCCTCGTCATATTCCTTGGTAGGTACATTCGTAGTTTAGATAGGAGTACATGTCTAATTGCGCGGCATCCGAGATCGCATTATACGCCGGCGTACTTTCAACCCGCCTTTCATACCGTCGCGTCGCTCACCATCAAAACGAAATACGAAACGCAATTACGTTTTATTGTTATTATTCACGAGCAATTAGCGGGGAAGAGATCCGCTCATTAAAAATGTTTGGTGTCCATTAAAAGGGCTGAATTCTGCGTCTCCAACACAATGACAATAATGTTTCGCCACTTACTGTCCACTTGGGTGTCGCGTCGGGTAAAGTTGCTATACAATAGGATTTATTATAATATCATAGAATTAAATGGCACAACTACCTCTCATGTTGAATTCATCGTCAACCTGGGTATCGTAAATCGTTATACTCGTAAATATTGATCATAAAGAATTACTTAACAATCTCGGCGATACCAGTTTGTAGATTATGGATTCCTGTTGCATCAATAACTACTCTCTCTGATTCCGATATTAATCTGTTATTTGGCTTTGGTGTACACAAATTTCTAATTTTACTTTTAAACCAACACATGTGGCTTTTTATTTTGTTATTGAAACATTTGCCGAAGATACTTCAAGAAGATATAAGAGATAAGAATGTCATAAAGTGAAGGCTTGGGACCACGTCATTAACCTGATCGCAGAATATGCGATCGCAGAATGCTTTAGCTCAGATGTTGACTATAAGGTGTATTTTTAATTTGTTATGGTTTTATGATTTGTCGAATAAGGCTTTATGCTTAGTTACAGCTTTTTAGAAAAAGCGACCTTAAGGTAGGTTATCAAAAATCTGTGATTATAATATAGTCTCACGTATCATAAAAGAATTCCTGAAATTGAAGATTTTGCACATTAGTAAGAAATCAACCTGATATAAACAGTTTTGATGCACATTAATAAACTTAAATCAGTTTTATTTTTGAATAGGTGCTCTGTATTTCTGTATCGTGTCGTGTCACAAAGACACTGAGGCAAACGAGGATTAAACAATCAAAGAACAATTACATTTTGGAATGCATGCACTTCCTACAGTTCCTACCTAAAACGTACGAGATGTCAGGTCTCAGTGAAGTCGCTCATTTGCTGCAAGGTCGACATATCTCAAAATTGATGATTTTTCCATTAATAATGTAGGTGTGTTGAAAAAATTGTGCTCTGTCTACTGTAAAAACGTCATTTCTCTGAGCCTAATAGGAAGAGAGAGAGAGCAGATTTTAATATTGTTAAGTTTGCAATAAAGCCTGCTAAGCGAATTACATTACAAAATTACAAATTTACGAGAGAAAAAATTATAGTCATGTGCGGGATTCGAACCCGCGTCCATCCACCCCTTTAGCCAGGGTATGCTCTAACCAATTGAGCTAACATGACACAATGACTCATAACTGTAATTCTTGCTCTCGTTCTTCAAGAGAGAGCAGATGTTGAAAGGGGTAAGCCACGCGTATTGTTTACAAGAACTCTTACGGAGAAGAAGAATTTTAAAAAGCAGAAATTATCAGAAATAAGGATAGGATTCAAGTAAAGATCAAGAAAGATAATGATTATAAACCGGACATATCGGACAGGAAGAAAGCAGATTTGTTAGAATTATTAAACAAAAACGTAATTCCAGAGTTCTATGCTCCGTTTTACAATACTTTGTAAGGATTTTTTCTACAATATTATAATGAACTTATTAGAAAGTCCTTCGTCTGGGAGTCACGATTGCACGAAGCGACGAGCACGGGCCTCAACGCATAACTCCTAGGAATTACCTACGCAGTTCTTAGCCGGTTCCTAATAAGTTAATATGGATAAAACTAGTACTAACCGTAACTAGTTTTGAAAGTGAAATATTATTATGATTCCAATAGTATTTTTAAACATTGTTGTGATTCATGTTTATTTTGCGTTAGACTGAAATTTTATTGTTGATACTAATTTTGTTATAATATTATAATAATCATTGCTTAGGTGTCAAATGAGTAATAAGAACTTAATTATTGATAGAGAATAATTAATATTACGAAGTTAGTATAACTTTGTTTTAAGCGCAATACATTCTGTTGATTAAAGAACATTTCATTGTGACAATGGTGTATTTCATTTTGTTCATATAATATTTAAAAATAATTTTCAATAACGACATACATTGTTATAAATACCTTAAATTTTCCTTAAATTAAAAATTATTATTGAGTGTAACGTCATAAATCAAAATACTACAAAAATATTTATTTATTTATCAGCAACAATGACATAAGTGTTTCCTTACCGCAAAAAAAATAGCCCAGTATGTCGTATTTGCTTACTACGCAAGATTCAATATTTTTATAGAACACTATACTAATCACGCTACATTTTTGTCTAAATAAGTAACCTCAAATATATACGATTACGGTATAATTTAAACCTAAATGCTTGAAATTGCTCTCCTGTAAAATGCTACTTTTTGAAAAATGTCGATCTAGTCGCAAAGGAGCGAAGTGTTCTGCTTACGCTGGCTGGCTCTCTATTCTGCAACACGGAACATTCAAATCATTGCTACTTGGGCTCAAAGAGTGAACTCACGAGGATTTATATTAAGAAATCAAAGTAGCTCCGAATAAAAAAAAACTAGATGAGTTCTTGGGTAATCAATGAGTGGCCTATTTATTCAACGTAATTGTGTAAATAAACGAGATCAATAAATATGCTCGCTGACTGACATGTTCCAAACGTTTCTTTATTCTTTGAATTCCTTTGAACTCAATATGTTTGCATTACGACCTATTGCGAAATATCAAGACGATAGAAATAACATTTCAGGGAAGCGATAAATGTTTCTAAATTAGAACAGATCACTGTTGCTGAATGGAAATAATCAATGTTGTTATTGTGTTTAAGAACTTCTATTTACATTGGCATTCTGATGTCATTTTCTTGCCACAGCACAGCCCAAGACAATATTATAAAAGGATCGTAAACTTCATCGCATTCATGTATAGTGATGTCAGGCATTACATCCACATTTGTTACTTCTTCGGCTACCTTGCGTTGCATGTAATTGTCATTCAGTAGGAAACAAGCAATTCAGAAACCTCTGTTTGGCGGCTCTGAGTTCCGGCTGTTATTGAGATCCAGTAAGTTGTGATAGTACAGGCACAGGCGAATCAAACAAGTCTCAAGGTGATGGGCCTCGTTCGTGTTCCGTAACACTGTCATAAAAAAAACAATGCGACGGAATCCCCGACGTCTTTTTCACCTACCACACCTAATACATTGGTTTTGAATTCAATGCAAGAATTTTAATGCAATACTTTTAAGAGTTTTAAGCAACGGACATGAAAATAAACACGTAAAAACAGACTAAGTGCAGGTGTCGGGCCTCGCTCTACTAAGGATCCGTATTGCACAACCTGTCAATGAAAAATGTTTTGCTCGTTTTGATCGCAATTTAAAAACTAGAATATAAAACAGTTCTCTCGTATTTATGTACATATTATGTACGAAAATAAGTTTTTTCGTAAAATAAAGATTATTATACAAAAACACAACATAAATACCGAAATTTCAGAATCATACGATGATTCATTGTTACAGATATATCACCTCATTTATTTGTCCCCACCTTGAAAACAATTTATTTTAATTTCTTGCCCACCAATTTGAAAATTTCTAGTTAAAACCCGTAACAAACCGACAGACAGACAGCGGAACAGATCTTTGGGCACGGAACCCTAAAAATAGACGATAACATAAGCGCACAGAAATAATGAAACACATCAAGGACAAATACATGACCGATACTTCCCCACCTCATGTTGTGAACAGCTCTCGGCTCGCGCAGCTTCCCAGAAAATGGATAACAACAACACGACGCTGTCGGTGCCTTTCTTTCGACGAAACTCTGGTTTAATTTTGTTATTATACCTACCATTGGGAATTCCCTCAGTTACAACTGACACGCCAAGTTAATGTTTACACGTGTTGTAACTATTTGTATCGTAACTTTGAGACTCCAACACATGAGAAGATAGCCGATTTTTATTTTACCATAAATGTAACCGACTTCGAAACTCAAATTGTGGTCAAGGGGGGACTGGTGACACGATCACTGCAAAGTGTTTGAAACGTCGGGACAAAAATAATCAGTACTAATATCTGTCTGTCTGTCTGTCTGTTACGCTTTCACGCCAAAACTACTGGACCGATTTGAATGAAATTTGGTATGGAGTTAGTTTGAGACCCGGGAAAAAACATAGGATCACACAGGAACAGGAGGATTTTTATCCGACTGCGCAAAAAGAGGTTCATGATTTCGCGCGATAACCGACATACGCGCGGGCGGAGCCGCGCCCGGATAGCTAGTGATAAATATACGCGATTTAAACCGTTTAAAGTTGTTTAATTATTAAATATGTGTAACAATCGCGAAAACCTCAGACAACATTCCTAATATAGTATAGTAGGGTTATTCGTATTATGCTAACAACTTCTTAGGGTTGACATCTGCTAGTCCTAAGATATTAAGACATTTTTTTGTTCAAAAAAATATTTTTTTTTTAATATGTAAGTACCTATTTTTTTCGTGTTTTTTATGTGTTTTGACGGAATAAGTACGGGGCCCATCTAATGTTAAAAGTCTCTTGTGCCTGTAGTGTAATTATTTAATATAATTTTATTACTTTGCTCGACGTAAATATTCAAAACGCTATTCAAAGTGAGCACGGCGCGGTCCAGTGTTGCTGCGGTGAACGCTCTTAGATCGGAGTAGGCATTAAAACACAAAAAATAAAAAAAAACTCAAAATATTTCTTACGACTAGCAGATGTCATCCCTAAGAGGTTGTTAGCATATTACCAATAACCCTGTATACGTGAAACGAATTTATGTGTTTTTTTTTATTACAAGTATGTATTTTTGTAGCCAACATGTTATTGTTTTCGTAGCGCTTCAACTGTCTTAAATTAAGCGTTATTAGTTATTACACTCATTCGCGTTGTGGTACGATTAAATCCGACAGCGGTGGGACGGTATAAGCTCTCGTGCAAAAGCGATTAATTTTTTACTGAAATGACGTCGTTCGCATTGTTTGTATAGTATATGACGTCATTCATGTTGCCGTCAGTAATGATGACATCACTAACAGCGTTGCTACTGCACACAGAAAATGACGAATCACGTTTTTGCAGTATCGATATTGTTAGGATTAACAGAAGTCAACCATAAGAGGTTGTAAGCATTTTCCAATAACCGTATATAAATCCACAATTAATAATTTATCGCTGATTCTTTGCTACATGTATACTATGAATAGGTATATAAAACAATTTTGTATTAATGAAAAATTAATATAAAATGAGATGAATGACACGAGTTCCTCCTCGCGCACGAGTTAGGTTTTGTAACGCTTTTTAAATGTTTGCTCTAAGTTGTAAAGAGACATTTATATATATATATATATATACATTCATATTTTGAAGCTGTGAGAGCTATGGACTTCCGTGTTGCAGGACTTGCAGGTCCATTGCTCGGTCCCCACCACCACCTGCTTGAGCTTCACTGCACGGCGGGAGGGCATTATGCGAATGCTCGTCTGGCTACCTACCAACCTCAAGTAGAAAATCGTCAAGCAGGACCCTAACAGTGTGTACCGACAAAAGTTCGACAGGTTGAACTCTCACAAAACGGTTACGCAGTCTATTTGTACAGGCCTTGAATCTCAACTCTCATGTCAGTTCATTAGCATATAAGGAAAATCATTACCTTACATCAGCTAAGTTCTCGGAATTGTGAGTTTTGCTGACTGAGGTCGATTTAGTTGACCTAATCAAATCAACAAGAATACATTCTGCGGACGCCCACCTCCTGCGGCTCTGTGGCCGGTGCGTTAACCCGCGCGTCACCTGAGACAGCCTTGTTGCCTTGTAATACGTATTTATTAATTTTATTAGGTTACACAAACAATTTAATTTGTTTATATGTAGGTAATACCCCGTGGACTGGCTGATTAGAATTTCACCCTCCATATCCCCCGTGGGAGTCATTAGAGGCAATGAAAGAAAATATAATAACAAATATTTTAATAAAACACTTATAACATATAAAAATGTATCTAGTGACAATTCCGCCTAATTTTCTCGATCGTGCGCTCTTAGAGTCAAGATCTTCTGAGGATACTGCGTGTAGGACCGAAACGCATCGAATATTCTTCCGGTCAGGCTGCGTGCCGTTTGTGACGTCATATCGGCTTAACAGGAAAATTAGGCGGAATTGTCACCAAAGTAGATATATTTTAATTTTTTCAAAGTGTTTTATTAAAATATTAATTTGACGTATTCTTAAAATATTTGTTATTATTTAATATGGATTTCCGCAAAGTAACGCCTGAATCTATTAATTATGAAAGGAAAAATACCTTACGGTGGGCAGCAGAGCCCTCTGAGGAATTACTGCCGTCTTGCACTGCGATCACCAAGACGGCTACCGAGCGTGGGTATTATGGGAAACCCCCCGACCGAATAGGTGAGGCGTTTATTTAACTGTAGACGTTATGACTGTTGGTGTGATACGTTACAAGATAACGATTTAAATGGTGTACTTCACCATGCACTATTAATAGTGCTAGTTTTTGAAGAATCATACTTTGATTTTTAATTAATTTACTGCATTCTACTGTATTGAAACTACATAATATACATGAGAATAGATGAACAAGAAAATGTTTTGAAATGTAATTACTGTTAAGGGTTCCTTATTAAAGGGGAAACGGTGGCCCATTTTGTCACTGTTGCTGTGACTCTACTGTCTATCCGTCCAATCACGGATTTCTAGTTTGTAAACGGGGTGAGTGTGACAAACTCCTGAAATATGTATATTTTGTTTATATTTTTTGATCCTTATAACCTATATCCTGATAACCTTTAGAACCTAGATGGAGCTATTTTTCAGAAAAGAACCACAATAAAAAAAGTATATATAAGGAGAGTCCCACACATGAAAAAGGAGGCGATAACATATTTATCATACCCTTACATTTACGGTCATGTCATCGTGTAAAGGTCACAAATAATATATATATATATATCTACAAATCTACAAATATTTAAAAACATACTGCATACACTGATCACGTAGTAGCTATACTCTGATCAAAATTAGCAAATTTAGTTTTAATATTAAAAAAAATACACTTCTTAAAGTTACTTTTTCTAAAATTTTCGAGGGTTCGTTTTTGTAAAATATTAATTTAAAGTTTTCTTGAAATATTTGTTATTCTTAAATATGGACTTTCGCAAAGTGACGCCTGAATCTATTCATTACATTTATATTTCTCTCAGGAATTGTTTCGATGCTGAATCCTCGGTGCCAAGACCCCAAACCCACACTTGGCTGATTTATCTTAAACGAAATCTACACAGGCTAATGTACTATAAATGTATTTTTTTAAATTTCGACCCAAATTACATTTCAGACTTACGACGATGTTCTCGCAAATTAAGTTTGCTTTGCTCGCTGAACTTAATTAGATTTTCCTTTTTAAACGAATTATGTTTTATGAAATCTGTAAGTTTTAATTTACCAAAGAATGTACTAGTAGGCAGTGATTGACCTTATAATAAAATGACCGGTAACCGGTTTGTACTAGATAAAGTATTGTAGGCCGAATGGCGGAAGTTGCATGAACATAATTGGATTTAAGGGCCAGCGGCATCGATGTCACGGACTCCAATCATGACACACTTACTACTTAAATAAATATACATACATCATCCTGCCCTTCAAATATAATAAAGGCTACTATAGTACGGGCTCCAGTTTTTCCTGCATACACACAAAGAAATGTCATTATAACTGGTCTGAAATGCCGACGACGTTCCTTCCTCTTACCGTTTATGGAAAATAAACAAATATTGCATTGTATCTACAACCACTGAAACTAAACCACTGTTCACGTCTCGACGTGTAGTAAAGTTGCTGCTGCACAGTAGGCAGCGAAGCAGCGTCCTACTATGGAGTAGCGAATATACTTTACACCAACTAGGAATACCAGGGTTTGAAGTCGGACCTGCGGCTATAAAACCGAAATTAAATGAAATGATAGTTTATTTGAAGTCATTCTATGTGTATGTTTGGTTAGCGAAACACATATTGTACCAACCCCTTATCAGGGGTGGGATAAGGCTAGGAATATGTTGATGATGATCTGATGCTATTTACGAATTGTACATCTCGTTTCAGAGCCATTGCTGACATGATGCTTCAACATTAAAAACAAATTCTCATCGCGTGACGTGGACGCGTACGGCTGCACATTATGATTAGGAAATTTGTTTTACCATCGCTAAGGGGGGTTTTCCATAAACCCTACGCTTGGAAGGCTTCTTAGAGATCACACTTAATGGTGACAAACCCACAGAAGGCGCTGCTGCCCACTTTCCGGTATTTTCCAGAAGAATCTTAGAAGCCTCTTACGGCACCCACGGGAAAATTTGAGGTTGTGCAATTCTACTCCGGTACCTCAACGGCTGGTATTACTAATATAATAATTATTATGATTAAAATAACATTAAAATAACAAATATCGGTTGACATAATTGTTATGTTTGCAAATCCCTTTTGGCATCCAAAGTCAATGTAATTTATTTCAATTTAGGCCTTTTGTGAAAGTTAATTTCAAAACGTCTGCCGCGTTTAGCAAAAAGGGTAAAGATACTAGTGAGAAGAACGGCTAAGATATTCGGGCGTTCTCATTTTAAATCTACAATTTGTAACGTACGTTAAATATATTTATTTATATTACATAGGTGACTGACAGTGGATTGGCAGAAGTGGAATGGTCCAAGCGTTTTTCTCGTCTCATTTATGATTGATTGTTTAAAATGTTTTTATATTAAGATACGTTTTACATGCGGCTTTAATTTTCCCTCAGTGAGATCAGTGAATATATTGAGGTTTTTTCAAATCGTACAAAACTCTCTTACAGGGTCATTTTCATTCCTATGCTAATCTAAAACCTGGCATCACTATTTTAACCTTATTTCTAGTGATGTAATCGTAATTGTCACCGTTTAATTGAAATTTAATTAGATTTTTCCGAACATACATTATGTTTAAAAAATAAGACTCGTTAAATATAAAATGTTGATTCCTTGAAAAAAAAATTCGCAAGAATCCATTCCATTATACCGCACGAATTGCCCGCATTCATAAACTTTTTGCATGGTGCCAATCTATATTTAGCTCGTTGGTAGTTTTCCGCGTTAAGAAATCATAAACACCAATCAAAGGCATATTGTTCGCAATTGCTCATCACGTGATGTATAAAGCGGCTGGGTCGAGAGTGTGGGTGATTCGGCAATTAGCGCAATTACAAAACGCGTAGCCTGGGTGGTACAACACAACGATACATCGCGAAGGACGACCGAGACGACGACAGCTGACGACCGCCACATATCAGCTATTAATAGAGGGTGACAAATGCAACTGACGATTGAGCGTGGGATCCCCTGAATCATAATGTACCATATTTATTTATTTGATTAAATATTTCCTACGGTTATTTTGATGCTTGCGTATATAAACGTGTATTCCTGTCATACATATGGATAGTTTGGCACCTATCTTAATTTTAAACATCTCAGGTGGTAAGGTCATCGCTACCCGGGCTACAAGGGCCTACCCTCGCCCAATATCCGGTGAAGCAGAACGAACGACAGCGGTAGGCAGCATCTATGTCCACCCTAAAAAAAAAGGTCATCGCTTCACTTCAAACTTGAGGTGGTTATCGAGATGTAATAAGTTCGGAGCTTTTGTCTGCGTATGTGTAAGCTTCTATTGCCACCTTGATGGAAAGACCGCTTGATGGTAAGCCTCACCATGGCCATGACAGTTGAGAAAGTGAGTGTGAAGCTGATTGTCGAAACACCTCTGCCTACCTCTTGTGAAATACAGGCGTGACAATACGTCGTAATGTGCGTGAATACACGCAGATGCGAGAGCAAGTCCTTACGGATGCGACGCGATGCGCGGGCGCACCGTGAGCAGTGAGGTCGCACGCCCTGCCCACCTGAAAGCCGACAAGGTCACGCAAGGCCGCGCCTCGCCTCGCCTCACGATGCACTCCAGCTGCGTCTGTACCGCGCCCACCGACTGACGGTGAAAGGAGAACATCGCATTTCTCGAGAAACGTGACCTCTAGAGATAACAGTTTCCGCTATCACCTGACCATTGACAACTCTTTTTTTAAATATATTCAGTGCTGCAAATCACTAAACCGATGTTTTAATTGACATTTCCTCAATAATAAAGATTTAAAATATATATTTGATTGGGAGAATTATAATAATCAAGTGTCACGTAGAACAAGGAAATGAAATCTCACTGAACAGAAAGTTGTCTGTAACGTAACATTTTCAAATATTATAAGAGTTCAAAGCTATTACCGCAGTCGTAGCTATGTGGAGCACATTTGTGTGGCGAAAGTAGTTAAATATTTATTAACTGTTTATTTTGGCGATCAACATTCATTTTTATACAAAAATATGGGATTACTCGCAAAAATAAGCCCGATAAATTCGAGTAGCACCATTATCAGTGCTAGGCGAGATGATAACGCGAGCGTCCCCCCAGATATGGTGGAAACTATAGCCTGCCTTATCCACGTGAATAATAGACCCGCATTTTTCTTTAAAAATGAACCCTCAGTGCCCATATGGCTGTACGAACTAGTGCTAGAACTGAAGTTATTCTCACTCGTACAAGCTAAGCATCGAAATAGATTCTAATAAGAGTGGGCTGTCAATAAGAATTAAGAACATCGTCTAATAGGCGTGATAATCGCTCCGTAATTGCATTTGGCAAGAGACGTTTCAATATGCGCTTAATTTTCTATCTGTAGCGGTGATCCGTGCTCGGCTAACGAAGCCCCGGATCCCGGAGCCCCGGGGACGAGAAGGCTCCGGTGAACGGCCGCCCGACGCCATCTTTAATGAAATCAACCCGCCACCACTCGCCGCCCCGCGCCAACCGACCCCTCTACAGAATTACTGTCGTTCCGTTCATATTTGCCTTTTCCTCAGCAAAATGTACATTACTTTGCCTTTGAACATGTTTCGTTTTGCAAAACTGACTAATTTGGAGATAACCTTGACTAACCTTTCGTTTAAAAACGCTTCCTCGCATTTTATACTCGTTTGAGTGGCATGTTAGGTCAGTGGTAACGATAAACGGTTTTAACGATAAACGTATACTGGGTCCTGGCAAGGGTCGCTCATAACGATCAACATCAAACTCAACGAGTACAAACTGCCCGAGTCAGGGACAAACCCGAATACCAAACATCACCAACCTAATGTAATTTATACGACCTGTTTTAATTGAACACATTATTTATGCTATTAAGATAAAACTAATCATCACCATCAAAAACTCATTCGATTCTCCTTTTTACATAAAGAGATCTTGAAATAAATTATCGCCGGTTCAGATCTTCCTCAAAACTAGCATAACAAAAGACAACCCACGATGGAATTATCAAATGAAGCATCAACATTAACTCTGATCCTTGACACGGCTTTCAGAACAAAGCGGCTTTAGTTCAACCTCCTTTAAGACAAAGCGCCTCAACGAGAAAATTAGTCTCAGAGAAGTGATTTGTCAGACACGTAAATTATATTTAATGAGTTCCTGAAAACCTCGGTAAATGGGTGAAGTATGAACTGCAGCAAAGTGTGAACTGCAGCAAACCCTTGCCTTGGCTGAGTGGACGGTGGTACAACTGGTACACAAAGCAGAGTCCGGCTAGGCGGGTGGGTTGCTGACCTTTTATAATTCAATGCCTGAAACTAAATTCGCCGAGCACTGACCTCGCCGTCGTCCTATGAGTTACATGTTCTCTAGGTAGTCATCCAGACGATGATTTCGCTACATTTGTACTACTATATTTACTAATATTGTTTAAAAAATCACAGAAGAGAGCAACTAATTTTAGCACCATTTTATTAATACGTGTACAAGTCAATCTTATTGAGTTGTAAACAGCTTGTACCCATAATCTTTCTAGCTAGTCTCGATACACAGAACATCATTGAAGTATAGAACATATCAAAGAGAACCATTAAAGATAATAACTATTATTCTTCTCAGCATTAACATCTTGCAATATACTACGAACTATTTCAGAAGAGTTGTTGACTATGGTATCCATTATGCGCAAGTTAACACGTCGAGGTCGAACGTCCAGCGGCAGGGAGCGGTTGCAACATCGACTTCATACATCGATCAGATCAGATGCTGCTCTGCTAATTCGAATGAAGCCCACAAAATAAATGGAACAGATAAACATCGAGACATGGCTCTCGTCAGCTGCTGTCATTTCCCATAATTTGAAAATAAAACTCGTCTGCACATGGCAAGTTAATTCATAGAATTATAGCATCGGGAAATCGGGACATGTTTTCGTTACAAATGACTGGACATTAATTATTTATGGTATGTTTTTTGAACGCAGAGTTTGGCGGCTGTCCAACAGCGTTTAATAGACAAACTTTCATGCGGATGTGTTCTGTATCTAGTCAGAGGGAATAAAATGCAAATTGGGTATATATCTGAACGAAGAATCGGATAAAGGGACACGGAAAAAAGGGAAAGAAGGGTCATTGGATAACGCCAGTTTCATTGTCAACTAAACTTGTCAAGTGGTGGTCATGGCAATGATACTCAAAGCATTATTCATTTATACAATAAGTGTTAACAGAGACAATAGTGTGATTGCAGCCCCTTGAGACAGTGACACGTGCGTGGTACGTGCTACACGCCGATTTGCGTGCCGTGGCGTGCGCTTTAATGCGTGCGTAGGTAATCGTACGGATTTTACCTGCCATAACAGCTCAACAGGTTCAATGCTGCTGAGTAGTCGATTAATATACAACATACCTTATGGAGTTCGATATACACAACTCTAATTCACCAACAGTTTCTTGATTCTCAAAGATGTGTATAATTCAAGATTTTCAATTAAATGACTACGAGCGCCTATGGGTATTTATTTATATATAAATGATCGTGATAAAATAAATATATTTTTTGTAAAGTTCTAAATGATTTTGTGGTACTTTTTAAGCACTATCGAAGCTGAATAAATTTTAAATAAAGGTAGTGCAAACAAGATTCACGCGGGCGAGCCGCTTTATAACTATGAATAAATTACTGTAGTTATAACATATAAACTATTATACTCTAAGGTGCTGTAAATTTTACTTTTCAGGCGCTCCTAGTCATTTCATTGAAAAGCTTGAATTATACACATTTATACACACCTCTAAGAATCAAGAAACTGTTGGTGAATAAGAGTTGTGTATATGTAGTAGCAGGTTGTAGATTATAATTATGTATGCCAAATTTCATACTAATCGGTTAACCGTTTGAACGTGAAGAAGTAACAAACTTACAAACACACTCAAAAACTTTCGTCATTATGATATTAGTGTGATGTTAGTGAATGGATTATGAACTCAAAAACGGCTCAGATCCTTAAAGAAATAACGTACACACTTCGTCAATGCCTTTGATATAGCTTTTGGACAAGTGGAATATAGGAATTTGTAAATAACATATGAATAAGCTTCAACGCCTGCTGGAAGGGCATTTAGCTAATGCCCGCCTGGCTAGCTACCCTCAAGTAGAAAATCTGTCACCAAGAACCTGTATTCTGGCAGCTGTCCTTGTGAGCCAGTAATTCTAGGTTAAGCCTGTTAATAGCTTCGACCACATCATCGCTTACCATCAGGTGAGATTGTGGTCAAAGGTTAACCTATCAGCAATATAAAAAAAATAATAAAGGTGTAACTTTGCTGTGATTGCGTTTACTTTACACCTAATAATAGTATTTGGGGAAGGAAAAAATAAAATCCTTATCGGTGAGTTCGTAACTTCGCGGGAGGCTGTGATTGGGGCTGAGGGGAGAGCTGCCCTGATTCTAGCTACTGATGTCAAACCTTATCGAGTAATGACGAATACTAAACGCTTTGCCATATCAGCATCCGAACGCAGCTTCATTTGAGTATAATACGATATATAAAGTAAATCGGAATAATAATTATCTTGTGTCATATCATAATACAGGACATAAGTTAATTAAAGTTAATGTTCAGTCGTTTCGGTACAACACATGACGTGTGTGTTTACACACACAAACACACCCTCACATTCATTTTCGTGTTTATAAAATATATAATTATGTAAATGTGACGTGATGATTATGTATTCCAGTTGAGTTGATAGGTGGGTAATCGGCAGGGTAGTTGGCAGCTTCGAGAATACTTTAAGACCTATCTGATGTTCGAATAGGTCCAATGCTGACGTACTGCTGCATAGGTCACTTGGACGTCTCCTCACTAATAAAATCATATCAGTACGTATTTAATGGAATATTTAAAAAAAATACATACTATATAAATCTGTTGTGCCAACTCTACTTAGCATGAGATAAAGGCAGGAGGAATAAGAGAAGTAATTATCAGAAATTCCAGGATAACGTTATCTTAGAATCAATAAAAAATGCTAGCAAATGACAAAATAATATTTATAATAAACAGCGGTTTAGATGACCTAATTAGGTCATTTACGAGTAGGTAGATACGTAGCTCTGTTTCCGGGTTTCAAGCCAAGTGTTGAGCTCGTGACATTTATCAGATAATTTTGAACAAGCACCGGTAACCACAATGTACTGGTACAATGAGTTCCCGATTCTGTGGTTAAACTATCCTTTTATTTCATTACATAACATCATAATAATATATAATAGATAGATATGATTATGATCTGAACAGAGCAACGTATCTATACCTACTCATAACTAAATGTATAAACGGTACTATTTGACGGTACCATTGTATAATGGACAAGGCAGAGGTATCTAGCCCGCCTGGCTAGCTACCACACACAAGTAGAGAAACTGTCGCAAAGCACCTGACGGTGCGGTCCAGTAACTGTCCTTGATTGCTAGTAATTCACGATTAGCCTGAACAACATCTTCGAGCTGATTACCACTTATGATCAAGTGAGAGTCAAAGGACAGTATTTCCGCTAAAATAATAAAAAAAAATTGTGGTATGTCCATTCTTATCTACAGGGAAAGGTTCCAGAATGCGGACTGCTGTGCTTAAAAAGATCTTTATTAATATACATAAGTAAGGAACTAATTTTAAAAATAACACCCACAAATTTTTATCATCCTGCGTGTAAATAAGGAGCACTCAAAAGAAAAGACTAAGCATACAAAAACAAACTCATTGATGAAACGGATGTTTACCAAAATAAGCTTCGTAACGAATGCGCGAGCGCACCCGTCACGTGTCCTACACGATCCCGAGCCGCGTCCCGCCCGGCGCGACGCGAGGATTATACTCGAGACGTGCTGGCGCTTTGATCTGACAAACGTATCGCTTTTAATAAAGGAATCGATTTGTCATGCCCGAACACACTTTGATATCACGCACGGCTCTGCACTCGAAGCTATTATATTATATTTAGGACGTATGTCCTTAGAATATATTAACGGACAGGACAGTTAACGCTTAATATATTAACGCTCCCGTCTTATTATTATTCTTTCGAGTTCATTTTCGTGGCTTGTGTAGAAAGAAATTTCTGAAAGAACATAGTAGCATCTTTTTTGTACTACTCTTTCGAGATATTGTGATAAGTGATAACTGATAAGTAATGACCATGATTATTTTAACCACTGATCATAACAACTCTTAATAGATTTATTTTATTTTGATGTCTATGATGCTTGTAGTATATTAAAATATCAATTACAAAATGTAGTATTGGAATATGACACTAATTACTGCTGCGTTCAGCAGAAAGAGAGAGCCGCTGCGAACAGAACGGACGGAGACTTCTGGCTATTCTTTCTAAATGCACGATAAAGTTCCGATCCGACCTCTATTATACCTACCTATTACGTATAGTAGACATGTAGCCAATTTCCTCTACTCCTTTCCTCTACTGAAAGTTTTCAGACATGAGTTATAGAGATAATCTCTCGTCCACGTCCGGCCAACCTCTAAATCACAATGATTATCAGATAAATACTAATAGTGGGGTATTCGGGTACAATAACGTGGGTGTCATTTAAAATCGGCAAAAACAAGACGGCAGTATCTTCTACAGAGCTATTAGAAGATACGTGTATATAGGCGGCATTATCAGGTGATGATTCTGTACAGCAAGAGTCGGTCTTGGCGAGTACCACCGCAAGCTTTTATGTAGCGAAAAGCCAAAAAGCAGACTGCTATTCATAGTCAGCAAATTAGTTACTATTTAAATAGCACTGCTGTGGTGGCGAACATCGATCGTAGAATAGCAGAGCTTAGCTAGGTGCTAGTAATCTGTAGCCTAGCAACTAGCAACGCGCTATAGCGCGCAGGACGCGGGCCTTTAGTCTTTGGTCGCTTACTAGCGGTACATATCGGAAGCGTCACTGCGACTCTAGGTAACAAAAAAGGGCATGTATATATACCTATTTATCTTTATACATACAATCAATGAAATTATAAATATTACTCTTATAATTGTGTATATATATAATTTTATTTTAACACAGCACCAGCGACTTCGTTCGCGATTGCCGTACCTGCAGACTAATTATTCAAATTTGAGCACTGACGCTGTGGTCTGTGCTGAAGCACTCTTAGTAAAGCATAGCTCAGAAAGGAGCTTTTTACTTTGGATTTGTAAACTCCCGGGTTGTATTTTCTAGAAGATAGTAGTTAAAATACTCAAAGAGTTCCTTCACAATTCGCACAATAAATGTTGAAGCAAAGTACTTTGGCGTTTCTTTACAATTTCGATGTGCGGTTTTGTTTGGCGGTAGAACAAAAATATTTCCATTGCGCAGTCTCCGAAATGTATCCAGCAAAAGCTAGATAGTTAAAAAAACTGACTGTGGCGAATGTTCTAAATTTTAATTTTATTTTAGCAAGCTTGCCGGGCTGCCCGTGGAGTGCCGAGCAGCCCGTGAAGCCCCCAAGTGTACATTTTGACTTTCGTCTTTCATTCCCAAAGGAACCGTGTTGAATTTCAGGAGCAAAAGTATACTATGTCCTTCTTCGTAGTATAAACTTAAATCTTGTTAAGTTTCATTTTAATCCATTCAGTAGTTTTGGAGTGATGCGCGGCAGGGATACAGACAGACAGACAAAAATATAAAAAATACAGTTTTGGCATCAGTATCAGGTACAGAGTGCTCTCAAAAATTATTTTTAAAATATCTGCAATGTACAGAATTGGACCTGTTACAGTTTTATTATAAGTATAGATTAAATCAATTATATACATTGCACTCCTAAGCCCGGAAAGTATGAAATAAAGTTAATGTATTTTTCTTTTACTTTAACACTTTATTATACGCGCGTATGTCGGTTATCGCACAAAAAACATTAACCTATTTTTGCGCAGTTGGATATAAACTATCCTATGTTTTTTCCCGGGTCTCAAACTATTTCCATACCAAATTTCATTCAGATCGGTCCAGTAGTTTTGGCGTGAAAGCGTAACAGACAGACAGACAGACAGACAGAGTTACTTCCGCATTTATAATATTATAGTACTGAAGTACTGATAGTATTGATTTAAAAGGTCTGTACGTAATATTCTAATATAACATAACATCAGTCCAAAGACATGGCTGGTGGTGGCTATTGTATCATACATAATATACCACCAAAAAGTACACTCCTATTCATAGGCAACTGTAATGTCGTGAGGTTCGCAGGGAGCGCGTTTGTAGAGAAACGTCCGATTAATTCAATATTCTATTTATTACTGTCTCAAATCAGATTCACACGCGTACTTTAATAGTAACTATAGATTACGTCTACATATACACTACACAACAGTCAGGTAACCGGGTGCAAGCGACGAGAAATAACACTCACCGTGTTTTAAAGCAGTATGTATTGCTAAGAAAAAATTAAAAAAATAGCAAGATAATGCCTAATAACACTTTTGAACACCACTGATATTAACCACCACCAACTGCGATCATATATAAAAAAACCAGCCCCTCACAATACCAACGGGATGAGAAGGGGCATTTCGCTCACAATCTCAAATAATTACAAATGTTATGGGTATTATCAAAATCAAACCATATATGTACATACTGGTCTTAAGGACATATACCCGCCAGCCAAAGTGTGAACTTTCATATAAACTCAACTTGTTATTAAAAAAAACTCGCATGTAAATATAGTGTATTATTAGAAGACCTATCGTTTCTGGCTTCTTTCTTCTGGACTATAATTGATTTTTTTATTACATAGCGTTTAGTATATAGCACTCGTTTTTAGGAGTTTGAGCCAGTTATTCGTAGCTCCAGATTTATTTAAAAAGTATTGTACACATGTATAAATAAGTTCCCATTATAGAAAGTTTCCCCATGTTTGTGGTGCAATAGGAATATTAAAACCGTGCTCATTTTTCTTGAAAGAGATGATTAAAGTGGGGTCTTTCTTTTATCTAAAATTACGAGTTTTTGAGCTGGTGTATTTCAAAACTGTATAATTTAATGAAAATCTGATGCACCACAAACCTAGATATTAGGGTAGTGATTACGTAGGTAAAAAATCATTGAGTTTTATTCGCTATTATTAAAATGAGATTAGAGCTGCGTTTTGTATGGGGGCGTTCGTCTAAAATATACCCTTAAGGTGGTGATAAACGGCGCGGGCTAGCACGAGCCGGACGACGGACGACACCGCGCCGCGCGCCCGGGTGCTAAACGACGCGTGATATGCCGGAGATGATGCGTCGTACGACGTCCGGCTCGCGCTAACCCGCGCCGTTTATCACCACCTTAAGTCTTCTGGTCTAGTCTCCGTAGGTTAGACTATAAAGTATGTGCTAACAAGTGCACCGTTTTCTACTAAATGTGCGTGCTCTATCGTACATAGAGAGCATCGCCACCTGACAGCCGGTGACATATCGGTCAAACGCATATACCAATAAAACGGAAAAAAAAACTTGACCGATTTACAGATCACGTCGCACGTGCCGTTTCATAAGGTTTTTTGTCGCCGGTTCGCTCGTGAATCGTGATTTATTATCTGTTTTAAACATCTCACGGAAACTAATCTAGAGCAGATCGACTGTTACATTAGAATTTTATTAATATGCATCGCCATGAGAGAGACTGCCACAAATATTACAAAACCGCTGTATCATCAATAAACATTACGTAAATTGAATACACGTTGTCATCTTATTTGTATACCTAACTGTAATAGTAGGTGATGTATGAATGTTGTGATATTTACATGAACGATAATTATTCTGATAAGTCACAGAAGAATCTGACTGCTGGCTGAATGTCACACTTATCTCATGCATGATGATTTGAATGAGATGACTTTAAAAACACCTTCTGTACATTACGCGCTGCTAGGCTATCTGGGATTGATATTTAGAAAGATGCCTGTTTACTAATAAGCCTGTTCCAACATCATACGACGGTATAAATAATAACATCTACCTACTCTAGCATGCTGTTATAGAATATACAAATGAAACCGGCCAAGTGCGATATGGACGCACTTACTATACAAACATTATATTTTAAATAGCAGTTAGAGATCCTCAGCGGGAGCACGACCCGCACTTCGCCGGGTTTTATTATTTCTTGTTGTACGTTAGATAATAGACTAGTCATCGTACTAACTTTGACTCTTGTATGTATTCCTGTTTTTCGATACAGCAAAAACAAAAAAAAAATAACATAAAAAAAATACGTTTTATGTATGGAGGCTCCCTTTATTTACGTTATTATTATTTGATAGGCAATCCGCCATACTACCACATATTCTGTGAAAAACTTCAACCAACTAACTATTAGTATCGATCTAAACAGCCCTTTAAAATCGGATAGACAGACTAAAATTAAAAAATTGGCAGCAATATTACAGAAAACAACTTACTCGTGAAAACCGCGTCACAGTGCAAGTAAATAACTTCCATACTTTATAGAGCAGTGAGCACTAGAAATCTAACTAAGTATACTAATTTAAGGCTTGCCATTCCAAATCCCTACAAAAATCTCAGAAATAAGCGACAACCACACCATCTAATATTTACAAATGAGATAATTCTAAGTGAGACTTTCAAACACGAAGCGTGTTCGTAGGTTGCGTGCCGCTAGAAGCCAAATAACGTTGAGAAATATTTGATTTCGTCCAGTCATTACACGCGTTCTTCATAACTGTGCCAGTACACGTTGCACTCAGAGAAGTGTTTCTTCAGTGCAACTGGTTTCCACACACTCGCACGTCAAATCCCGATAGTTAACGACTGGTTGTGGACGGTGAAAAAGCATGAACGCGCAACCGGTTGCTCGGCCCACTACGCTACGGTCCCGGTGTCGACGTATGCCTTAAGGCCTGTTTGCACATAGATTAGTGTTTAGTGCAAATGTTTAGTATCTGTGTTTAGTAGCGCGTTCTATTTTTTGCGAGTAGTCACGTCCCGAGCATCCCTCTTTCACCTTCCCTCTTAGTGTGCCCAGCGCCTGCGCCCGCCAGTTGGACGCGTGTTTGATTGCGCAATTAGACGCTTGTAGCACAGCTTATAGATAGTATGCAGTCCTTACCTATATCGTTTTTTAAGAATGGCAAAGTGGAGCGAAGATCTAACCGATTATTAAATATAAATTTTTGCAATATTATATTTTGTCACTAAATTACGGTCACGATTGTTTGTCCATTTAAAATTAATAGCTTTACGTCAGACACGATAACGATACTGATCTACTAAACAGTATCAGACATTACTCACACTAAACACCTTTACTAAACACAGCCACTAAACACTTATGACTAAACAGCGCTACTAAACACTAATCAAAGTGTAAACAGGCCTTTAGTCGCCCGATGTTGACATCCATAACACACACGTTTGGTAATTATTATTACAGAGATCGTACGATTGTGATTGCCACTGGAAATGACAGAGCTGTGCTGCAGTTGCCAATCGTCTTTGGAAAGACGTCGTCCGCGTCGTGGTGGTCGATTGTAGCAAGGCCACTGTTTTTTAATGATGCCGATGGCGAAATGATTGGTCCTCAATTAT
Organism: Plagodis dolabraria; assembly: GCA_963854805.1. NCBI lineage: Eukaryota > Metazoa > Arthropoda > Insecta > Lepidoptera > Geometridae > Plagodis > Plagodis dolabraria. The sequence continues at coordinate 39,059,414 of OY978441.1, read as the reverse complement.
CTTTAAAGTGGAGGCAATCGGAAATAATTCGCATCTATTTAGTTATTCAGATGAACGCTGAACACTGTTTATTTTTGACATTATTTGCTAACCAATCCAGTAATTTAAAATGGCCTTTATTCCGCTTTCACCCTGGTGTTGACGTAATATTCGGTAAGCTGTAAGCAGCAGCTGAAAACATCACTGAGGAGTGTACAAATGTACTCGTATTATTAGTAGTAAACCTTTGATTGTTTTATTTTGTATATATCAGTAATAATCAGTACTTAATATTATAAATGCGAAAGTAACTCTGTCTGTCTGTCTGTTACGCTTTCACGCCAAAACTACTGGACCGATTTGAATGAAATTTGGTATGGAAATAGTTTAAGACCCGGGAAAAAACATAGGATAGTTTTTAACCAACTGCGAAAAAAGAGGTTATTTTATTGCGCGATAACCGACATCTTACACAGCGAACTCTAAGAAGTCTGCCAAGCATGGGGATAATGGCAAACCCTCCACCGCCAATAGGCATTTGTTCAATAGTAGACGTTATGACTGTTGATGATCATATAAATAATAGCAACAATCTTTGTCAAAGCTTCCTAGTCTGTGCTGAATAATTTTCGTTTCATATATCGGATTATAAAACCACTACTTAATATTCAACTGTTCAGTTAACATTTATACCATCAAATAAAATGTTGTTAAATTTGTTTAACTGTAAAAACATAAGCTCTGGTACTCAAAACTAATATATTATCATTTAAATTTTAAACACTAGGCAGGTCAAAATGAAGTTTTCATGGAACAATTGGGAACTGATTATAACTAGTAAGTTGAATATAACTGGTAGTTGACGCCTGGTAACGCCTTCACCCCGATATATAGTATATTGTGTTAAGTTGGTGACAGTTAACACACATTACGTATACTTTCAATTTGTGAAGCCTATTGTCAGGGAAACCATCCATAACGTAAGGGCAGAGGAAAGTGGGGAAACGAAAGCGGCCACGCTGCATGTTTGGCTTTTACATTACCGAGAGTGCGGCGTACCTGGATGAAGGATTAGCAACGCTTGTATTGTTTATTTGAACAAGAAACCACGGTAGGTGCGACCTTTGCGGTATTGGAGCTCGTATATCGGTTGCATTTAGTTACGATGAATGCTTGCGCGTTAGGTATTGTGCACGAGCACGACACTAGTCTCACGTCACGAGGCAAGTGATGGTTAGATTGCATCACGCACGGCTGCGGCTCGGCTGCATCATCCACTGAATGTGCGGCGCTTACGACACTATATCTATTGGTGCACACAATCACACTGACAAGTTGCGCTGTTCAATTAACAAACTCATCTTCCGTTGGACAACTTCGAGTTGAGTAAACGGAAGACTAAAGGTTCTAATAAGTTCAAATCTAATTAATTGAATCTATTAAAAAGAAACACATAAGATAAAATTAATAAAATATTAATGTTTCCTTTTCTGAATAATATAGTAATTAAACAACTTTACGGTTTAAATGTATTTATCATTAATTTTGTCCCGACTCGACGGAATGTTTCAAATACTTAGATCGTGACTGCAAAGTTTAATTACTACATAGTTTAATTATTATGTGTATAGCGAAAACCGAACACAATATTTTCTGAATAATGTGAAACAGGAAAAAATAAAATTAAGTAAAATTGATTTGTCTTTATTCAGTTTTTTTTTTACTTGAATGTATTTGCTTCTATTCCAAATGAGCGGAAGAATGTAAATACAGACGGTATTTCGAGTGGCGCCAGCGCCATGGTGTTTTTATGCCAACAGATTTACGGTCGCTCGAAACAAACGGTATCGACATCTTTCAAACAACCAAAGTGGCTGTTGTTTTGCGTAGTTCAAAGTGATACGCTGACGGGCCATGCGCAGGCGCCGCGCGCCGAACCTTGCCGATGACGTTATTCTCTGCTCTAAGAGATTGGCACTTTGTTTAATAAACACATGTAAACAAACGATTTCGCTTAACATCTTCCTGCTGGCAAAGTCGAAGGAATTTCGTTATTTGTGCTCAAGCGCTGTGGAGAATATGAAACATGGCTATTTACCTCTATGAATACAATTTTAGCTTCCTACTAAACATATGAGATCAGACGTCTGTAAGTTATCGTCGTGCAGATATACAAATCAAAAACAAAAATGTAACAAATCTCACGTCATCCCTTACCATCAGGTGAGATTGTGGTCAAAAAAGCTTTACTAGCCAATGACTTTCCGAAGCGCTCGTAGCGATGTTTGCTCAGCCGTTCTTATCAGCCATCGATCAGCTAAGTTAAGCAACGTCCGCCGCGGTCACGATTTGGATGGGTGACCGTTAGTGATATTTCTAGTAAGCGCTTCCGTGTTTCGGAGGGCACGTTAAACTGTCGGTCCCGGTTGTTGTCATATGATGGCAGTCGTTATAGCTTGGTGGAAGGGCATTTTGCGAATGCCCGCATGTCTAGCTACCACCATCAAGTAGAAAATCTGTCGCCAAGCACCTAACGGTTTGTTCCGGCAGCTGTCCTTGAGAGCCAGTAATTCTAGGCTAACCTATAAGCATAAAAAACCTAGCATTATTTGGTCCGAATATTTGAAAGGTAAATTCAAAGAAGATTCTCGACAGACTCGCAAAAGTATCAAGTAACATTCTCAAGCCTGTCGAGTTTCTACTCAATCAATTGGTGCGTAATTGAGCGACTGTGACAACTCATTCCACTAACCAGGTCACATTTTCACTGCATATCACGCACGACGACACCGATGCGGTCAGAACCCTTCACGACATATAGCTTCTTTATAAGGGAAATTTTATAGACAATGGTGGAACATTTTAGCCGTTGTTAAAATATAAAAGAAGTGCATCGTGTTGTGACAGTGATGTAATGTTATGATGTATGAAGCAGCTATCGTTGGTAGAGTCCAAGAGCGGAATGCCGCCGGACCGGTGCGGCGGCGGCGGTGGTCGCGCGCCGTGACCACGAACGACCCACGCGCGATTTACACGCTCGTTTAGTTGGACTATTGCAATGAAAATAGTTAACACGCGAGGCAGGGCCTTTCGAATAGTCTCTTTTAAATTTTAAATTATAGTACTTATATTCTTACACAAATAAAGACGAAAATAAGTAAATTGTTTACTCAAAATTTATATTATTGGATTATTAAGATGTTCATAAAATGCGAGGTTAATCAATAGCAAAACGCTTCTTGAAACTTTGACGCTTGTTAGATGTAGCGATTTCAGCTTAGTTAATAGAAATGTGGCGCAAATCTTATAGCAGTTTTTTTTCTGAGATAGATATCAATATTTTATGGAACTGTCGACAATAAATCATATTTTCATGCAAATTCATTTGATTTTATGAAATAACCGTTAAACCTTGGCCACACCGGGTTTTCGCCAGCTGCAGGCAAAATCTATTCGCAGATACTCGTAAATAGTAAGTAAAATTAAATATCAAAAAAGAGTATTATTCTGTGATAACACTCACGCCAGAACTTACGCGACCACCAATTACACCAAGGCGTGAAAGACAGAAACGCTGCATGTAATCACGGGAAGTTTTCGACGCATCTTAATTCTACGTGAAGCATCATCAGAAGTCTCTGGTGAACACCTAAAATACATCTTAGGTAATAGCAGATTATTTACTAGTACTTCCATTCTTGAAGATAATCGAATAAAGGTTACAGCGAAAAAGATAAAAACCTTGTAGTTTTAAAAACAAATATGGAGACTAAACTGAATGGTTCTCAGTAACAGTAGAAATATAATATTTGTTTCAAGTGGAACTATAAGCAAAGGGACATTAAATTAGGTAATGCTATTTAAACAAATTCACTTTTAGACAGGGCTTGAACTCGTGTAAAAATAAACGGTTATTTACATCGCTTTTTGTAGGATCAGTATTTCCTTGGAAAAAGGAAGCACTCTTTCTGAGTGAAGGTTGTTGAAACCAAATTTATTAATCGGTTAATTGCGCAGCACTCTTGAAAAGTACAATCTTCTATCGTACATTATATTATGTAACTGTCTTTTATACGTATGTTCCTAACTATTTTTTCATGACTGTTTACAATCCATTATTGAACATAAACTGTGTAAAAATCTATTTTGCCTTACAGTTTTATGTATATACGAGTAGTTTATCGGACCCGCAGCGCAAGTACCGAACTTACCGATCGCTAAATTTGACATTTAAAATTGTCTAAATTCGATAAAACTATGGTTTTATCGATGTTTGCAAGTATGAAACCTACTTAAACGATCGGTCATTAAATTCGGTAAGTATCGTTAAAATTTAGCGAATTTTGACGATAATCCTAGCATGGAACTGTAAGATGACGTCTGAGATCGTCTATTTTGTAGATTTAAACGATTGTTTTGTCAGGTTTAAAAAGAAGCTCGATATAAAAGAGACAAATTTTAAAATAAACTTTTGGGCTCCTTTTGTGAAAAAGGGGCGGTGCTGTGCAAATGCTGCAGGGAAGACGTTGACAAATGCTAACAAACCTACCTATCGGATTTTCGGAAGAGTTCTTCAAGAATCTATTTTGAATATAGAAAGATATTGTACTCGCTCTTCATGCAAGGCTTTGAGAACGTTATTATAAGGACGCGATCTCACGGTCTTACCCGTGCACATAACAGAAACTAAATACCTAAGTAGGCATACTACTTATTAAATACAATTACCTATTGTTTTGGTCTATTTTAAATTTCTTTAAAGGAATAGTACAGGCATATACTTATCATAGTATTTAACTGTATTTCTGAACTATAGTGTAAGTAAAGATTAAAAAACCTTCCGCTTTAGCTGCTTTAACTAAATTGGGTTTTAAATGTACTCACAAAATTTTCCTTTTTACATCTTTTAAATTTGATATTTAGGACAAGAACAATAATAAATATATTTTCACTCGCACTTTTCATTGTGTTTATTTCTTTTGCAGCGGGCAGAAGAATTATTTAGCAGTCATAACCATTATTTTCTCTTTGATTTAATTTTAGCCCGATATTGAGAAATTTTATAATTTAGTTACAATTTTCTATAATTTTTTGTATTCAACAAAAACATACTGTAATTATCTGCTTTATTTAAAAAAAATGCTTAAATTGTAAATGTTTTCAGAAAAACTCATTTGCCTTATGAATGAACAGTTGTAATAATCCGTGCAAAGAAAGTCCAATTTCGAAGTTGCCATTTCGTAATAATCGACATATGGTCCACAATTTCACGATCGTAAGACGTCGACAAAAGTTATCGACAACAGTACCATACTTGCAGTAGGCGATACGATTCGTCAAATTTATCGATCATAGCGATTTGATAATTTAAGGAGCCACACTACGGTACTTGCACTGCCGTATCGTTTCGGAAACTCAACGTTGACGCCTTTTCACTACTACTCACTTGTTTGTCTCGTCTATACGATATTGATTAGTAAGCGTTGTAGTACGGTCTTTTCATGCAGAGCATGTAACAAAGATTATCTACTGTAATTTTGAAGCCAAAACAGTTATTTGCTGCCGGGTGTAAAATTATAGTACTAAGCGCGTGTTTTATTGTATATTAGTTGTGCTCTACCGGACAGTTTACCTAACACGCTATGTGGTATTGTGGTTTAGGCCATTAGGTACCGGTTTTCAGTTTTCAAGCCTTCCTTTTGGACTAAACTCACGTTTCATAAAACCTGAGTAAATATTTGAAAGCAAACGAAAACTTTGTCAAATCCATTGAATTCCATAGACCGTAGTTTTTAAATTAGCCTACAAAATTCTCTCTCTCCAAACTTCTACAAAAACAAGAATCCAACTTATCAAGTATGCGAGATGATTAACAGGATTATAACAATAACCTTTTCCGAATATTTAAATCCCTTTTCCCACATTTATGGGTTCAATTTACGATTTCATTACATTTTATGTTTTGCAATCTTAATGTTGAACGTAATCAATTTATGTTGTTTCGGCTTTATATTTAAGTATTAAAATACTTATCCCAGTTCATACAATTTTGTAAAAATAAACTCTAGACAATTTTTTTATTTTATATAGCCCAAAATTTTAAATATATGACGTTGGTACTCTAATTTCATCACTTGAAGTAATTAATTGGCGTCAGAACGGAGAAAAAGGGTTGAAATAAAAAAAAAAATATTACCACCTGGACATATACTAACAAACACAAAAAACATTTATAACTGATTAATGTCACTTAAAAATGAAATTTAAAACCTTACAACATGGATATGTACACATATCCATAATATAGTATAAATGATATGCACGTGTATAGTTAATTGTTTACATTAACGAGGAAGGAGGAAGTGCGGACACGTTGCCAACGGATATATTGTGTATTATTTATAGTTAGGGACCTATTTATTTTTAGCGCTAACCGCAAGACCATTGCATTGCTTCAAATGGCATGGTCGTTATTATTTACAGAATATTTGCTTCAGGTAAATAAAACTTGAAACTTTTGGACACGGTGGCAATTTGTAGTTTTGAAAAGACACGGGCAAGGTTCATTTCATTCTGACATACTCGTAATAGCATGAACTTTACAATGTTAATGATACGAGATGGAAAAATACGACATTGCTCTACGAATGCCCCTAGCAAGCGGATAGCCTTATAGCGATCGAATGGTACAGTTATCACACACATCAAAATTGCTTAGAGATCAAGTACGTTTCCGATTGAACAGATCTCATTTGGATCGGGGACAACCTCAATGCTCAGATTTATGCGGAGAGTATTGTTTCAGAAGTGTGCATCCCTTTGCGAAGCCGTTTGCGTAATTCGTTTCGTCTAACGCACAATAATGCACGCCCACACACGGCTAGAGTCGTTACTCGATGAATCCGATAAAACTACACAAAGCAACCGTCTCGGACACCAATAAAGTCGCGAATCGCGCCTCCGACACCCCGATTCAGTTTCACTTTTCACATGACCACAAGTAACCACAACAACTCTTACTATGACGTTAATTACAAATTAAAACCACGTTGTTAATTACAATTTAATACGCTGCTAATTAATCATCGCGGGTCCGCGCACCCGTCGCATATGTACATTAATAAATTTTATATTCAAAGGAAAAGTAGAGATAATATTTATGGGTTGGTATGTGATACCGATGCGTGCGAGGAAGAAAATTGACGTTTCGTATTGCCCTATTTTCTCCTCCAAAACTGAGACAACTCAATTATTTTTAGGCATTAAAACCGTGCGGTCTACAGCAGGCTTTGAGTTTATGCAAAAAAAATATAGGCATCCACGAAGATTTGCGTACTACATTTGTATGATAATCACACGCCTTCCATCTAAACCGTTGATTATTTATCAAATCAAAGTGTAACAATATATTCCTATGCGTAACCTCAGCTAGAAATTGTAATTTCGCAGAAGGTAGAATTCTCCGCAATGGTTCATCGACCTCTATGCTCTCGGCTGGGTGTTCACCGTCTACTTCAATGTAAATTCCTTTGTTCACATGCTGTTCAAGACAAAAATATCGAGCGATTGTTATCTGTTAATGCGTGACAAATGTTATAACATTTATAACTTTAACGACGACTCTTATGCTTTGGACGCACTTGTATGATTTTTCTCCAAGGCAATATTTATGTAATATTTAATTACTGATGTCGTTTATCCGGTTGTTTTCTCCTAAAGAGCATCAGATTATATTTCAGTAACTGGAGACGACATCGGGTTGACGAGGTTCAAAGCAAAAAGTGGATAAGAATCAAGACCGTTAAAAGAAAGAGAGGTATCTCGGGAGCTGTCAGTGAAAGGAGCAACGTGCGGTGAGATAGGTAATCAAATTCGGACGAGAGCTGAACCGTGCGGTGGTGACAATCGGAGTAACATCGGAAAGTCGCCAATTATCGCGTTCAGATGAAATTGCGCCGTTTGCTGCCCGCCGAGAAAGCAGCCGGTTTCACATGGGAAAGCTTTTCCACGTCAAGTGAGTTACAAATTACGCATCTCCCTGATTCATAATGGCAATTCGGAAAGGCCTTGAACGATTGTTAAGAAGCAAGAAAGAAGATATAGCAATAATTATTGATGAAGTTTTGTTTGACTGGATGCCATGACTCTCGTTCCCCGACCTTGTATTCTGGTGCACTGCGGGTGCCATCGCCTTGGCCAACATGTAGATAAGTTTAATTAAACACGTAGGTATAGGTACTCTGAAAGCCATCGCTAGCTATAAATAGATAAGAATTCCGTTTGCCCTCGTTCCCAATGATGAAACCTCATTTATGGTAATTATAATTATCTCAGAGGACAGAGAAAAATATGTTTAAAGCATTGAAGGGATTCCCAACGATAAGGACTGCAAGTCGCAACAAATGGTAGCTGTATGAGTGAATTAACTAATATTGTTTTGTTACGTAATCAAGAATATATTATATAAATATTACACTTAATATTGTATTCCACAATACGTTATACTATACTACTAGTAATAGTCGTTAGTTATAGTAGAAGTATTACTCTTTGTGAACGAGTTCGTCCAGGGAAATATTGCTACCACACCTATTTCTCCCGCCAAGCAGTAATGTGCACATTACTGTGTTCCGGTTTGAAAGGTATGGGAACCGGCGAAATTACAGGCAGATGAGACTTAATGACTTTATGTCTCAGGATTATGGGCACAATGCAGTTCGCCACTTTTGACGAACTGCAAATGTTATAGGCAAAGGTTATCCTTTAACACCAGGTGATCCTCGTGCTATCATCATCATGATAGCATTAAAAAAACGATTTGTCTCTTGTGTGTGCTCCTATAGACTAGGAAAGATACATTGAAAGTTATCCTACTGTTGCACAGCTTCAGTTTTCACATCATTATTAACTTATAGCTGCCTTTTGTAGGCCTTCATTTAGATCAGAGTTTAGCTACGTCTGACTAAGGGCCTTGTTCACGACGTAAAGGGTCAGAATTGAACTTTTTCGTAACTCGTTGCTGTTTCCTTTTTTATGATGCTCAACTCCAAGGTATATGGGACATATATGTTTGTATGGCGTCATGGTATTATTTTTTATTTATGACAGTTTGTTTCTTGTTTTAACAGCTTTTTACGATTGTTGCGGTAATCATAGTATCATACTAACAGCAATTGAACTAAGAACTTACTTCAATGGAGACAGTCAAAATCAAGAAGAAATTACTTTCAATAATTTATCAATTGTACATTGATAAGAAGCGATACGAACACTTGGAACAATGTAATGATTAATTTCTGCTAAGAACAAAAAGCTAGATCGTGACGCGTTCTGTGTAAACAATAGTCCTATTGAAGTACGAGCAGATGTTATATCAGCCAGATGCTACGCAACCTTCAAGCCTATTGTCCTTGGAATAGAGTTCAATGTAGACAGTACAAAGATATTGAATTAAACAATAGATTCTGATGTGTTTGTGGTTGAGTTGACGTCGCGTCGTTCGCACACACGCTACGGCGCGCCACAATTACATATTGCGCGAAAAGCGATCGAACTTTCTGACAGTAATTTCAATAGCTTCGCATGAAGACTGATTATGAATATTGAAAACACACAATATGGAAGTCAAATACATTAGAGTACATATGAAAATGAATTATTTTAAAATATGTTCGTATTTATAATTTCAGCATCAATAGGTAAATTAATCTTTTTGGCTCACAAGTACTGTTTAGAAAACAAAGCTAAAATACTAAGGGCCAATTTCACCAAACTAGGCTAAAACTACACGTGGCTAACTTTAATCTCTATAACCAACAAAATATTATAGACCCGTCACCACTGTATTGACTTTTATGAAATCTGAAGTCAGGCCAACGGTAAGCAAAGGTCAGGTCAGCAAAGGAAAAATTCTTACCCAAGATGAAAAAAATATATTATTGAATTTGGCGGAATAGCTCCATAAACTAAAAACAAATACGACCACTGTGCTACCGCTGATAGTACGTACTATTTTTGTCCACCCTGCGTTCTTTTTTCCACAACAGAAAGGCAACAAATTCATAAATTGCCAGAAGGTTTGATATTCTATGGTAGCAAAAGCCTGTCACATGTTGAACAGTACAAAGTTATCCGAGTATTAATTAAAACCTAATTTGGTGAAATTGAGCCTAATAAGGATAAATAAACCTGAACTCACCCTCACCTAGCTAGACAATTCGTTATTTGAGCAAAAAGCGAGCACAGCGAAATCGTGTAACAATGTAATTCAAGTATACGCGAAAAGCGATTACACTAGTTTTACTTCTACAAGTTAACTAATTCAGGCCTGTACATAATCGAAAGGTTCGACAAAGTAGTATGTGAAGTCATCCGTGGTAGTACTAAGTAGTACAATAGCATCGCGCGTTCACCCGGCGCGCGGCGGCGGCGCGGCGCGGGCGGCAGGTGGCGGTCGTGTTGCGACAAATTCCTCATGCCAATGATAATGAGGAACATTTGCATCTTGTATTAATTGATTATCTTTTTTACATTAATTGTGTTACTAGTTTAGCTTCTCGGTTACACCCGCATGACCAAGAGTTATCATGATGATGAAAAGTATTCTACATGTTAAGTCATCCAGGGTCCAACTGCAACAAGCGGTCTTTTTAGGACCAATTTAGATGACACTTGGAACATAGATAGTTTATCTATCTCCTCTACAGTATTTTAAAATTCTTTACGCGCATTTGTGCGGGTACGCCTCATCTGTACACTATACCTTAGTGTGGATATAAATGCTAATGGTATAGACAGAACAACAATAAAATGTAAAATATGGTCGCTTAGGTAGGCAGTTGTAGTTGCAAAGCCACTCAGAAAAGTGTGATTTGTATTTAATAAGCAATAAGTAACAATTATATACCAATTGCAAACGATGAAAACTAAACAGTATAGACTTCAATAACAACTTTATCATAAAGAACACAGAATACAGAACAGAGGTGAGCAGCGATGCAACCAAAGGGCCGTCAGCTCACGCGTCAATTGCGCAGCGGAGATGGACCTCCGCATTCCACCTCTCCCCCTAACTGGCGACTTCCCACCGCCACCGCGCGTCCCTAAACGCTGGAAATGCACCGCAACTAGAACACTGCCGAACCAACTACATTTGCTAACAATTAAATTGATTGTGCTGATTGGGGACGACAGTTCCGCGTTACGGGGGACTCCACGTTTTATAGCGTTGAGAATCAGATCATAAGCAATGCATAAGTCTTTATTAAGGACATAGTAAAGCAGCAGAAGATAATATCAAATATGTCATAGTTAGAAACTAGTAAATGAAAAAGCAATTAAACAAGTTGAAGTCTTTGAAACTTTTACAAAAACCAAAGCAGCCACAAAACATAGAGGTACAAATGATAAGACTGAACTATTTCGGAGAGATCGTTACCAAATAATTGAACGTTTCAGGTTCGCCAGCTTGAAATAACTTTAATTAAATTAAATCGTCTTCTATACTTTGCTGAGCAGCCTTATATTGTTGTATATTATGTATAATAGGATAGAATTACAAACGTATTTAAACGAACTAGGCACATTCGGCTTGCTCAACTTTCATTAAACACTTATTAGGTTAAAGTTCGTTACCAAAATGAGTTTTTGATAGAAGCACATCGTTTCATCGTTAAATATTCTAAAGGGAGCTTGGAGCGTTGCCAGATCAGATTAAGTGTTGTTGTGATTTTTGTAGACCAAAATCTACAATAAATGAAAAAGTCCTAATCCTATCCATTAAAACCGGTTGAATTGTACCTACCATTTATAATAAATAGTATGAAAATGGGTGAGTTTTCAAACTACTACTGTTCGTTTTAAAGATGACATGTTGGTGTTTCGTCTTCGTCTTTCGCATAGTACTTATAGAACTTACCGTGCCGTGGGAAACAAACATACCTAAGGACCACACATTAAAAACAAACAAATATTATGACCTAACAAATGAATTAACCAAAAACCATTGTGTGGTTAATTTATATGCTTTAGAAGTTGGAGTAAGGGGTATACCAGCGGAATCCCTATATAACCTTATACTTAAAGACCTTTGCCTGCAAAGAACAACCGTAACTTCCATCCTAGAACGTGTATCTAAGGCGGCATTAGTAGGATCTTACCTAATTTGGTTAGGTAGGGGAAGAGGCTCGAGCGGGAAGGGGAGCGTTGATGCATTGTAAAGAGGCCCTGCTCCTGGGTTGCAAGTCCCAGGCCCCTTTAGCCTCTTCCTCTGCAACGCTATGGACCCGGCACAAGCAAGGTGAATCCATGGAATGCTAAGTAATTCGTCTCTCTATACCAGAGATAATAGGTCATATTTCTAAAACCTGTCAAAGTCAAAGTCAAAGTCAAAATCATTTATTCAATTGAGGCGTCTACGACGCTCTTATGAAGGTCAATTACAAATTTTAATATTGAAATATACTACATTGTACTGCCACGTTCAGCAAACAAAAATTATAGAGCCACTGCGAGAAGAACGGGCAAGAAACTCGGGGCCATTCTTTTAAACGTTTTTTAAAAATGTGTTAAGTACATACTATATGGTAAAATTATTACAATACTTAATTTACATTACGTAGGTGTTAGGCGCTAGCTTGGCAGAGGCGAACCAGTCCAAGCATTTTTGTCGTTTAAGTAATCACAAACTGTGTAGTAAGATTTCTTTATCAAAATATTCTTCACATGCAACTTGAATTTTCTTTCTGTGAGCGTTGTAATATGTTTGGGCAATTTATTATAAAACCGCACACAATTTCCTAAGAAGGACCTTTTATTTGTCTTTGCTAATCTAAAACCTGGCACCGCTATTTTATCTTTATTCCTAGTGTTATAATCGTGAGTGTCACTGTTTGATTTAAATTTGCTCAAATTTTTACGAGCATACATAATATTTTCAAATATATACAGACTTGGTAAAGTTAAAATATCAATTTCTTTAAAAATATCTCTCAGGGATTCCCTAGGATCCATTTCATATATGGCTCGAATTGCACGCTTTTGTAAGATAAAGATTGTCTCTATCTCAGCAGCAGCTCCCCACAGCAATATACCATAAGACCTAATACTGTGGAAGTACGCGAAATAAACGAGCCTAGCAGTAGCTACGTCTGTTAGCTGTCTTATCTTACGAACTGCATATGCAGCAGAACTAAGTCTTCCAGATAGATCATGTATATGTGGATTCCACTGTAAAGTTGAATCCATTTTAATTCCCAGGAAGACTGTCGCATTGTCAAAAGAGAGTTTTTCTAGGCCAAGCTTAATGTTTGGTTCAACATAAGTAACATTTGGAAAAAAAACTTTAAACATTTGGTCTTTTTTTAATTTAAGAGAAGATTATTAGCCGCGAACCACTTAGAGATCATAGATAACACATTATTTACATGAATAAGTTCACTATCCCTCCTATCTACTTTAAAAATTAGGGAGGTATCATCTGCGAATAAAACTATATCGCAGAAATTTTTAACCATGCAAGGCAGATCATTTATATATGCCAGAAACAGAAAAGGTCCTAAAATTGATCCTTGCGGTCTGCGATGAAATATAGGGTAGATCCCCGATCGGCGCTCGAAAACGGCACCGTCAAAACAAGGCATAAATCGTGTAGTATGCCTTGTTTTGCTCTCAGTCGCGTGTGACCGCTCCAATCGTATGACGTGTTAAAATGCCGAAGTGTGCAGTGAAAACATGCAAGAATTATACGTTAAAACTGCAAAAAAAGGATGGCGTTTCGTACTTTGAGTAAGTATTTCATTGTTATCCATTTATTTGCATATTTACTAATATTTTTGTATATTTATTCGCATATTTACTAATATTTTTCTTCATTTTCAACCACGCATTGTGTACGCATCTATCCCTTTCACTCTGGCTCGGACTTCGATGAGCAAAAGCGAAACGAAACTAGTGCTTTAGAACAAGGCCTGTATGAGAGGATACGGAGTCGTCATTCCCTTTTTATTTTTTTTGTGCGTTACATTTTTGAAATCTTATTGAAATACTTCGTTTGTTTTAGGTAAATGAAATACAAAGGGAGAAATGGAGGTGTATCATATCACGAAACAGAGACGAAGAATTTTATGAACCAAACTCCTCTAGTGTAATTTGTTCGGAACATTTTTGTAAACAGGATATGTATGTCACGAAGAAAAGATTTAACAAAATAAAAAAGACAGCCACACCAAATATACAGGTAAAGTTAAAGTATTAATCCGCCGAGGATGTGGTAGGGTCAATTTGACCGTGCTGATTTTATTTTATTAGAGTTTTTTTACTTGCAGTCGCATGCTATCGTTTGTTTTATGTTATGTTAATGTTATCTATATAACATTACCGTGCAATCGAACTTATCAGTAACTGTAGTCATTGAATAACCCTCCCTTCTACGCACATCCTCTTAGTCGGGTGGAACACGTGCAAGCAGGTAAACGAGCGCAAACGCAAATAGGGCAATTTTGACCCTTCCGCAACCACGACGTAGTTCTTATATGCCATTTTTCAAATTATTATTTCATTGATTTTTGTCGTAGTTTAGCGTGTTTTTAATCAAAATGGACAACGAACGAACGGTTTTACTTATGTCAAGTCTTTACCACAATGCTCAAATTGATGACACAGCACTGCTAGTAATTTATTTCGACAAATAGCGCGGGGACACTGTTGAGGTTTGATTTTCATAGAGACTGGGTATCTATAGTATATTTGATTGAAGCTTGCGGTACGCCTATTCTTACCAAAGACCCGGAAGAAGTATTGCCATTGATCCTAACCTTCTGTAGCCTGTCTGACAGATATGACTTTATAAGATCCAGAGCTTTCCACGAATACCATAATGTGAAAGTTTTCGAATCAGAGTGCGGTGCTCTACACAGTCAAATGCCTTAGAAAGGTCACAGAATACGGCAATAGCATCCTGTGAACTCTCCCAGGCTTCAGGTATATGTGACATCAATTGAGCACCTGCATCTGTTGTGGATCTGCTCTTTGTGAAACCAAACTGATTCTCATTCAATATATTATGCTCATTAAAATGGGATAGAAGTTGTTTGAGCATAATTTTTTCGAATACTTTACTCAGAACAGGTGTGTAAAGAGAAGTTCCCTAGAGAGTAATTAGCGTTCTCCGACTGACTTTATACAACATTTGCTAAGTATACACATAACATAAATTGCGTGGGTCGGGTTCGGAACATCACTAGCCCGGGTACTGTAATCATGTAATTTCATGAAGAGTGGGCCCTCGCGCTGTGGGGAAGATTGATGGGTGTCGATGACTATGGTAATTTTAAACTGTTCCCAATTTCGACACATTCGAAAAGGGGATTTGGTATATGACTGGCTGTTGCCCCCGACTACTTATGGATGGGGATATGGTTCTAAAACACAATATTTTTTTAGTATTGCGACTGATCAAACACGAAACCCACCAGGTACTAAGTGGTAACTTCTGTCTATAACAGATGCATTTAGTCATAAGTGACGAACTGCACCGCGCCCATCACCCTGATACGTAATACAGTTGTTAAGTGAAATGACAAGCACTTGACCTGTAATTTCATACTACTTACTGGATCTAAAGGACTGCTACCAGAACATAGTGTATAGGTGCTTGGCGACAGATTTTCTACGCAAGCATTCCAAAATGTATTCCCACCATGCGGTGAAGCTCAAGCCGGCGCGGCGGTGGGGATCGAATAATGGACGGCAGTCCATACGTATTACCGCTCGGCCATCATTGCTTCATCGCGCGTGGCGGTGGGGAAAAACCTTAACTAGGTAACTAGTGAATAAATGCAAACAAAATATGATGTTTCCACATGCTTTGGCTAGACCGCAAATTTGTGTAAACTGTTTTCAATCTTTGTGTGCGTTTACGTGATATTTAAACATGCATACATGATATACTCATAAAAACGTAATTATTGTAACCCTATTGTTCGATAAACTATTCTAAGGGCCCGTTTCAGAATGTCCTAATAAAGTTTCGGGTTGCTATGCAACACATAAAATAACTGAATGATAAAAATGACAGTTGACATGCAGCGCGTTCCAAGCTTTAACCGATGGATAAGCTAAATCGATGACTGTGAAACGCAAAGATCGTGTTTTATTTATTAAATATGTTCTGGGTAGTAAAACCGGAACTTACTCGAACATTCTGAAACAGGCCCTAAGTGTTCTGTCTTTTTATTTACGACTAGCTTTCCGGGCGCGGCTCCGCCCGCGAGTTTGTCGGTTATCGCGCAAAAACATTAACCTCTCTTTGTGCAGTTGGATAAAAACTATCCTGTGTTTTTTCCCGGGTCTCAAACGATTTCCATACCAAATTTCATTCAAATCGGTCCTGTAGTTTTGGCGTGAAAACGTAACAGACAGACAGAGTTACTTTCGCATTTATAATATTATATAGTACTGATCACATGTATAGACTTTTATATTTCACTAGTTTATTGTAAGCAGATCTAGTAAAGTAGTATCGAGCAGTGATTGTCAGCAATGGAACTGAGACAGCCGGTTCATTAGACACGGTCGGAGGCGTGGGAATCTAACATAATGCTCTCCAGCACGCGCCGTCTCCGTCACTCGTGGAGCTAGGTGATGATAACGAAAGGGATGTCACGAGAGACGTAGGTACTGTTTGTTTTTGTTTGTTTCTTCGGTTCGTCAATCAGCATGACTGGAAACTTGGAAAAGAGGAGTTCTGTTAGTACTTTTGTTGTTTTCCCTAAATGTTTCGTTTTGCCAATGGACTGAAGATAATAAAATCAACGGCAAACATTTTCGTCATGTCATAATGTAATAATCAAAGGGACGTCGACGGCAAAATGAAATTGAAATGTTTTCATCGCAGGGAATCTACTTCTGTAACAAAATTAAACTCAAAATGTCAAAGGGGTTAAAGTTTACGACACAATCCCACCTCGGGGCCATAAAGTCGGCGGGTACCAATAACGAAGTCAATCCAGGGTCGGCTTAATTTCACGATGAGCGGCAACGCGCGCGGCCTCGCCGGCCAATCTCGACAATACTTTTTCCCGCTTTGACACTTCAATGGAAATTGATTGCGGCAAAGATAATAAAATGATTTCAATTCCATCCAATACACAATTTGTCGAACGACATCTACATTCTACCGTCTTCATTAAAACCAATTTCGGTCTGACTAGGAGTACCATGGCTATAGTAAATTAGGAATTCGGAAACTCTGTCAGACAAAATAATCTTGAAACTAGAGCTATTGAAGCTAGCAATTGTCCTCCAGATTAAAATTGGTGCATATTAAATAAATCATCGTGTATCGTTCGATTAGATTAGCAACACATGATTTATGGTTTATTTAAATAAACATTCGATTCGTTTGCATCATCGATCGGAGTTGGAGCAGTCATCAAATAAACAATATAATGCTATTATCGAGTCATATGTTTAGTAACTGTACAATTGTGATGTAAAACTGACGAAATGGACGGCGAGCTGATCCGATTATGTGGAACAGTAGAAATTATTACTGACTGATTATTATTTATTGCATTGAGGGATAAGAGTGATGAATGCGAGATTACGTTACATATCAAACGATATAATCAGAATGAGAATACATATAAAATGCTAAGAATGCATACATTAGCCGCTTTATATTTTTTCAGAAGAAACAGGCAGATCTCCATTTAATATACGTATGAAAATGTATTCAACCCAACCCAGAGAATCTTTCATCTCGACAAGGACCTTTCGATCTGTAAAATATGTTAAAACAGATACCGACACGATGATCCACATTACATAGAGCTTTTAGAATATCTTCATAGAGGTATCTTGAAAATTGTATTGTATACATCAGATTTGGCTTAACGAAAATAATAAAAAGTTAAAGGACAACAATATATATTACTATGACAGTTGTGATGATAAACACGCACCTGCTAGAATGTTCTTGAAAGTTCCCGCCGTCCAGGAGGCGTATCTTGGCGAAGAGCACGGCGGACACGAAGGGCACCTCCGTCAGCTCCTCCAGGCAGCACTGCACCTCAAACTTGTACCGCTTCTTCTTCATCATGAATGCCATGACGTCACCACCATCGGGCCCTCGATCACAACTACCGCACACTTCACTACACTCACTAAATCACCCACTCTCACCTCACTTCACTTCACATGTGTGTTAAACCTTAACGCACTCGTAAATGAATACCTACTACTGTACTGGGGTAAACAATATAAACTCTTAAATTGTTGGAGCTATTATTTTGGCATCAGCATGGCAGTGTCCTGTGTGGAGAGACTGTCGACCGAGCGCTCGCATAGCTGCCGAACTCGTTAGCCTGGAACAAATATTGACGACTTAGCACATTAAGATAACATTTAACTTCACGATAAAATTGAGGATACAACAATTAAGGTACATAGTTGAAGGTTGCGCAACCACAGGTAATGGTTTATTTTTTTATGGTGTTGTGGCGAAAGCACGAGGTTCACGTGATGTCAAAAGATAACCATTGCCTATAACAGATGCAGCTCGTCACAGTGACGAATGAATTGCACCTGACACCCTGAGACATATAATTGTTAAGTCTCAAAAGCCTGTAATTTTACTGGCTCTCAAGGACTCCTGCTGGTAGGCGTATGGCGACAGGTTTTCTACTTGAGGGTGGTATCTAGCCAAGCGAGCATTCGCAAAATTTTCATCCACCATGCTGTAAAGCTCAAGCCGGCGGCGGCGGCGCGCCGGTGGGGATCGTACCTGGGACGTGCAGCTATGGACTGCCAAGTCCATAGCTAATAAGAGTTATGATTATATATACACATATATATATTCAGAATGATAATATAGGATGCCATAACTACGAGTATCTCCAGTAAGATTAGCCCCTGAGAATTGGTTATGAGAATTCTTACAGGATAACAATAGATTTCTATTGTTTTAATTAATTACAGATCTATAGGGGCTAAGGACGGTGCATCGAGCAGAATAGTAACGAAATACATCTAGTACAGTAAGTAAGTACAAGTTTCAACACCAGCTTGTAATGCTCACTTTACAGATGAGTAATATATATTACTTTAGGTCTATGCGGCGCAATGTTTAGTTATAACGTGACACATCACCATTATCGTCGGGCCTTTATAGGCTAATAGGCAAAGATGTGTCTAAACGCCCTCGTTTTGCCAGATATATTTTAGTCTCATAGTCCCATGTAAATTCCACATCCTCCGGACTGCTGAACTTTACATTTAAGGATAAACGTAAGATCTAATGATGGAACGTTGTAAATTCAAATTCAAAATCATTTATTAAATTTAGGCGTCTACGACGCTCTTATGAAGGTCCATTACTAACTTTAATATTGAAATATTCTACATTGTACTGCCACGTTCAGCAAAAAAAATTATAGAGCCACTGCGAGAAGAACGGGCAAGAAACTCGGGGCCATTCTTTTAAACGTCTTTTTACAATGTGTTATAAACAATATAATACAATTATTACAATATTTGTTTAAATCACGTAGGAGACAGGTGATGGCTTGGCAGAGCTGGAATTTTCCAAGCATTTTTGTCGTTTAAGTAATCACAAACTGTGTAGTAGGATTTCTTAATCAAAATGTTTTTCACGTGCAATTTGAATTTTCCTTCTGTGAGCATTGTAATATGTTCGGGAATTTTCTTATAAAACCGCACAATTACCTAAAAAGGACCTTTAATTTGTCTTTGATAATCTAAAACATGGTACCGTTATTTTATATTTGTTCCTAGTGTTGTAATCGTGGTTGTCACTGTTTAATTTAAATTTACTCAAATTTTTCCGAACATACATAATATTTTCAAATATATACAGACTCGGTAAAGTTAATATATCAAGTAGGTATGCGAAATAAACTAGCCGTGCAGTAGCTACATCTACATCTGTCTTATCTTACAAACTGCATATGTACCTCTTGCAAAAACATATTAAAAAGTTGGTGATTATTTAGAAGACAAAAATTCTTGGGATGTTCCACGGTGGAATATCCCAAGCACTTTTGTTTGGCAGAGGTGGGATTCCCACCTCTGCCAAACCATCACCAGTCACATATGTAATAAATATTGTAGTAACTTTATAGTAGACTTACAAATTGTAAAAGAGTAAAGATATAAAAAAAATGATCCAGAGTTTCTTAGAGCAGTAGAATATTTTAGTAGTAAATTATATAATTGCCGTTCATAAGCATCGTAGACGGCAATTATTGAATAAATTATTTTTACTTTACTTTGACTCAAGATTCCAAAACAAATAACATTAAGCAAAAGGAACTCTTTTGCCACTCCACCAATGAAGCCATCACGTCATCCGAATGTAATTTGGATTGATCAAGATCTCTTAGGAACCAGCGAGCAATAAACAATGTGCCTCTACGGGCTCTCTCTGTGCGAGGTTGTATCGCTATAATATCAAAGAAAGCATATGAAATAAGCGTTTCAGTTAATCGTAGCTTTATTATTGAGAAATCACTGAAGCCAGGCACGAGCGGGTCGTGCAGCCTTCACAAACATAGACCGCATCTGTTGAATGGATTAACAGTTTATAAAGAAGCCCCGCGGGTGCGCCATCACGTGAGCAGTAGCGTGTAGTAAATTCGGCGTATTATATTCCCAGTCGGATTGTACTATCATGTTAAAGGGAGGAGGTGATGATAATACATGGTACAGCTGTTTTGTATCCCTCCATTTCGATACCGGGCTCTGTTGGGAACTGTATGTAGCTCTAGAGCTTGCCTGTTTTCTCGGTTGCTCCATTCATATTTACCGAGCATGGAGGCCTCCTAGACGGGGGAGACATGTCCATTCAATAAAAGATTTAGACCGACTGCGCATGCGCGAGGCAAGGATAACACGTGGATGAAGCCCGCCATAAAGCGGCAAGCCAGATTATGGAGATTATACATTATCATTCCGCCAAATTCAGCGTGTGTTGTGATAACAAGCTGTAGTGTTTGGATTAAAAACTGTTTGCTTGCTAATGGAAAACTTGTTTTTATGGGCCGCCAATTATTAATGGATAGGAAATGTATACAGAAACACTAGAGGTAATTGTATTTTACAGTTACTGGCTTAACGAACTGGACTGAGCCATATCCTTCCAATTAGAGGTCGTAAAAGTCAACGAACTGAATTCTATGTGCTAAACGTTGTAATTAATTTGTATCTACTCGTACCTAACGTATAGATATCACATCAGAAATGCGTATGACAATAAATAACTGATTGTGGAGGCAGCCCGCCTGACACTTAGTTATCGCCCCTTCCCATAACACGTAAAGACAGACCACTTGGAAAACCTAATTGGTCTTCGCAACAATAAAACGAGGTCTCTTGAGATGGAGCCGCAATTTCACTGTACATTTCTAAACGATATACAATTTTAATTATTATGTACATGGCCAAGTGCCAACAGATACAGCATGTCCAATACTTTCCTAATTTGACATTAGATTTAGATCTGCACGCAGCCACAATGTAACTCACTTGTTTGCCAAGAGTCGAGTCGGTCGGCGCGTGGAGCATTGCCAGCTCAGGGACGCGCCGGATCCGATCCGAGCGAACTCTCACAACACCTGGAACAAACAACAAAACAATATTCAACAAATGCACCCAGTCCTTGACATCGACAACAAATTAGAATTAGAGAAAAAAAAACAATCAATTTTTTTCCTAATATATGTTTTTTCTGAGTGAGAGAAACTTTATGACTGACGTTATTTTGCGTGTTCATGTTATTAGTGAAGGATGTGACCAATCATCTTAGTTAAACAAATACATAACGATATTCTATAATTGCTGCGATTTACAGAACTTATATGCATTATTGTTGGCCTTCGCGTGGTCAGATTCCGTGCACATAAATCTACCTCCAACTGGAGATGAACGAGAATGGATCAAATTTCCAATAACATCTACTCGTACCTGGTGTTGCCTCGGTGCACTAATAACAATCTATTATGTTTGACCTTTCTGTTGAAACATCTTAAAATACACCAAAACACAAAACACCGGTCTCGAATTTCTCTTATATTTAAAACATGGACTGTGTTTTAAACTTGTTTCCGTGTTTCATAATACATTTTTCAATTTCAATAAAATATCCAAATATTATAATAATTATTCCGAATCACGTTCAGAATGTTTCTTTACGACGACGCGGCGCTGAGAGTATATAGATCGTATTTTTCGATTGCAATATTGGACGCAACGAGCACGATCGCAGTCGACGCTACAACAACAGTCTGAGCATCCCAAAGGTTTGCGCGATTACATACATTAAGAATTTGAACAATGCTGTTTATAGTACATGGATCTGTTCGGGCTATGTAGGTACTTGATGGCTGGCCGGGCGCCAGGCGCAGATTCGGCACCTGGCCTTGAAACTTATAGAGATCGTAGATGGAACGCCCATATGGCCCCATCGCATACTTCCATCACTCGTTTTTATTCGATAAACATAATCTTGAGCTTATCAGCGCGACGATGAACTTCCAGAATTATTTGATGAATGCTAGACGTATATTTAATATATAGTATTGCCGCATTCCAAAACCAAACATCTGCCTAAACACGGCGATTACTGCAAATAAACAGGCCTTCAAACCAACCAGTAGTAAACCTGTACACGTGCAGTGTTACGTGGATAGATCTAGATGTTCAATAGGAGAATGTTGTAAGTCCGTTTAAAACTGTGTTGCTGGGAAAATGATCTCAGATTTTCGTCGATTAAGAACCACCTGCACATAATTATGCAGGACGAGTTAAGAGTTATCATCGGGCTGACAGCAGCGGCCGGGTGGTACGTCTACATACTAATGTCGACCGCAAATCACTTGTTAATGAGCGTGGAGGAGCCACTGAGCGCAATGCAGAATACATAGCACAAAACCTTACAAGGATTCACTCAGTCATACTGAGCTAATCGAGGATGAACAAGCGTTTAAATGCAAATGACGCCTAAGCCCGATTCTTATTTTTCCATAATGTGCGGAAATCCCGTCGTTAAAACAGCATCTACAATCGCATTCGCTAACGACAACATCGCGCTCGTGCGTTATTGAACCGAAAACGATAAAATGGAAAATGAAATAAAGGTTTTCTTATCGACGTCCTCAATTAGTTTCCGTTCAGTGGTTATATGGTTTTTTTTTGCAATTGGCGACAAGCAAAAATGTGCGCAACAAAAGCAAACTTCACAGGGTGAAAGGCGATACACGTTTATCGCATTTCGTATAATCGCTTTCGGATTAGATCGGCCACGCTCGAGTTGCGCGGTTTGGGGTGAACGATCAATCCGTCAGCGGTGGTCACCGGCGGGCATCGATTCTGCACGCTGGCAATCGTTTCTTTCTAATTTGCCTATCAAACGTAAGCAAATAAAAAAAACTATCCCAGCTTTACATTACAGAAATACATTGATGTAACGACGACGACGAAACACACAAATGCTTTCAGGGGGCATTTATGAATGCTCATAAATCCATACGCAATCGTAAATAAAGTGGTGCATATATACCACTTTATTCGCCAGGTGGTAAGTTGTCTTTTGTCAAGAGTCCGTCTTGGTAGGTACCACCGCAGTGTCAGATATTCTTCGAAGCGGTAATGTGCAAACAATAACTGCAGCAATTGGACTGTTATCGTGAGATGTGATGCTTACCATCAAACGACGACTTGTCCGTCATACCATAACATAAAAAAAACTCCATAAAGACAATCTGTTTGTCGCCAAGCATCTAACAATGTGTTTCGGCAGTTATCCTTGAGAGCCAGATTTCATTCTGTGTCTAGCATAACTTGTTTAGCATCTTCGACCAAATCATCATTTTCCAATGGGTGAGATAGATAGGCTAGCCTTGAGTAATTAAAAATAATAAAAAAATATGTTTTTGTTCAAAATAGAAACAACCGAAGAATATCATCAGAACAGTCACATGTTTTCCTATGATTACACTTTTATTATTAGTATATCGTTTGCAGTTTGCAGATATATTATGTATATACAAGTATAAAAAATGTAGTAAACATAATGATTTATCATTAAATAGCCTCTAACTATCATCATCACATGACGTAATCGACGAAGCATGCAGCAAACGGCGGCGGCGGCGGCGTGCCCAATCGATCCACCTCACCACTGCGCCGAGCAGAGCTGCCAACTTAGACCGTAAAGGGGCTCAGTTCTAGTCTACCTAGTTCTTAATGGGTGAACCCGTTTAAGATGTTAAGCTCTTCAGCGCAGAATGTTTACGTTGCTCTTTGTATGATTAGTTCAATCACTCGTGCCGTCTTCAGTTTGACGCAGTTCAGATCAGACAAATTCTTGGACAAACGCGATCAAACATTAGCGTCTGGAAATAACGGCAAATCAATCTCATACTTTGCAGCTTATACTATATTTTTTATAAACATGTGGATCTAATTTACCAGGGAGGCAGGATAAAGAGGAATGTCTCAAAGGAGAGAACCTTTATCACAACTTTGAAACATATTTGTACGAAATGGAAATTGACTTAGAAATGTTACTCAATTTCCATGAATCAATTTTAATGGTAATAAACTAGCTTGAGTTGTTATTTGTGTAATCACCGTATCCAGGTGTCGTGTCGTTTAGAATCGTAACCGTTTCGCGTTGTCAAGGGGTTGATACAGAAGGGGTGGCGAACTGGTTACCCTTATTTACATAATATAATACCGTATGTAGTCACGGACGATCGGGCAGGCGTTAAACTGCTTCGCTTATGTCGATGCTAGTGCGTACCAGACGCAAGTGGGACGACGGGTTAAAAAAAACTACTATTTATTACATCGTACAAGTTGGTACGCATGTCAAAGTATTGATTATTGTACAAAGACAGCTTTTTATTTTACGAAAGCAAGGCGCGGTCCCTTTCTAATATGTAAATTGATTCTTTGAATTTCAATATTAACGAAGATGTCTCTTCAAAATGGCAAAAACAAAATTATGTACAAAATCATATTAGCACAGGAACTAACTAGCAGCTTTATTTTTATAATCATAAAAAAGACATCAAACAAATGGTAGTGTTTAAAAATACGAAACAAAATATATTGAGAAAGCAATACAGTATTAATGAAAAAACTTGGATTGTATAAATTATCCAATGGAGTGTTAAAGAGGGAGTATAACTTCGCGAATACCGACAGCGCGAGCGGTACAAAACAAAGTGTTCGTTAGGTTAGATACCTAGTCAACAAAAAGATAAATAAAAAAGCCAATGATCACGCAATGCAAGTGGTGTGTGACTGTGACCGAGCTGACGATTACTAGTCACGAAACGCTTCGCGGCTGAAATTAGATTCGATGCTGATAAAAAACACAGTTGTAGCAACGCTCGAACGACAAAAATTTAAGAACTGATTGGCATTAAGAATATACGCAAGATGAAAACTACGTATATGTCAGATACAATTTAAGACCAACATAAGGATTTTAGGATCTTGTCCGTAATTAGGTACATAGTTATAGACAAGATCACCGATTTCCTTTTGCGCCGATCCTAGCATACCTCTCAGAACAATCTCTTTAGTATTTCATCCCATTCACACATGCTCTTCTGTTAAGTATGTATTATTGGCTTCACCTTTCTCCACCAAGTCGACAATTTGGTCATAATACTTTCATCTAGCTCTTCCCTTTGCACGCTATATACATTTTAAACTCCTTAGCAAATCAATTCAGACCTCGCGCCACATCACAATTAAGCCCAACGTAAAGTAATTCGAAACTGGAATGTAATATACGTCTTTAATCATGTCATTACATTTACATTGTTGCCTCTATCTGTGGTAGCATAAGGAAATAAATTCGATTACTCCAAATTCACAAAGGAAATAGCCAATATGTATACACGAGTTACGATAACTCTTATTGTTCGCATTCTTCTGAAGCTACTGGGTGGCGCAAAAGTAAAGACCCTATTTGGTTCAGCTATAACATTTTTTCTAAATTAGAAAACTAGATTTAGATTTTTTTAAATGTATATTTGTGCCATTAAATTTCGTACCATTAGGATTTAAAGATGATGTCTTTTAAATGGTGACCTCCAGAGTTGATACACGTTTGAGCCCTATTTATGACATTTTGCATAACTTGCCGTAACACTTCCTGCGATATGTTCGTTATTTCTTGACGAATGTTTTCTTTTAGAGCTGCGAGAGTCTGTGGCTTGTTTACATACACCCGAGATTTCAAAAAACCCCAAAGAAAGAAGTCTGGACTGGTCAGATCGGGTGATCTTGCAGGCCAAGGCAAATCGCCAAAACGAGAGATAACTCGGCCTGGAAAAGCGTCCCTCACTAAGTCCATAGTGTCGCGCGCTGTGTGTGCCGTAGCGCCGGTCTTGTTGAAACCAGATGTGCTCCAGCCCCAATTCGTCCAAACTGGGTATCAAAAACTCACGTAACATGGTTCTGTAGCGTTCTCCAGTGACAGTTATCGCATTGCCTCCAGCGTCTTCGAAAAAATAGGGTCCGATCACTCTGTCAACACAGATGCCACACCATACAGTAACTTTTAGTGGGTGTAGAGGTGTTTCTTGAATAATGCGCGGATTATCAGTGCCCCAGAACCGAGTATTCTGCTTATTGACATGCCCTGAGAGATGGAAATGCGCTTCGTCACTCATAACCAATTTTGAAGGAAAATCATCCTCTTCAAGGTTGTGGTTTATGACGCGCTGGCAGTAATCTAGACGAGCTCGGTGGTCAGCAGGCAGCAGTTGATGAGTCATTTGAGTTTTATACGGGAACATCTTTAAGTCTTTCACCAAAATACGCTGCAGGGTCCGTCTGGAAATGCCCAATTGCGTGGCACGTCGCCTCGTTGATGTTTCTGGACACTCTTCCACATCTTCGCGCACAGCATCGATATTTTCAGCTGAACGGCCTGTTCTTGGTCTCCCAGACTTAGGTCTATCCAATGTTGAGCCAGTTGCTTCAAGGCGTGTGGCAAAGCGTCGAATTGTGCGACCAATCGGTGCCGGACGGTGGGGAAATCGTCGACGAAATTCACGTTGTGTTCTTATCACTGATGAATTATTCCGTAAGAACATTGACACAATTATTCCACGTTCTTGGGGAGTAAAACGGTCCATGTTTATTTTCAGTGTATTTTACATTTGTTCACTACACAATTTTCAACAACAGAATGACAGAAAATGTCATATAAAAAAAAAAAAATTTCTTTAGTGCCAGTACTTTTGCGCCACCCAGTATAATTCCTCTCTTATCTTCGTTCATTTCTATATAGCTTTTTTATATTGAGAATGGCGTATCCAATCGCGCCTTATGTCTACTCTTGTCTATTAGTGTAAGTAATGCCTCACTGGCATTTCTTCCTTTTATTGGCACCGCAATAAAACAGCTACAATCGCAAATTTACGGTACGCTTTTATTGACTGAAAATGTCTTTATCACGATGTCTCAGATAGGTAAACAATATGTATGCTAATATATAGATAACTGTCATTAGGACGTAGGTTTAATTATCTCTCAGTTAAAAGAACGAACAGTTCACAAAATCTCCACGATCTGAAAAAGGCTACAAAGTTTATTAATACATAAATCTTGATAGGTACTTAACATCAGTTCTACCAAAAGTTATCAAAATTAATAACATTTTATGAAATTTTGGCCGAGGTTTATTCAGATAAGTTTTAATGAGCCATATAATATCTGATCCAAACTTTAGAAGTACGATTATTGGATCTGTTTCATTATGATTGAAATTGTATGAAATCAATTCCAATCTACTAACTACTAACGGTAAGCCATGCGTGGGATTACAAAATTATACATTTTATGTTACACTGATTCGCAAATCGATTCAGCCTTACGGTAAAGTAAATTACACAATACAATATTGTACCAACATCATAAGTTCAATTTAAGCTGCGCTAATGTCGTATTGGTGATCGCCCACTCTTTTATTGTTCGCTAATGGTTGCGCCACCTGACTACACACCTCCATTCTATACATGGCGAATCTGAACATAATCTAATCTTTGATTGATGAAGAAATCTCAAACTACATCCAAAACTGATTGTGCGATTCTAAATTACTTTGGCCAATTAAGTCGGCGATTTGTCTTGCGATTTGTATTAAGACTGTTTGTCTGCTGATCTTGACCCGCATTTTTACTGATCTGATTATTTGAACTAGATGACCTCGTGGTTCCAATGTCGTCCATTCGAGTGAATAGAAAAGTTTTATCTAAGAGCTCATTTCTTTTGTTGACCATAATCGGATAAGTTCGTTTATGCGTATTACGTTTAGGCCTATAAGGCTGTACATATAAGGCCTAATAGAGTTTGCTTTTCTGAAAGATTCAATACCAGCAATATTCCTCAAAAGAATGCGTTCCGTTGATGCGGTATTGACCGCCTGGTCGGCAACAGGCCTGTGGTCAGAGAAAGTGACGAGGAAATGATCCCACTGCGGTCGCAGATCCATCGCTTTCGAACAGGAAGCGAACGTGTACACGCTCCTCATCTTGTCATATAAGATCATGTGCCATTTTTATTATGAGGAAAAGCTGCCAAGCGAGGCCTTGTAGCAATCTATTTGACAACAAAGATTCTTATAATGCTACATTGTTAAATTCCACGACACAGTTTAGTTTCCGCAAAAGCTTCAATGTTTCTACATTTACTGAATGGACAATATAGGTCTACGTAAGAAAAGGGTCACGTCGCAGTGAAAAGCTGTCGTAATATATTAAGGCGTCAACGTTTGTTTTTCCGACATTTGCGTATGGTCGTATAAACAAGTAGGATCCGAAAATTTACGTCATATTTTCATAAAATGTTAGGAATACTTAAATTATTATTTACCAGACAGACAACTGGCTCAATCCTGTTGTAAGACGTGAACGGAAGAACGTCATGAAACAATGAATTGGTCTTGATTCATTTGAAGTCAAGAGCGCAAAAACGTTTCATATGATCAACTACTAGGTACACAAAGTGACCTTTAAAATGAATGACAACAAAACGTTAAATCAGTCTAACAAAAAATAAAATACCAGTCTATTTACAGTCGTTTTGCTCATCCTTATTGTTACTGATTATGGAAGGAAGGATGACGATAACAGTGCTAATGTAATCAAAGCATTAGCAAACCGACGCAACGGTTACTAGCTGTTAATTAACAACGGTGGTAACAACAACAATATTAGCAAAGCAAAGGAAACACGCGCGTTTGCTTGAAAAACTTGTTAAGACGTCCTCGACGTCGAAACCAGTACACATGTACCTACTAGCTTCCTTTGCAGGCAGGTTTCATTCAAACCTGTTCAACATGGAACGGTTAATTTTTGTAATTGAACAAATTGAATTCGATTTGCTAACTGTTGTACTAGCGCAGGCGCCATTTGTAGGTGTACATAAGTTTCCTAAATAACGATTATGGATTTCAACATCCAGCAGAAGAATTAAATAACAATTTTAAAAAAGGAACATCTACATTCAAAAGTGAAGTGAAATAACTTGTTGAAGTCGGTACCATGATAGTTAAAAGCACCTATTATGACAATATTGTGCGCATAGTACCGACTTCGATAAGTTTTGAGTGTTGAGTTCGGTACCATCTTTTGTAATTTTTTTAAAATCTTTTTAGTGATCGTTGCAACTTACGGGATCGATTGTCATTCATTGTCAACGACTATATTATCATCAATAGGGAAAATATTTTTCAGTTATTGGAGTGTAAGTTAAAAACGGCTTGACCGTTTTGATGAAATTTAAATGGGACCAAACGACAAGCATCAGCTTTCAAATGAAAAAAGAATTATCAAAATCGGTTAACCAGTCAAAAATTCTGAGGTAACAAACATTAAAAAAAAATACAGACGAATTGAGAACCTCCTCTTTTTTTGATATTGAATACAAGAAATTGTTTTTAACTGAGTTACGCTTTGAGTTATTTGATTGGTTGAGTGAAGATTTGACAACAACACCTACTCAGACAACAGACCTGTACCTGACCTACTGTATTTATTTTAGCATCAGAAGTGGTATTGAATTCAAGAAAAACAACAATGTAATAACCTAAGAAGTACATGTACGTAATTATTATTTTGTTTTACAATAGAACTTGCATTAATCAAAATTCAAAAGAAATTAACACGATAAATCACCAAAATAATAAAGAACTTAGGCTTACAGCAAATAGCACCAACGACCATTCCAACAACCTCACTCTACGAAGTCTCATAGTCAAAATGGCCAAACCACGGAGCCGTATGTCATAGATTATGAACTAACAATATATATATATATATATATTTATTTATAAATGTATATTTACATATATATACAAAACACATAATACAATCTATAAAGGCCTTACTTCTATCAACATGATTTATATTATGCCTTATTACAAAATGTATTGTTGTAAGCTTTTAACTACTGCATTAGATAGTACATGGGTACGGTTTATGTATTTTTAAAGCAAAGCAGAAGTATTGTCACGAATGTAGGTACTCGAATCATGTTAGCGCCACTCCGCGCCGCGCCGCGCCGCGCCGCCCGCGTCAACAGATAACGATGCCAATCACTTTCCGTACATTTATTCATCACTTCTGTGTCGTTCTATAGCTATTCGTATATTATGGAATGTTTTCTAAACATGTGTTTACTGCGATTGTTGATAAAAGTAACTTGATAAACGAAGAGCTCAGCCTCATCATCATCAGCCGGAAGACGTCCACTGTTGATCAAAGGCCTCCCCCATAGAACGCCATAAAGAACGGCTATTAGCCGCTTGTAACAATTGGCTACCCGGGACTTTTATGATGTCGTCAGTCCATCTAGTGGGGAGCCTACCAACTACGTCTTCCGGTGCACCGTGGTACCCACTCGAGAACGTTTCTTCTTCATCGGTTATCAGTTCGTCGAGCAATGTGGCCCGCCCATTGCCACTTCAACTTGCAAATTCTGAAAGCTATGTCGCTGACTTTGGTCCTTTGGCGAATATCCACGTTCCTGATTTTATCGCGCAAAGAAACTCCAAGCATAGCTCTCTCCATGGCTCGTTGAGTGACTCTGAGCTTGTCCATAAGGGCCATAGTTAAGGACCGGGGCTCGGCTTACTACTAGTATATAATCTTCGTTACAAACTTGACATTAAATGAATTTAAATATTTCAACACGGGCGGTCCAAAGCATGAATCTATATACTATATAGTTCTGATACTAATAAACTATGATGAGAAAGAAAGTTTAATTATAATAAATTTTTGGCTCAGTATTTCCTTCTCTCTATCTCTCTAGTCGGTCCCTCATTGATGATCGTGGTTACTGGATTCAATTGAACGGACTATCTACGAGTATCTCCACCGTATCCGATCTATAGTTGGCCTTCGCCAGATAAAATTTGGCAAAGCAGGTGGTTTCCTTAACTTGGTTATACCATCGTGTTGGGAATCGACCTGGTGATCTTTCGCCTGCTCTGTCTCCAACAATGACAAGTTATTTAAGGTTTTTGTCTCCTCTCCACATTTATGTACACGCTGCTGCTGTAGATATTGGGCTTTTAATGATTTAATATAGATACATTTGTGCGTTTAGCTGTCCATGGTATCCTCAATATTCGACTCCGGCACTTCGTTTCGAATGCATCTAGGCTATGATCCTATTTTGTTCGTGCAGGTGATGTCAATTAATTACATCTGCGGATCAGTTTACATTAAAATGTTCATTATGCGAATGTTTCAGCCGCAGCCAGTCATGTGATGTGACTAATAACGAGACCGCGATTACATATATCGTGATAAGATATCATTAAATTTAAATAAGTACCTACGTAATAATTATGTGCTTAACTAAGTTAATTAAAAAATAGAAGTAAAGTAACCGATACATAACATCAAAAATTAAATAATATATTATTGACTCTTTTTTTGTGACACGTGCGGGGAAATATGTCGTACCTACCATACTCGTCATAAATGTAACCTCATCATTATATTTAATACTGTTCTTGAGCAACACGTTATTACGCCATTTAATTAGCAACAAAGAATCACAATTTGAAATGTTTAACATTTATAAAGGAATATAATTCAATCACAATTCCAAATGTTGCATCAACATTGAAATTCAAATGTTATTCATGAACCGAAGTGGATCTAATGTGATTCCGACATATCAGATAAGCAGTCTTAAAACTGAGAAAAGGATAACTAAAGTAACAACGCGCAATCACATTGGATTACGTGTTATGTTTTTGTGTGCACTAAATTATAGCACTTTGATGTGACCGTGTGAATTTCGGATCGACTTACGATAGTAACAAGGTGAGCTGTTCGCGATTCTAATCCAAAGTAATATGGTTTAACGTGTCAGAATCGCTTGAGATAACAAACAGATGATATTAAGTCTAGAACTCTAAGCATGAACTAGCATCGAGAGGCCGAGAAACAAGTTCATTGACACTGATGCGGCAGGCGCAGAGGCACGGGTTGAGACGCCCGCAAGTCCACTGCTAATCAAAAGGCTGCCAACTGGATTCTGCGGAGTGTGATCAGGTCGACCTTTTATTAGCCTGTGCGGTGACATCATTCCATTACAGCAAGGTTACATGCGAACAATAAAAAAAGGGAATAACAATAGTTTTACAGACGGACAAAAAATTGAGATTTCTCGTAAACATAGCTGAGATAGAGAACTAGAGGGAAAAACACTGCAATCTTCGTAATTGGCAAGAAAAAGATCTGGGTGGCATAGGCAATATCATTACTCTTTTTTACCGAAAGGATGTCTAAGCACCCACGTTACGCCAGAGTTTATTATGTTAATCTAATATCTATAGTCATAAGCGGGGAGCCTGTTGCCACATATTAAATTAATGCGTTTCGAACTCTGAACTGCTGCAAGTCTTCGAGATTACAAAGATAAACAATACGCCACTCAATCAACGAGGCAAGCGACGGCAACATATTCCATTTTATACCGACTAGATGAATAACGAGTATGTTAATATGGCACACTAGTTTTTTTAAAACTATAAAATATTAAAGGTAATTAAACTGTATATCATTCGAACCAAACAAGAAAAACTGGACCTAAAGATGACGTCTCTAATCTCTATGTCGCCAAGAGGCTGAATCCAAAGCTATGTAAATTAGAAGTGATTGATAGCATGTTGTAGAGTAGGTACTGTACGTGGCGAATAGCTTCGCTGCCATCATGTGTGCGTCTGTCGGACCAATTGAGGTCGTCCGTTGTCGCTCAGGGTCAGACCAAAAGTTGAATCGCAGCTCGGCATGGCAGCGCGGGGAGCTGCCCGTCTAACGGTCACCGTCGCTATGCCATCTCTACATTTGCAACCGTGCACCAAATACTATCCAATTTAAAACCGGTTCGCACAATATGCAACACGAGGCGGCTTAGATCGACGACAGAAAGAAACTGGATATCTATTCAATCGTATGAATTTGTTAAAACTCAGTAAGATGCTGAAATGTTGTAATGATAGTTAACTCAAATAAAATTATATGTCGGTGACGTGATAGCGTCGCTGTTGCTGAGGTCATGATCATGAACAAAGGCGAACTAATAAACCCATGACATTCAAATACATCCATTGTACTTAATACCAATGACAATACTGTTTGCTTTCAATTTTGAATTCAAACACGAGACCTTATTAAACTAACTAAACTAATCATTTCCTACTGACGACGATACAACGATTACACAACTATGCAATGATACATTTCAAGACAAACATCGAAGAAAAGAAACAAGTATGAATGTTAAAAAGAAACAATCACTAAGTATCGACAGGGGAGGCGGAGACGAAGATAAATCAAATAGTTGAAGGTTTCAGGTTACCAGCGGCCGAGGAATCCGTACCGAACCGCATTCGGCTCAAGGGCGCCTGTGCCTGCGCCTGCGCCCGCGCCGCAGGCCGTGGCTAATGTGGACATGTCAAGAGCAATAAATAGGACGATTCGCAAATACTCTGCTTCGCTATACTAGACTACAAAATACCAACTGATTGTTTGCTTGAACCAGATATTTGATGTCTGCCTGTCTTAGATGGTTGAATCTCGTACTTGCGCTTAGATCCTCAAAATTTTTCCTCGTTTTAACTACAGCAATACTTATTCATCCACAGCTGGTAAAAATTGTTGAAATCAAATCAAATCAATATTTTATTTGCGAGAATACAGTACAAATCCTTACATTAACAATATTTTATAATTAGCATTCGGCCTGCAAGCAGACGTGCAAATATAAAAAATCATTTTTGAAATTATAATTTAAATATTCCCTAATACTACAAAAACATTTGGTTACGAGCCAATCCCATAATTGTTTTATAAAACTATTGCCTTCTAACATTTTTTATCGTATGGTAAATTATTATAAATAGAAATACATTTTTTTTTTTTTTATAAATGAATCTGCGGCACGGAGGTTGGTATAATAAATGTTCATACTATGATCTTTTTTGTCTAATAATGACTTCACTACGTTTAGTAAAAAAATCTGGATGGGCTTTGGTAAACAAACAAATATTATTGATGTACATGCAAGGCAGCGGAAGGATTTTGCAAGTTTTAAAAAGTGGTGTGCAGCTATCCAGAAACCAGGCTTTATTTATAACGCGAATACAACTTTTTTGGATTTTAAAAACTAATTCCATATCAACCGAATTTCCCCACATTATTAAAAGATGAAACATACCCATGGTAGGCCGATAGCGCCGCCCCCATTGAAATTCTGAGTTTTTTTTATAACATAAACGTAACGTTTCAATTTTAGGCACACCTGTTCTACACGCATATTATTTAGTAACCGGCTATGACTCGCGTAATATTTACCGGATATTGCTCCTACCAGTTTCGAACTGATTTGAAGTTTTTCGTCTGGGAGTCGATTGTGCACAGCGTCGAGCGCGGGCCTCAGCACGCAACTAGCCGTCTTATCAAAGCGGAGATAGTGTGCGTCTGGGATTTGGGAATGCTATGCCACTGCCGACCTCACGGTATCCAAGTTTTTAACACTTCTGATATGCTCTGTCACTCTGGTGGAACCATTGCGTCGAGTCTCGCCTATATACGAATTGCCGCAATCGCATGGGGTGTTGTACTCTCCAGGGCAGTTGTACTGTGTACTACTTCATTCCTTTTATCACATTTAATAAATACTGTCGTATCGTACTGCAAAAAGAACTAAGACATTGATCACAGTAACTAATCATAGTTTACCAATTCTTTGTTGGAATGTAAATTAATTTACTAATGTTTTGCCAGTCCACGCCGTCTAGTGGTTAATCCTATTTAGAATTCCAATGAACAAACAATGGCATCAAGCAAATCAGTTTAATTGCTCTAATTAGGAACGGCTTTGGATAATTAGAGATTGGAACTGCCTTGGTCTATTGTGAGCCAATTGGCAATATGAGAGCACTCAGAAACAATAGAATCTCTTTGTGGTGGAAATATGCTGTGTCGTGTTTTCAAGGTATGTTATCGATAAATTCTCGAAAGCAACGGCACAGACACTATCGCTGGGGAATTCCTTCTCAGGCTTCAAGCTTATATTACAGCTGAGCCCTTTGCCTATGAAATGCGGTAGTATTCGAGTTATTGCTGTTACAAAATTACACGTACCGACAACCACGCAATCGCTTGCGTGCGACCTTTCGCGACCAAGTCGCTGCCGAAATGACAATACGACAGCAATTTAGGTAATTGTGTGTGCAACAGCCGCATGTATACTATTTACGCAGTCACGGTGTTTTATCCACAATTAGCACGCATACAGTTGTCTATGACTTTGACCGGGCGACGCCGCGTCTGTCAGCGGCACAATGGCAAGGCCGTGTTAATTTGTTTTACACGTTTTTCCGACCACTCTCTAATTCTTTCCGCATTTTTACCACTCAAAATACGAACACAGAACCCATCGGAAACTCAACGGAACAGATGAACTGTGGTAGGCTAGAACAAGGAGCAGTATAGAATTTATCGTGAAAATCATACGAAATTGTTGGGCGTAGTTCGGATAGTTTTACAGCCCAATTTTCTGCATAAATTTATTTGCGACTTTTCAACACTGTGAGATTTCGAAGCGACGAATCCAATTGTTGTCAGTAACCAGGCTCAACATCGACAACAAAGTGCTCATTGAACATAATTTTATCGTCTCTTGTTTCTCAGACAATGGCTTGTTTTGCAGACGGTTTGCTCAAGTGTCCGGTGAACAATTGAATAAAAGTAACACGACAGCAACAGCTAGGCTCAAACATCGTATGTGATCAGTTGCGGATTAAATAGAATATATTGTTTTATGATAGGTACCATGTATTAGTATACCTACATTGCGATGACGCGAAGCCACTATATATATATTAGTTATTGTGTATATGTACTACGCATATAACCTACTACGTGTTATTCCTACACAGTTCGTCCGTCTGGGCGTTTCTTTTAATGGGGTAATTTTTTTCTTACTGTAAATAGGTAGCCGGTTGAATATGCCCTATGGCGGATATCCTATCAAATAATAATAAAACCTTGGGTTTTTACTATACTACTCATATTGGGCATAGGTACCTAATAACTATACAATACGAGGACATTTTTTTTTACTTTTTGTATTAGTTCCATCATAAAAACGGTAAAACATACATGATTCAAACTGGTGAGATTAGTGAATAAAATACAATGTAACCGATCGAGCTAGCTCGAAACGCGAGCGAAGCGTCTTTGTTTCAACTTGGGCAAAATGCTTCCGTATGTCTGTCCGGCTGTTCTTTACTACAGGTCACAATTCTCAAACTACTCTCGTGAAATTTTGCGAGCAGGTTTATAAATGGCATATACCTAATTATGTGGATTTATTTTATCAGCTTAGTTTTTGGAAAATATTTAAATTAATATTTAAAAACAGCAATATTATGATGTTTAAAAACGTAAAAAAGTCGTGTATCTCGGAATCAGCTCACAGAGCCTCTATTAAATATCTACACATAAACGACGTAACCACACAGAATCCTCAGCGCGAGTCAGACATGCACCAGCCCGGTGTATTTTTTTCAATATTGTCCTTCATGTTCTGTAAATTATATATAATATGACACAGACGACGTGACATGACTATATTGAAAATCTCGCACATTATTACTGCGACAATAATACTGGGGAGCTCCATAAACAAAATACGAAATAAACTCCGAGGATAGTAATAGTATCGTATCAGATATCGAAGGCGTGGGCGGCGCCCGACGTGTGTCGATCGTGTATCGCGACCCAATCATACATACA
The DNA here is from genome assembly GCA_963854805.1 of Plagodis dolabraria. NCBI lineage: Eukaryota > Metazoa > Arthropoda > Insecta > Lepidoptera > Geometridae > Plagodis > Plagodis dolabraria. The sequence continues at coordinate 39,022,071 of OY978441.1, read as the reverse complement.
TGTGGAATGCACACTTTCTTTTTCATTTATTGAAGACACGAGTATAGGTTTAAAATATGACGTTGCAGACGGAAACGGAATGTACTTCATACCGCTTTCCGTACAAATGTAATTTTGTCATATTTTAAATAGCAAGTGTTCAGTGCAATTGTGCTTTTTTTATGCTTGATAGGTTAGCCTTTGACCACTATCTCACCTGATGGTAAGTGATGATGTGGTCAAATAGGTTGTTCAGGCTAACCTAGAATTATTGGATGCTTGCATGTCATTGAGCAAAATTCATATGGTTTAACCCTTGCTATAAAAAGTATAATGCGACTTGTTAGGGCATTAGTTTTTCCTATATTTACTTCTACATTTATTAATGGTTCTATATTTATACTTATGTATAGTGCTGAGACACGGACGCTAAGAGAGTCTGAGAAAAAAACAAGTAGACGTTCTGGAAATGTGGTGCTGGAGAAAAATGCTTAGCATATCATGGACTCAACATCGACCTAACATTTCCATACTTGCCGAACTCAAGGTCAAACAACGCCTTTCTTTCATCGTACAAGGTCGCATTAATAGTTTTTTTGTACATGTTTCGCGGCAAGAAGCCATGTCTGTGGAACGCCTTGTACTGCAGGGAAACGTGGACGGCAAAAAAGCTCGCGACAGATCACCCACGCGTTGGACGGACCAAGTGAAGGCTGCTTTACATCGTCCACGTCCACGAGTGTACCAGGAAGGCAGCGGTGCGAAAGGAATGGCGACGGATTGTGAGGCGTGTCACCACTCTTGATGTGACGACCATGACCACTCTGTCCAGAGTGTAGCGACTAAGAAGAAAATTCTTCAAGACATTTACCTTAAATTGTGCTTGCATAGCTTGCACTTACCTAAGTGCGGCATACAATAGCACGTGCCAAGGAAAACGCATTAAAGTGTGCAATCTCAGGAAACACGTGACTCTAATGAATGTAGACACTACGAGTACTATACATACCAGACATTGTCATTTAACAGGTATTCTCGTACTCGACACGGCATAAATAAATAAAACACTCGTGTTTAGATCAGCAGTTGCAAGTAGATCAATCGAGTGTCGTGCCGTTGTACCTGCACTTGTATACAACCTTATCAATGCCTTATTATAGATGTTACTAGGTCATCATGTTCAAAATGTAGGTCTATTTAATTGAATTTGCAGTGGGTACATGGCATTTTCCGCCACGGTAAATTGGAAATCCTCAGTGATGCTTTTTAAGCCTGCACCGAGGCAGCGATACGCAATTGTGGTTCGATTGATCCCTTGCTGTATCTTTATTGAGTTATGCAATAAATATATATTATATTTAAGGATTCATTCTATAAATCATGCACTTTGGAAATACGATTACTTAAAGTTTCCTCGATAGGAAAAAAATCCAAAGGTATATCTAAAGAACTAAATAAACCCTTACTACGGCGTTAATACTTCACGGAAAGTCATCTGTATTTGAATAAAATTAATAAATAAACAACGCGTTTTCAATAACGTATACACATCACATTTTTCAAATAGCTATTTGTTTTATGATACGAAGGAAATACTTAAATTAACGCACGTTCCGCCCATTTTAGCCAGAGCAGCGATGCTTTGTCCCTATCTGCTTTAGTGACTCTTCGGCCGTCGGACGGGGACGGATGCTGTTGGCGTGCTTTACTCACGCACACATACGGGGCGCGACTAAAAAGCTCGGTGCGCTCTAAATACATCTTATAAATCCATACAGTCGTTCAATGATGACCTTGTTATATTTATATCTGGCGAAATGGGAGCTTAGTGAGACACCTTTGCCTACCTCTTTAGGGATATACAGGCGTGATAAACCTGATAATAGTATATAAAATATCTATGTGCTGGCTGCCTATTTTATGATATCTTCTTTTCTTTTCATATTTCAAGATCAAAGCGAATTTGTATTTTATCGTCTCCAAACCCGACGTTATCAAATCATGATTATTATGTCATCTGATATGCAAATCGTTTGTTATATTCATTGTGAAATTCACGAGGAGAACGTAACCATTTCACGGTTTTCCTTTTATAGAGCTCTCGACGGCGTACTTTATCGTTTTCGAGCGGCGATAACTGCATAGTAATTGTTGTGCGTTGCGGTGGCGATAAAGGCCTCAAGGCTAACCTTGTGCACAACTTATACACACTGTGGCCCTATTAAAAATCTAAGAAAAATGTAGGTAAAAGAAGGCACTTTTTATGTCAAGTTCGCAGATAACGAAATGTTGTAACGCACGGCTATGATAAGGGGCCAGTCTCAGCTTCAAAGGCGTGGATGCCACGCAACACGCAATCAATCTTTGCTCTACTCGACGCACTGAGGTAGTATTACTACGTAATACCTCAGTAAAATAAAATAAATGTAACTGATCTTAGCATTACCTACCCAATATGTATATGTAGTTTTTAACGACATCAAAACAAGGGAGGAGATTCTCAATTTGTGTTCTTTTTTAATATTTTAAATGTTTGTTACCTCAGAACTTTTGACTGGGTGAATAGATTTTGATAATTCTTTTTTTATTAGAAAACTGATGCTTGTGGTTTGGTCCCATTTAAATGTTCAACAAAATCGGTTATGACATTTTTGAGTTACACTCCAATAACTGAAAAATATTTTCTTATCTTGATGATATAGAGTCGTTGACAGTGAATGACAATCGATCCCGTAAGCAAGGGTCACTAATAAAAAGAGTGAAGACAGAAAGACTTCAACAAGTTATTTCACACTTTTGAGTGTAGAAGTAGTTCCATTTTAGGTTTAAAAAAAATCATAATAATTGTGTAAATTTTTATCTACAGATTTCGCGTTTTATACAGTATTATTTATTTGCTTGCAATTCGCACGGTATAAAGAAGTAATATGAGCGCGTCTAAAGGTATGAGGTCACCGCTCCGTCACGTTCAGATGATCCGCAGCCAGAGGCGGTCATGCGCACTCGAGACACCTCGAGAGGAGTCCAAGCGACCTCAAGCGGCGCGGGCGCGGGCTTGCGGTGTGACGTCAACATCCACCAGCGCTCGTGATCAAGGCCCAATGCGTGCTATTTACCTGAATAACCAATACAACTGTTGAAATGGGAAGTCCGATTGCGTACGCAGGTTACATATAAGTGCTACGTATATAATAGGAAATCGAAGGTTTCGCGATGATGTACTGATCAAGGAAGATGCCTGCGATATGGCACGCATAATAGGAGTTGAAGGAAATTTTTAACATAGTACTGAATACCGAGAATCAGATTATCCTGATTCACTTCCGCGTCTTTAAAATAAACAGTATTCAAATAAATTGTTGTTATGACAATCACAGGCATGGATGGATAAGACAGGATCGCTTGCTAGACAAAATGAAATTGTACATTTATGCAAATCTACACTGCAAACCGGACGTCGTCGTTAAACAAAAATAACTCTATTTCTTACTATATGTCTGCTTATAAGCGTTAAATTATTTCTTTAACTAAACCTATTGACTGGCTCAAGCAAACAACTGGGAGCCGATTATTTGGATACATTTTATCGCAATGTTTTATTTTATAAAAGGTTTAGTCACGCAAAGTCAACCTTCGACTAGTTTCTTTCAGAAGTCGTGTGTCACCCCAGCAGTCTTATTTTACCCCAATTGATCAAAAACCTCATTATAACTCTACGCAATAATACAACTGTACGACTTGCTCATAAATTCAAATAAGCCACTTCTGCCAGAACAACTCGCAACATTCTAGAACAAAGTTTCACGAAATTACCTTTGCACGGATAACTTTATAGACGAATGGGACACGTCTGATATAATTTCATGACAACAATTCTCACGTTTGAATACAATCGCGTCAATCGTGAGTTCATAAAAAAATTTATTAGACCATTTTCTTATTCAAATTAAACCAAAGCTTGGTGTTTGCTGAAGGCATTTATTGCGGGCCGATAAAACTGTAACCTAAAGCATAATTATCAATTTACGATTACGATTACCGTAGGTGGAGGGGTAGATTGCATCCCACAGATCTTCCTCTCGGATGTGTAAAAGGAGGTAAAGGGAAAAATACCAGGAGGTGCGCAACAACACCTTCTGAAGAACTGCGATCTCCAAGACGCGGCCCTACGTGGGGATTATGTGAAATCCTTATGAGGGAGGCGTTCAAAGGTGGACGTCTTCCTTCTGTTGATGATGATGACGACATCATGGATATAGGGGTAAATATGCATCAACACATATCTCGAAATTATGGCAAAAATATTTCAAAACAAAAGTAATTTCTTTCTTATCTATACACAAATATTATAAAGAGAAAAGATTTGTATTTTTGTATGCAAGGAATAAACTTAAAAATTACAGGACCGATATGTATGCAATTTGGTATGAAAATAGTTTGATGCCCGGAGAAGGACATAGGATAGTTTTTACCCAACTGGGCAAAAAGAGGTTAATGGTTTAGCAAAATAACTGACAAACGCGCGGGCCGAGCCGCGGTTAGAAAGCTAGTATTTTTTTATATATGGGTTATTGGTAATATGTTCACAACCTTTTAGGGTTGACATCTGCTAATCCTAACAAACATTTTGAGATATACTATATTTGTTTTGTTTTGAAAAAAAAAAATATTTTCGTGTTTTTGACGGAATAAGTACGAGGCCCATCTAATGTTAAAAGCCTCTCGTGCCTGTAGTGTATTATTTCATATTTTTCATTACTTTGCTCGACGTAAATATTCACTCATGAACTCTATTCAAAGGGAGCACGGCGCGGTCCAGTGTTGCCGCGGTAAACGCTCTTGGCTCGGAGTAGGCTATAAAACACAAATATATATATATATATATATATATATACTAGTTTTTCGGGCAGTGTGCGGGCCGCAAGCGGCCCGCATCTATCTTGAGTCAGTACGAACTGTCATAAAAGCCCCTTATACAAAGAAAAAAAGTAAAAAAAAAACTCCAATAGAAGTATGAAATCCCATATAAACTCAAAACAATAGAGATTCATACTGTAGCCACCAAACCAGATTTACCCTACTGCCATAAAAAAGTGGTTCGGTCAGAATCGTACCAAGGTTCTGAGTCACTTCGGTAAAGGAACCCCACTCGTAGGTGCATTGGTTATCGCGGGCAGTTACCATGGAGACCAGTCGGAGATGTGGAAAATACCCTCAAGTCGGAGCTCGGCCTTAGGCCTCGGACAGTTACTCCAAATGTAGTCAAAACTCCCACAAAAACTCCTAAAACAGTCGGTAATGTATGGTGAAATACTCCAAATACAGTATGAAGAATGAGAGGAGCATGTCAATTCGGAGCTCGGCCTTCGGCCTCGCAAGACACTTACACGGCTCGGCCTGCGGCCTCGCCATGAGCTCGCCCTACGGGCTCGCACACCTTAAGCTCGGCCTTCGGCCTCGCGGGCCGAAAGTTCGGCCTTCGGCCTCACCAGAAGCTCGCCCTTCGGGCTCGCTATACCTTCATGTATGACAGTAACTCCAAATTCAGTCAAAAATCCCACAAAACCTCCAAATACAGTCGACAATGTAAGGTAAAATACTCAAATGCAGTATGAAGAATGAGAGGAGCATGTCAATTCGGAGCTCGGCCTTCGGCCTCGCAAGACACTAATATGGCTCGGCCTTCGGCCTCGCAAGACACTAACACGGCTCGGCCTGCGGCCTCGCCAAACGCTCGCCCTTCGGGCTCGCGCACCATCCGCTCGGCCTTCGGCCTCGCGGGCCGAAAGTTCGGCCTTCGGCCTCACCAGAAGCTCGCCCTTCGGGCTCGCTATACCTTCATCTATGACAGTAACTCCAAAATCAGTCGAAAATCCCACAAAAACTCCAAATACAGTCGAAAATGTAAGAAAAATACTCCAAATGCAGTATGAAGAATGAGAGGAGCACTTTTGACTCATGTCATTTGACTGCTCTCCCGATTCCCTATGACATTTGTTCAAACACCCCCTACCTATCTCTTACCGTTTTCGAGATATGTCATCCGTCTTTACTTGGCAGGCGTCATTTTTATGATTTTCGATTTTTCCCATACTCACCTAAACCCCCCCTACATTTCCGCCATACTTCATTTTAACCCTACTCGACTCCTTCTGGGAGAACAATTATGTCAGTCAGTCAGTCAGTCAGTCAGTGAGTCAGTCAGTCAGTCAGTCAGTGTGTGGTAATCGAGCTTTATATAAAGAGACTAGTTTTTCGGGCAGTGTGCGGGTCGCAAGCGGCCCGCATTTATCGTTATTCAGTATTAAATAAAATCAAAACACCTTATACATAAAAAAAAAAAAATTCAAAACTCTAATAATAGTATGAAATCCCATATAACTCTAAATACAATAGAGATTCATACTGTAGCCACCAAACCAAATTCACCCTACCGCCATAAAAAAGTGGTACGGTCAGAATCATACCAAGGTTCTAAGTCACTTTGGTAAAGGAACCCCACTCGTAGGTGCTTTGGTTATCGCGGGCAATTACCATGGAGACCAGTCGGACATGTGGAAAATACTCTCAAGTCGGATCTCGGCCTTCGGCCTCGGACAGTTACTCCAAATTTAGTCAAAACTCCCACAAAAACTCCAAATACAGTCGGTAATGTACTGTAAAATACTCCAAATACAGTATGAAGAATGAGAGGAGCATGTCAATTCGGAGCTCGGCCTTCGGCCTCGCAAGACACTCACACGGCTCAGCCTGCGGCCTCACCAAGCGCTCGCCCTACGGGCTCGCGCACCATCCGCTCGGCCTTCGGCCTCGCGACCTAAAAGTTCGGCCTTCGGCCTCACCAAAAGCTCGCCCTTCGGGCTCGTTATACCTTGATGTAGGACAGTAACCCCAAATTCAGTCAAAATTCCCACAAAAACTCCAAATACAGTTGAAAATTTAAGGTAAAATACTCCAAATGCAGTATGAAGAATGAGAGGAGCATGTCAATTCGGAGCTCGGCCTTCGGCCTCGCAAGACACTAATACAGCTCGGCCTACGGCCTCGCAAACCGCTCGCCCTACGGGCTCGCGCACCATCCGCTCGGCCTTCGGCCTCGCGGGCCGAAAGTTCGGCCTTCGGCCTCACCAAAAGCTCGCCCTTCGGGCTCGCTACACCTTCATTAATGACAGTAACTCCAAAATCAGTCGAAAATCCCACAAAAACTCCAAATACAGTCGAAAATGTAAGGAAAATACTCCAAATGCAGTATGAAGCATGAGAGGAGCATTTTTGACAGATGTCATTCGACTGCTCTCCAGATTCCCTATGACATTTGTTCAAACACCCCCTATCTATCTCTTACCGTTTTCGAGATATGTCATCCATCTTTACTTGGCAGGCGTCATTTTTATGATTTTCGATTTTTCTCATTCTCACCAAAACCCCCCGAACATTTTCGCCATACATCATTTTCACTCTACTCTGCTCCTTCTAGGAGAACATTTATGTCAGTCAGTGAGTCAGTGGTAATCGAGCTTTATATATTATAACTAGTTTTTCGGGCAGTGTGCGGGCCGCAAGCGGCCCGCATTTATCGTTATGCAGTATTAAATTATATCAAAACACCTTATACATTAAATTTTTTTTTCAGAAATCCAAAAGATATACGACGTCCCATACAAACTCCTAATACAATAAGGTACCATACTGTAACCACCAAACCAAATTCACCCTACTGCCATAAAAAAGTGGTACGGTCAGAATCGTACCAAGGTTCTGAGTCACTTCGGTAAAGGAACCGCACTCGTAGGTGCTTTGTTTATCGCGGGCAGTTACAATGGAGACCAGTCGGAGATGTGGAAAATACTCTCAAGTCGGAGCTCGGCCTTCGGCCTCTGACAGTTACTCCAAATGTAGTCAAAACTCCCACAAAAACTCCTAAAACAGTCGGTAATCTATCGTAAAATACTCCAAATACAGTATGAAGAATGAGAGGAGCATGTGAATTCGGGGCTCGGCCTTCGGCCTCGCAAGACACTCACACGGCTCGGCCTGCGGCCTCGCCAAAAGCTCGCCCTGCGGGCTCGCCAACCATGCGCTCGGCCTTCGGCCTCGCGGGCCGAAAGTTCGGCCTTCGGCCTCACCAGAAGCTCGCCCTTCGGGCTCGCTTTACCTTGATGTAGGACAGTTACTCCAAATTCAGTCGAAAATCCCACAAAAACTCTTAATACAGTCGAAAATAAAGGAAAAGTACTCCAAATGCAGTATGAAGTATGAGAGGAGCATGTCAGATCGGAGCTCGGCCTTCGGCCTCGCAAGACACTAATATGGCTCGGCCTTCGGCCTCGCTAGACACTAATACAGCTCGGCCTGCGGCCTCGCCAAGCGCTCGCCCTTCGGGCTCGCGCACCATCAGCTCGGCCTTCGGCCTCGCGGACCGAAAGTTCGGCCTTCGGCCTCACCAGAAGCTCGCCCTTCGGGCTCGCTATACCTTCATCAATGACAGTAACTCCAAAATCAGTCGAAAATCCCACAAAAACTCCAAATACAGTCGAAAATGTAAGGAAAATACTCCAAATGCAGTATGAAGAATGAGATGAGCACTTTTGACACATGTCATTTGACTGCTCTCCAGATTCCCTATGACATTTGTTCAAACACCCCCTATCTATCTCCTACCGTTTTCGAGATACGTCATACATCTTTACTTGGCAGGCGTCATTTTTATGATTTTCGATTTTTCTCATACTCACCTAAACCCCCCCTACATTTTTGCCATACATCATTTTAACTCTACTCTGCTCCTTCTAGGAGAACATTTATGTCAATGAGTCAGTCAGTCAGTCAGTCAGTCAGTGAGTGGTAATCGAGCTTTATATATTATGACTAGTTTTTCGGGCAGTGTGCGGGCCGCAAGCGGCCCGCATTTATCGTTATGCAGTATTAAATTATATCAAAACACCTTATACATTAAATTTTTTTTTCAGAAATCCAAAAGATATACGACGTCCCATACAAACTCCTAATACAATAAGGTACCATACTGTAACCACCAAACCAAATTCACCCTACTGCCATAAAAAAGTGGTACGGTCAGAATCGTACCAAGGTTCTGAGTCACTTCGGTAAAGGAACCGCACTCGTAGGTGCTTTGTTTATCGCGGGCAGTTACAATGGAGACCAGTCGGAGATGTGGAAAATACTCTCAAGTCGGAGCTCGGCCTTCGGCCTCTGACAGTTACTCCAAATGTAGTCAAAACTCCCACAAAAACTCCTAAAACAGTCGGTAATCTATCGTAAAATACTCCAAATACAGTATGAAGAATGAGAGGAGCATGTGAATTCGGGGCTCGGCCTTCGGCCTCGCAAGACACTCACACGGCTCGGCCTGCGGCCTCGCCAAAAGCTCGCCCTGCGGGCTCGCCAACCATGCGCTCGGCCTTCGGCCTCGCGGGCCGAAAGTTCGGCCTTCGGCCACACCAGAAGCTCGCCCTTCGGGCTCGCTTTACCTTGATGTAGGACAGTTACTCCAAATTCAGTCGAAAATCCCACAAAAACTCTTAATACAGTCGAAAATAAAGGAAAAGTACTCCAAATGCAGTATGAAGTATGAGAGGAGCATGTCAGATCGGAGCTCGGCCTTCGGCCTCGCAAGACACTAATATGGCTCGGCCTTCGGCCTCGCTAGACACTAATACAGCTCGGCCTGCGGCCTCGCCAAGCGCTCGCCCTTCGGGCTCGCGCACCATCAGCTCGGCCTTCGGCCTCGCGGACCGAAAGTTCGGCCTTCGGCCTCACCAGAAGCTCGCCCTTCGGGCTCGCTATACCTTCATCAATGACAGTAACTCCAAAATCAGTCGAAAATCCCACAAAAACTCCAAATACAGTCGAAAATGTAAGGAAAATACTCCAAATGCAGTATGAAGAATGAGATGAGCACTTTTGACACATGTCATTTGACTGCTCTCCAGATTCCCTATGACATTTGTTCAAACACCCCCTATCTATCTCCTACCGTTTTCGAGATACGTCATACATCTTTACTTGGCAGGCGTCATTTTTATGATTTTCGATTTTTCTCATACTCACCTAAACCCCCCCTACATTTTTGCCATACATCATTTTAACTCTACTCTGCTCCTTCTAGGAGAACATTTATGTCAATGAGTCAGTCAGTCAGTCAGTCAGTCAGTGAGTGGTAATCGAGCTTTATATATTATGAATGATGATGATGATGATGACTAGATGGTAAGTGGTGTGCGGGCCGCGAGCGGCCCGCATCTATCTTGAGTCAGTACGAACTGTCATAAAAGCACCTTATACATATGAAAAAAAAAAAAAAATACTCCAATATAAGTATGAATTCCAATACAATCTCTTAATACAGTAGAGATTCATACTGTAGCCACCAAACCAGATTCACCCTACTGCCATAAAAAAGTGGTACGGTCAGAATCGTACCAAGGTTCTAAGTCACTTCGGTAAAGGAACCCCACTCGTAGGTGCTTTGGTTATCGCGGGCAGTTACCATGGAGACCAGTCGGAGATGTGGAAAATACTCTCAAGTCGGAGCTCGGCCTTCGGCCTCGGACAGTTACTCCAAATGTAGTCAAAACTCCCACAAAACTCCTAAAACAGTCGGTAATGTATGGTAAAACTCCAAATACAGTATGAAGAATGAGAGGAGCATGTAAATTCGGAGCTCGGCCTTCGGCCTCGCAAGACACTCACAAGGCTCGGCCTGCGGCCTCGCCAAGCGCTCGCCCTTCGGGCTCGCCCACCATACGCTCGGCCTTCGGCCTCGCGGGCCGAAAGTTCGGCCTTCGGCCTCACCAGAAGCTCGCCCTTCGGGCTCGCTATACCTTGATGTAGGACAAATGCTCCAAATCCAGTCGAAAATCCCACAAAAACTCCAAAGACAGTCGAAAATGTTAGGTGAAATACTTCAAATGCAGTATGAAGAATGAGAGGAGCTTGTCAATTCGGAGCTCGGCCTTCGGCCTCGCAAGACACTACTATGGCTCGGCCTTCGGCCTCGCAAGACACTAATACGGCTCGGCCTGCGGCCTCGCCCAGCGCTCGCCCTACGGGCTCGCGCACCATACGCTCGGCCTTCGGCCTCGCGGGCCGAAAGTTCAGCCTTCGGCCTCACCAGAAGCTCGCCCTTCGGGCTCGCTATACCTTTGTGTAAGACAATAACTCCAAAATCACTCGAAAATCCCACAAAAACTCCAAATACAGTCGAAAATGTAAGAAAAATACTCCAAATGCAGTATGAAGAATGAGAGGAGCACTTTTGACAGGTGTCATTTGACTGCTCTCCCTATTCCCTATGACATTTGTTCAAACACCCCCTATCTATCTCTTACCGTTTTCGAGATACGTCATCCATCTTTACTTGGCAGGCGTCATTTTTATGATTTTCGATTTTTCCCATACTCACCTAAACCCCCTCTACACTTTTCCCATACATCACTTTCTTCCTACTCGACTCCTTCTGGGAGAACAATTATGTCAGTCAGTCAGTCAGTGAGTCAGTCAGTCAGTCAGTGAGTGAGTCAGTCAGTGTATGGTAATCGAGCTTTATATAAAGAGAAGATAAAGATAATATATATATAAAAAAAATTTTCGTTTGTTAGGACTAGCAGATGTCAACCCTAAGAGGTTGTTAGCATATTAGCAATAGCCCTGATATATACATCATAACATTAGGTAAGTACTTTTACCCTGTAAGGGTGTCACAATTTAATTACTGGTATTAAAAATGTCATACGTATATCCATAAAAAATATCATAGAACGTGTAAATAATGAAAACGTAACATAGTTACGTAATGTTATATACATAAATAGTTTATTACAACTAACAATTAATTATTGTTACTGATACAGATATTATAATTAATTCAAGATTAATAATATGTGTATTTCAATGTTATTAGTTATCTGAATAAAATGGAATTATTTAAATTGTTCCTTTTCAAAATCTTTTACAGAGTAGTACCTACATCTTTTGTATTATATGGAAATATTTAAATTGTTTTTGAAATATTTTTAATTTAAGTATTTTTGGTTCTTTAATAATTATCGGTAACTTATTATAAATTTTTTATTAATGACCTACAAGAAGAGCTATTTTCTGTTAGTTTTTTAAATTTTTTGTTTGTTATTTCCCAGTGGATACATTGGGTTAACTTCAATATCTGACTTGTACAAACTTCCATTATTACGCACAAATAGAGCAACCTGTAGAATATAAATTGTTAGTAGTGTAAGAATTTTTCGTTGTATAAAGTGGGTATAGTATTGACTATTGTGTATCTCCGATGAATAGAAGTTGTCCAGGACGCGAGCACCGCAGACAATCGTAACAGCCGAATCACACCCACAAATCGTATACCCACTCTGTAGAGCACTTCCTATGCAGGCTCGGCACTCGGTACCAATTCATTCAACTATTTTTGAATGCTTCACTCGGCCTCTAAACTACGAGGAAGTCATAACGACACCGCCGAGAAGGCAATACTGTCTCATCTCATTTCTCAACCTTGTATATTTTAACTAATTTCTTCATACACTTGCCTTCTATAAGCCATAACTCAATTTGTAAACGTAAATATTTCAAAAGCGCTCCAATGCCGTATCAAATGTCTCATCAGCGTTGAAAGTTTCTAAAGTATCTAATCTTATATTCATATAATTATTGAAGCAAAATGATAAGAGACATCTGGAGTTGCTACACCACCTATATTATCGCTTACTTTACTTTTTAACCGACTTTCAAAAAAGGAGGAGGTCTAAATTCGGTTTTTTTTTATGTTTGTTACCTCGGAGCTTTTGTCTGGGTGAAACGATTTTGAAAATTATTTTTTTGTTAGAAAGTTGATCTCGTCTGGTCCCATCTAAATTTCATTAAAATCGGTCAAGCCATTTTTGAGTTACACTCCAATAACTGAAAAATATTTACCTATCTTGATATAGTCGTTGACAATGAATGACATTCGATCCCGTAAATAGCAAGGGTCACTAAAAAGAGAGATTTTTTTTTTACCATTTGAACCAACTTCTACACCCAAAAGTGTGAAATAACTTGTCGAAGTCGTTACATTACGCACAATATTGTGATAATAGGTACTTTTGAACTAGCATGGTGCCGACATCAATAAGTTATTTCACACTTTTGGGTGTTGAAGTCGGAACCACTTTTTTTTTTTTTTAATATATTTATTGTAACTTTGAAGACAAAAGTCTCCGCCAAAAAATACGTAAAGACTGAGCAAAGTAATCGAGGCTAGTAAACATATTTTTTTGTTAATAAGGTGTTTAACAACCGTATCACAGCTTGAATTGATCAATATGTCAAATACGTAAAGGCTGGTGACAAGGCGACCAGCCACTGACCTTCGATTATGAAACCATTAAGAAACGGCCCGACCTTGGCGCCTTCTCCTATGCCTCTGCGACCTCGGGAATGACCGTTGGAGAGGCTCTTTGAGGAATCCAAAATATACACCTCATGGATGCGGAAGTCAGCAAACAATAATAAATAATTAATAAGCTATGCGCATGTATCTGAATCATCAGTGCGTAACCTACAAGAACAAGGTATTTCTCAACGGACCGAGACCCTTTATTTAGCAAAATTATATACGTTTACTAAATTATGAGTAAATTTTTTCACCTCTCATGTTCGTAGCACAGCACTGAGTCGTTGATCTTATTGATGCACCCATCAATTTAAATAAAAAAGGAAGATAGAGTAAGCTCTAATAGCACGACAATAATAATGTGGAGAAAATGTACACACACTGCTACACTTCCATTATATCATATGTTTTAATTAATGAATAACAAAGACAGGAAGACAAACTTGCATTAGACGCACATACGCACACTATTGAGTAGAGACTCAATTAGGAAACGTCGTCGCCTGATTTGACATTGCCATGTTCGAGGTACGAGTGCCGTTTCTCCCGGTTTTTTACACGATTGTCCAAAAACAGGAGAGTTATGTTTTCTGGGTTCAGGTATGTATTACAAAATTACAAATTTACTGTACTGTAACAGCCGGATCGTCCACTGTTGAACACAGCCTCCCCTATTTTTTTAGGTATTTGCCATAATCCCCACGCTTGGCAGGCGACTTGGGGATCGCAGTGTAAGATGGCATAGTTCTTAAGAAGGCGCTGCTGCCCACCTTCTAGTATTTTCACTTAATCGACTTTTACGACACACGGAAAGAAATGGAGAGGTGCCATTCTAACCCGGCACCCACGGGTTCCGGCACCCCACGGGTACCACGTAAATTTGTAATTTTGTAATGTAATCAGCAGAGCATGCGTTATTGCAAACATAAAAATATTAAAGTTCATGTATACATGTATGTTTGTGAGTTTCTTTATTCCACCCATAACTTCTAAACGGCTTAACCGATTTTAATATAAGAGGCATAGCTAGATTCGACTTGATAGCGCAAGTGACACTAGGGACATAAAAAAATGGCGGAATTTAGACGCAATATTGTAGGATAAAAAAAATCTTACAAAACTATCGAGTGGGGTATTAAAATGAAGGGCTTTAATAAATGATTCCGTAAATATATATACCTTGCAGTTTTTATTTGATTGGTGCGATAAAACGTTCCACGAAAATAAATAGTTTGCACTATGGTTTTTTTACTTTTTTAATTAATTTGTAGTTGTTTAAGTCCAATGGATGCACCTAATTATTTTTTATTGCTGTCTGGCTAGCGTTCGAATACTTTAGTCGCCGGGCCCACAGCCAGCGGTCTAGAGTTCTGCGTTCCGCGTTCACTGCGCTACACAAGGAACGGTCTAATTCTTCAGTTTCTTCTGCATTGACATAACAAGAGAAACGAATAATAAATCGTTGCTATGTACTACACAGCATGTAGCAATATTATATATGTCGATGAAAAGAGTCTCATTAAAAAATCCTTTTACTGAAAATATTCCAACAAAACTTCAATTGAAGATGCGTCTTCTTTGACCGCCGCGCTCCTTTGGGGCTCCATGGGGGAAAAATAATCACCCTGTAGCTTTGTCATACCGATCGAAAGGATTCATAATAATGATTATTTTTAGCTGAATAACATAGTATCTTTGAAATAAAAGGAAGACCATGCTTTTTAAAATCAAATAATATCTTCTTTCAGTAAAATGTTCCATCTACAATATTCAAGGTACTTTCGCTCCATGTACCGTATCCGTGGGACGCCCTGTATAAATAAATGTGCCCAACATAAACTAAGCAATAAATTGTCTAAAAAATGTTTGTTATCTTATTATGATGATGCCATGAGCAACTACTATTACATATGTGGCATCAGTTTTTGAAATGTGTTGTTGTCTTGTGCAATCTATCTCAGTGTTGAAGCTAAAACATTAAACAGATACGTAAACAAACAGTTTAATCAGGCTGTTTGATTTGGGCTTACTGGAGATAACAGACGGATGCAATGAAACGACGAAACGTGTGACGTCACACCTCTCAGATAGAATGTGCGATTTTTTTTTTTTTTTTTTACCGGCGGTATGCCTTTATTAAACAAAATACTATGAACTATATACAACACTACAGCTACTACAATAAAAGCATTTAGACACCTATAAGTCATAGCAGACTCATAGGCAGTCCAAATGCTCCAGCCCACTCCCAGTTGGCAGCGTGCCCAGCATGCTGGCAGCATTGCCCCGTTGAATTGCAATGCTTATTCGTTGAGCCAAATATGTGCCAGCATTTTGATCCCGCGTCGCATCGACCAAGCGCTCAGATAGGTTTTGGAAAATACGATGAGCTCCCGGTCCCCACGGACCCAACGTCTCTACACCAAACGGCTCAAATATGTAACCCATACCGAGGTTAGCATATTTGCGCCGCTTGAGTTGCTCCGCCGAAGTAGCCGCAGCGCCAGCCCTCGCGTTGGTTTCAGAAAGATGTGACGGCGCTAAAGTGTCCACGCACGTAGCGTCCCACACTAAGGGCCGTCCTAACTTCCACGGAACCAGAGTCATGCCGTCAGGTCTTTTACCATCGTCACGCATCAGACCATTCGGTTCGAGAATAGCTGGAACATTGGCGCTGGTAAAAGCCCGGCGAATGATATCGTTAAGGCTGGCGTGGCGGGAAATTCGACCAGCACTTCGAGAGCAGGAGAGGCCATGGTGACCGAGTTGATCAACTGCAGTACCACACTGGCAGTGATGTGCAACACAACACCTTGCACCCAAGCGTAAGCTAATAGCTAGACGAAAAGCGGATGGATCTATAAGGCTACCAGTTTTGTAAGAAGGAATGGCCTGTAACCAAAGACCGGATTCCCACACAGAAACAGCGAGAATACGAGCACGATCTGCGATGCTAGAACACGTATTTAAAAGATCTTTCCGTGTTAGCTCGCATAGGGGCCGATCCCACTGTTTCTGAGATGACAACATTTTTGGGAATTCAGTATTTGGACAAGCCAGTCTCCATGTGTTTTTGGCCTCAGCCAGATATGCTACATCGAAAGAGCCTAAAGATCGTGCAAGAATTTTTTCTACTAATTTGTGTGTACTGTGTACAGAAGACAAAAAAGCTGGTAATGCCACACTAGAAATTTTGCGTATCCCTATGCCCCCCAACCTCACAGGGAGGGAAGCTTGCACCCAAGCCCTATCATCCATCTCAACATTCAAAACCGACACTAACGTATCTTTTACTAAGTTGTCTAAGCTTAACAAAAGCTCACTGTGTTGCCACAGCTGACAACATCTTAAATAGTATGTAAATTTAGGAACGAAAAGGTAAAATCTTATAATTGTAAAAGCCATATGGGCGTTAATTTTGGATAATCTGCTAGAAGCATTTCTAAACTTTTGAATTTGTTCTTCGACAAATGGTGATAAAGATTCGTTAAGAATCGGTGAACCCAAAAGACGAAGCGAACTTTTTTCTACTAATTTTATATTAGGCGCAAGTAAGTTGAATTTTTCAATAATCGAAACTTTATCCGGACAAGTATCACAAACAAAAAGTTCACATTTAGAAAAATTTAGTTCAAGGCCAATAACACGAAAATCGTCTATAAGTACTCGCAAGTCATCCAAAACCGTGTTCGCATCGCCTCCTAAGGTTCCGTCATCCAAATACCAAACGTTAAGTTTTGATTGGAGACGTTGAATTATTGAGTGGATCGCAAGGCTAAAAATGGCTGGTCCCAGAGGATCACCCTGTTGACATCCTACGGAAGATAAAATAACGTTATTTTGGTATGTTAATTTTGACGGTTTGCCGTAGCATTGCCAAAGAAAAGGGTATAATTCCGGAATTTTATCTTTCACTTCAGTCAAAAGAGTGCCTCTATCTAAAGAGTTGAATGCATTTTTAACATCCACCTTCAAAAGCACATCTCCACAATTTTGATCAAGAAATGTGCGAAGTGAATGTACAGCAGCCTCACAGCCACCCTGTGAACCAAAACCGAGTTGCAGTGGTTGAAAAAGATTACTTAAAAAAGCAACCTTTTTCCTACAACCGCATTTGGCTGTGAGGCGACGATAAGTGGTGCCTACTGCTATAGGCCTAATACCACCATCTTTTTTATTTAGGACACATAAATTCGCACCGTACAGAATTTCGGTAATTTCATTGTTGACCTGACCCGACAACATCAAATTAACCAAAGCCGTCACATCCCTTAAAAGTGTCTCGCCTACCTCACCAGAACTAAAAGATAAAATATCTTTTAAGTGCTGAGGCGTGAGGCCATCAAGGCCACCGGCTGAGCCACTTAAAAAAGATGCCACGGCTGCAGAAACATCCTGTGGGGTCACCTCAACAATGTCTTGTATAGGAGATTCGGGAAGGTGGAGACCTGCAGTTGCAGGCGGATGCTTTTCAATTAGGGAATTCAACGTATCAGATGTAAAAGGAGCGATTGTATCACTCGAATTTTTATTAAGGTGGTGATTCTCTGAGTTTGGGTCACTTTGAAGATAAAATCCTCTTCAGAGATTGATTATTTTGAATCAGAAAAAAAATTGGCTTCAAATATGTGGTAAAGGTTTGTTCCTAACTGCTTACTTAATGAGTAAAAAACTGAAGTGTACTTATTTAATTTTATTTTATTCTCTACTCAATTATAATGAATTTTTACATTTAAACTTTGCTAAAATGTATATGAAGAGCTTAAACAGCTGCTAACGCAGATTGCTGTCAGCGAGAATAAAAATCAAACAAACTAAGGTTGAAATAAGGATCATTTCAGCGCACACCTCGACGAGGCAATTATGTTAATATAATCATCCAAACCGAAATAGAGAATAACACAAAACATTACTTAACACAAGAACTATGGCACGGTAATATTTATAGATAATATTACCGTGACTATCGGATTAAAAAAAGTTATCATGACAGTTTTTATATTTTTAAATTCTCTATCTTTTGTTGTAAGAGTATAATATAAAGCATTACTTGTTATCACGATCTTGCAGGCTAAACAACTAAAATACACATCAGACAGAGAGAGTTGAAGCTATTTTAATCATAATATATAATATGTGTTGAAAATCATCCATATGAACAGTATAATTTTCTTATTATCGCGCATTTTGAACAGACAAAAATTCGTAACAGCCACATACAGCTAGCATTTACATTCAACTTACTATGAAACACAGGGGGTTCTATAATTAACCACAAATATTTAAAAAACAGGCCTATTTTTTTGTTTACATATAGTCACATGATGCTAACTTTTAAAAATACTTGTATTTCTTATTTGACAATATTAAGATACAAGCTCAGACGCATACAAATTTACTATATGGATAAGGGCTAGGTTGATACCAGGGGCTGAGCGGTTAGTCTGTTCATTATTGTATCAGGAAAGCCTATAAAGATTTTGTCTGCTTTCAGATAAGAACATACCTGTTTTCAAAGTGACCAAGTTTTATCATTTGACCTTTTCTATTATGGATAGATAAAGCATGTAGGCAAACACACTTCAAAAGCCGTTATCTACACAACATGCACTATTTATACAATGTTACATAAAAGGTGTAAATGATTAGAAGCTATTGCATTTGTTTACAAATCAATTACAAATTAGTGTTAGTAATACCATAGTATAACAGGTAATACTATTTCAATGACTTGAAACTGTCAAAAATATTTTAATGTACTACACAAATGTTATTTTCTCTTCTACAGCAGGAAAGGTTTTGGTGTTGCCTTAATTGTGTTTAATTTTAACAGTCTGAAAACATCTACTATTTACTAGTTTATGGTATACACTATGGTAGGTTTTAGCTATGGACTGCAGTGCTGCAGATCCATGGTTCGATACCCGCCATCGGCTTGAGCTTCAACGCATGCCTTTCCAGGGCATTTTGGAATCCCAGCCTGGCTAGCTACCAACCACCATCAAGTAGAAAATCTATCGCCACGCACCTAACAGAGTGCTCCGGCAGCAGTCCTTGAGAGCCAGTGAAATTACAGGCACATGAGACTTAACTGTCAGTGCAGTTCCTCACTTGTGACGAAATGCATCTAGTGGGCCTCATGCTTGTTCAGTCACAATAATATAAAATAAAATAAGGCCAGTTCGTAAGTGTTCTGCTTTGGTAACACGGGTGGCATACATTTTTCTGCTGGTTCTTAATGTCTACAAACCTTCAAGGGTAAACATAAGACAAAATTATTGCTCAACATAAAACAATTTCTTTAAGATATACACCATAAATTTATTGTATATTCACTATTATTTAACTTCTAAACATTGAGCTTGCAAATTAGATATGGAAGTGGATTTATTTGAAACAGGTGTGTGAATTCTACGCTTGATTTTTAGAGGTTATGCAAGGAGTTGTATAGGTAATGAAAACAATATTAAAAGCCATATGTCATTTTACATTGTATCAACATGATTATTTTTTATAGTATGTACATATATCCAGATTCGTTTGTTTAAATATTCCAATAAGTAGTTATTTCTATCTACAATAAATCAAAATAACTCTTGATCTTAGTTCTAAAACTATTGATAATCAGTAGTTTTTCAAAATTACAGATAATATTAACTATGAATGATTTTCAAAACTGATAGTTATACTTCTTTTTTGCTCCCTATGCGTTTCCATAAAATATAAACAATAAAGTTGAAGCTTTATCAGTATGTGTGCAAATCCGTAATATATTCAATGCATTTTATTATGGAAAAATAAATACCACAAAAAAAACTTGAATATTTACTTGTGAATTATGAAACACTTAAATAACAGTACAGGCAAAATTCAGACTCATTTATATTTAATACCATAATTCACAAATTATTCCTAATCCCTATCAACAATTACTAAATTTAGATTGTCTTCCTCTATAAAATTTTTATAAATAACCATTACATTTTCCACAACAACACAAAGAAAGAATACGGCTTCTGTTATCCGAAGTCAGCAAGTACTAACTACGATATGAGCACATGCATCCTTACACGCATTTAATAACACTCCAGGATAGGCTGTTGTGATGTTGTGATGCTGGATTTACTGAGTTATGGGTAGCTATTTATTATTATATGTATATATTACTAATCTAATCTTGTTAATACTTTGCTAGGCTAACACTTCAAATCTTTTGAACCCAAACATATTTACTTCAGTATTTCTAAATATGATTACAAGCACTATCACATGCTAAGCGAAAATCATATCAAACAAATTATTAGAGTTCAAAACTTTTAATCGATTCCCACCTTGGGCATAAAAAAATTTGTACTCCAATCATTTGTAAATTATATTTACTTCAGAATAGAATTCCAGTATATTAGGCAGACTTGAAAATTTGACAGATGTGGTAAAGAAAAATAACCAGCTGATATTGATTCTTTCTCACCTTACCCATTCACCCCCATTTAATAATTTCAAAATCCTAGAAAAAATGCTTTAATGTGCCAGAATCTTGGTTGGGTGGCATGCCCATATTAGCTTTTATGTTTGAGTTCATTAACCTAAAATATTCTACCACTACCTACTCAGATCATTGGTTATAATCAGCGAACGGAGCAGGTAAACTATTTCAGAAAAACCACTTCAATGTATATACATTTGAAGTAATTTTTATAATAAGGATGTGACACAGGGATTTTAAATGTATTGAAATATTTAATAAAGAAAATTGGATGAGTTAAAGCTTATTAGTTATTCAAAGAAATTATTGGAAGTAGGGATATAATTAGTTTTAATGTTACTAATGTTGTACAGTTCCAAGACAAGACAGTAGGCGAAATAGCAGCCACCTATTTCATAAAAATAGTGAAGAATGATGCAGTGCTTGCTACACTTCTTTTGCCTTGATGGAATTCTATTATCTCTTAACATTAGCTCACTCTGTTGGGTAGGTAGAATGCTTTCGGCTTTGATTCTGAATTACAACACAGGTCCTTGAAAAATCATTACCAAGTAAAGAATATATATATTTTTTAATTTCCACAACAATGCAGCACCATATATACATGCATAGGGCGTTCGGATAGCCTATCAGTTCCAAAAATAACACTCACAAACGCTAAAAATGATCACACAGGGCGTTCGTATAGGGACTTCGTGAGCATTTATATCGTTTTCGCTCACCGTTCGGATAGCTTTGAAAACGCTACAAATGACAGAGAAAAGTGCTATTTTAGACCCACGTCTTACCGTGGGATCATTGTGATCGTTTTTTGACAGCTTGGACATTCATATCTACCTTAACATTTTATGAGAAATATTGTGGTTCCTATCATAAAGAATAGAACTGGCGATGCCTGCAAAAGATTCAATTACAGACCTATATCTTTGGCTTCAGTTGTTGCACCTATATCTTTAGCTGCAGTTCCAGAAAACGTTATTTTAGTTTTCAGCGGTTGTCAAAATAAGTATAAGACGTTTGGATAGCATAGTCATTGGTGGTCAAAAATAGCAGGAGCTTCTTTCCGAACGCTAAGATACAAATGCCACTTTTGAAACTGCCACAAACGCAACCGAGCCAAAACGAACGCACCAGCAGTAATGCATAATGGTGTTAGATACTTCAGCTTAATATTATTTTGTAGAATAAAATACTATGTACCTTTTAAAGCATTAATTATTACTACACCATGTCATAGAGGGCCTTTCTACAAGATTTATTTTTAGCTAGTATAATTTCAATATGAGTATCTCTAATAAAACATACTCAAATCTGCTAGGTATATCAAATATCACTGAAAACAGCACATATCGAGGTGTACATAGTTTTAAAACAAATAAAATGTTAACTAGAAGTCCAGTTCCAGTGTCCAGAATTGTCACTTTGTCCTTGGTGATTTTGTGCCAAATACGTGTTTTTTACCCACATACCTACTCAGAGCTGAAATATAATTAAAATACTTCTCAAATTGATGACGTGTCGAAACTGAAGCCCAAAGAAGTAAACATTCATTCTCAGTGCAAGAAACGCAATGAACAGGTACATAGGTGCTAAACACCCTCCCATTCATTGGTTCGATCGACAGCACTCTAAACCCGTGCAAGCTTCTTTTGACAGCGGTTGGTTTCCAACCAAGCACGGCTTTGTGCAGGTATCTCGAAGGCACATAGAAACATCGAACTTACCAATAAACAAGTTTTTAGAATCACTGAGATCTGTCTTGCAGGTACCAGGTAGGTGTACACTTCAGTCTTGCACGTCTACACAAAATAGTTCACGGCCTCGCGACTTAAAGTCAAGACTAACCGATGCTACTGCTGTTGCAACAAATAATTCGATTTCTGTAGAAATAAATAGAGGAACATCTCGTGACGAGTGTAACATCCCGTCAATACACGGCCATTGTTCACACAACACAACACACCACAACACAACCGACTGACAAGTGACACGACGAACCAAACTACCAACAATGACTGACCAAAGATTACAGAGAGATCAGAGAGAGTATAAAGTACAGACTATAGACCAACACGTTCACGACACGGCATAGAGTTCCATCTCCGTTAGAAGGTATTCAATCTTATATTAGTGACAACTTCGCTAATTATTTCTTTAGATTATTTTAGCAATCTGCTGCATGGAAGTAATAAGTACTACGTACAACAGGAATGAGCTCTATCTGTGCATCATGCAGCTAAAATAAAGAAAATAAAACCTTATAGTAAGGTCATAAGTCTTGTTGCGCGCAAAATAAAAATGAAGCCGAGTGAGAAGGCTACCACTGAACCCTGTGTCTCGTTCTAACAGTGACCTAGAGTTGCCAGAGCTAAGTTGATTTCAATCCATTCGTTGTTTGTCGAAAAATATGCGATTGATGTAATGTAATAAAGTGAAAACATTTACTTCTAAAATGTTTCTAAACATAAATAATAATTTTGTACGAACATGTTAAAGCAATATTATTTGTTGCTACGTGTAAAGCCATACTACCGCAAAAATTTTGCGATTGGCGTATAGGTTTTCTTTTATTTGTATGAAATACTGAAACCTGACTTGACAAGCCCACATGAAATTGCCCACTCGGATAATAACGGAGTGTTTTTTGATTTCGTGATATTTTTGAAGAATTTTAGTAAAAATGGGGAGAATTTGTGTCGTGGAGGCTTGCGGTAGCGAGTATTATCCTGATTGTGGTTTATATTTTCACAGGTAATAGTTTTAAACATAATTTGTTAGTGAGGAATTACGGTGACCATGCATGACTATCCAAATCTAGTTCAAGAACAAATAAATTAAATAACTATGTATATTTTATTCCTTTCTCTATTAAAATGACTTTGTCTCAATTTCAGATATCCTAAAGATCCTAATGTTAGTTTAACTCATAATGCAAAACAGAAACAATGAAACATATAAGGAATAAGCTGGGTTTGCGGCAGAAACTTCACAAGACTGTTTTATTTAACAATATCTGATTTAGAATTACACTCTGTTTTTGCTTACCTAATTAATGAAATATACCACAATAGGTAGTTTATCGTAATTTTATCTCAGTCTAATTGCATATTGTGTACCACAAGGACACGGTAATGTTATCTATACAGTAGTGTAACTCAGCTCTGTCTTCGAAATAAGTACCTACAGCCGCGCTGTACATAAACATGCGATAGGGCTGCCCGCCTCCAGCATTTAAATTACATTTGCCTACTTTGTGTTTCTATTTAGTTATGTGATTGTAAATATATATACTTTTTTTTATATAAAAATAAAATACTTCGAATTGAACAGGAAGTGTTCACTAAAAATGTGTGTTGTTTTCTTGACCAGCAGGTAGATTTAAACAAAAAACCATGTTTATGTTTGAATAAAAAATCGTTCTTAAAAATTGGCGACCGAAAAATATTTGTGAGACGTACGAAATGCTTAATTATTATATTTTAAGGTATTAAAAATCCACATTGTAATAACTACCTGTAATATTATTATAACTACTACCTATTTCACTTTCCTTCACTCTATTCACTTTTTTTTATTAATTGAGACATTTTTTTCGCGGGATAAAAGGAAATACTTGTCCATTCAAAAGACACTCATTATGTACCGTCTATATGTAGACTATAAAAAAAATTTGTTCTAAATTGTATCATTTGCAGGCTAATTATGGCAAGGATGCATATGGGATTTATAATAACTTTTTATATTATAAATCCTACAACATGTATTACCTACATATTGCAAATAAAATCTTTGACTTTGACTTTAAGTAAAATTATTTTATAGTATTACCTTTCAGTTTCCAGGTAATCAAAAAAGTTATCTCTGGATGCGTTTTTGACGAATTCATGTAACTTAAAACAGCACAATACATCTTACTCGTCATATTTTATATGTAAATATGTACTTGAACTTATTTTTGGTGAAAAAATCACGCGGTTATTGTTAAAAAACAACAAACCATTCGCTCGTCACTGCGGCGTAGTCACGACTCTCGAGACTGTCTGCGGTACGAGCGCAGGCCGAGATCGAGGCGCGTAGGTATAACTCGCGTTTCGTCCGTTTCTATGAAGTTGAAATACTGTAAAGATAACATTACCGTGACAAGGACCAGTAGGTCAAAAAACAGGAAAAGTACAGTGCCGCAAAGGGCAAGTTTATCATTAGCATCTTCGATTAAAATCCATCTGAAGCAATGATCTGCTGAAGTCAGATCACAAAACATTTTTTAAAATAAAATTATTGTCCTTAAATCATATTTCAATATTGTCACCATTGCCAGAGAGGGATAAGAGGTACAGTTACTGAGATCTCGCTCGGCTTCAATTTTGAGACAACAGCTCATTCCTGTTGTACGTAGTACTTATTACTTCCATGATCTGCTGTTTATTTATCTTCGATCATAAAATATTAATGATGGAAGTTATTTATATAATTTACGAATTAAATAATAATGGGAAGACAAGTGCATGTTTCTTATTAGGAAAATAGCCCAATTTTGCGAAATTATTGCTATTTTCCGCTAGTATTTTTGTTTGCGGTCTCAAACTTTTTTAATACTTAAATTTATATTTAAGTATAGGTTTACACTTTTTACAACTATTGTCGTATTTCAACGTAGCCTATTAGTGTTATAAGATTTTTTATTATGGTTTCAATATCCAGGGAAGAGCACGGAAAAATAAACATGGAGTTTTTGCGAGATACAATAGGTGAGGATTTTTTTTACCTGCTCCAGACATGGGTTGTATTATATCTATAAAAAATATATATCTCTCTCTCTTTCTACAGCATAGCTCTGATCTCTTTTGACGCCACACGCACCCTAGAATACTCCGGTCCGGATGGATATGCCGATGTATTTATAGCTTTGGAGTGAGCCAGGCCTGGTGGCGTGGTGACGTCTCCTGATTGTTTCTCAGAAGTGTGTGTAGGGCATGTTATATCGGATGATTTTCAATTCCGGAACTGAGTTACGATACTACTGGTACGATTCCGGAATTCCGAAACCGGTTCCGAAATTTGAAAAAAGTATAGGAAATACGAAAAAAACAATAAATAGGCACTAAATTCATTATTATAATAAATAGGCATTATTATAAAAGCTAAATAAATCGACAAAACTCTTGACTGAGAACATTAAACAGCCTTCTATTAGGTTTTTCTTAGTATCTAAATATAACAAAAAATAATCAACTTTTCAATATATTATTGAAAAGTAATAATCAACTTTTTTTTTAGCAAAATCTACGTGTTCTAGCTATTTGAAATTGCAATGTAGCTTATTAAATAACTACTATCTAATAAATTATGATGAATATAACATTCAATAACTCACAATGAACAATATCAACAATTTCTCCTCTATTGAGATCATGAAAATAGGTTTAAGGAACAAACCTTAAACAAAAATTTAAAAAATCTTAACTTACGTAATAGTATTTTTTTTGGAATTTGGGATCTTTAAATTAACTTATACTAAAAAGAAATATAAAGTAAATAAGACAAGAATCACTTTTTCAAAAAAGATCGCTCTTCTTGATAATGTGTTACCAAGAGTATCAGAGCAAATAACATTTTGTCTGAGAGCAGCGAGCTTTGTAGGCGGTTACAAAAGTACCCGGCACATGAATATACTCTTTCACTCTCAACACTTGTGGGAAGAATACCTTTATTATAATTATATGCCTGTGTCAAATAAATACCACGTTCTCCACCATTATCGTACATGGCTTTCTCAACTTTTACTTACGAGTCCAACTAGATCAAAATGTCGTTTTTGATTCGTGCGAGGTTATTTGCATTTACTGAGTTCATTTAGTTGATTCATTGACTTCAGCTTCATCAACACCTATATCTATTTAGACTTCGGCATCACCTTCATTGTTGATCTCACTCGAAACGGCATTATCTTTGTATTTTGAATTCAAACTTCGCGCGCATTAAGTACTTCGCATTTGTTATTCGTTATTTCGCAAGAGAGTACAAATATACAAATTTTATTATTGGTGGTAACTTATTTTACAAATAAATATATGAGTATCGGATTGCGATATTCACTTCAGTTCCGGAATTGTAGTATCGTAAAAAAACATCCGAAATTCCGGTGTTACGAAATCTCGGAATTCCGGAATCCATGCCCTAAGTGTGTGAATGTGCGTCTACTGAATGTTAATGTAAAAAAAAAATTTTACTATATACTATATAATTAAAATTAAGACAACATTTGCTTAACTTACGTAGGTCACAGGCGATAGCTTAGTGTAGGTGGAATCGTCCAAGCATTTTTATCATTCTCACAAACTTTAACTTGTAGTAAGATTTCTTAATCAACATGTTTTTCACGTGCAACTTGAATTTTCCTTCTGTGAGCGTTGTAATAATATTTAGAAACTTTATTATATAACTGCACACGATTACCTAAGAAGGTCCTTTTGTTAAAAGGTTTTTTACATTTGTCTTGACAATAATCTACAACCTGGCACAGGTATTTAATCATTATGCCTAGTGTTGTAATCGTTATTGTAACCGTTAAATTTAAATTTACTTATTTTTTTACGAACGTACATAATATTTTCAAATAAATACAGACTCTTTATAGTTAAAATATTTATTCCTTTAAAAAGACCCCCTCAGAGATTCCCTAGAACTCATATCATATATGGCTGGAATTGCAGGCTTTTGTTAGATAAAGATTGATTCTTTCTCAGCAGCAATACACCATACGACACGGTACTGTGGAAGTACGCGGTAGCTACGTCTGTTAGCTGTCTTACGCACTGCATATGCAGCAGGACTAAGTCTTACTGAGACTTCGCTGTCCGTCCGTCTCCATCCGTCCGTCCGTCCGTCTGTCACCAGACTGTATCTCAAGAACTGTGATAGCTAGACAGTTGAAATGTTTACAGATGATGTATTTCTGTTGCCGCTATAAAACCGAGTCGGACATTAAAACAAAGAAAGGTTAAAATATGAAGTCTAATGTTGTATAGCTAATGGTACGGAACCCTTCGAGCGTGAGTCCAACTCGCTCTTGGCCGATTTTTTGAAATTATGAGAAGATTATTGGTGGTAAACTATTTAGAGATCTTAGGTAACACATTATTTACATGAATGAGTTCACTATCTTTCCTATCTACTTTAAAAATCAGAGAAGTTTCATCTGTGAATTAAACAATATCGCAGAAATCTTTCACTGTGCAAGACAGATCATTTACGTACGCTAGAATCAGAAACAATCCTAAATTGGTCCTTGCGGTACTCCCATTTTCACCAAAGACCCGGAAGAAGTGTTGTCATTTATTCCAACCTGTAGCCTGTCTGACTGATATGACTCTATAAGATTCAGAGATTTGTATCCGGACTTAGTCTTAATAATATGCCAATGCACTCAATAATCTTGAGTCCTCTTTTTTATAAAGATGAGTGAAATCTATATCTAGATGGTTCATGATCTAATTTTGCTGCTATCTATACAAGCCACGGTACGGTGGCCTCGTCTTATACTTCAAAATTGCATTGATGTAAAAACGTTTGTTTAGTATTAAGACTATCTGCATATATACAAAGAAGAGAGCATTTCTTGCGGATGGCTTTGCACTTCTAGCGATAACAAAACAAATGTGTTCTACATACAAGACTTCATTTTTCATATAAAAAATATCTATACCAAAATGTGTATTTTTTTATTTAAAAATTAAATTATGTAGAGAGTCATCAGAATAATGGTACATAACAATTATTTCTGATAGATTTTTGTATGCAATTTTTCTGGCTAAATTGTTGCAACGATATAAATAAAATAATTTAAGGGCAAGACACACACAGAGTAAAATTTTTTTCAAATCGAACTATTGATAACACTTCTTGCTAATATCTTTAATTCTCTAAGGACAACGCGCACGCGTAGTTTGATTTGTTTTCTGAAAAGATTATAATGCAGTCTGCCATGCCAGCAAAGCGAATATAATTATATATTATACGACTTACAAAATTAGGTTTTTAATACATTTTACTACGAAAAACTTAACTTAGAGACAACGCGCACTACGCGTGCGCGTTGTCTCTAAGGACAACGCGCACGCGTAGTTTGATTTGTTTTCTGAAAAGATTATAATGCAGTCTGCCATGCCAGCAAAGCGAATATAATTATATATTACACGACTTACAAAATTAGGTTTTTAATACATTTTACTACGAAAAACTTAACTTAAAGCATAAAATTCTTCCATTATTACGTAGTTCAACTATCAAACTAGCAGTTTTCAAAACCGATCACTAAAAACTTATCATCAGACATGGGTCAAAAATAAAAGGTTTGTAAAACGTAGCACATCGCGATGTCATTTATTACGTTTTCAAAGCTGTCTGAACGGCATTAGAAAATATTCAAAACTCTATTTGTTTCTAGACCATCCCGAAACGAACGTCCAACGTAATTGTTTTTAGCCTTTGTGGGTGCTATTTTTCTACCAGCAGGTTATGTGAACGTCGAATGCCCAATACACCACGCGTTGGGTTCTCATCTATTACATACTCATTGGGTGTCTCTTATTAGTCTGTGGCCTTACATGATTGTGATAAGCCTTCCGTTTCACGCCAAGAAGCAATATTGATTATAGTGACCGTCACCGTTCCGTTTAAGAAATAGCGCTTTTGACGGTTAGGTCGGTAGGATTTACACTCCTTTGCAAATAAATAAAACTGTCACCTACGGGCATTAATTGGATTTTCTAAAGCGAATATTAATATTTTTCATGGAGGTAATAAGTACTACGTACAACATATTTTTAGTATGGCATTAGCTTAGATGAATAGAAATATCTTATTATCAATGAGCATATTATTATAGTTTTTAGCGGGTAAGTAATAAATGTCAAATGATAAAATATATACATGCAAAAAAACTTATGATATACCATTCATTTCGTATATAATAATTATAACAAAGCTTTGATTGAAATAAAAAAATATATATTCAATAGTAAACAATTTGTAAACTATATTATCTTTGTGATATATACCGCAAATGGAATGACTACTGCAAAAAATAGAATCATTACATATTCTTATTTTTTAGTTGCATTTAAGCATAAATAAATAAACGTCGACATTTTAATGAAAACGCGTTGCACATATAGTGTAAGACTGCCCTACACTGAGTTATTGATGACAAATTAACTAACAATATTAGTAGTATATAAAATTATGGTATAACAGTTAACCGATATATCGATTACCGGTATAGATTCTAAATTATATTGTAACTATAACATATATGAAGCGCTCGTAGCGAAGTTTGCTTAGCCATTCTGAACCGATCAGCAAAGCTAAGCAACGTCCGCCGTGGTCATGAGTTGGATTGGTGACCGCTGGTGACATTACTACTGAGCGCTTCCGTGCTTTGGAGGGCACGTTAAGCCGTCGGCCCCGGTTGTTGTCCTAGGATGGCAGTCGGTATAGTATGGTGGTAGGGCATTTTGTGAATGCCCGCCTGGCTAGCTACCACCCTCAAGTAGAAAATCTGTCGCCAAGCACCTAACGGTGTGTTCCGGCAGCTGTCCTTGAGTGCCAGTAATTCTAGGTTAGCCTGAACAACATCTTCGACCACATCATCACTTACCATCAGGTGAGATAGTGGTCAAAGGATAACCAATCAGGCATAAAAAAAAACAAATTAAATTATATCAACTGTCCGTTATGAGAAAAATTCAATGAATGGAATTGAATTATTCGGTATTTAAGTCAATGTTGAGATAGAGCCGTGTTAAAATAAACATATGATAAGGTAACTTACAACTCCTTGGGAAAAAAGATGCACAAAGGAGAAGAGAATTGAACTTTCGCACAAAAAGTACCCCATACC
This sequence comes from Plagodis dolabraria, assembly GCA_963854805.1. Classification (NCBI taxonomy): domain Eukaryota; kingdom Metazoa; phylum Arthropoda; class Insecta; order Lepidoptera; family Geometridae; genus Plagodis; species Plagodis dolabraria. The sequence goes on along the minus strand of OY978441.1, from coordinate 38,991,297 downwards.
CACAAACTATGTTACCCCAGCGGAACATCTACCTCCTGGTGACGAACTGCAGTGGCCAATTTGGATGTTGCTCAACAGACTTCGTACCCAAGTTGGTCGTTGCAAAAGTAACCTGGCCAAATGGGGAGTAAGGGACAGGTTAGTTGTGAAATGTGAGTGTGGTGCACCTGAGCAAAATATGGCTCACCTAATGTCATGTCCCCAGTGCCCAACCACCTGCACACAAGATGACCTCACGTATGCATCTCACAGGGCCGTGCAGGTGGTCTACCATTGGGCAAACATCATCTAAGCTTCAATTATTTATTATTATTTATATTATTATGATTAGCCATTGATACGAGATGGATGAATGAATAAGTATATAAGTAAAATGAAATTAAGTCTTTATAATATTCTTATAAAAAGAGAAAAATATAAATTAATAGCGAGTATCCGCTTGCAGCGATTACGACATGTTATCGTCTTTCCATGCTTTTGATGGTGTCCTGTGGAATGATTTCAGATTGAACCGAGTAATAATGTAAGACGAGTGTGAAAGTGATGAATGAGGCCAAGTACCTTCTTCACCAACTTGGGGTTACATCTTCAAACATATGTAGAAAGATTGTTCAGTATCTTGAAAAATGTTTAAACTGACAAATAGAACAGGTTGCTTAAATGAAACCCTCAACGGAGTGCTACACGATATGTTAGGAATGATACCGTACAACTGTTCTATTTTGGAGCCAACTAGTGCCATGTTCAGTGCAACGAAAATGAGCAAAAGTAATATTTCGGCTTCTGATCTGACTATTCTAAATAATACAGATATTACGTTTAATTTTTGACATTCAAATATGCAGTCAGTTTTTTGGTATATAATGGCCTATATTATACGTCCAAAATTAAGGTTTACAGAATAAAATAATGGGATTTTTAGGATTAATTTTAAAGGAATTTAGGGCAAACCCTAAATCTTTAGTAGGAACACTGTACGGACCATCGTTGTAGTGATTTCTTTGTATTGGAATGGAGATAACATCACGAAAATCACTTTCGGCATTCATCGGAATCGAGATGACATCGAAAACGGCTTTGGACGCGGCTGTCGGAAGCCAGTGTATTATTATTCTCTATGATCGGAAGGCACTGACGTGATGCCCGACTATCGATAGTTCCACTATCGATAGGTGACCTCGTAACAATATCGATACCATCGATATCACCAATTAACTGATACATGGACAACATCAATACAACAAGTATCGATACTATTGAATTTTTAAAGTAATTATTAAAAAATATTTATTTCTCTAAAGGTCTTCGAGTGGGATATCAAAATGAAATCAAGTTAAAAAACTGATTCCATAAATATATTATAACATGCAGTTTGATTTGAATTTCCATTCGATAGAAAGTTTAGCGTAAATGTAATGCACACTGTTTATAACTACTCTAGTCACTCCGACCGAAATCGTCTTCAGAGCGACACCACGTCCGAACACTGTGAAATTTTTTATTCATAAAAACCGGCACAAAGTGAATTTATAGTTGTGAAAGCTACATATATCTGTAGCTTATGAAATTCCGTGAATTAATAAGCTTGTTTGGTGTAAAGTGATCAAGAATTGACAAAGATATCAGCAAAAATATTTTAAAGTTATTACCAACGGTCATTACAGCTGTTGTTCATAGTGAACGCGGCTCGCTACGCGTGACTCATCACTGCACTTGGACAATCACTGCGTAAGTAACAAACAGCTGTTAAACGTAACAATGCCTAAAACACATCGTTCTCCACCACAAAAAAATATTGCTTCTACTTCTGATCCAAACCATGGCTCTAGGCCATCAACTCCAGCTGATGATAAAAACCATGGGCACAAAAATGTAAACAGAAAACGGGTTCGTTTGTCAGAAGAGGATTATGATGATTTGGATGTTTTCAAACATGAAATAAAGGATATGCTAACCACCATGTTTTCAACTTTCACAACAAAGCAAAACGAGCGAATGAAGACTTTAGAGAGACAGCTATCTGAAGTTAAAAGCCATACAGCACCCATAGCTGACATTGAAAAATCCTTGTCACATTTGTCAGGACAAATTACGGACATGCAGAAGAAAATCGACATAATAGAAGGAGACCGCACGGTAATAAAAACCAAATCAGTGAATTTGAACTGAAATTAGAGACCTTAGAAAGGGCGTCGCGGAAAACTTACAAAATAAAGAATGTACCTAAAATACAAGGCGAGAAAAAACAGGAACTATTCGCAATGATCAAGTACCTACTCAGTACGCTAAAAGTTGAGTACTTACCCTCAGACCTGCGGGACGTGTACCGGATCCCTAACAAATTAAATAACACAATCTCATCTCTTGCAGTCGAGTTTTCTAGTACACTCCTAAAGGAAAGTGTGCTCAATAGTGCCAAAAAATTCAATACAAGCGGTAGCAGTACTAAACTTAGCACTAGTCATTTAGGAATTGAAGGGCCTTCCACGCAAATATTTGTGTCAGAACATTTAACACCGAAATCCAAGAGGCTCCATTACCTTGCGAGAGAACTAGCTAGGGCTGAAAATTTCGCATTCTGCTGGACTTCAAACGGAAACATCTACCTCAGAGAGAAGGAACACCGCATATTCTGGTCAAAACTGAAGCTCAACTCGAAGCCTTAAAAAAAAACACGGCATCGTCGTGACTGGTTGTATTTACCTTATCACTCACGAAATTCAATCAAATATACAAATTACAAATTATTAGTTTTAGTATGTGTATAAACATAGTTTATTTAGACAGTTATTACGGAATAAGTATTCTAAACATAAGTGACAAACTAAATAACAAAAACTCAAACCTATATTGTCCACAATCTATCTACTGGTACCTTATTATTGTTAACGTCTCATCTTTCCAAATTGTATATTACCAACTGACTTAACAATGTATTATAATTTATAATATATTTAGTCTTATGTCTATAATGGGGAGAGACACTACAAATTTATCCCGCTAGGTGTCGTATCGTCGCTGGTGTTGTTTTGCTGTCAAAAAGTGTCAAACTCCATACATTTTTTTTACGTGAATCATTTTCGTCCTAAATTTTTTCTATAAAATGCCTGTATGTTCTGCTCTAAATTGCTATAACAAAGGCGTACACCGATTCCCATTGGATAAAGCAAGAAGAAAACTATGGATCCAGGCTTTACGCTTAAAAAATTGGACACCAAGTTCATCAGCGAGGATTTGTAGTAATCACTTTAAACCAGACGATTTTTACAGCGAAAGTGTTTACACTGGTTAGTTTCTTAAAATAACATTCAAATAATGTTGGTATATTTACCAATATTGCTAACATTTTAATTTTAACATAATATATTTGTCTCACTTTTTAGGACTGAATCATCAACGTAAAAATCTTAAAAAGCATGCTGTGCCTTCAGTTTTCTCATTTTCGAAGAAAGAAGAACCTAAATCTAAAAGGCAGTTAAGATATGAAGCTCGAAATACTCCAACAAGTGAACCTCATCCAACTACAAGCCAGTCAAATTCAGAACCAGACAAAGTAGAAATCCCTGACATAGGTGGTGAAATTGTATTTGTGGAATCTGTAACAGAAATATTGGATATGACTGTGATTCCAAAGTCAACAGTGGAAAACTTCACTCAAGTAAATATGGAGCACATATATGGCTCTCACAGTCGCTTTAAAAACAATGATAGAGCCATCCTATTTTATACTGGGTTTGAGTCGTACGAAAAGTTTATTTTAGTTTACACAACTTTGAGCCCAATGGTATCAAGTATAAAGTATTTTAGTCACCATGTATCTAATTTATCATACAAAGACCAATTTTTCTTAACACTCATGAAACTGCGACAAAATAAAACCATTTTTGAACGGTCTATATTTTTTTGCATATCTTGCTCTACTGTTTCAAACATATTTATTACTTGGGTTAACTTTATGTATCAAATGTGGAATAAAATAGATATTTGGCCAAGCCGGGATTTAATCAATTTTTACATGCCAGTCGTTTAAAAAATATGACAAAACTGTGCGTGTAATATTAGATGGCACAGAATTTCCAGTACAAAAGCCAGGAAATACTGTGGCTCAACAGGCTTCATGGAGCACTTATAAACACACCAACACTCTAAAGGTATTGGTAGGGGCAACACCAGGAGGATTGCTATCATTTTGCTCGCCTGCATATGGTGGGTCTACAAGTGATAGACAGACAATAGAGCGCAGTGATCTACCAACAAAGTGTGAATCAGGAGACACAATTTTAGCAGATAGAGGTTTCAATGTCCAGGACATTTTTGTTTCAAAAAATGTGAAGGTTAATATACCAGCTTTCCTTAAAGGTAAAAGTCAATTGCCTGGTTTGACTGTGCTCCATGATAGGGAACTTGCCAGTAAAAGAGTTCACATTGAAAGACTAATAGGACTCACAAAAACATACAAAATTTTGAAAAATGATCTTGATCATAGTTACGTCCCTCTTGCAACCAAAATATTTTATGTTTGTTTAATGTGCTGTAACTTCAGAGAAGGAATAGTAAATAAAACAATTAAATAATATGTAAACACTTTTATTTATTTACTAAGTATACTGTAATTTTTATATAAGTACTTTTCTAGGATCATCAATTTGAAGTGATTGTCATAAAAGTCACTTAGTTGGTTCACCATATCAGCAATAAAATTATCATCCCTTTCTACTGTGATAATTTTTATATCTTTAATTGTATATACTATGAATATGCAGAATTTCCTCTCGGTGCAAAATAGTTGGCCTTGAATTTGGCTAAAATGTGGGTGACTTTTTTTCAAAAAGAAATCCCCATTTTTTATTTCCAAATATGGTACATTGTTCATTGAAATGTCTTGGAACTTTGCAGAATATGGACATTTCACTTCAACAACATAGTCATCACCCAGAAGTCCATCAGGTGATGCACCTAGAAATGGATGGCTTAGGGATAAAAAAAGACCACATTTTTGGACAGTTACATCATATAACTCTTCAATTCGTTTGACTGCATATGACTCTTGAATTTGCCCATACATAGTGGCACGAGAATGAAATGATTTTGGAGCCATAATTTTCTCTGCCAAATGCTTTTTATTTAGGGGCTTGCAATGGCATATATTAAAATACATACTTGCTGTTATATGGGTTTTTCTTAATTCTTTCCATTCTTCGCATTTATTTTGTAGTTTGGTATTGTTTTCAATATCCGCTATAATATCCTTGTTTATATTTTTTAGAAACAGTTCTCTTAATATTGCTTCCTCCCCTGTAGTGCTACAGTAAAAAGAATGGTCCCATTACACTGCATAAGTGTTCGCAGGAGGAATAGTCTGCTTAATTGGTGCATTGGTTTGGCCAAAATTGATAAAAAGGTTTTTAACATAATCATTGTATGATTTAGGTATTTGTTCTTCTTGTATGGGATCAAAATTTATGGCATTTTGTCTTTTAGCAATTTTGTGACATTGCATCGGTGAAGCATAAAAAGGTTTAGGCCTTTTGAAAACCATAAGTTGCTGGGTACACACTTGATATAAGGTAATACACTTATGCCGGACCATTTGTTCAATGCCAAACATTAAAATTAGGACATGCTTGCAGTGAGCTTCGAGCCCACTACCAGCAGCACATTCACAGTGTGTTTCTTCAATCAAACATACATCTTCAGACTTAGAATCACACATAGATTGAACCTTCATGTCTACAACATACATAATTTTCTTCATTGAAGCTTTACACTGTCCTCTAAAGTAAGTGTAATTACCTGATACAGCCATCCGGGCTGTAACTAAATGTCTGTTTTCATACATCTGTAATGCATTTCCAGTAGTCTTGTTATATCTGTAAAAGAATTTCAATTTAGCATGCTTAGCTTTCATTCTAGGTAGGAATGAATGAAAAAGAAATGTTTAAGTACTGTTAATTCAAAACAATAGATTTCATATTTACCGTTCTATAAATGCCTGTATGTGTTGCCTTGTGAATGGAGGAAGTTCAGTGCTAGCATTGATGTCTTTATAATGTTCGTCGGCTGGAGTTGTTATTGTATCCTCGTTCATAGGATCCATGATAGTCCCTCCATCGGTAACTCCAAAGTTTTTGTCGTAATCTTCTAATCTAAAAGTAAAAACGATGATTATAAAACGTAAACAAACAACAGCAGTAAAATTTTTAGATCATTATTTTACTAACCTCGCGACAAGATCTGCTTTTTTGCCAGTCAGGGAAGCTTTCCGTTTTCTTAATTCAGCTTTTAAATTAGCTACAGTCATAAAGGAATACATGATCGTAATTTTAAAACCAGTTTATGTAAAATAGCAATTATAACCTCAACCACTCAAAGTACCAGCGGGGGTGGCGCCATCTGAGATTAGCTTTGCCTGTCTCTCCCCATTAATAAGCACTGGAGTTTTTTAGTACTCTGTGTCCTTAACCTACCTAAACAAGATACCTTTCTCAGCTGTAACTCAATTATTATTAGTGGTACAGATACTTACTGTAGTCTTATTTTTACTGTGAAATGTACATATTTTGTGAATTATCTATTGCCACCGTATGATTATAGTGTAATTATATTACTGAGTGACCAACTGTATGACATTTCCAATACATACAAACAATCTAACTATACAAAATCATATCAGCGTACACATATTACACATATAGTAAGAACATATACCAACATCTTTGAAATCATTCGTAAATTAAACTATCTATTGATAATCTCTTATATGACTGCAACATACCGGCCAATAATAGATTTTGCTATAAATATTGCGTGTAGTCATAAGAAGTTGCCTAAGTTTGGTAGTGGTTATGTTTATAGTCGTTATCTCACTAATAAAAGAATAGATTCCATCTTAACATTCAAAGTAATTGTTCTGAGTGCGGGTATTTTTGTCACGGCAATTGTACAAAACTATAGCTATAACATCAGGAGCGCAAACACTTACCATCATGTTATGTTATATGCTGTTAGTTTGACTATAACTCACTTGTTATACTCGTTAATTTCAAGTTATAGGGAGGCGTCCTTATATAAAAAACAACCCACTGTAAAGATTCCGCAAAACCCACTTAATTTTTTATTAAAACTGTACAGTTCAAAAAATGCTCACAGAATAATGTTACACACAGTGTTTCCTTTAGCTAATAAACCAAAAAACTCAACTATAAGCAACGGTTTACCTAAAAGTATACAGATTAATTGCATATTATGCAAGACGACCGCATCGCGCCGCATCTTACGGAAACTAAACGTCAGCTGCTGTGCACTAAGACAGGGACAGCTATTAACTAAAGCTTATCTATTGAACATACCAAACCAGTCCCTCGCACTTCCATACAGTGAAATATGGACTTGCTCTTATTATTGCCACAACGCTCGCACCTCTGTTTCAATTTAAATTATTTTTATGGATAGTCAACATTTATCAGATGATATTGACAATACTAACGTTATCAGTAATATTCACACTTATGTGCCTGAAATGTGTAAAATGTACCTTGGATTGGACGAAACTGAAGGGCAATTATTTGTCAAAATATCAGAAGCATACGGAAAAACCTCGATGAATTTACGGTATTTCTCGCCAGGTTAGACTTTATTCCAGATATAATAATTTTTACTGAATGCTGGCTAACTGATGCATTTACTGGAGTATCTCTAGAAAACTATCACTGTTCGTACACAAAAAGGTACTTAAATAAAAATGATGGAGTCGTTGTTATGTCCAAAATAGGTCTGACATTAAGTATAACTGAACCACCGTTAGTAGAAGCATCTGGCCTATTAATTAATATTTCAAACGAATACTCTATCCTTGCCTTGTATCGGTCACCCTCATTTTACTACATAGATAAATTCCATGATTCACTGGAAAGGCTGATGAACGACATGAAGGGATTAACCGCTGTCATCATCGGAGATCTAAATATAGATATAAAACCAACTTCTACGGACCCTAGAGCAGATTTTTTCTACAGTACCTAGATTTATTGACTTGTCATGATTTTACTCCCTGTCATCAATTACCTACCCATGGACTTATTGTCTTGACCATGCTTTTGTTCGGGGTTCAAAAAAGTCAAAGGTAGTAATATGTACAAATCATATAACTGACCATGAAGCAGTGATGATTAGTATAGACAGCCAACATAATAATATTTATCAAGGGAATAAACAGATTGTAAAAGTCAATTACCCTAAAGTTGTAAAATATCTTGAAACAGTTAGTTGGTCCAATTTTTACTATCAAAAAGACCCAGACGCTGCAGTTAATAATCTCGCTCAAATAATAAGTCAGGCATTAGAAACTCACACTGCCATACAAATAGTGCGTAATTCTAAATACATACGTAAAGAATGGATAACACCAGGACTTATCAACTGTATTCGGAAAAGAGATTCTTTACAACTCAGAAGTAAACAAAGACCAAATGATGAAAACTTAGGTAAAAAATATAAAAAATATCGTAACTACTGCAATAATATATTGCAGAATTTAAAAAATGAATACGACTGCAATAAAATTAAAGAAAGCAGTGGAAATAGTAAAAAGTTATGGTATGCTGTCAAAGATGTGTGTAATATTAAGCAGACAAAATATAAAAACGAAGATTTACTTCGCATAGCCCCTTCACCAAAACAAGCTTTAAATGAAGTGAACAATTACTTCACTTCAGTCGGTCAAAAACTGGCAAATGACACTTTAGCACAACTTAATGTAACAGAACAAGATCTTGCAGATGAATTACTACTGAAGGGTGCACCTTCCAGCTCACTGTTTTTAGCCCCAACAGATCCAGCACAAATTTCAAAAATAATATCTACACTCAAAACATTCTCGGCCCCAGGAATAGATAACATAAACAACAAAATTTTAAAGTATGCTAAGCATGTATTGTTCTTGCTTCTCCAATTTCCTATGTTTGCAACCTTAGTATAGAAAGCGGAATCTTTCCAGCTTCTTTAAAGGATGCGAATATTTGCCCTATATATAAAGCAGGTGACGCAGAACTGGCTTCCAATTACAGGCCTATATCCCTACTGAGCTCTCTTGCTAAAATACTGGAAAGAGTGGTGAACAGGAATTTAGTATCATTTCTTGAAAAAGAAGGTATTCTCTCGCCAAATCAGTTTGGGTTTCGACATGGCAGATCGACTGAGGACGCTGTTACATCATTAGTAGACTTTGTTGCTGGTAAGCTAGATGAAGGACAGAGATGTATAGGCGTCTTCCTCGATCTGGCCAAAGCTTTCGATACCGTCTCAAGACCAATACTACTTAAAAAGTTAGAACATATCGGTATACGGGGAGTATCACTAGATTGGTTTCAATCTTACCTGTGTGGTCGAAAGCAGCGAGTAAAACTTGGCGAGCATTACAGTGATTTTCAAGAAACTCTTTTTGGCGTGCCGCAGGGCAGCGTGCTCGGTCCTTCTCTGTTTATAGTCTATATCAATGATCTTTTCCAACTGCAAGTGAATCAGTGCAAGCTGTTTGCCTTTGCCGATGACACCGCAGTAATTTTCTATGAAAAAAACTGGAACGTACTTTCAAAGGTAGCTCATAACGGTCTTCGTTTAATAGTGAACTGGTTGCAGACAAATCTATTAAAGCTGAATGCAGAGAAAACCAAAATCATCGCGTTCAGCGTCTCAAATCGTACAGCACCCACTCAGCCTCTCAGTATTAAACTCCACTCATGTGAACCACATAAAGAGCAACAATGTATATGCCCAAAGCTACATCAGGTTGAAGATGTAAAGTACTTGGGCATATATATTGATGAACTGTTATCCTGGACCAAACACATAAAAATTGTGAGTAACAGGCTGAGGAAGCTACTGTTCATTTTTAAAAGATTAAGATCGGTGGCTGATGTTGATACTATCAAAGTTGTTTACACGGCACTCTGCCGATCTGTCCTTACTTACTGTATTACATCTTGGGGAGCAGCCTGCATTACGCACTTGATGAAAGTGGAACGTGTACAACGTGCCATACTTAAAGTAGCATTTAAGAAGCCATATAGATATTCCACCGATGCACTATACGCTGACACAAAGGAACTTAGAGTAAGACAACTCTTTGTATTGGCGAGTGCATTAAGATTCCACAAAACAGCCCTCTTCAGCAGAGATCAAAACAAAATTTATTCTAGGCGCAAATGCTCATCGCAAACAACATTAACAAAGACAACAATAGGAAAAAGATGCTATAACTATCTAGGTCACTATATTTATAAACAATTGAACAAAACACTAAATTTAATACACAATACTAGGAAATTATGTAAACGGAAAATCACAGATTACCTACTTATATTAGGACTTAAAGGTACCGAAAATTTGCTACAAATCAACATCTAATCTTTCACTCACACTCATACACACATACATACACACACTCACACAATTACACACACCCTAAGCTCACAAACTCACACACATACACAGAAAAATATTCACCTAAAAAATGGTTATGTTAACTTAGACCCTAATGGAGTGAACTAGCTCTCATAAACACAGGGAATCCTACCGTGAGAGCTAGAGTTATTGATATTATCTTTCTTAAAATTGCAAACATTGTCTAGTTTTAGAATAGTTTTAAGATAATTAAGGAAAACATATTTGTAACGAAGAAAAAAAAAAAAAAACAATAATTAATTATAAAGAACTGTTTATAAAGAAATATATTGTATACCAAGTCCACGAGTATTATGTGCTGTGTAAGTTAAATAAGTTTTTGGAAATAAACCATTTATTATTTTCATTCATTCACTTGTGGCATCAACCTCCACAGTTCGTTATACGAATTTTTTTCATAGAGCTATTGCATATCTGACAAAACATGACTTTCACCGTTGCCATGGTGAGGAAAACTAAATATTGACTATCAGGATATCTAAAATTTTCTTTGGTTATTGATGTTGAAATTTGTAAATATTAATGTGTAAATATACATTGTAAATAACAACAGTTTTCATCCTAACCCTGTTCATTGGATAGTAGGAAATTATTACAGGTGACTATCGGAAACCCCCTTAGACACTCACATAAAATACTGACCATCATTGACAAAAATTTTTTAACAAAAAATGGAACCGACTTCAACACCCAAAAGTGTGAAATAACTTGTTGAAGTCGGTACCATGATGGTTCAAAAGTACCTATTATCACAATATTGTGAGCATGGTACCGACTACGACAAGTCATTTCACACTTTTGGGTGTTGAAGTCGGTTCCATTTTTTGTTAAAATTTTTTTTCAATCTTTTTAGTGTAACTCAAAAACGGCTTGACCGATTTTGATGAAATTTAAAATGGAACCAAACGACAAGCATCATCTTTCAAACAAAAAAAGAATTTTCAAAATCGGTTCACCCAGTCAAGAGATCTGAGGTAACAAACATAAAAAAAAATACAGACGAACTGAGAACCTCCTCCTTTTTTGGAAGTCGGTTAAAAAGTTGCAATCACCAGTAAATCATCCAGGTAGGCAAAAACATTTTTCAGTTATTTGACCATATCATAAAAAACTACTCTACTGATTTTAATTAAATGAAGCAACAACGGAAATATAAATAACAAAAATATAAAATACATACAAAAACGTTGGTATTGAAAACCTCCTCCTTTTTGGAAATCGGTGGAAACACTTAAACAATGCTAAATCAACATAGCGGCTGATTTAGACATAGTAATCAAGCAATCTAACTATGTGACAGATGACAGGTAGTCGTTATTTTGCGACGGATCTTATCTTTGACATGTCTAAAATAACAGCATATTCGGCTCTTGCATCGCCAGTCTACTTTATTGACGTTGAGTTTGTTTTTATATAGATAATACATACAGTTATGTTTATGTTAATGAGTGCCGAGACGGACTAGCTGGTGCTTGATCGCAAGTATTACGTTCGTCCGTAATAGTTACAGTGAATCCATTGTGCTTGACAGTGCACTGCGCTCAGCAATCCGAGACAGGCTTGAAGGCAATACTATCGCAGTTTATTAAATTATCGATACTATCGATATTATTGCTCCTAAACACATGCCGGTCTTTAATAGTTTCGATAGTATTATCACTACCGGAGCGAATAGTTTCGATACTACCGATATTATTATTGTATATCAAATAATATCAAATTGCCCTGTATCACACTATTGATGGTATCGATCGGCTATCGAAATTGTTTATATGACGTCAACTATCAATAGTTTTGCGATAGTCAGTCGAGTATCGATAGGCAACACTAAAAGTGAAGGTAGTAATGGAGATTACATATATTCTATTTGATCTATGGATTGGACACTGGGACGCGTTCCTGCTAGCCTTCGGCCAAGACATATTTTGGTCTAAACGCGGATACACGCCGCGCGCCGTTCCAGCACTCTAATCGAACTTATAATAGTTTGATCCTGACAAGATTTGATCATACCCGTTACGGGCGAGTGGCGACCTGTCAGAGCAAATTTTGCTCTGCCTGGCCAAATTTTTACTACCTTTTGAAAGGGCAAATCTTGGCTAGCTGTCAAATGTGACAGATTCTATATACAGTGTTAACATCGCTTAATTACGTATTATGCCCCATTTAATAAAAATTTAGACAATATTCACTTAAAAACAATTCAATATTTCAATTTCAATTCCATAGTTTGTATTCAAAATATGCTATAAAGGTCGTTGCATACGTGCCTTAGAGCAAATCTAGCTCGACCAATATTTGCAGGAACGCGCCCCTGTGATCTGTATGTAATCCAAAGATTACATAGTACTCATTTAGTCGAAGCCATAAAGTAACTTTGTATTGTTCGAAGCTTTAGATGGCTTTTCCTTTCGAAAGTTTATCAGTCTGAACTTTTTTATAGTAAAAAATAATGGGAAGTCTTGAACTTCAAGGTGATGATTGGGACTTAGCCTGCTCAGACGAAGATCTATCAAAATGTGGATTGTTCATCGGTAAGAATTGGATGCCAGATCCTGCGGAGTTAGAAGATCTTTACAAAAGTATCGACAAGACTGGAACTCTAGCGCTTGAATGGAAATGTCCAGGACGACGGGCGCCTTCGCCTGTGCCAGTGAGTAAGGAAAACCAGCCCGAAATACCTGCTTCACCGATTAGAGAAGAGAAATCGGACTTCGATTTCATGGATGAAGTTAGTTCCTTGCGTCTGCGTGTTCGCAGAGAAGGTGAAGATACACTGCGAGGCTCTGCAAAGAAGAAAACGACGTCTTTTGATGGTATTCTGTCAAATATGATCAGACATAAAAGAATAGAGCAAATGGAGAAGCAAGCAAACACTTCACCTTTGACTCCATCATCCAATGCTTCTTGACAAAGTGCTTCAGCTATACTTATCTGCTGGAACTTGGAGACGCATTCATCAAGTAACACTTAAATTATAAAAAAAGTCAAGTCTGATCTCATTGGTGTTGATATTTCTAGAAACTCTGTTTCATGACTTATCAAAGGTGATTATCCCAATCCTTTTGAAGCTGGAAGTATGAATTTGTTTTACTTTGATCCTGGAATCAGCAAACCCTTTGTTTGATATGTTCTTGGCTATTTTATGGTTTATATAGGCCTTGAATTTAAGTAAATTCTGTTTGTCATTTTGTTAATAACTTACTGTTAATTTGTATTGCTTTATCTTAACAGAGAATGAGATTGCGTTGGCTAATACGAGCTTGTATTGATATGAAATGGCCAACATTGGCAGAATTGATATAGAGGCACAGAAACCAGTATCAAATAAATAATGATAAGGCCTCTATTACACTTTATCATTGGATCCGATTTATATGTGTTGGTTAAAATTGGATATTGACATGACTGTTTGGAAAATGACAATTTGAATATGGTAAAAGTGAAAGGATTTCGAGTTATTGAAGAATTTGACTTTTGCCCACTATGTTTTTGACAGTAATTGCTGGAGCAAGAATTCTTCTTGTAAAAAGACAGCTATTTCAATATGTTTAATTTATATGGCTGCCAGCTCACCAAGCCTCGTTTAGTGAGAGAAGAATGTTCCAGTACCAATTTAAACCTTTGGACTGAGATTTGGAATGCCATGTAATCGGTTCTATTGAGCTGCCAGTGACAATGACTGCCAAGAGATCTCTTGACACTAGAAGATGTTTAGCTTGAAAACAGATGGAAAATGTGGCTGCAGCATGTTGGTTTCCCTGCTCATTACAATCTCAACGCTACATTTCACAGAAGATTAATCCGGTGCCTGGAGATCATTCAGTGGCCACCAAGGTCACATATTTAAACCCACTAGATTTTTTTTATTGCAGATACAAGATACAAGTTACAAGATGTCTTTATCAACATAAGCATTACCTGAATTATACAGAAAGAGCTATCATTGTATGAAGTAGATTACAGAGTATAAAACAGATTTACAATGAACCCCAAACTAAGCTCGAGGCCTGTGTCTTGGAGCTCGAGGGCAATTTTATCTAAACAGCAAGTTAAGTAAAAAATTGCCTTATATGGTTAAACTAGCAAGTTCCTTCTAAAAGGTAATATATTACAAGAAGACTTTCAAAGAAGACTAATATAGTGCGACATTATACAAAAACGTATGTATGTTAACTATGCGTGAGTAAGTGTGAGCTTGTTTGAATGGATATGAATAATATGTGTAATTTGTGTATAGGTGCAGTGATATGTATATGTGTTTGTGGTGGGTATGATTATATATGCAAGTTAAATTAATTCCTCGGTTTCATCATAGGCAAGTTCCAGTAACCATTATTTTAAGGTCTTTTTATATGCAAACATAGAAAGAGACTTTAGCTACACTTTTCATTCACTTTATTATAGGTACGTGGGTGAGAGATTGATGGACTACGTTTAGCCAGAAGGCTGTCAGCTCGGGTGAGCGGAATTCTGAGCGTGTGCTTTTTCATTATTTCGTTGTAATCACTGTGGAATTTTAAGTTTTTGTGAGTTTTTAATGTGGCATTATATACAAACAACTGACGAACACGCAAAACTCTAAATTCACTGTACAAAGTATCAGTAGGATAGCGGAAAGGTTTACGTAGCAAAACTTTAATTAAAGCCCTCTGTGCTCTTTCTATGCTCAAGAAAAAAGTTTTCAGCAATCTGTTCTTAGAAGTGCATGCATTTCAGTCCAGCTCATGGAGGGCACATTGAACATTTATTGTAAATGTGTAGGTTCTTAATAAATGTAATTTTGATGTGAATTTGACTATTTATTTTCATTTTCATGCTCTAATACAATTCCTTGTTGTAAAATATAAAATATTAATTATGAATAGCTAAGATATTGTTGATCAGGAAAAAAACGGAATATTTATTAATTTCAATTTAATATTATTGTATTAAGTCGTTATATGGGAATAATATTAAATTGAAATTAATAAATATACCGTTTTTTTCCTGATTAACAATATCTTAGCTATTCATAATTAATATTTTATATTTTATCAATAATCTATTTTATTTTTGCGCTGCCTATGATTACATGGTTAGCATGATAAAACTTGTATGGTTTTAATATATTTAATCGCAACAGAAAAAATAAATATATTGTTTTTTTTATTTCAAATAATTTTATTTACGTATTTCAAAGCACGTATGATGTAATATATCTAAGAATAAATTAAAAAATCCTTCCATTTGATTGTATGTGCTTCAAGTATAATTTGGATGGTATTTTGATATGACAATGGTTGCACTCAATAACTATATCAACAGCATCAATATTTCGTGGATGATGGTCAGAGTGTCTGAAAACTGTGGACAAAATGAAAACATTAACACATTATTTACCTCAAGTTGTAAAAGATCATAAAAATGAATAGAGTAGGTAGATACCTACTCTATTCATTTTTATGATCTTTTGATCTTTTAAAAAAACACGAATAATCGAGATCGATTATTCGTGTTTTTTTTCTTAACTTAAGTACCTATGTATGATTTAGTTTGTTGACTTAAAAGAACCTGAAAAGTACAAATAAATAGTGCTAAAAGAATATAGCGTGCCTTTATTTTTGAAAAATTACAATACTACATACAATGAATTATCCATTGATTAGTATTTCTCTGATTTTAGCGTAAATATTATCTGAATATACAGCCCCAACAACATGCTGGGCGCATATTACTGCATTACACCTGCATATCGACTCTTCCATGCTTTGGAACTGGGTGGCGTCGTATATTTTAATGCGAATTAGTTTCGATCCGAGTGCTGTGGTTTTCATGGATAAAGAAAGTTTCTTCTTTTATACACCGTGCGAAATTCATCTGCCTGGCTATAATTACTGTGGGCCGGGAACAAATTTAGTATAAAGGCTCAGTGATTTGAAATATAAAAAAATCTTAGCAAAGGCTTGCTCGTGGAGACAAGGGTATTAATCTATTAGATGAATATTGTAAATAGCACGACATTGCTTCTGCTAAATCGTCATTTTTAGAGGATCGTCATTTAGCTGATATCAACTTAATGAAAATGGCAAGGAAACGTATAGTTAAATGCTTCAGATGCAAGTTTGGGAGAAAAGGTTGCAGCTCAAATAGTCAATAAGGCTATGTTAGCTAAAATAAAATGTGGCTCAGGAAATAAAAAGAATATAAAATATGCTACTAGAATAAATAAATGTGGAAATTTCAAAAAAACATTTACACATGTCATTACACACGCTAAAAAGCTATTATGAAAACTAAAACCTTAGTGTAATAAGAAGGCCATAGATTTAGCTATTGCTGCTGTCAAGGAAATAACTGCTGATACAAATGTAAAGCCACCGCGTATCATTCCAGTTCCGAAAACTGGAGGTGTATTACCATTGATACCCATATTTGCTGGATTATCTGCTGCAGGTAGCATTACCGGTGGCGTTGCAGGAATCATTAAAACCATCAACGAATATAAAGAAGCCAAAAAACGTGTAGAGGAACTAAAAAGACATAATGAAAAAATTGAATCTGTATGCATCGGAAAAGGTCTTCATATAAAATCTCGCAAAGATGGTTTAAAATTGTACTTAGCACATAAAAAAAAACTAAAAAAGCGACTACCGAATCGAGCACTAACTAATGTTAATATTATAAATCATTCATATAATATCCCATATTTTCGTGGAGTCTTTATCAGAGACCAGTTGCCAAAACATCCGTACAGAAAAGAGTGCGGTATCATTAATTTAGATAGCTCAAGTAATCGTGGTTCTCACTGGGTAGCCTACGCAAAACTCTATGATTATATAGAATATTTTTACAGTTACGGTAACTTAAAACCACCAGCAGAATTACTCAAATATGTCGGTGTAAATATCCACCATAACTATAAAAACATTCAACAAAGTCATCCTTATAATTGTGGACATCTATGCATTAAATTTCTCACATCATTTTGGAAGAATCATAAATGAATAAATTGTTTATGAAACATAAAAAAGATTCAGTATAGAATTATGTCTGTTGCAATAACCATCACGGGGTGTGGATCCATACAAGAGTCACATTTTCATCCTGCGTTAAATTTGACAGAAGAATATGAATGCGGCTTACTTTACTTCTCAGCGACAAATTCAGTTTCGAATGTTAACTCCGGAAATAATTTATTTTGCTATGGCGATGAGTTTAAAGAACTAAGAATACCTGAAGGTGCTTATGATTTTTACGACATAGAAAATTATCTAAATAGGAATTTACATGACTGTGAAATTGAACTTAAACCGAACAATAATACTTTAAAGTCTTCTCTATTTTGTTCTACATCTGTTCATTTCGAGAAAATAAATTCTATAGGCCAACTTTTAGGTTTTGGTAAAACGAAACTAGAAGCCAATAAATGGCATGAATCAGAGAACCAAGTCAACATTCTTCCTCTGTCCATGATACGAATCGTATGTGACCTTATACAAGGATCATATGTTAACGGAATTCCATCGCACGTTATTCATGAGTTTGTACCAAACGTTCCACCCGGTCATCGATATATTGAAATACCGAATAACATTATATATTTTCCAATCAATAGGAGCAATATATGTTCTATAAATATAAAGATCGTAGACGAAAACGATAATCTCATTTACTTTAAAAACGAGCATTTACAACTACGCCTTCATTTGCGAAAAATAATAACATGATTGTGTTTTATAAAACACCTTGCACCAGAAAAAAGAATAACATTGCTAGACATAGTGCTCAAGTAAAGAGACGTGCTAAATCCTCAAAGCAAATTATACTCAAAGTAATAAAAACTTTCATAGAGCACTAGGATTTAAAGTATGAGCATACTTCAGATTGCAAACATCCCCCAATTCGATAATTCAATCGAGGGATATGAAATTCATTCATACAATCCCTACAACAATGCCTTTAGGGAAAATGATGAAATTAGAATTCCAATACATCAGCAAGATATATACATATTACCATCTGCAAGTTTTATTTACGTTGAAGGTCATGCAAGTATCATCGGAAAAGACAAGAAACCTGTCCAAAAACTTGTGGAATTTACTAACAATCCAGTAATGTTTTTGTTTCAAGATATAAGATACGAATTAAATGGTGTTGAAATAGATCGATCAAAAATGTTGGTATTACAACAACAATAAAGTTGTCGCGCTATATGCGAGTCACCGTCAACAATTGGTAAGTGTCACTGTCACTTAAATTATGTATCTATTCTTTGCACTATGGCAATACAGTTCAGTGCAGAGTGTTTGAACGAGATTTTTGTTCTGTGTACAGGTAGACAGAAAATGGGCGCGACGGCGGTAAGACGTATGGAGGTACAATGAAGGGTACCTCCTGGAGAACAAGGGTAAGCACGTGGGAGGCCGCTATGCCTCAAGGAAAATAACCAGGAAATATTCTGGTAAGTGCTTATAACTCATTATTCATAGGACCGCGAGGTGTAATAATGGGTAAACCGCATTCACATACGTGTGGAACGGTAGGAAATATACATAGTCCAATCACACGCCACAAAGTAAATTAACATGGTAGTCATTGGACAGGGAGCCCCGAGGCTCACAATGGGTGTGTTCGGAAGCACACAGGCATAGCCATAATGTCACGGGCGACTTGAGTTGGGAAGCGGCCAGGACAAGTAGGGGATGGTGGTGGTCCTCTTGGGGGCTTTGCCCCCAAGTCCGGCAGGTGCCAGGGTTGGGGCTCTGTATACGTCATCCCCAATAATTCGAAGTAGTCCAGGGTCAGAGCTCTGTACACGCAGAGACTCAAGACAAGGTTAATGCGGGCTCTGGTTACCAGATCCCGCAGGACTACGTAAGGCACCAGGGCACTATTACGAGTGCTCAGACCGGAGGCATAGTCGTCCGTGATAGGGTGTCCGGCAGGTGCCAGGGTTGGGGCTCTGTATACGTCATCCCCAATAATTCGAAGTAGTCCAGGGTCAGAGCTCTGTACACGCAGAGACTCAAGACAAGGTTAATGCGGGCTCTGGTTACCAGATCCCGCAGGACTACGTAAGGCACCAGGGCACTATTACGAGTGCTCAGACCGGAGGTATAGTCGTCTGTGATGGGGTGTTGAAGGGCACTCCTTCTAGGACTCCCCCGCATTTAGCGGGGACAATGGAATCTGGTAATAGCCTCAAGGCTATGTGAGGGTAGCTAGCGATAGCAGATTTCTCAATAGTTGTTATTATTTCATGTATATTATAAAATGTATGCGTTCTTTGTTGCCCAATTTATATCTATACCTACTAGGATTCAGGCATCTTTACGTAAAGGTATAGAAGGCGCGACAAAAGTCCTATATATCTATGAACGAAGGTGAAAGCAAAGCAGCTGCAATGTGGGGATGGAATTAAGATGGTTTTGTGATGGAACATCAAAAGTCTGTCGACTCGAAAGGAGCCTGTACGGCCTGAAGCAAGCACCTCGATGCTGGAACTCTTGTTTCGAGGAGATTCTGATAGAAAAGGGTTTCGAACAAAATGCAGCAGATTGCTGTCTTTTCATAAAGAAAGTGGGAGACAAGAAGATCATTATAGGTCTGTATGTGGATGACGGGCTTGTGGCCACTACAGATAAGGAATTAGCGGATGAATTCCTAAATGAATTGGGGAACTCATTAAAAATAACGACCAAGCCAGCATCCTACTACCTGGGATTAGAGATTGCTCAGTTATCAGATGGTTCAATAACAATAACACAGCAATCTTACATCAGGAAGATTCTCGAGCGATTCGGAATGGCCGAATGCAATCCTGTATCAACACCTATAGAGAAGACTTTAGAAACAGGGAAAGTCGAGAATCAAGATCCTGGACAAAAGTTCCCATATAGAGAGGCTGTAGGTGCACTAGCATATCTTATGACAGGTACGCGCCCTGATATAGCATACGCTGTTGGGGTTGTATCACGAAAGTTAGAGAATCCAACGAAAGCTGATTGGCTAAAAGTAAAGCGCATATTTCGTTACTTAAAAGGAACAGAAGCTTATGGAATCAAGTACGCCTCAGAATGTGTTAAAGGTATCATAGAAGGATATAGTGATGCAGACCACGGAGGAGATGAGCAAACGGGGCGCTCAACTACAGGAGTCGCATGTTTGTTTGCTGGAAGAGCAGTATCTTGATTTAGTCAACGTCAAGCATCAGTTGCTATTTCAACAACAGAAGCAGAGATTGTTGCAGCAAGTGAAGGTGCACGTGAATTGGTATGGCTTCAACGAATTTACAGCCAACTCACGAGTCTAGAAGGCATACCTACACTGAAGGTGGATAATGAAGCTGCCATACGACTCTCACAGAATCCTGAGTTTCATAAACGGACAAAGCACATCAGAATACGTCATTTCTTTGTACGCGAAACAGTGCAGGAAGGTATTGTGGATGTTCAAAAGACTAGTTCCTGTGATCAATTGGCAGATCTAATGACAAAGGCAGTTCCAAGGCCAACGCTCAACAAGCTAAGGATTGAACTGGGGCTGCTGAGTCTTTCCAACTTATGAGGGAAAGTGTTGAGGTGATATACCAACCTACTTAGCATCAGTGTAAAGAAAGAGGATGGACTAGTACCATAGTCTACTGGTTGCTAAGGAACCAATGTTTGTTGGTTTTGTTATGTCATCGAAATATTATTATTTTCTCTTGACTTGTTATTGTGTGTTACATTTTCTATAAAAATTGTATGTTTTCTATTAATATATTTGTGACAACTCTACTCGTTTTCTATTCCACTGAAATTCTGCTAGGAATCAACATATTCCTTTAAGAAAAACAGCATCACAACTAGAAAAACCTAGATATGTTATTTTTTGCCTTCAAACCAAGATAAAAAAAACAAAAACAAGAAATAGTTCTGAATTTGATCATTGCAAAGTAAATAATGTTACACTGTTTCTCAATTCGCAATATTATCCATACGAAGCATTAAATCTGGATTTTGATGCAAATAAATATGGTATATTATACGAAATGTATGCGAAATTTCGTCAGTCTTACTATAATCTTCCAACTGATCCGATGCTGGATTTGTTGAGGTTTAAAGAAAAGGCTCCGCTGTTTGTAATTGATTGTTCACGACAAAATGATAGTCTAAAAACTGGACCTGTTGATGTGCGATTAGAAATTGAAACTACGGAACACATTCCTGACAATACCACTGCATATTGTCTCATTATAAACGAACGTCTTATAGAATACAAGCCTTTGAGTCACATTGTACGCAAAATATCATGAGTGTAATGTAGACGTTCAAGGTTTTAAGACCGACAAAAATCAGTTTATTCTTAAAGAAATAGCCGTGCTATATGGGAGTCATATACAAGTATTACTACTCAAACCACCGTTCCCATTTTATATGTTGAGCAAGACGGAAAAGAGGCATGTGTATGTCTCCAGCTTACTCAATTGAAATTTCTTAATTCTGAATATGCCAATATTTAGAGCAGATTTAGTGCAATTATGAATACCAACTCAAAATTTAGGTGCCAAATAAACTTCGATGCTACACGTGATTATAAGTGTGTTAGCTGGCGTTATGGTCTCCAGCTGACACATGCTGTATATACGAAACGGCTAAAGGTGTGATTATATACTATAGCCAGGGATTTAGCGCATAATTTGTGCCAGTAGCACAAAAAAATTGAAACACCTTACTTGAAAACTGTAGTAGTAATGACCCGATTACAACGTGTAAGCTGGGGACCACGTGTCTACAGCTGCTCATCTGTATCTTCTGAACGAATGGGCCTACGACTTTGTTTAATATGTCAAAATTTAGCGCCAAATTTGTGCCATCGGCACTAAAATTTTCAAGTCTGTGGCTATTAAGGTTTTGGAGCTACAAGCTCAAATAAACGTGTAAGCTGGAGACACATGTCCCCAGCTAGCACATGCTGTACAGCTCAAACGGGAAAGGCTAGACTACTGTTTAATATCTTAAAATGTTGGGTAGAATTTGTGCCATCGGCACCAAAATTTTCAAAACAATGGGCCTCATAGTTTTTCCGTAACAAGCAAAAACATTTCTTCCCGCCTAAATATTTAAATATTTCGTTAAAAATGTTACTGTACGCGGCGTTGCCGTCCCGTTCGCTGTAACTGCAATCTGTTTTGAACCTTATTTCTATAGCGTTTGAACTTACTTTTTGCTTTCACGTTAAGGATATGTGGAAGAAGTTACAAAGAAACAGTAAATGTATAGACTAGGAGAAGGTGTTGTGTAGTTTGACAACCATATAATGCCAATATTTACAAGATATGTTGGTAGGTATTTTTTCTCTCAGAATGTTGACGTATTTACTAGATCTTTATTACATCCTCTTTGTTTGACCAAGATATTGCTATGTGTATGTCTCCAGCTTACTCAATTGAAATTTCTTAATTCTGAATATGCCAATATTTAGAGCCGATTTAGTGCAATTATGAATACCAACTCAAAATTTAGGTGCCAAATAAACTTCGATGCTACACGTGATTATTAGTGTGTTAGCTGGCGTTATGGTCTCCAGCTGACACATGCTGTATATACGAAACGGCTGAAGATGTGATTATATACTATAGCCAGAGATTTAGCGCATAATTTGTGCCAGTGGCACAAAAAAATTGAAACGCCCTACTTGAAAACTGTAGTAGTAATGACCCGATTACAACGTGTAAGCTGGAGAACACGTGTCTACAGCTGCTCATCTGTATCTTCTGAACGAATGGGCCTACGACTTTGTATAATATGTCAAAATTTAGCGCCAAATTTGTGCCATCGGCACTAAAATGTTCAAGTCTGTGGCTATTAAGGTTTTGGAGCTACAAGCTCAAATAAACGTGTAAGCTGGAGACACATGTCCCCAGCTAGCACATGCTGTACAGCTCAAACGGGAAAGGCTAGACTACTGTTTAATAGCTTAAAATGTTGGGTAGAATTTGTGCCATCGGCACCAAAATTTTCAAAACAATGGGCTTCATAGTTTTTGCGTAATAAGCAAAAACATTTCTTCCCGCCTAAATATTTAAATATTTCGTTGAAAACGTTACTGAACGCGGCGTTGCCGTTCCGATAACTGTAGCTACAATCTGTCTTGAACCTTATTTCTATAGAGTTGGAACCTATTATCGCTTTCATACAAAATAAACGCCGTTGAGACATAGGCTAAATGAGAGCATGAAGGTTTAAATATAATCTGACAAATATTTTATACTATGCATGCTTTCCGGATATCAAAGGTATTGAAGCCGTCACTATTTACGAGTGGTCGTTTTAAAACGTTACTGGTTTCGAAAACTATCTTCCCATCTTTGCTATAGCGGATTTTCAGTTTTCGTTCTGAAATGAAACTATTTAGAGTTTTGAAAATCCAACGTATTGAATAAGTATATATTACGCGGAAGTCCACGTTTGTAGCTAGTTAGCGCCTATTTCATTCGGCTGTGTAAGTATAAAAAGCTCCCATCGGTTTCGGAAACATTCGGTACCATAGTACTCGAACACACTCGAGTTTCGTCGGGTCGCTAACTCGCTAGTCGCTACATGCACGCGTACCTACTCGTATGTATAGCAGGTATGTACCTATCTCACTAGCTTGCTGTTGTTTGTATTATTTGATAAAGCGCGATGTTTTTGCAGTCTGTTTTTAAATTTAGGTAGGGAAGGTCGTAGTGTATTTCGTTAATGTGAACAAATAAAATGTTAAATATTAGTTTATAGATACCTACTTAGTAAGTGTAAAATCTGTAAGTGTAAACCCTAAAATCTGTTATTTTAGTAGCTAAATAACAGATTTTAGGGTTCCGTACTAGAAAACAGGAACCTATTACAAAGCAGCATGGATAGCTGACATTTATAGGTCTGTACCTTTGGAACGGTAATAGGTAACCGGATGAAATTTTCACAGAATGTGTGTGAATGTGTTAGTATGGCAATCTGCCATACTAACAACATATTCAACAATTCTGTGTCGTCAACATATTCTGTGAAAATAAGCATTACGGTGTTTCACCAGGCAGCCGTTGCGCGTAGCGTATTAGAAAAAGATATATGGCTCAGTGGCATTGGATATGGACTGCCGCGCAGCAGGTCCATGATTCGAATCCCACCGCGGGCTTGAGCTTCACCGCATGATGGTACGGCATTTTGCGAATGCCCGCCCGGCTAGAGACCACCCTCAAGTATAAAATCTGTCGCCAAGCACCTAACGGTGTGTTCCGGCAGCTGTCCTTGAGAGCCAGTAATTCTAGGTTAAGCCTGTTAACACCTTCGACCAGATCATCACTTACCATCAGGTGAGATTGTGGTCAAAGGCATACCAATAAGCAATAAAAAAAAAGTTGTATATATACATTTTCTTCGACTGGACTGATAATTTCTTATATATTCATATCCTGAAGGTCGTCCAATATTCCCAAAGGAACGTATTAAATGTCATCAATTATTTTAATAGTGCATTTGTGTTTGCATGTCATGATATTGTATGTATCTTTTATGAAAGCTTTTATCTTTTTTTAATTGCCAATTTGAAACTTTTCTTCAAACTGTCTTTTTTTTTTTATGCCTGATAGGTTAGCCTTTGACCACTATCTCACCTGATGGTAAGTGATGATGTGGTCGAGGATGTTGTTCAGACTAACCTAGAGTTACTGGCTCTCAAGGACAGCTGCCGGAACACACCGTTAGGTGCTTGGTGACAGATTTTCAACTTGAGGGTGGTAGCTAGCCAGGCGGGCATTTGCAAAGTGCCCTACCACCATGCTGTAACGACTGCTATCCTAAGACAACAACCGGGACCGACGGCTTAACGTGCCCTCCGAAGCACGGAAGCGCTCAGTAGTAATGTCACCAGCGGTCACCCATCCAAGTCATGACTGCGGCGGACGTTGCTTAACTTTGCTGATCGAATCAGAATGGCTATGCAAACTTGGCTACGAGCGTCTTCTTTCATTGCTTCTTTGAACTGATTTCCAGATATATTTTGCAGCCATTACTAGTGCTAGGATTTTGGTCAGTATTATGTTTATATAATTTAATTTCCTGTATCTTATTTCCGGCGGTAAGACGGAGTTTTTACTCTCCTGTTAAGCTTGGTTAATCATTATAATGTCCTTCTCTTAACTCATTTCCTGTTTTACTGGATAAATCGGTATTCTCTTCTTCTGTTAATGCGATTCTTATTTCGTTTACACATTCGGTATTTTGTTGTCCTGTTGACCCGCTTTTCGTGTTTTTCTACCAAACGAGAAAAAGTGTGTTCCACACACACATTAGAAACCACACATTCCATACACACAGACCAGAAATCAAAGCGGAAAGTTGTAACTATTTATTTATTATTAATTATTACGGACATACCATTTACAATAATTAATAAAAAAAAAACAAATTTACATGGTCCTAAAAATAAATTACATAAATTATAAAATAAGTCATTCAGTCAACAGATTATAAATTACAATATTAAATAAACATATAATAAAACATTTGTTAATAGCGACGTGACAGACACTTACTATCAAGCGGCAACAGAAAACATGACACCTATGTTGACCAATGTTTTACTAGAAGAAATATATGCTTAACGTATTATTATATGTTCTATAAAATTATATGATATAGCGATACATAAATTCGCTGCACGTCCGCGCGTCTCTTGCTTGCGGCTGCTTTATGAATCTTTTATTTTTGATTCGGTAAGTCAGCCCTAAGAAAGCGCATCAGTCTTATGATGGTCAATGGTGAATGCTGCTATCATCGCGGGCTGTACATAGCGAAAGTAACACTAAGTCTAGCGCATTAGACACGTATTTGCGTTTACTGATCTGAGAGTGGTAGCGATTAAATTTGTAGGTATTTTTTCTCTTTGAAAGGACAGTGTTATATATATTAGTAGGTAATCTGTGCCCTGGTCTTGATTAGTAAATATAAGAGAACTGAACTTACCATGTTGCTTTCGATCAACGTTGCACCGTGGATCCACCTTGAAACTCGAAATGAGATTCAATGACTGACTGAATTTTTAGCCCGGCAGCACTCTTCATGCCGCAATCGGTATCCTACTAGATTGTATTATATATATGTATCATAATTGCAAATTCTACAACAACAGAACGTCCGCATCGGCCCCCACCATTCAGGGCTGCCGCCGACTCCGGTCATTCACTCACTTTGTTACCGTTTTGGCGCATTTGGTGCTAGGTCTAGAATATTTCTCTCAAGGTCTTTAGCGCTTTTTTCTCATTACCATACGCTAAAAACGTCTAGTGAAATCTGGCGGAAAACTTTACATGCATTACAAACAAGATTATCTTGATATTAGCTGGCAACTCAAGTTACATTGTGAGTTTATTATGTTCGCTAGTCTCACGGCAATGGACGAAGGAGAAAAGGCACATGGCTTATCTGATCGAAATAAAGTATAAATTTAAGGGCATGAGTTGCTTTTACTTTTCCAAATTCCCAATTTTTAATTTAAATAAAGAAGTATTACGGTTTTGGGTACCTAATCTACGTAACACATCAAGATGGTTTAAAAAAAATTGATACTACCTATGTAGTTTATAGTTTCTGACTAGGTATTAATTTATTGATTATTTATTAACTTATTTGAAAATGGCTAAAAAATTAAGCCCTAGGGCTGCCACCACTATAACCTTTAACACTTTAACGGCATCTGTTATTGAATATGTTTACTCCATGTTTAAGCTTATTTGATTAGACTCGGTGAGCATATTCTGTACCTAAATAAACTCCTGAGGTCTAATGACGGAAAAGAACTAGATCGTAGGGACCTGTGCATGCATATAGTTAGTACACTGTGTTTAGGTGTATTTGATTGGGCTCATTCACTTTATTCTGGACATGAAATTCTGAGATCTGATGAAGGATAAGAAAACATCGAATGGAAGAGTAACCTTTGGAATTTCGCGACTTGAACACATAGTTAAAAGTATGTAACGGGACTTAACGCTCGTACGTAAAACCCCGTCTTATGTAAAAGATTCTCGCCATATCATCTAAATTATCGAAAAACTTACTCTTGAACCAGACGAGATTATGGTGAGTTTATTTTTACTAATGTTCCGGTAAAATAGTGTCTTGAGGTTATAAACGTAAAGTTGGCTAGTAACCACCTTCCAGAGAACTCCAACGTTCTACTACAACACTGTTTGGCTGTAAATTATTTCGTCTATCGTAACAAACACTACTTCCAAGTGCATGGCGTTGCCTTGGTCAGTCCGGTGGCATCAGTTATGGTGAACATCTGGATGGAACCAAAATTTAATGGGTTTCCCTATTCTTTGGTTTAAAAATTGCATGCGTAAGCATTAGCTAACTAAAAATAAATGAAAATATAATCCAAAAAGTATATATTTCGAGACTTTTCTAAGCAATTTAACTGTTTTTTTTTATGCCTGATAGGTTAGCTTTTCACCACTATCTCACCTGATGGTAAGTGATGATGTGGTCGAAGATGTTGTACAGGCTAACCTAGAATTACTGGCTCTCATGGACAGCTGCCGAAACACACCGTTAGGTGCTTGGCGACAGATTTTCAACTTGAGGGTGGTAGCTAGCCAGGCGGGCACTCGCAAAGTGCCCTACCACCATACTGTAACGACTGCCATCCTAAGACAACAACCGGGACCGACGGCTTAACATGCCCTCCGAAGCACGGAAGCGCACAGAGGTTATGTCACCAGCGGTCACCCATCCAACTCATGACCGTGGCGGACGTTGCTTAATTTTGCTGATCGATTCAGAATGGCTAAGCAAACTTCGCTACGAGGGCTTACTGTATGGGCGGGGGGCCCTTTTTCAATGTCCCGTAGTCCCACACTTTACCAAGAAGTCGTGGCTTATTCGACTGGTTTCCTAGAATGTCACAAGAAGACACAAGCCGATATATATAACTTACCCCTTAACGGTTCGCTAGTCGCTCCGTCGAAGGGGGCTTAATGCAAAACACCCTAACCTACGTTAACTGAAGTTAAATAGTCGTAGATTAAGGAATTTTAATTTCATCAATCGTCCCTTGAGCCCGATGGTAATGTAGAGGCCCGCAGACAGGAAACCGTTGCTCCCTTACTCCCAATGAACGTCCGACGCCCAAAATAACGATGACCACACCGAACACAAAACACACAAAACAGCCGCTGTTTTGAAAACGGTATACATTGGCAAGCCGCGTGCGTTTCTCGCGAAAAAAAATGTGCGTACACCATCAAGTAGAAAATCTGTCGCCAAGCACCTAATGGTGTGTTCCGTCAGCTGTCTTTGAGATCCAGTAATTTTGAGTAAGCCTGAACAACATCTTCGATCAAATCGTCACTTACGATCAGATGAGATAGTGGTAAAAGGCTAACCTATCAGGTATAAAAGAATCGCACAAGCTACTATGTAAAGAAGATGTTTAAATCAATTTAAGATAATTCATTGGTACCCCAAAATCAAAACATAAATTTCACCTACTTTTATGAAAAAGATTTTAATTACTGGTATCACGTCTTTACCATCAGTGATGCACTCCGCTTCTAAAAACAATAGTAGCTTCGTATACTGTTGTGTGCGTGATACATATACAATCATTTCAAACGTGGCCTGTTATTTTTTTTGCGATTGCAGAACTACTGTCTTTCTAGATCATGATTTGTAAATGCTATACCAATTTGGACTTTTGCAAACAAACTAAGAACTTTTATATATCACTTAATTTTAGTTGGTTTTCCATAACAGAATTACGAACAATTATCTTTTTTTTTCCAATTATAAAATTACAGTATAGTCGTAACCAGTTATCACTGATAGATGTAGAGTGTAGGATTAGATTAGAATGCAATATCTTGGTCAAACAAAGAGGATGTAATAAAGATCTAGTAAATATGTCAACATTCTGAGAGAAAAAATACCTACCAACATTAAAACAAAGAGGATGTAATAAAGATCTAGTAAATAGGTCAACATTCTGAGAGAAAAAATACCTACCTACATATCTTGTAAATATTGGCATTATATGGTTGTCAAACTACACAACACCTTCTCCTAGTCTATACATTTACTGTTTCTTTGTAACGTCTTCCACATATCCTTAACGTGAAAGCAAAAAGTAAGTTCTAACGCTATATAAATAAGGTTCAAAACAGATTGCAGTTACAGCGAACGGGACGGCAACGCCGCGTTCAGTAACGTTTTCAACGAAATATTTAAATATTTAGGCGGGAAGAAATGTTTTTGCTTATTACGCAAAAACTATGAGGCCCATTGTTAAGAAAATTTTGGTGCCGATGGCACAAATTCTACCCAACATTTTTAGCTATTAAACAGTAGTCTAGCCTTTCCCGTTTGAGCTGTGCAGCATGTGCTAGCTGGGGACATGTGTCTCCAGCTTACACGTTTATTTGAGCTTGTAGCTCCAAAACCTTAATAGCCACAGACTTGAAAATTTTAGTGCCGATGGCACAAATTTGGCGCTAAATTTTGACATATTAAACAAAGTCGTAGGCCCATTCGTTCAGAAGATACAGATGAGCAGCTGTAGACACGTGTTCTCCAGCTTACACGTTGTAATCGGGTCATTACTACTACAGTTTTCAAGTAGGGCGTTTCAATTTTTTTGTGCCACTGGCACAAATTATGCGCTAAATCTCTGGCTATAGTATATAATCACATCTTCAGCCGTTTCGTATATACAGCATGTGTCAGCTGGAGACCATAACGCCAGCTAACACACTAATAATCACGTGTAGCATCGAAGTTTATTTGGCACCTAAATTTTGTGTTGGTATTCATAATTGCACTAAATCGGCTCTAAATATTGGCATATTCAGAATTAAGAAATTTCAATTGAGTAAGCTGGAGACATACACATGATATTGCTTTCTAATCTAATCCTACACTACATCTATCAGTGATAACTGGTTACGAATATACTGTAATTATAAAATTTAATTTAAAAAAAAGAAAATTGGTAAAAAGATAATTGTTCGTAATTCTGTTATGGAAAACCAACCAACATTAAGTGATATATACAAGTTCTTAGTTTGTTTGCAAACGTCCAAATTGGTATAGCATTTACAAATCATGATGTAGAAAGACCGGGTTTTACCCGGATTATTTGTAAACCCCTACTGGACGCCTCCCGGACACCCTCTAGACTAGGACAAATCCGGGGAATCCCGGACGGATGGCAGCCCTACGTATGCCGCATGCCGTAACAGAACAGGTACTTACCAAACGACGGCGTTGCTATGGTAAATGTGTAAGGGAAGTAATTAATGTTGTTTAAAAAAAATCGTAGGTATTAATCCCGCACAAGACTATATTTTTTTCTCTCGTAATTTTGTTATTTATGAGTACCTACTAACTGTGCCGAGCTAACTATAAACAACGCATGTGACATTTTTT
Source organism: Plagodis dolabraria (assembly GCA_963854805.1). Classification (NCBI taxonomy): domain Eukaryota; kingdom Metazoa; phylum Arthropoda; class Insecta; order Lepidoptera; family Geometridae; genus Plagodis; species Plagodis dolabraria. The sequence goes on along the minus strand of OY978441.1, from coordinate 38,960,407 downwards.
GTGAAATTGAAATGTATACATATTCGGAATCTACGGAACGAGATCTATTTGAATCAATTACCCAATTTTTTTTACCTAAAGTGCAATATATTCATATTTCTTCTAAGGAGAAACAACGCATTGCTCTATGCGTTAAACATTTCTAACAAAGATCCTAAGCATAAGCAGCGTAAGAGCAGATGTGATTTAATCTTTGGGATTATTCGATTCGTTTTCAAAGGCTGAATAAGCATAGGAACTTTATATCCATGTAGAATGTTTATGACTAGTATTCAATAGAAGAATTGTTTTCGAATACTACAAATAAAAACGCAATGTTACTTACTAATTTAGTAATCAAAACATCAAATCAATTAGTCATCCTTAGTACTTATATCTAACGCAATAACAGCACATTATGAATTATGATACATATTTATAATACAATCTAGTAGGATACCGATTGTGGCATGATGAGTGCTGCCGGACTAAGAGTAATCTTAATCCGAGTAATCTCATTTCGAATTTCAAGGTGGATCCACGGTGCAACGTTGATCGAAAGCAAAATGGTAAGTTCAGTTCTCTTTTATTTACTAATCAAGACCAGGGCACAGATTACCTACTAATAGATCTAACTCTGTCCTTTCAAAGAGAAAAAATACCTATAAATTTAATCGCTACCACTATCAGATCAGTAAACGCAAATACGTGTCTAATGCGCTAGACTTAGCGTTACTTTCGCTATGTACAGCCCGTGATGATAGCAGCATTCACCATTGACTGATCATATGACTGATGCGCTTTCTTAGGGCTGACTTACTGAATCAAAAATAAAAGATTAATAAAGCAGCCGCAAGCAAGAGACGCGCGGACGTGCAGCAAATGTATGTATCGCTATATCATATATATTTTTTGTAATTAAGCCATAGAACATATATTTCTTCTAGTAAAACATTAGTCAAAATTTTAGGTGTCATGTTTTCTGTTGCCGCTTGCTAGTAAGTGTCTGTCACGTCGCTATAGTTACAACTTTCCGCTTTGATTTCTGGTCTGTGTGTGTGGAGTGTGTGGTTTCTAATGTGTGTGTGGAACACACTTTTTCTCGTTTGGTGGACAGACACAAAAAGCGGGTTAACAGGACAACAAAATACCGAATTTGTAAAGGAAATAAGAATCGCACTAACAGAAGAAGAGAATACCGATTTATCCAGTAAAACAGGAAACGAGTTAACAGAAGGACATAATATTGATTTATCAAGCTTAACAGGAGAATAAAAACTCCGTCTTACCGCCGGAAATAAGATACAGCAAATTAAATTATATAAACATAATACTGACCAAAATCCTAGCACTAGTAAAGGCTGCAATATATCTGGAAATCAGTTCGAAGAAGCAAAGAAAGAAGAAACGTTTTAAAATAGGCAATTCAAAAAGATAAAAGCTTTCATTATAAGATCCATACAATATTGTTACGAGCTGGGGGTTCGGGATAAATAATGCAAAACGTTTTCGACACACTGACACCTTTATTTCGCAGTTCTACAGTGACTTCCAACAACACTGTAACACTAAACTGTTCGCACTTCACAGAACACTATTCACAAACTTCACACTGTCCTTCACTATTCGCGTAAGGAGCACTTGGTCCAAAGATAATCGCACTGTAGCTTGTTTCGAACTCAAAGTAAGACTGACTGGTCGGCCCGGACCCGACCCTATTTATACTCAAAAGTCATGGTTTCCAGAAAGTTCACTAATAGTCTAGATAGAAAAACAATAAGGGCCATAAATCATCCTTTTAACGTAAACAACTTTGAATGGAATTCCACGAAAGTTAACTACTACTTATTCTGTGGTTGTTTACTAGTTGCCTGAGAACAAAGGCGACCCTTTTTTTTATAACCTTTTGTGTGAAGAGTAGGTACATTCTTGATTTCTTTTACTTGTTTACTGACGTTAGATTATTCTAGATTGTTCGAGTCCTTGCGCCGTAACACTGCCCCCTCCTAAGACATGCTCGTCCCGAGCATAGTTGGAACCACAGTATGGCGCCAGTCGATCCACATGAACAATCTTAGAGACTCCTCGTAGACCTTTCCGTATCCTGTACGTGATGGAGCATAATCCTAAAAAGGCACGGACTTGTGTCTTGTCCTTTGGAGTTGGCCAATCCTTTACGGCGACAATCTTATCTGGATCAGTTTGTACACCTTCTTCTGAGACAACGTGCCCCAAATAATTCACTTGGCGTCTGAATAATGTGCACTTTTTCGGACTTAGCTTGAGATTTGCCCCTCGGATTTTCACCAGTACACGTTCAAGATTCTGAAGGTGATCTTCGAATGTTCGGCCCACAATGATGATGTCATCCAAATAGACAAGACAGGCATCTCCAATTAGACCCATGAGTATGAGCTCCATAAGCCTTTCAAACGTTGCAGGAGCGTTGCACAATCCAAATGGCATAACTTTGAATTGCCAAAGACCCTTACCCGTGGAAAATGCAGTTTTCTCCTTGTCCTTAGGGTCAATTTCTACCTGCCAGTAGCCACTTTTCAGGTCTAAGGTTGTAAACCACTTCATTCCTGTGAGCGTGTCCAGGGTGTCATCAATCCTTGGTAGTGGGTAGCTGTCTTTCTTCGTAACTTCGTTTAGTCGTCGGTAGTCCACACAAAATCGCGTCGTGCCATCTTTCTTCTTAACCAGAACTACAGGGGAACACCATGGGCTTGATGATGGTTCAATGACACCGTTTTTTACCATCTCTTCAATCATAATTTCCATTTCTATCTCGCGCGCAACTGGTAGTCTTCTGGGTCGTTGGCGAATAGGCAGCTCATTTCCTATGTTGATTTTGTGCTGAACCAATCCAGTCTTCCCAATGTCAGCGTCATTATTGGAGAAGATGGCCCCGTACTTCATGAGCAATTTCTGAGCTTTTACTACTTCTTCCTGTCATAGCGTGATCTTTGGTCCAACCATTTGCCTTCACAACGGCCTCAAACTGAATTTTGTAGGCCGACCACGAAGAAGTTCCGTCGAATGGGGGCACATTGAACCCTCGAGGCGAAGGTGCGGCCACTGGAGCTACCATGCTCTCTCCAGTTTTGAGAACGCTCAAAGATTTTCTTACATCAGCGATCCCAGCTTCAACATCTGCTATGCGATTTTCGTGCTGCTGCACCTGATCTTCCACCACTTGAAGTTTCTTTCCAAATGTTGCATGCAGGTCTTTCATCAATATGGTCTGCTCCTCTTGGCGACGGGTCTGTTCTTCCCTGTCGTGTCGGAGTTGTTCCTCAAGGCGGCGGGCCTGCTCTTCCTGGCGTCGGGCTTGCTCCTGAAGCATCGCCATCAGTGCAGCAAAGTCAGTTGCAGCCGGAGCAGCCATAGTCGAAGGGGCTCCCGACATAGCGGCGGCGGATGTCTCTGTAGTCGGCTGTTCTTCGGAGAGCACTGGTGGTGTAGCTCCTCCAAACCTTCGTTGGTCGATGTCTTGTTGCCGCTGGCTCCTCGTTCGGGTGCCTTCAACGTCTTCCTTTGGCAGCACTGGCATTATTTATCCCCAATTCTGACACCAATTTGTTACGAGCTGGGGGTTCGGGATAAATAATGCAATACGATTTCAGCACACTGACACCTTTATTTAACAGTTCTACAGTCACTTCCAACAACACTATAACACTGCACTGTTCGCACTTCACATAACACTATTCACAAACTTCACTGTACTTCACTATTCGCGCTTGGAGCACTTGGTCCAAAGATAATCGCACTGTTGATCGTTTCGAACTCAAAGTAAGACTGACTGGTCGGCCCGGACCCGACCCTATTTATACTCAAAAGTCATGGTTTCCAGAAAGTTCACTAATAGTCTAGATAGAAAAACAATAAGGGCCATAAATCATCCTTTTAACGTAAACAACTTTGAATGGAATTCCACGAAAGTTAACTACTACTTATTCTGTGGTTGTTTACTAGTTGCCTGAGAACAAAGGCGACCCTTTTTTTTATAACCTTTTGTGTGAAGAGTAGGTACATTCTTGATTTCTTTTACTTGTTTACTGACGTTAGATTATTCTAGATTGTTCGTGTCCTTGCGCCGTAACAATATCATGACATGCAAACACAAATGCACTATTAAAATAATCGATGACATTTAAATTCAGGGACCGTACAACCCCGGTTTTCGGTTAAGCCTTTCGAAAGGGTTTTTCATTTATCAAAAACCATTTCTATGAGGTTACCAATTTAAACGGTTACCCTGCCTTCAACCCAACGATAGGGTAACCCTATGCTTATGGTTTTCGATATAAGCGGTATTTGTAACTTTCTGTAACCTTAAAAGAAACTGTAACACTAACCAAAGGGTAACCCTACCAAAGGGTAACCCTTCCATAGGTTAGGGTTACCCTTTCGTTTGGGCTTTTGTTTCTAGAAGTATCAATAACCCTTTACACCATAGGGTAACCCTTTGCTTAGGGTTTTCGAATGAAGAGGTATTTGTAACTTTTTAAAAACCTGGGTTGGTGGTGGGTAACCCTGGGTTACCCTATACTTTGGGTTTTTGATCGTAAATGTCTTATTTGAAAGGTGAGGGGAAAAACGTGTTATATAATAGTTACCTAAAATCCATTAGTCATTTGGCTTGGGTTGGGAGTGCGGTAAGTTAAAATACCTGAGTTAGAGGTTTATACTAGCCATTTATATAAAAAAAATATTGCATTTAAGTAAAACTCTACCTAATTGATTGGCCCAAAACTAAGTATCCCCGAACTCGGCACTGGTACTGGCTGGAATACTACCTCTCGACCTCAGAGTACAAGAAGCAGCCGCACTGTACGAGGCAAAGAGAGGAGTCCCCCAGCCAGTGCTAGGAGACAGGGAGGTGGAGTGCATGGAACTGTACGTAAACAATCCCCATCCGGCGGAGCATATGAGTCTTGAATTCCTTAGTTTGACGGACCAAGAGCAGGTAGACACGCACAACAAGCAAGACGTCAGAATATACACGGACGGCAGCAAAATTGACGGAAAAGTCGGAGCCTCATTATCTCTTTGGAGAGATGAGGCCGAGACCAAATACCGAAAACTGAAACTGTCGTCCTACTGCACTGTATACCAGGCTGAACTACTTGCCATATGCGAAGCCACCAGGGAGATACTTAAAAGCTCGAAGACCACCTTCGGCGTATATAGCGACTCCAGGTCATCACTAGAGACAGTCGTCAACAACCACTCCCTCCACCCCCTGGCGGTGGAAACCCGCAACAACATAAGAGCCATAACACAGCAGTGTAAAAGAGTATCGCTGTTCTGGATAAAAGCACACGCCGGACTCGAAGGTAACGAGCGTGCCGATCAGTTGGCGAAAGAAGCCGCACTAAACTCTAAAAAGAAGCCTGACTACGATAAGTGTCCTATTTCATTTGTCAAGCGACAAATCCGTCTGAACTCGCTTGACAAATGGAATCAGAGATATAAATCCGGTGAAACTGCGCATGGTACAAAATTGTTTTTTCCGGATGCGGTACTGGCATACAGAGCAGTTAGGAAGATAGAGCCAACGGGAGTCCTTACCCAAGTACTAACAGGGCATGGTGGGTTCTCTGCATACTTAAACCGATTTAAGTGTAAGGAGGACCCATCATGCCCTTGTGAACCCGGTCAATTAGAAACTATAGAACTTGTCCTACTAGAATGTCCAATATACGGTCGAGAAAGATACGAGGTAGAACAAAAAATTGGTATACATTTAAATAGTAACAATGTAAAAGAATTAATAGTAGATAAGACACATAGCGATAACTTTATTGAATATTGTATAAGTATAGGCAGTAAAGTTATAGCTAAGAACAAAACAATAGATAGATAAGTAAATGATGTTATATATATGGTATGTATATATAAACAGCATTTGTATATGCAAAAGATAAATAAAACTGTATAACTAAACATAAAATTATAGATATAAGTGAAATGTATTAAGACACTACCTTGTAACTTAAAAATATAATAGATAGATAAGTAAACGATGTTATATATATGTTACGTATATATAAACGGCATATGTATATACAAAAGATAAATAAAACTGTAAAACTAGATAAAAATAATATATTTATATAAGTAAAAAGTACTAAAATACTACCTTGTAACTTAAATTTAAGTATAAACTGAAATAATATGTAATTAAGTAAAGACAAATTGTAAAATTAGAATAAGGATAAATAAAGACCCTGACCATATTAGGGGACCTTAGCTCGCGGGCAGGGCATATAAGCGCCCGGATAAAAAAAAAAAAAAAAAAAAAAACTAAGTATCCCTTAAGTTTGCGCATTTTTCACTAGCGGCCACTACAAGTAAGTAATATTATATTACAAGTACATAAAATATTATGTAACCTACTTATATATAGATAGGTACTTAATATTTTCGCAAATTAGGTTTTGAATCATTTAAATTTTCCCGGTAGGTATATCTGATCTTTTGAATTATCCGGTATCTTTATTTTTAGTCAAACTGAGTCTTTATCCATGAGTTCTGTGATGAAAAGTATAAATAGGTAGGTATTTTATACTAGGGTATCTATAATCTCCTCACGAAACTTTAGCCAATCTAAGCCGTTACAGAGCTGATGGGTAAAAAACTGGCCAAGAGCGAGTCGGACTCATACATCGATAAAGGTTTTGTATAGTTCGCGCAAATCTTTATGAGCCCCTCGAACATCGCGCTTCTGGTTGCGCAGATATTATATTTTAGGTTTCAGAGGGACCCGTAAGGGGTTTGAGGACGGCGCGCGGTGCTGCCCGCGTGCCTATACACAGCGTCTCACACCCGCGCCCATGTAGAAAGTTTAGAAACCCAGCTAGAATGTTTGCTTATATTATAGTTGGTTATAAAGTATTTTGCTAGTTTCCATTTTCGCTGTAAATTTTTATTATACGTGAATATTTAAGCTGAATCTTCTAATTATTTACTTGTTATATTGAAAGAAAAGTTATTAAATTTATATATATATATATATATATATTTTTATAACATATAATAAAAATTTACAGCATATATATAAATATATATATATATTTTTATATTATATATATATATATATATATATTATATATATATTATATAAAAATCAAAATACCTTTTTTCTAATAAAAAAGTTATTTTGTTTTTTTTTATTTAAGCACAGAAAATGTTGATGAGAAAAGAAAATCATAAATAAGTGTTAATTATGCACCACTTCAAGAAGTTGTTTCTTTTCCGCGAACTATACCCAGTTATTAATTCAGGATTTTGCGGGGAGTGCCGAATCGTACTTGCGAACATTTTAGTAGGAATTTGTTGTCCTTCTTTAGTATACTAATATTTTGTTCTTTGGTGGATAGCGTTATTACTCTATAGGTGAGACTTATCCACTTATTAGAACGTCTTATTGCGTCTTTTACGGCAAGTTGAAGGGTTTGTGCAGCGCAGAGCATTACACGTGGCTTGATCGATTCACTGTTCATGGTGTTGATAATGCTATCAACATTTAATACATTTTGACTTTCTTTTTGTGCAACACTTATAAAGTTTTGTGGCTCTGCATAATCGTATTCGTTATCATCATCTTTGGATTGGGAGTCAAAATCTTGGGCTTCTGTGCTGCAGTGTTCTATCAGTAGTTTTGTAATTTTTTTTAAGTTACTTAACAATACGACACATTATACACCGACACATAAATCCTTAACTTTTTCAGAGATTGATATTTCTTTAGACGTACATGGCTGGTGTGTGTTTTCTTTATTTATGTTAGATAAAAGTAAATACTCTTCTGGATGTTTAATTGGTAAATGTCACTTCGGTGGTAACACGAATTGCTCATTTATCTCTTTCTAACAACAGATATGACGCATAATATTTGAACGTTCTTTCCTTGTCATTACAAACTGCATATACATGGGCGTAGGTATGTATATAGGTAAATTCTAGTAAGCTTTTAGAGCAGTGGTGTTCGGATATAACTAATCTATGTAAGTATTTCAAATCTCTGCCTAACTATACTTACCTTTGCTTTGCTAAAACCTTTGCTTCTTAAAGCTTTGTTTTAGGACACTTGTTTGGGAATGGGGCCCCTTTTGATCCCCGTAGTCCCAAACAATGATTAATTGATCAATTAACAAATGCTATGGATTTTAGGTAAGGGATACGCTCCTTTGTCCTCGATGTTGTCCGCCCGCCAACAGCTTGCTCATCCTTCCACCAAAAGGAACGCACGGCGTCCAAAATAACGGTCACTCACACAAATAAACCACATGTTTATATTCACTAATTTCTAAAGCAATCCTTGCTAGCACATCCGATCGCCGCGACCGGAAACCTGTCTAACTCCGTTTGTTTGGAATAAACGTACGTCCGCGTACGAGAAAACCTTAGAGCGCACTGACTGCCCTTCAAAATCAGAGGTGAACGCAATTATAGACTTTATAAAGTTAAAAAAATCAATTTCATTATTTTTTTTTAAATTTTATTTTAAAAAGAAGATAAATTTATTTAACTGTCGGCGTCGGTATCAGAAAGGGCGCCGGCGTTGGTGTCAGTAAAAAAATAAGTGTCAGTGTCGGAATAGGCGTCGAACTCGGTGTCAGTGTCGGAAAAGGTGTCGGTATTAAAATTGGTGACAGCATCAGCGTCGGTGTCCGAATAGGTGTCAGTTTCGGCGTCGCATCGGCGTCGGCGTCGGCGTCGGTGTCATTGTTGGAATAGGTGTCGGCGTCGGCGTCGATGTCATTGTTGGAATAGGCGTCGGTGTCGGAATAGGTGTCAGTTTCGGCGTCGCATCGGCGTCGGCGGCGGCGTCGGTGTCATTGTTGGAATAGGTGTCAGCGTCTGCGTCGGTGTCATTGTTGGAATAGGCGTCGGTGTCGGAATAGGTGTCAGTTTCGGCGTCGCATCAGCGTCGGCATCGGCGTCGGTGTCATTGTTGGAATAGGCGTCGGTGTCGGAATTGGTGTCAGTTTCGGCGTCGCATCGGCGTCGGCGTCGTTGTCATTGTTGGAATAGGCGTCGGTGTCGGAATAGGTGTCAGTTTCGGCGTCGCATCGGCGTCGGCGTCGGCGTCGGTGTCATTGTTGGAATAGGTGTCTGCGTCGGCGTCGGTGTCATTGTTGGAATAGGCGTCGGTGTCGGAATAGGTGTCAGTTTCGGCGTTGCATCGGCGTGGGCGTCGGCGTCGGTGTCATTGTTGGAATAGGTGTCGGCGTCGGCGTCGTTGTCATTGTTGGAATAGGTGTCGGCGTCGGCGTCGGTGTCATTGTTAGAATAGGCGTCGGTGTTGGAATAGGTGTCAGTTTCGGCGTCGCATCGGCGTCGGAGTCGGTGTCATTGTTGGAATAAGTGTCGGCGTCTGCGTCGGTGTCATTGTTGGAATAGGCGTCGGTGTCGGAATAGGTGTCAGTTTCGGCATCGCATCGGCGTCGGCGTCGGCGTCGGTGTCATTGTTGGAATAGGTGTCGGCTTCGGCGTCGGTGTCATTGTAGGAATAGGCGTCGGTGTCGGAATTGGTGTCAGTTTCGGCGTCGCATCGACGTCGGCGTCGGTGTCCTTGTTGGAATAGGTGACGGCGTCGGCATCGGTGTCACTGTTGGAATAGGTGTCGGCGTAGGCGTCATTGTCATTGTTGGCATAGGTGTCGGCGTCGGCGTCGGTGTCATTGTTGGAATAGGCGTCGGTGTCGGAAAAGGTGTCAGTTTCGGCGTCGCATCGGCGTCGGCGTCGGTGTCATTGTTGGAATAGGTGTCGGCGTCTGCGTCGGTGTCATTGTTGGAATAGGCGTCGGTGTCGGAATAGGTGTCAGTTTCGGCGTCGCATCGGCGTCGGCATCGGCGTCGGTGTCATTGTTGGAATAGGCGTCGGTGTCGGAATTGGTGTCAATTTCGGCGTCGCATCGGCGTCGGCGTCGGCGTCGGTGTCATTGTTAGAATAGGCGTCGGTGTCGGAATAGGTGTCAGTTTCGGCGTCGCATCGGCGTCGGCGTCGGCGTCGGTGTCCTTGTTGGAATAGGTGTAGGCGTCTGCGTCGGTGTCATTGTTGGAATAGGCGTCGGTGTCATTTTTGGAATAGGTGTCGGCGTCGGCGTCGGTGTCATTGTTGGAATAGGTGTCGGCGTCGGCGTCGGTGTCATTGTTGGAATATGTGTCGGCGTAGGCGTCGGTGTCATTGTTGGCATAGGTGTCGGCGTCGGCGTCGGTGTCATTGTTGGAATAGGTGTCGGCGTCGGCGTCGGTGTCATTGTTGGAATAGGTGTCGGCGTCGGCGTCGGTGTCATTGTTGGAATAGGTGTCGGCGTAGGCGTCGGTGTCATTGTTGGCATAGGTGTCGGCGTCGGCGTCGGTGTCATTGTTGGAATAGGCGTCGGTGTCGGAATTGGTGTCAGTTTCGGCGTCTCATCGGCGTCGGCGTCGGCGTCGGTGTCATTGTTGGAATAGGTGACGGCGTCGGCATCGGTGTCATTGTTGGCATAGGTGTCGGCGTCGGCGTCGGTGTCATTGTTGGAATAGGTGTCGGCGTCGGCGTCGGTGTCATTGTTGGAATAGGTGTCGGCGTAGGCGTCGGTGTCATTGTTGGCATAGGTGTCGGCGTCGGCGTCGGTGTCATGGTTGGAATAGGTGTCGGCGTCGGCGTCGGAGTCATTGTTGGAATAGGCGTCGGTGTCGGAATAGGTGGCAGTTTCGGCGTCGCATCGTATGTAATCTGTAGATGATTTGTATGCCTTCCATATTTACTAGACGAATTCTGGGTTCCGAGGCACTTCCGAGCATCCGGTGAATACCTACATCGCCGCTAATCGTGTTTTTTAGGAATAATCTGTGGACAATATGCCTTCCTTGTGTCTTAGACTCGGCACCAATTATACAGGCACTGTGAGAGATAAGAAAAGTGTTTAATTTCACGCGTAATTATAGCTTTTATTGTTAAAACAGAAAATATCGTCATTTTGTTTTATCTTAGAACGAATCTCAATGAAATGGATGAGCGAGATATGTGTATCGTTTTGTGTGAGAGAGTGAAAGAGATCGCAGCATCATCGGAACGTCTCGTGGCGGTTCGGTGGTAGAGGTCCGCGCCGCGGTCATGAAAGTCGGCAGCGGCGCGCTGGTAAACGTACCCGGCGCGGCGCGGCGTAGCCGGCGTGTTATTGATTTTTTTACCTTTATGGTGGAATATAAAAATTAAATCTGCTGTATATGTACTAAAAGGGTAAATGTTTATTTTCTTGCATACAAGTAAGTTCCTACTCAAATTAATTAGTCAAAATATTGAAGAAACATGATCTTGCCACCAACCGATACACAAACTTCTACAAAAGCCCAAAATCGACTGGCCTAAGTTTATGAAAACCGCATGAGATACCTCAACTTCAAGGCATGTCACAACCCCATCAGAAGTGGACAATCTTGCAGAAGAGATCACTCAATGCACGCAGAAGGCACTTCATACCCCCACAATTAAAGAAAACCCCTAAGGAGAATCGAGATTTCCCATCCTCCCCCGCTGTATAAGAGAGCTCATAAAAGAAAAACGCCTGCTCAGAAAAACCTGGCAACATTAATGAGACCCCATCCACAGAACTGGGCCTCACTCCACAAACTCTGCAGGCAACTTAGGAAACACTCAGAACCAATTCGTTGTCTTTTCCAAGAAAATTGCAACTTGAGATACAGAGCAGAGGACATGGCAGAAATATTTGCCCAATCCCTTGAGAACTTATTCAAGCCCAATCCCACAGTGAACAGAGGACACTCAGACTCTGTGGAACAGTTCCTCGATGAATACCTACTTCAGTGTCCCATAAAACACAGAAGAAGATATTGGACAGTGATCCGTCACCTGTCCTCTAAACCCACGGCAGCTATCACGCGCCTGTTTAACGGGATCCTGCGCACGGAGCACTTACCCTCTCAATGAAAAATGAGCCACGTGGAAATGTTCCCGAAACCCGGCAAAGACGTTTGGAGACCCGAGAATTACAGGCCTATCACTCTACTTACATGCATTTCGAAAGTCTTTGAACGCCTCTTCTTAAGTCGGATAGCCCCTCACACGAAGTCCCGACCGGAGCAGTTCGGATTCCGGTCGGAGCACTCCCCCACACCTCAGCTATCCAGGGTAATGCACCTCACGGCAGAAAACTCTAAATTGATTTTCGACGTCGGCGTGAATTTGTTCATGACCCGGCGGCGGGCCGAGGTAACTCAGCGGCGGCACGCCGGCGTGGCGCGGATCTCTATTCGGTGGTAACACGAATTGCTCATTTATCTCTTTCTAACAACAGATATGACGCATAATATTTGAACGTTCTTTCCTTGTCATTACAAACTGCATATACATGGGCGTAGGTATGTATATAGGTAAATTCTAGTAAGCTTTTAGAGCAGTGGTGTTCGGATATAACTAATCTATGTAAGTATTTCAAATCTCTGCCTAACTATACTTACCTTTGCTTTGCTAAAACCTTTGCTTCTTAAAGCTTTGTTTTAGGACACTTGTTTGGGAATGGGGCCCCTTATGATCCCCGTAGTCCCAAACTATACCACGATGTCGTGGCATATTCGACTGGGCTCCTGGAATGTAACAGGAAGACACCAGCCGATATATATGCCCTTAGGCACGTGGGAAAAATGGGCGGGAAAGACCTACTTTCAGAGGACCCGCTCGTCGCTCCGTCACAAGAAGCCTATCACTAAACACACCCTACAAATGATTAATTGATCAATTAACAAATGCTATGGATTTTTTGTAAGGGATACGCTCCTTTGTCCTCGATGTTGTCCGCACGTATTAAATGATTTAATACGTTCCTTTGGGCATATTCGAAGACCTTCAGGATATGAATATATAAGAAATTATCAGTCCAGTCGAAGAAAATGTACTCGTATATATACAACTTTTTTTTTATTGCTTATAGGTATGCCTTTGACCACAATCTCACCTGATGGTAAGTGATGATCTGGTCGAAGGTGTTAACAGGCTTAACCTAGAATTACTGGCTCTCAAGGACAGCTGCCGGAACACACCGTTAGGTGCTTGTCGACAGATTTTCTACTTGAGGGTGGTCGCTAGCCGGGCGGGCATTCGCAAAATGCCCTACCATCATGCGGTGAAGCGAAAGCCCGCGGCGGGATTCAAATCATGGACCTGCTGCGCGGCAGTCCATTTCCAATGCCACTGAGCCATCACTGCTTCAAAACCTATCTTTTTCTAATACGCTACGCGCAACGGCTGCCTTGTGAAACACCGTAATGCTTATTTTCACAGAATATGACTTAGTATGGCAGATTGCCATACTAACACATTCACACATTCTGTGAAAATTTCAACCGGTAACCTATTACCGTTCCAAAGATACAGACCTATAAAGGTCAGCTATCCATGTTGCTTTGTAATAGGTTCCTGTTTTCTAGTACGGAACCCAAAAATTGTTATTTAGCTACGAAAATATGTAGGTATTTACACTTATAGGTATCTATAAACTAATATTTAACATTTTGTTTGTTCACATTAACGAAATACACTACGACCTTCCCTACCTAAATTTAAAAACAGACGGCAAAAACATCGCGCTCTATCAAATAATACAAACAACAGCAAGCTAGTGAGATAGGTACATACCGGCTATACATACGAGTAATTGTTACGCATGCATGTAGGCGCTAACTTGGACTTCTACAAACGTGGACTTCCGCGTAATATATCCGTATTCAATACGTCGGATTTTCAAAACTCAGAATATCTAAATAGTTTCATTTCAGAACGAAAACTGAAAAACCCCTATTGCAACGATGGGAAGATAGTTTTCGAAACCCGTAACGTTTTAAAACGACCACTCGTCAATAGTGACGGCTTCAATAACTTTGAAATCCGGAAAGCATGCATAGTATAAAATATTTGTCAGATTATATTTAAACCTTCATGCTCCTAGCCTATGTCTCAACGGCGTTTATTTTGTATGAAAGTGATAATAGTTTCCAAGCCTATAGAAATAAGGTTCAAGACAGATTGTAGCTACAGTCATCGGAAAGGCAACGCCGCGTACAGTAACGTTTTCAACGAAATATTTAAATAATTAGGCGGGAAGAAATGTTTTTGCTTATTACGCAAAAACTATGAGGCCCATTGTTTTGAAAATTTTGGTGCCGATGGCACAAATTCTACCCAACATTTTAAGATATTAAACAGTAGTCTAGCCTTTCCCGTTTGAGCTGTACAGCATGTGCTAGCTGGGGACATGTGTCTCCAGCTTACACGTTTATTTGAGCTTGTAGCTCCAAAACCTTAATAGCCACAGACTTGAAAGTTTTAGTGCCGATGGCACAAATTTGGCGCTAAATTTTGACATATTAAACAAAGTCGTAGGCCCATTCGTTCAGAAGATACAGATGAGCAGCTGTAGACACGTGGTCCCCAGCTTACACGTTGTAATCGGGTCATTACTACTACAGTTTTCAAGTAAGGTGTTTCAATTTTTTTGTGCCACTGGCACAAATTATGCGCTAAATCCCTGGCTATAGTATATAATCACACCTTTAGCCGTTTCGTATATATAGCATGTGTCAGCTGGAGACCATAACGCCAGCTAACACACTTATAATCACGTGTAGCATCGAAGTTTATTTGGCACCTAAATTTTGAATTGGTATTCATAATTGCACTAAATCTGCTCTAAATATTGGCATATTCAGAATTAAGAAATTTCAATTGAGTAAGCTGGAGACATACACATAAAGAGGCAAGTTACTTGGATTGAGAGGAATAGAGGGATATATTGGAACGATGGTTATTTACCTTATAGTGAATCTAAAAATATTATAGCGCGTTTATTACAAGGTAAAAAACGTATTTTCACTAAAGGCAAAGAAAAAACACTATGGATCAAAGATATTTTATGTAATAATTTATGCGTTTATGACTTAGAAGATAAAAATTGTCCTAGTATTTTAAATTTGTATAAAGAATATGAATTAGCAAATGACGTTTATAGTTGTGTATTTCACAAAAAGATATGTGCACTCAGAAATGTAATATGCGTTCATTGTTAACGACACCCCCAAAACGACACCCCTGGGGTGTCGTTAACAAAAAGCATTTGTTGACGACACCACTAACAAATAGTGTTGTTACCCTGCTGTATGTTCGTACCTATACCAAAATAATAAATAAAATAAAAAGAACCTGTAAAGATATTTTTATTTAACTTGATCGAAGCTCAATAATCCTTTCCATGGCATTTCAACTTTTTGTGAGAGGAACATCTCCAATATACTGATCCATCTGCATAATTTTTATGTTTATGATATTTATACTTGCCTAAAAGTAAGGCCACTCCGCCATTGGTATTTATTAATCTGAATTCGGACATTGTTATCCTTTTCTTCGAAAGTTATTGAAAATGTTAGAAATGTCAATATATTGATAGTAAATTAATAAAAAAAATATATTAATAAAATAATATAAATATATTATATATTTAATTAATATATAATATATTAGAAATGTCAATATATAACTTCACAAATGACACATAATTTATCTCTTGAACGTCATAAACGTTATCAGCCAGTGCATTAGAGAAAGAGATAAAAAGATACAATTGCATATGTTTATTAACCATTGAGAGTATACTAGCTCGATAATAAATTCTTAAGCGATAAGTTATCCCAACATTACGGCGGTGTCGTTAACAATGAACGGTAATATGCTTTAAGAAGTGGTGTTTGATGAATAAAGTTAATTGAAAATACAATATCCGCTGTTTAATTTTTTTATGAAAACCTCTAGTGTTTTAAAGTAAACGAATATCATATAGGCTCATTTTATTAAAGACAAAAGATTTGCTAACATCACAATATATTCAGTGAATACGATTTAAAAACTTGAAACAGATGAAAAGTGTTGTGTTAGAAAGCAGTTTATTTATTTTTATCTAGATAAGTTAGAAAAAATGGAATAGTTAAAAGGATATGAATAATGAATAAGGAAAAAAGTAATGAATAAAAGAAAAAATAATGGCTGGAAAGGAAATTCATCTGAATCTCCTCTGATGAGATGCCTAGTCTTGAATAGATGGTGTTATTGTAAAAATAATGATTCTATAAAAAACCTATGAACGAATATAAAAAATTACTTAATAGATAAAAGTGAAATTTGCGGGTGAAATTTAGGGCATCTGGATCTCCTCTGATCCAGATGCCCTAAATTTGACCTACTCATTGGTATTAATTATTAAAACTTGTAAATTCAAAAAATGCTTCTTTGAAAAATTAAAAAGCAATAATTTTGAATTCAGATCTAGAAATACCATGAGATATTTCTGCTGTCAATTTTTCATATCACAACCTAATATTCATCTCGTATAAGATTCGACCTCCAAAATTAAAACCCAAAGTCATTCTTCAGCGCAATTTTGGTGGTATGAATCAGGAACAATTTTTACACGATGCTAGCGAGATAGACTGGTCACCTGTGACTAATTCTGTTACAGTTGATGATCCAGTGGCTGTATTTAATTCCATAATAACGCAGTGATATGACAAGCACGCTCCTATACGAAACATAAAACTAAAATAACGCACAATAAATCTAACGTTAAGTATAAATACAAATGTCGACCTAATGACTCAACGAAAGCTAAATATGTGAAGTCACGCAATCGTTGCAATATGGTGTGTAGGGATGCTCTGCTCCGCCACGTTCATGACTCCGTTAATAACGATGATCCTGAAATAATCTGGCAATTTCTTAGATCTATCGGTATTGGTAAATTTCGCCAGGATGGTATTCCTACTAACTTACATTTAGATTCTCTCAATATCCACTTCTCTTCAACATCTCCTATACCTAGATGTCTCAAAAAAATCAAATATGATTAACTATCTTTCATCATTACCAATACCCGACTACTATTCCTTTAGTCTTAATCTAGTATCCGCTTGTGATGTTAAGAGCTTACTATCCATCACTTCTAATGCTGTAGGTGGTGATGGAATTAGTTGCAATATGCTATTACCAATCCTTGACATAATTCTTCCTGTAATTTGTTTTATCTTCGTATTTCTAATAACTCCTTTGCACGTGGAATATATCCTTCTATTTGGAAAGAGGCTACAATCATTCCTCTACCCAAAAAACCTAATCCCAAGTCTTTTCCCGAATAGACAGGCTTGAAGGCAACACTATCACAGTTTATTAAATTATCGATACTATCGACATTATTGCTCCTAAACACATGCCGGCCTTTAATAGTTTCAATAGTATTATCACTATCAGAGCGAATACTTTCGATACTACCGATATTATTATTGTATATCAAATTGCCCTGTATCACACTATTGATAGTATCGATCTGCTATCGAAACTGTTTATATGACGTCAACTATCAATAGTTTTGCGATAGTCAGTCGACTATCGTCCTATATCCATTCTTCCATTTTTGTCTAAGGCCTTTGAGCGTCTTGTACACAGTCAACTTAGCAAATATTTACCCTCTCATGAACTCCTAAACCCATTCCAATCCAGATTTCATCCTGGCCACAGCACAGTAACAACTCTCGTCAAGATTACGGATGATATCCGATATTACATGGAAAATTGACTGTACTCACTTTACTCGACTTCAGTAATGCATTTAACACAGTGAACTTCGATATACTCTTAGCTATTCTACGCTCAATTAACATATCTCCAACGGTACTCGATTGGTGTCACAGTTATCTGTATGGGCGCCGGCAACGGGTCCGCCTTGAAGAGAAGTTCTCTCTTGGTGTGATGTTATTGCAGGTGTCTCGCAAGGTGGCGTTTTATCTCCTCTTCTTTTCGCAATATTCATTAATACAATTTCACAAAATGTTTCTTCTTCCTACCACCTATATGCAGACGATCTTCATATTTACTCTCAAGCCTCTCTCGAAAAGCTTACGGAAGCCGTGGATTCCATAAATGCATCATAGATTGGTGTAAAAGATTTGGCCTCAAAGTGAACCTAAGCAAAACCCAAGTGATGATTGTAGGAAGTTCGCGTCTCATCTCAAGGGTTGACTGGTCAGTGATTCCTTCTGTTAGCTTTGATGGAGTCCCTATTCCCTACAGTGAATCTGTGAAAAACCTAGGGTTGTCGACCGTTGCTTAACTACAAACTACTAGCCGCAAATTGTATGCCACCGCAGGCGCTTTAAAAAGATTACGCAACTTCCTTCCTGTTACCACCAAAATTGCTCTAGTTCAATCTCTCTTACTCCCAATTCTCGATTATGCTGATGTCTGCTATCCAGATCTTACGGAAGATCAGCTAGAGAAGCTTGAGCGTCTACAAAATTACTGCATAAGATTTATATTTGGTTTGCGCAAATATGATCACATTTCTGAATTTCGATCAAAGCTCAAGTGGCTTCCTATACGTCTTCGCCGGAATGCTCACATACTCTCTCTCGTTTACAATATTTTATTCAATCCATTGACCCCGCGTTATCATATGGAACGTTTTAATTTCCTTCACAATGCTAATACTCTCAATCTTAGGTCATCAGATAACCTTTCCCTCTGAATGCCTCAACATGCCACAGTATTCTACGATCGATCTTTTTTGTAGTCAAAGCTGTTCGCCTGTGGAATTCACTACCGGTTTCTATGAGGCGTGCACAGTCACTGCCCATTTTTAAAACTCAAGTCAAGATTTAGTTAACTCAAACTGTTATAACTCTGATTCATTAAAAACTACCTATGCCACAGTATTCTACGATCGATCTTTTTTGTAGTCAAAGCTGTTCGCCTGTGGAATTCACTACCGGTTTCTATGAGGCGTGCACAGTCACTGCCCATTTTTAAAACTCAAGTCAAGATTTAGTTAAGTCAAACTGTTATAACTCTGATTCATTAAAAACTACCTATCACACTCGCTTCCTCATATATTCTTATTATATAAGAGAATTAGGCTACATTATAATCTTTTAACAGTAAACTAATAGCTACAATATATATAATATTATACTAATACTTTTGACAATGCGACAGTCTTCCTGGGAATTAAAATGGATTCAACTTTATGGAATCCACATATACGTGATTTATCCGGAAGACTTAGTTCTGCTGCATATGCAGTTCGTAAGATAAGACAGCTAACAAACGTAGCTACTGCTAGGCTCATTTATTTCGCGTACTTCCACAGTATTATTTCTTATGGTGTATTGCTGTGGGGAGCTGCTGCTGAGATAGAGACAATCTTTATCTTACAAAAGCGTGCAATTCGAGCCATATATGAAATGGATCCTAGGGAATCCCTGAGAGATCTTTTTAAAGAAATTGATATTTAAACTTTACCAAGTCTGTATATATTTGAAAATATTATGTATGTTCGTAAAAAATTGAGCAAATTAAAATCAAACAGTGACAATAACGATTGTAACACTAGGAATAAAGATAAAATAGCGGTGCCAGGTTTTAGATTAGCAAAGACAAATAAAAGGTCCTTCTTAGGCAATTGTGTGCGGTTTTATAATAAATTGCCCAAACATATTACAACGCTCACAGAAAGAAAATTCAAGTTGCATGTGAATAATATTTTGATAAATAAATCTTACTACACAGTTTGTGATTACTTAAACGACAAAAATGCTTGGACTGGTTCGCCTCTGCCAAGCGCCTAACACCTACGTAATGTAAATTAAGTATTGTAATAATTTTACTATATAGTATGTACTTAACACATTTTTAAAAAACGTTTAAACGTATGGCCCCGAGTTTCTTGCCCGTTCTTCTCGCAGTGGCTCTATAATTTTTGTTTGCTGAACGTGGCAGTACAATGTAGTATATTTCAATATTAAAATTTGTAATTGACCTTCATAAGAGCGTCGTAGACGCCTAAATTGAATAAATGATTTTGACTTTGACTTTTGACTTTGATGCTTCAGAATGACGTAAGTACCAAACAATACAGTTACATTAACAATATTCCCGTTTCTGATAATAAATTATTATGTATTCAATTTATCCTGCCACCACCATGCCAGTACCCTGGTAGCTACAGATACAGGCAACAGTCACGCTTTGCCATTGTGTAATAACCCATGTTGATGTGAAGAATATTTTGATAAAGAAATCTTACTACACAGTTTGTGATTACTTAAACGACAAAAATGCTTGGACTGGTTCGCCTCTGCCAAGCTAGCGCCTGTCACCTACGTAGTGTAAATTAAGTAAATAATGTAATAATTTTACTATATAGTATGTACCTACTTAACACATTGTTAAAAAAACGTTTAAAAGAATGGCCCCGAGTTTCTTGCCCGTTCTTCTCGCAGTGGCTCTATAATTTTTGTTTGCTGAACGTGGCAGTACAATGTTGTTTATTTCAATATTAAAATTTGTAATTGACCTTCATAAGAGCGTCGTAGACGCCTAAATTGAATAAATGATTTTGACTTTGATAATGTAGCCTAATTCTCTTTAATATGACTTATGTACACCCCCGACATAGTTCCTGTATTTCCTCTCCATACAAAGGTTGCCTGGAAGAGATCGCTATTAGTGATAAGGCCGCCCATTGTGTCACTTTAGTCTAAGTTTTTTGTTTGTGTGAATTAAATTTGTATCATTACAAAATCTAATGAAATTATTAAATTTATGCTATTTTGGGCACTCGCATGCCACCATATTTCTTTTTACACCATGCAATACCAATGTTTAAGGGCGCACCGACCTTTTTAGGCGCGCCGCGTATGTGTGCGTAAGTAAGGCACGCCAACAGCATCCGTCCCCGTCCGACGGTTGAAGAATTACTAAAGCGGATAGGGACTATGCATCGCGGCTCTGACTAAAATGGTCGGAACATGCGTGAATTTGAGTATTTCCTTCGTATAATAAAAACATATACTTATTTGAAAAATGTAATGTGTATACGTTATAGAAAACATGTTGTTTTTATTTTATTTTTCAAATACGGATGACTCTCCGATATGTATTTACGTTGTACTAAGGGTTTATTTCGTTTTTTAGATGTAATTTTGGTTTTTTTTTCAATCGTGAAAATTTTAAGTAATCGTGTTTCCAAAGTGTATGATTTATAGAATGAATCCTTAAATATAATATATATTAATTACATAACTCAAAATTAAGAAATAAAGAAACAGCAAGGGATCAAACGAACCACAATTACGTATCGCTGCCTCGGTGCAGGCTTAAAAAAAAACTGAGCACAAATTTATAATAAAAGAACTGTGACCATAATAAAAAATTGGAAGTTTAAGTTTGATATGACTACTATCTAGGAATGCTAATTAGAAAAGAGACTGAAAATTCTTTGAAATTTAATTTGAGCACTCAAGAGAGTGGGAAAATGAATACCTACTTACCTAAAATAAAAATTTCAAAAATGCTCAATAACTTATGCTGTATACAAATTGTCATTTTCCGAACAGTTGTGATCACCCCTCAATCATGGGTAAAGAATTATCCGCTCCAAGCTGCAGCCGGTTATGTATGAGCACTTAAGGCTCAGTTTGCGCAGTCTACCAGCAACTCCCCCCCCCCAAAATAAGGAAAAGTGCCAGATGGGCAGACGGGCCATCTAAGATCTACCATATTACACTGTGAAAAGTGTTTACTTCTATAATTTATTTCAGGAACCTTCAGATCCTTGTCAAAAATTTGATATGAAAACAAATTTCAAATTCAATGAAACTCGTAAAATTGAGGTCATTACTTTACTGCATAAAAGTAAGAGCACTTAGTATACAGTGCCAGTTTTAGTGGAGTCTGTTGGAAATCTAAATCAACAAAAATAAATGAAAATTATACATAATTTACTGGTATATAATTACTAACTACTACTTTATATATAATTTACAAAACAACTTTAAATTGATTATTTACTATGAAGACAACACAGCAGTCCCTGGTCTTAACAGACGGTCATCATCTTCCATGATTTGGCGACATCTATCCATGTTATCTATTATGTGTTCCATCTGCCAGTGTTTCCTCAACAATGCCAGGTCTACATCAAACTTTCCTTGTCTAATGCATTGGACAGCTGTACAGTGGGCTGAAGTCTTTAGTTGAACCCCTAAGTCATGAACTATAGTCCAAAGGTACTTTTCATATTCATTGACAGCTTGCACTTCTGGAAATGAATGAAAATCTGATTAAAATGTATACCTTTTAATACTTGGATGAATCGACGGCCTATACAAACTATCTCGCATATATCTCTGGTGGATACGCATCCTAAGTCTGTCTGTCCTTGTGCCAGATTTTATTTTAAACGCTCGTAGCGTACATAGCTTAGTCATTCTTAACCATTGAACTAAGTTAAGCAACATCCACTGCGATTATGACCTGGATGGGTGACCGCTAGTGACATTAGTCAAGATAGATGTTTACGATCCTCCGATTGTTGCCACGATAGGACTGCGGTTGCATCAGCTGACGGTAGAGGTGGCGCCAGCACCGTGTTTATGGTGCATATATAATGGAATTTTGAGAAAGCCAATTTTCCGTTGCTTTATCGTAATCTAGAATTAATTAGGTGGAATTCATTGTTTGATATTCAAAGACCCGATGACGCTTTGAGGTACTTTTATAATGAAATACCTAAATGCCGTTATTAATGAGTGCACTCCCACAAAAAGACATAAATCACTTTCTAGTACAGATAGGTACTCCTACCCAGAATGGTACACACCAGATTTAATTCAGGATATAAAACGAAAGTGGAGATATCATAAACTGTATGAAGCGACGAAAAACAAATGCGATTACGAAACGTTTTCTCAGTGCCGATTTCAAGTCAAAAGTAAGATTGATTAGACTAATCAGCAGTACCTGAATAGACTGCAACTAGGTGTTAAACATTATCCTAAATCATTTTGGAACATTACATTAGGCATAGTCAGTCTAAACGTAATAAAAATAATATTACTCAAAACAATCGTACATTAAATGACGAAGAGTATGCACAGTCATTCGCTTCATATTTTAAATCGGTGTACAGCGTAGTGCGGCCGGCACTGGATCCGTCCGAAGCGGAGCGGTTTGGTGGCGTGCGAGCCGGCGGCGCAGCGCGCGTGCACATCCCTCAGGTCAACATGCGCGACCTTCGCAATGCTCTCCAACGGCTCAAGCCCAAGCATTCTGCGGGCCCGGACGGTATACCGCCTTATGTCGTCAAAGACTGTAGCTCTGTATTTGAGGAACTTTTATTGCACATTATTAATTTGTGTTTACAGGAATGCAAGTAGCATCCCTGATGACTGGAAAATCACTCGAGTGATACCAGTACCAAAAGCAGGTTCTAGTTTGACGTAAGTGGATACAGGCCAGTAGCAATACTCTCGACATTTGCTAAAGTCTTTGAATCCGATTATATCAATGCATTTACACACAAGTGAAATCCCAATTAACGGATGTGCAGCATGGCTTTCGGCCGGGCTGAAGTACGGGCAGCGATGTCTCCACTGCAGCTGATTACACGCGTGACAAACGCTAACCGAAATGGAAACCGGCGTGAAAATGGTAACCGAGTTGACGTTTCGTAAACACATAACTAGTATATGTGGAAAATGCTTCAGAAATTTAGGTTTTAATATAAGACAATGTAAGGATTTTCAGAACATTATAGTCCTGAAAATTTTATATAATGCACTGGTTCGTAGCCGGCTCGAAACAAGTTCCATGATCTGGAGTCCCTATGAAGATAAGTATAATCTCATGGTGGAAAAAATACAAAATAAATTTACCAGATTTTTATATTACAAACAATACGGCGTGTATCCTTACTATCCGCTGATGTACCCGAGTCTGTTCGTCAACGACATGTTCGGGTACAACCAGCTGGGGGTGAGGAGAGACGTTGCGTTACGTAGTAGAGTACGTGTGGGGAGTACTGCAGCGGTATTGGCAGCGCTGCAACTGAACGCTCCAACGGGTACATAGAGGCACGACGTCGCCCTGCTATGTTAAAGGCAGGGATATTACGGTATGGGTATTTACAGATACGATTTCGGTAAATACCGTAATGAAATAAGAGTAACAGGTATATATCTGTTAGCATAATTGCGATACGATTACCGAATTCCATTTCGGTATATGTATTTTATGTTAGTCAATGAGAGGGCAGCGGGAGGGCGGGGGTGCGGCGTTGCGGTGGCGCGATACGCTGCGGGGGGAGTGGGGGGAGCAGTACTGCGAGACTCGCCGCTCGCGCTGTTTAGGTTTATTAGCACGTACCTATATTATTTCATAGTCTGGCTAATGAAAGTTGATACTGAAAAAGCGCGGCAAATTTAAAAAAATATCAGCATGGCAGCCCTAAAGTAAAAAAGGAAAGTTGGAACAACTCACTTTGATACTTTGACATTTATTTTTATTTTACTAGTGGATGCTTGCAATTTATTTATATGTAGGTATATACAAAAACTGCTGCCGTAACACACTGCTAGGTGCTTGGCTACAGATTTTTTCTTTAAGAATGGTAGCTTGATGGCGGATAGCATGGTGGTAGGGCATAATGCCCGCCTAGCTAGCTACCACGCCCAAGTAGAAAATCTTTCGCCAAGCACTTATCGGTGTGTTCAGCTATGTGTCCTTGAGAACCAGTAATTTTGCGTGGTGGTAGAGGAATTTGCGAATGTGCGCCTGGCTAGCTACCACCCTTAAATACAAAATGTCGCCAAGCACTTCTCGGTGTATTCTGCTATGTGTCCTTGAGGACCAGTAATTTTTCGTGATGGTAGAGGATTTTGCAAATGCGCGCCTGGCTAGCTACCACCTTCAAGTAGAAAATATTATTTCGACATTTGAATTCAAATATTGAAATAATATTCTGCTGTGTAGGTACGTCACATTGTCAGCGGCGGCACCGGCACGTAGGGCTAACGCGGGCGGCGGCTGCGGCGTGAGGGCGCGGCTAGCGCCTGCACTCGCACAGTTTTATATTTCAATTTACAAAAATACCGAATCGTATCGGTATTTATATCGGTTACCGTAATCATATGGGTAATCGTAAAGGAAACGGTACTACCGTTTCATTGCGGCAACCGTTTATATCTGTTACCCATACATACGGTTATCGTTTAAATCGGTAACCTTTATGAAGCGGTATTTAAATCCCTGGTTAAAGGTACCGTTTTCGCGGATTAACTTAAATAAATTTGCTCCCTTGTCGCGAGTTATACGTCATCTAAATGGCATATCGATTCATGTTGACGTATATAATTGTAGCCAGGCGAAATTCACAGAAGTCGCGTGCAAGCTATCCGAGAATAACATTTAGAAATAAATGTATGATTGTTTATATATTTTATTTTGTAGGTATATGTTTCATTATACTTGTAAAGTAGGTACTATTTTACTCTTACAGCAGCGTCGTATTGGTTTATACTGTAATGATGTAATTGATTTTCTAAATAAATAAATAAAAATAAATGAAAAAATTACTACTGGGCATAGACGTGCGTCGGAGGGCACGTTAAGGCGTCGTTCCCGGTTCTTTTCTTAGGATAGCAGTCGTTATAGCATGGTGGTAGGGCATTTTTCGAATGCTTGCCTGGCTAGTTACCATTCTCAAGTAGAAAAGCTGTCGCCAAACACATAACGGTGTTCCGGGAGCTGTCCTTGAGGGCCACAGTAATTCTAGGTTAACCTGAACTATATCTTCGACCACATCATCATTTACCATCAGGTGAGATAGTGGCTATCCTATAAACAATACATAAAAAAATTATAGCTGTGTTCAAAGCAAGTCGAAAGCAGTTTCGAGGTTTAGATTAGAATGCACAAGAATTGATGTATAAATATAGAAGATACAAGTACCTTCTTTAAACATAGTTCAATTGTAGATTGTAATATTATGTTATCATGATGATGATTATATCAAACCTAGATTTTGAACATACTTTTTATTAGGAGAGTAATGCTTGGCGCACACTGCTCCACGCGGCATCGCCCTCAACTAGAGCTATTCAGTTTTTTTGTATGGAACTCACTACAACGCAACGCCAGCACGTTGATTAGTATCAACGCCGTACTGGCATTGGCATGTCATCGATTAGAGAAGCGGCAGTAGAAGCGAGACGTAGTAATTCGTTGCTGAGGGATACGTATACATTGACCTTTAACTTTACATTTAAAATATTCAGGAATCCCAGTAGCTCATACTGCTCGAAACATGTTAAATAATAAATACAATTAATCAAGAAAGTTAATAATTAAAAAAGTATTGTTTGTAGTACAAGGTAAGTTGAATTATAGGTGTCGCTCCATCCCCATACAATGGTTAAAGAACTAGAGGAAAACTAAGAGTTATGCTATGTCATTTTAGCTCAAATTTGTAATATGTCATGTTAGCTCAGTCGGTTAGAGCATACCCCAGCTATAGGCGTGGATGACGCGGGTTCGAATCCCGCACATGGCTATAATTTTAGCCTCAAATTTGTAATTTGGTAATACAATTAATAAGTCATACCTAACTCGAAATGCGGCGGGTTGAAGTACACACACTTTAGACCATAGATGACTGGTAGCTTGCTATTTGCTGGCCTTATGAGTCCCTGCGAGGCAAGCTCGTACATCGTTTGTGATTCCATGTGGACACCAGCTAATCTGAAATAGTAATTTGGTTACAATCGTGGTGAAGTATCAGACAATAGATGAAGCTCACATGAACCACTTCGGAGCCATCATAATGGCTGCTCGGTTAATGAATGCTAAAGATGTCGTCATCTAGTAATTAAACAACTTTAAACGGTTTAAATCGCGTATATTTTTCAGTATTTTATCCCGACGTTTCAAACATTTTGCAGTGATCGTGGTCACGGGGTGACTGATACACTGGCGTCCATCGGCCAAGAGTTGTTCTGCAGGCACCGGAATCTCATGGATGTGGCATACGCCCTGCGCGAAGTGTACCCGGGCATCTACTCCTCCAGCTCTCGTGTTCATTCCCCGAAGCTTCAACGGTACACAGGTGCCTTAATACCAAAAGACCTCCCAAACACCCTATACTTAACGCTGACTCAGGAGGAGAAATCTTCCTTGATCAGTGAAGGGTATGAGTGCGGCCAGGGGTCTCGCATACTGACTGTACATGAGGCACATCAGGGACTGACATACGAGGTCATTGTCATCCAGAGGAGAGAAAAGGTGACAAAACTTAGGGACAGCGATCCGCATGCGGTTGTGGCACTGTCGC
Source organism: Plagodis dolabraria (assembly GCA_963854805.1). NCBI lineage: Eukaryota > Metazoa > Arthropoda > Insecta > Lepidoptera > Geometridae > Plagodis > Plagodis dolabraria. Next base: position 38,933,205 of record OY978441.1, on the reverse strand, counting down.
GGCATAGAGAGAGCTGCACCTACTACACCGATGACAGCTCAGTCGCCATCGGTGGTTTTGTGCGGCGGGCGGTAAAAGCGACGGAGGAAGAAATAACAGAAAACAACCTAAAAATGGCACTAAAAGGTCCTGAGGAAATGCTTTAAAAGAAAGAGGACCCCGGAGTCAGTGGCAGGTCCATCCGTGACAAAATAAATGTAAAGATTAAAGAGATTAATTTAGTTTTATAAATTTAATGTAAAAACTGCATGTGTAAATCATATATAATTAGATAATATTACCATAACACTAACAAAACTTAGAATAATAAAAAAAAACAATATTAATTAAGAGAAAAATAGACTGCAAAAAATACTATTTAAATGTAATGCACTTAAAAACCGAAACAAGGTTAAGAAAAGAAAAACCAAATTAAAATAAACACAAAGTAATCTGTACTTCGGTTCAACAGACTGAAAGCTTTAGTGCATTAATTACTTTTAAAAATATTAGTTTTCAGTTTTTTTTTACTATTTATTTTATTTCAGACCTTATAGGTGCTTGGCACACTCCTATGAACAATAACTGTGTTACTTGTGTTGTGATATGTTACCATAGAGATTTCAAAAGCACCAAATAAATAACGATAAAATAAATAACTTTTATAAATGAATATTTCAGATAGTAATTAAACAACTTTAAACGGTTTAAATCGCATATATTTATCATTATTGTTGTCCCGACGCGACTTTTCGAACACTTTGCAATGATCGTGGTCACGGGGCGACTACAGTGCAAAGTGTTTGAAGTTGTTTAGTTTCAAACACTTTGCAGTGATCGTGGTCACGGGGTGACTAAAGTGCAAAGTGTTTGAAGTTGTTTAATTACTATGTGTAACAATCGCGAAAACCTAAGAGAACATTAATATTTCATAAATGAAACATTATTTTAATACTACGTATAGAAAGTAAGCGACTGCGACTGTGTAAAAGAGTGTGCACTTACTGATACATAGTCTTCTGATGTGCTGCTTGCATATGGGCTACGACTGCATCAATTCTCTCCCTATTCACTGCCTCATAAGTTGATCTCTCCACTGTTTTCCCATTCCAGAAATAAGTATCCGTTGCTTTGCCGAGTTGTCCATGAATCTTGTACGCTCGTGTTAATCTTGAAATATTTATATTGTAGGTCAGTTTTGTACCATCATTGATACCTAATACTGAAAGTGTATAAACATTATTTCTTTCATGCAAGTAATTTAAACTAATATGTTGTTATTAACTGCATGATTATTATCTGTATATGTTAAAGGTAGGTGTGAAGATAACCTTTAGATTAGCCGGCTAAGCTTAGGTGAAGCGCTCGTAGCGAAGTTTGCTTTGCCATTCTGAAGCGATCAGCAAAGTTAAACAACGTCCGCCGCGGTCAGGAGTTGGATGGGTGACCACTGGTGGTATTACTACTGAGCGCTTCCGTGCTTAGTAGGGCACGTTAAGCTGGAGTATTAATTTTGTTTTTAATAAAATTTTGATGACATTTTTTCGGTTATTACCTAGGCCTAAATAATTATATCCGTGCATATTTCTATTTTCTATCAGAACACCCAGTATTTTGTACCAATCTTGCTAAGCACTACAAACGGAAAGACCGTTTTTATACGACACTTTCTATATGCACTCGCAGAATTCTATTCGATGTTGTTCTTCGACTTCATCACTCCTCAGGAATGTACAGAATATGCATACTGAGTCAAATGAATTAAATAAGCCTAAACACAGTATACTTGCTAGGCGCACGCGCTGTTCTCTACGAAATTTACCATCATCAGTACGTAGGTACTCCTGCAGGCGACGAACACGCACCGCTACCAAAAGAAGAGTTGACAACGGGCTCAAGGGCACCACTATGGTACGAACCTCGGCTTGAGTCGTTGCCGAGAGAAGTTGGGGAGGTCAGAACTAATTGCCCCGGTACAAGTGCAATGTTGTTTTAGATTTTTGGCCTCAATATTACCCATTCCTCCCCACTGTCATATTTTTAGGACACTATTTTCAAAATTTATTTTAACGTAGGTATTAGGACTTTTATTTTTTTATTTCTGATGAATTTTATATTTTTACACTATTTTTCTAATAAAATATTTGTTTTCGCTGTAAAATATGTTTATGTAATTTTAATGTACCTAATATTTTAAAAGTGATCATTTTTGTTAACTGAAGAGAACATTGAGTTCCGATAGTAATAAACCGTATAAGAAAAATTTTACCTACTTCAAAGTATATGAGACATATTCTTAGATCTCTACCAAATATGTATAAAACAAATAAAAACAAAAGCAAAATATAATTTGTTAACTTCTGATATACGTTCAAAATAAGCCATCCTATAAATGTGACACCGGGAACCTGTCTGTACAATTTGCCGCGAAAGCGTGTTCGATCCTGTCACGCTAAGTACAGGTTCCAATGGTCAATTGTTTGTTTTTTGCTTGTCTTGCTTGTGTTTACATTAGTCGATTAGTCTACGCCGAACACGTTACATCTCGTCACACAAAAAGATTGTGATTATTTATCGACCTAGAGTAAAAAAAGTGAATTGTTTACAAGGTTGAGAAAATACAGGTGAGTAAAATTATTTTATTTCTGTTCTTTATCTTCTTCTTCTTATTTTATTTAATGGCTTCTGCGGTATTTCCACAATTTCGCCAATGTCGCGTGGATAGAGAGAATGATAAACGATGGAGATTGCTCGGTGGAATAGGTAGTGGTCGGTGATCCCTGACCAATAATTTTGCATCTGAGTTCTGCAGCAGAACAAACAATCACAGATATTTACATATTTAGCGTTAGTGAATATAAGATCTATATAATATATTATAACTTAATTTTATTAATTAATATACATTTACATATAGTATATATAAGCGGGGTAGAAACAAGGGATAAAAGCGAACATAAATTTGTAGGAAGGGGAATTTCTGAAGGGAGCATGTCGTATTAACAGTTAATGAACAGTTCAGCCTAGGACATTCAAAGAAGATGTGATCAGTTGTGCCTTCGTGAAGGCCACATTCACAAATGGAATGATCTCTTATATGTATTTTGGCCAAGAAACACAAGGTTGAGAAAATACAGGTGAGTAAAATTATTTTATTTTTGTTCTTTATCTAATTATAAACAATATACCTGTCTGCGTCTGATTATATGTATATGTGTGGCTATATATTAATATTTTCTATTTTTATTCATTTTAGATCATCAAAAAAGTATAAAATATCTTTGAAGGTTTCCAAAATCTTAGACTATCTTCAAGATATTGAAGATTCTAGTGACGAGGAGTTGAATGACATTGAAGTTGCCATATTGCTGCCAAATGAGGTAGATGAAATGACTGACATAGAAGAAGGTTGTGGCGACAATATGGGAGTTTTGCCAGTGTCTGATGTAACTGTATCTGAAGTGGAATTTAGTGCACGATCGATAATGTGAAAATCATCCTACTCAAACCATAAATACTATACAACCAAGATAGTCACTTGGCGTAAGTGTGAACTAATATATTCTGAAATACAGCCTGAATCTAATACTGCTAAACAATGTTTGGAAAATATGATTACGGAATTGGAAGAAAAATCAGCGGTAGAAATATTCGAAAACTTGTTGTGTGACGAGATTCTAGAATATATTGTGCACGAAACTGTAACCTATGCCTAACATCATAAAAATGATTTGAACTTCAAGTAAACCAACACCCGGTTCTTCGGAAGTTCTTTTACAAGCTGTCAGGTTTGATAATTTTGGTCACTATATGACAAAGGGAGATAAACAGAGGCGTTGTCAAGGACAAGGGTGTAAGAAAAAAACACTAATATTTTGTGCTAAGACTTGGTGCAAAGAGATCGACAGTAAAAATCCTATAGATATAATTTACCTAGATTTTGAACGCGCTTTCGACAAAGTCCCTCATCAACGCCTCCTGATGAAGTTGGATCACTTCGGCATACGGGGAAGACTGCACAAATGGATAGAAAGTTATCTGACTGGTAGAACTTTTCAAGTCCGAGTTGGCAATACATTATCTCAACAAAAACAAGTCCTCAGTGGTGTACCGCAAGGCTCAGTGTTAGCTTCCCACCTTTTTGGCCTCTTTATCACAGATTTGGTTGAGCTCATAGAATGTCAAACTGCCTTTTTTGCAGACGACGGTAAATTCTTTGCCAACCCACTCATTAAATCTGGTCAGCTCCAAAAAGATATTGAGCGAATACAACAATGGACCAGTGACTGGATTATTAAGCTGAATTCTACCAAGTTTAGCGTCCTACGTCTAGGAAGAAATAATCCACAAGTGACATATATATTGGATGGCCAAATCATGTCATCTGTCAGTCATCAAAAAGATCTTGGCATTATTATCTCCAACAACCTCAAATGGGCAGAACATATAGGAACGATTGTCAAGAAAGCAAATTCCTTTATATATGTGATTTGCAAAGCGTTCCAAACTATGACAGTTGAAGTATTTCTCAAGATCTACAAGACATACATAAGACCATTGCTGGAGTATGGATTTCAAGTCTGGAGCCCACACTTTCGAAAAGACATAGATCTGCTTGAAAGCGCGCAAAGAAAAGCCACAAAGATACCGCAAGCCTTACGCCGCAAATCTTACGAGCAGAGATTGGAAATCCTGCGTCACAACAACCAGCAAATTCAGCGTGTACATGCTAACACAAACACTGCGCACCATATCCTCAGCAACAGAGTTGTTCACAACTGGAACAGGTTGCCTGAGGAGGTTGTCTCTGCTTCATCTGTGAATGCATTTAAAAACAGGCTAGATAGCTGGTTGTGTAAAAGCAAAAAATCACTTACCAACTTGTAACCAATGCTGACTCACAAGTGTGTGGACACTACAAAAAAGCCTAATGATTCGACACAGTGTGATATAGGCACATCAGCATTGCGCTGCTCGCCTATAATCAAATAAATAAATGTGAAAAAACACTTTGCAGTGATTTAACTTGTATTATTTCTGATCACATGTCCCCATAGTCATATTTATAGGACAGGCTGAAACAGGGATAACGGTATATTTATTTATTATTTTTTTGTCATATTCTTAATGTATTATGAACTTAATTTAAAGAATTGATCAAAAAATTCCAATGTTTTCGATGCTTGGGAAGTAATGGGTTAAAGTTGAATATAATAACTATGAAGCAATATGCTCTTGAGTTAGAAACATACCCCATTTACGGCATTATTTGCCATACTTATGTCAGACCATATTTATTTGTGTGAAAATAACATGACATTCAGAGCTTTTCCATGAACACCATATTGTGAAGGTACATGAACAAGGAACACCATATGAGTGTGTGTGCGGTATTGTACACAGTCAAATGCCTTAGAAAGATCACAAAATACGCCAACAGCTTCATGTGAACTGGGAGTAACTTCTTTGTACCTTGCGGGAATCAAAGCCATGTCTCGACTCCCAGACGAAAGTTCAAAAAAATATATTGTGCTCTAATAATTTGTAAACATGCTTTTCGCTTAGCACGTGATAATGCTTCTAATCATATTTAGAAGTATAAAAGCAACATCCTTGTGAGAGTAAAATGCTTGAAAAGCACTTCTTACGATCAGATGAAGTCTAGTTGTCTGGTTGATGAACGTGCACAGTCCCCTGTGATGGTTAAAGTAATACGATTGGAGCACAAAGTTTACGCTCGAATGAGTGTGCTCTGGTAGTAGATGGAGTGCTTTAGGCATCTGGTGTGAAATCGGAGGATGCGGGTTCGATCCTGCTCAGGTATAAACATTTTGTGCTCCAATACTTTGTACATGTGATTTTAGCTTAACATGAGATAGTGCTTGTAATCATATTTAGAAGAATATTAATTTTAAGTTATTTTTTACCAGAATAATACACCCTCGTCCTTATGCAGATGATCTGTTGCACTGCCCACACTAAAATTATGAATATTGAATAACATTGTATCTGTTCCTTGCCACTATTCAGAGAAACATAATATTATATCAAAAGGATATTTATCTACGAACTTTTCAATTTCAATTATTTTGCCAAGAAAAGTGATTTATATTTTGGTAGTACAGTGCGATGTCAGTACACTTCCCTGATGTATGCTTTACTAGTTTAAACAGTTTGCTTGAACATTTTGTATAAGTATGTGTGCTTAAATCTGTAGTATCAATAAAAGATTTACTACAGTAGACTCTCGTTAATGTGCTGTAATCTCGAAATCTGTGATAATTCGTGCCTCTCTATAATTCTAAGTTATCACGAGTTCCCTAGAAATCTCTATATTTCAAACTAAATCAGTACATTTTTATGCACTAGGTCATTTGAACGAAAAACTCAACGCTACGGGTTAATTCGAATTTATCGGCGTTAAACACTCGACACTTCGAAATGAATAAGCCACTGGATTCTCTTAAAAACAACTCCGAGTAATCCATCCCGCCACGGAGACATCTAAGTTCATTGCAGAACAGGTTCAAGCTTGTATCATCGTACACAAGCCTTTGTTTTGGTAATGATAAGTTGGACATACACTTCTGCACAGATTGGTTTCTTTTCTCTCAAAAACTTAGAACCATTTCATATTTCAAACACTCGATATTTCGTAACATTTTAAGTCCCTTGATGTTTGTAACATTATAAAAATTGGGAAAATGTTACTTACACAACACTCCACTGGTAAACAGCCCTAGATGAGTAGCCCAACTACAACGAAAGTCTTCTTTGAGATACCTAGGGCCACACACAAGTGGATCATCAGCATAGTTCGGGAGTATCTTCACTGACATGGGCATATTGGTTGAGCCCTCTATTACTACTCGCTGTTCTTGAGGGCGATCCGGCAAGGCATTAAGTTCTAAAATTAATAATTTCGAGATGAGCTATTCTAAACAATTCCAAATAAATAGACAAATAAGGTGTTGGGATGTAATAAAACCATACTTTACAGAATTGTTTGATTTTAGCTTATTTTCTATATTCGACCGCATTATCACTTACCAGCAGGCAACAGTTAAGATGATCGTCAAAGGATTACCCACTAGCGCAAAAGTAAGAATAAACACTAACTGTTAGAAAATTATGCTAACCTCTACAAATATTTGTAATGATTGTATGTTGAACTTGTCTCACGGGCACGCACGGTGGTTTGTAGACACATACCACACCGTTAAGGGTACGGAAAGCAGAAACTGCATCTCGAATATTCACCATATTTCCTTATTATTATTTCTATGTTTACATTCAAAGCATAAGCGCCTATCCGATCCGGTATGGTATATTACTTTAATCTATGGATTACAATTACACAAATACATAGTCCTCCTTCACTCTCAGTATAAACCACAGATTAATCATATGTAGCTAGGTATCTAAACAAAGTTACATATTATGCCTTTCCCATATATTACTTTTTATCGTAGAAAGAGTATTTATAGCTTATTATTTTATTTAATTTTTTTTGGAAAACAAACAGTGATATAATTACTTTAATAATGTAAAACATGTATTTTAATTAGCAATATTTCTTCTTCTTCTTCTTCTTTAGATGGCTTTTAAACGCAGCTTGGCGTTTTTCTGCCAGTGTCAGAGTGTGGCCAATGTACGGTTTAAATAAAGAATGCGCGGTTAATTAGCAATATTTATTAGTAAGAAAGTAAATATTTGAATGACAGTTTAAATCAGAAAAGTCACATGACATAGTTTAAATTAGAAGGAAGTATAAAAAGAGGTTGTAGTTATAGTTTGTAACATTCGTCCCATCCTAAAGTGAGCTCTGAAATAATCACAATTCATCAATAAGTCGCCGAGGCGGCTTCACCGTACGTTGACTTCGGCGCGGTGGTACAGTCACAGGACTTGGAGTAGACATATCCGAAATGGGAGTATTAAAAGTGGACCCAATAGGAGAAGAAGATGCTCCATAAATATCATGTGACTGAGGCGATAACAATATTGGTGACTCAATAGAAGGTGATTTATTTGTTGATGTTAAGGCTCTAGCCGTTTCGTCAGCATTTCTAAAACTTTCAGAGGTGTGAGGTAATGATGCTAAATTTCGTGCCGATTCCACCTCTGTAGGCATCAATGTACGGATGCTATCTGTATATGGTAAAGGTGAAGGTATTCGTGTGCGAATATGATCTGCATGACGCCGTATCTCTTTTCCTCTTGGTGTGGTAAGAACATACGAGTATTTGCCTGTACGTGTGACCACAGATCCTGCTTGCCACTCCTTATCTTGTCGTGTCCTGACATATACACTATCACCTGGTGAAAAACTGGGGGTAATTGATGAAGATACATTAATATTTTCTTTTATTTGTTGATATTGTAACTTTTTCCTCTTGTCAGGTCTAATATTAGACAACAAACAATTTAGCTGCCGTCCAAACATCATCTGTGCAGGTGATTTTCCAGTAGTACTTCCGATAAGTGAAGAGAAACTCTTTAAGTGCTTGTTTTGATTGACTCTCTTCATTAGATGACATTCTTGACATTCTTCTTGAAAGTCCTTACAAGTCTTTCTGCTAGGCCATTAGTGCGTGGTTGGTAAGGTGAAGATGTTACATGCAAAATGCCTTGACTCTTACAATACTCCTTAAATTCTAAAGAGGTGAATTGAGGACCGTTATCAGATACGATCATTCGAGGAGATCCGAATGTGCAAAATATATCGTCTAGAATTGAGTTCAAATTTTTAGTTGGTATACGCTTCATGGATCTTATCTCAATCCATTTTGATAGGGCATCACATAATACTAGCCAGTAGATATCTTGAAATGGTCCCGCATAATCAATGTGTATCCTTTCCCATACTTGTTCTGGCACTGACCATGAAAACACTGGTAATTCAGGATTGTGTGGACGGCTTGCTTGACAGCGTGCACATTTTAACAAATTTATCAATCTCTTCATCCATAGATGGCCACCAGACGTAAAAACGAGTGAGTGCTTTCATCGCTGATATTCCAGGATGCCCTCGGTGAAGATACGTTAGGGTTTTATGACGTAAGCATTCAGGTATTACTAATCTACCTTGCCACAAAAGGATTATGTTCTCAACTGAAAGTTCATTGCGCTTCCTAAAAAAATGTCTTATTTCACCTGTATATTCTGAATCTCGCCAGCCTGTTTTTAAACACTGTAAAACTTTTGCTAGAATTGTATCCTTTGCAGTTTTTTCTTTTATAATATCTTCGGATAGATGTAAATCACACGTTTTATTTCCCAAAAGGTGAAGTTCAATTTGTGTACACAACGTTCTGTTTTAGAAGGCTGGGTCTTGACATTGGGTAATCGAGAAAGACAGTCAGCTAGAATATTATTTTTTCTATTCCGGTACAAAATGTCATAATTGTAACTACCAATTATTAAGGCCCATCTTACAAGTCGGTTATTTGCCAATTTCGGAAGATTACGTTGAGTACCTAAAATGTGTATCAAAGGTTTATGATCAGTAATTAAGGTGAATTTTGTTCCACGTAAGTACTGGTCAAATTTTTTAATTCCAAAAAGTATCGCAAGAGCTTCACGATCAATAACTGAGTATTTAGATTCTGCAGAGCGAAGTTTTCTTGAAGCAAATGCAATGGGTTGATCAATGTTTGTATTTTTATGGAATAGTACTGCACCTACACCTTTTTCTGATGCATCACATGCTAAAAACAGTTGTCTATTCTCATTAAAAGCTACCAAGGGCTTTGAAACCGCAATTCATGCTTTGGTAGACTCAAAAACATGGCTTTCATGATTCGTCCAACGCCATTTGTGTCGAGATCTAGTGAGTTCATGTAAATCTGCGCAAATTCCATGTAAGTGGGGACTGGGGAATAAATCTTTCGTAGAAATTTACCAAACCAAGAAAAGATTTTAGTTCTTTCGAATTGGTTGGTTCTGCAGCGTCAATAATGGCTTCAAGTTTCTTTTTTGTTGGGCGTATGCCATTTTGATCAATTGTGTGTCCGAGATATTCGATTTCTGTTTGAAAAAAATATCATTTTTTTAAATTTGCCTTGTGAAAGATACAGGGACGATACATACCTACCTATCTACAGCACCGCCGATCGACGCGCTCGAGCCCACCCGCATCGCACGCACACAAGCATAACCGGGATAACACGTAAGCTATATAAGCCAGCGCGGCCCGCGAATAGTGGCATTTGCTCGAGGCTCCCGCGGTGAACGGACGTGTGACCAGCACACTCACCGGACCGCTCGCAGAGCCTCCATCAAATCGCCCTACCCTGGTGTTCCCCACCAACCCGGAGGCAACCAGTGCGCGTGGTACGCCCACGCAGCAAGGACCTCATCCCGCTCCCCGCTCCCGGAGGTACCCGGTGCGCAGTGGTACGCCCACGCTGCAAAGGACCTCATCCCGCTCCCTGTTCCCGGAGGTACCCAGTGCGCAGTGGTCCGCCTACGCTGCAAAGGACCTCATCCCGCTCCCTGTTCCCGGAGGTACCCAGTGCGCAGTGGTACGCCCACGCTGCAAAGGACCTCAAACCCGATCCCTGTTCCCGGAGGTACCCAGTGCGCAGTGGTACGCCCACGCTGCAAAGGACCTCAAACCCGATCCCTGTTCCCGGAGGTACCCAGTGCGCAGTGGTCCACCCACGCTGCAAAGGACCTCATCCCGCTCCCTGTTCCCGGAGGTACCCAGTGCGCAGTGGTACGCCCACGCTGCAAAGGACCTCAAACCCGATCCCTGTTCCCGAAGGTACCCAGCGCGCAGTGGTCCGCCCACGCTGCAAAGGACCTCAAACCCGATCCCCGTTCCCGGAGGTACCCAGTGCGCAGTGGTCCGCCCACGCTGCAAAGGACCTCATCCCCCTCCCTGTTCCCGGAGGTACCCAGTGCGCAGTGGTCCGCCCACGCTGCAAAGGACCTCAAACCCACTCCCTGTTCCCGGAGGTACCCGGTGCGCAGTGGTCCGCCCACGCTGCAAAGGACCTCATCCCGATCTCCGTTCCCGGAGGTAACTGGTGCGCGTGGTACGCCCACGCTGCAAGGCCCTCATCTCCAATCCCGTTCCTGCTTAACCGGGAGGTAACCGGTGCGCGTGGTTCGCCCACGCTGCAAGGCCCTCGTTCCCGAATCTCCCGTATTTACTAAACGAACCGCCGCCCGCCGTTACCCGCGAACCCGTCATACGCGTTTCTCCTCGCAGGCCGTCGCGCTCCTGTTAGAGTTCCCACCGCGACCGCGACGTCCCTGAGTCCGCCACACCGTAGATAACCATTTAATGTAAACTCAGGATAAGTTAAGGTTTATCTAGATGCCCTAAGCGACCTATGTGGAAACTCGAAATACATATTTATGTTATGTTAACCTGTTATTGTGCGTTTTCTTGGACCATCCCCCTTAATAGACAATCCCAATAGGATGATCCATCTCTTACCGTGAGGACCGCGGCAAGGAGCAAGACCATCCACCTGGACGAGGGACCCAGGCCAGCTAGCCGAAAGGGTCACAGTGGCGTGCAACGAAAAAACCCATCCTAGGGGAGTCTAAGGAAACCACATTGCTTGTATTTCAATAGAAGAAAACCCAAGTTAAACCTACGGGAGCATACTGGCCCCCGAACTCGTTCAATAAACAAATTAAAACCCAATGTCGGATAAAACGTCGTGGATTTATAACCTGAAGAAAACCGAGTTAGAACAAGAGTGCATAAAGAGAAACTTAAAAACAGAAAATCAGACCGTCAGAGAATTACGCCATACCCTTGCAGAGGCAATAAAAGCAGATCCGGAACCGAGCCATAATACAGCCACGATGTCGACACATGGCAGCAATACCAGCGAAGCAGAAACCGAATACAAAGATACCATGTCGCTATCGGATGGGGATGTGAATATCCCCGAAAAGAACTACAATCCAAACACGTCTGGCTACTCATATCAGAACGAACGAGACATAGAACAATGGAACCTACATTTTGATACACAGGATGATCCAATCGAGTTCCTAGAGAGACTAGAGGATCTAATAGAATCAAGTGGTAGGGAAAAAGAAAATGTGCTAAAAGTGATACCCAGATTCCTGAGAGGCAAGGCCGTGTTATGGTACCGAAATAACAAGAAGTCGTTTAAATCTTGGGTGAGTTTATTTCATGTTTCAAACTCACGTTCTTAGCCCGCGAACATGAAAGTGAACTTTTAAGAAGAATAATAACGAAAAAGCAACGATACCGCCAAAAGTTTACAGATTACTTAATAGAAATACAAACATTAATGCGTCGATATGGCAAGATGCCGGAAGACGAAGAATTGAAGATAATTTACGAAAATATGTGCTCAAAATATAAATATTACATTAAGCATAATGAATTCAATACAGTCCAACAGTTGATAAGATTAGCTAATGACTACGAAAACATATCAGCAGAACGCCAGACCGAGTACGAAGATAGGTTTAGGCAAAAACCTCAATGCGCCCAGAGTGTAGAAATCCAAAACCCTGAATCAACCCATAATAAGTGGAAGCCTAGAAACCAAAACCAACCCGATGAGACAGCAAAATACATTTACAATTACAACGAAAAAGAATGTTGTTGGAGTTGTGGAAAACCAGGTCACTCAATGAGAGACTGTAGAGGGAAAAAGACTCTATTCTGCAGCTTATGTGGCAGACTCGGCGTAACAAAGTATAAAATGTTGCAAGCAAAAAACCCACAATGTTGGATCTTTAATAAGAAACTGTGACAATCAGAAAGATATCCGACCGTACATAAAAATCACAGTGCTACAAAAAGAATACAATGCATTAATAGACACGGGCTCTACGCGATCTTACGCAAACAAAAGCATAAATGAAGAATTCATAAAGAGAAACCTAAAACCAAATAAGGTAGAAGAAACAGCCATACTTGCAAATGGTGCGCAAATAGTAATAAACGAAGCTTTACCCATAGAAATAAGCATAGGAATGAATAAATTCGTATACCAGATGCTACACCATCCGGGAATAACAAACGTTATAGTGGGTATGGACATAATGAAAAGAATAGAAATGAGTGTACAAAGGACACCAAACCAGAATAATGAAAGACAAGAAAAAAACACCCGAAAGAACACTTATAAGTACAAATACCGAATCCAAGCAATCAGAGCTATATGACAGAGATCCGTCGTTATCAGCTCAAGAAAAAAAACAAGTACAGAAAGTGATAACAGAAGAACGCGACACCAGCCCAGGCAACGTAAACCCACAAGAAATAATAAATATAGTAGTAAACAAAAAAGACTGGCTTCAAAAAAGAACAGAAGAAATACAAAACCAGCCAAACAATCCCGAATACAAAATAGAAAACAGCAAATTGTACAAGAAAATAAAACAACACGCATATGGGCCAAGACTAGAGGCATCATCAGAATGGAAACTATGTGTACCACAGAACGAAATAGAAGACATAGTTAAAACCAATCACGACGCACCAACAGCTGGGCATTTAGGTACATCAAAAACACTAAACAGAGTAGCACAAAGGTACTACAGGCTCGGTATGTTCAGAGACGTACGTGCATATGTAAGAAAATGCACAACCTGCCAAGCACATAAAAAACCCCAACAGAAGCAAGCAGGACTCATGCATATAAACAATGCAGAAACACCATGGAGCATGGAGTCAACAGATCTTATAGGATCCCAACCCCAAACATCAAATGGATACATATATAACATCGAAAGACAACACCAAAAAAACTACACCAGAATATCAAAAAAAACATTACGATAAAAACAAAAAAGAATGGCAACCCAAGATCGGATAGGAAGTATTAAGAAGAAACTTCATACTATTCGATTCCAGTAAACAATTCTGCGCGAAACTAGCACCAAAATATACCGGACCATACACGGTCACCTCAAAGAAATCACCCGTAATATATAATCTTCAAGATACCAGAAACAAAAAGAAGTCACTAACAGCACATGTAAAAGATATAAAACCATACTTCAATTAAAAGAGAAGCATTACCATAACAGATTTCGCAGATACGCCGCCGAAACAAAATCTTAAATCGAGGGTAGTTGAAAATAACACATTTAGTTTTACTTATCTTATGAGCCGTTAAGAGTTTTTTTAGTTGCCGCGCAGAAAACGCACCTTTTGTTAATTAAACGAGTTTTTTTATATAACGCACGAAGCGAGGTGTTAACCTTTAGATTTTTTTTTCATTATCGCGCAGAAGTATATTTAAATAATTTCGTTTTCTGAATGTATACCGCCTGAAACAAATAATATTAATTGTTTATTAATATTATTTGTTTCAGGCGGTATACGTCACAACTTTAAGTCCAGCTTGTTGTATACGATCAAAAACAAGTGATGGTAAATGTAAGTGCTCAACTTTATCCGCTCCTGTCACTGCAATGTCATCGAAATATACTGCTACTTTAGGATCACCAATTAATTTGTCGAGGTAATGCTGAAAAATTGATGGTGCCGTCGAAATTCCAAACGGCATCCGGTTGTATTGAAAATAACCTTTGTGAGTTGAAATTGTCAGGTATTTTTTTGAATCTGCTGATATTTCAAATTGAAGCAATGCATCTTGTAGGTCTATTTTTGAAAATATTTTGCCAAGTTTCAAGTTCTGTCGTAATTGATCAAACAGTGGAACAGGATGTAGATGTTTCACTAAAACAGGGTTAAGTGTTGTCTTATAATCTCCGCAAATTCTTATGTTTCCATTTAGTTTTATAACATTAACTGTGGGTGTCGCCCATTCTACTGGTGTTAAATTGGGGTATACCTTCTCTATAATGCCTTCAGATACAAGACGATCCAATTCTTGTTCAATGTTTCTTTTAATACCAAATTTTATGGGACGTGCTGGTAAATGTACAGGTTTTGCATCTGGTTTAACGTGAATGTTGACTTGGTAATCGTTTACTTTGCCCAATTTTCCATCAAATAATTGAGCATGGCTGTCTAATACTTCTTTAAGACTTATAGGTGATCTGCTTTTAATAGAATAAACAGCTTTAGGGAACTCCATCTCAAACATTTCACTCCATTGTAATCCAAACAGCATTGGGTTGGCGTCTTTCATAACCACTGCTGGTAATATTTTCTGTCTGCTTTCAATTTCCACTGTAACGTCTGTGAGGCCTTTAGATTTAAGTTTATAATTGCAGTATGCTTTAAGCTTTGGTGCTCTTGTTAAGGGTGGTGACCCAATTTTTTTCCAAAATGCTGTACTTATTATAGAATATGCTGATCCTGGATCCCAATCCATCGTGCATTTCTTGTCGTTTATTATGACATCGATCCTTTTACAATCTTTGTTTTGTTTTTTTGTTACGTTACATACGAAATTGACATCTGTTTCGTCACTGTCTTCCAAAGAACTGTCAGACGATGATGAGTCGTTCTTTGTTATCTTTTGTAACTTATGGTTATGTTTATTCTTTGGTTCCTTGTTATGTTTCATGATGTAAGCTTGACCAGTTTTTATACAACACGTTTCAAAATGTCCGTCTGTATTGCATTCTTGACAAGTATGATGTTTAGCTGGGCAGCTTGAAAAATCATGTTTGTTGTGTTCACCACATCGATAACACTGATTCGACTGTAACTTCCACGGCCTTTTGTAGTTCATTGGATGTTGATAGCTAGTTTTTGATACGCTTTTGTTAATCTTCTTTATGTTTGATGAAAATGTGTCATGTTCGACTTGTTCACGAGATTGTGCAACTGCAAAGATTTGTGAAAATGTTACCTCTTTCATTTGGCCTTCGTGTGTTTCCGTTAAATCAGGCCATTTCTGTTTTAAATCCGTTTCTAGCTCAACATGGTTTAGGCCTGTTGCAAATCGGTGTCTAAGTTGACGTTCTAAAAAACATCCGTCGTAGCCACAATCTTTACTTTATGCCTTTAATTGATTAGCGTAATGTTCCATTGTTTCATTTCTGTCTCTAATACAGCACCAAAATGCTGTCAATGCTCTGTACCTTGTTTTTTTGACACGATAGAGATCCAAAAGTTTTGTGCGTATATCAACGTACTTACTTGTGTCGAATCTGGGCGCTAATCCAGTTTTTACTTCCTTAAATACTTCTGGTGTGAAACAATTCAGAAGTATGTCTTTCTTAAGGTTCTCGTCGTCAATTTTGTGAATTGTACACTTTGTTTCGAAATAATCGATGTAATCTTCCACCCGACAGTTATCGTCTGGGTTAAATTTGTTCATATCAAAGTTCTTGAGTATACTCATCTTGTTAGAGGATTGTGATGAAAGGCAAGCGCTCGTCACGCTGCTAGTCGATACATCATGTACGTGTTGGTTCGTAGACGTTGTGACTAAAAGTGCAATTAGTTGTGAAATTTGTTCCTGTTGCTTGTTTTGAACATCTAGGAATTTAGCAAATTGTTCGGCGTCCATATCGTCGCCAATTTAATAATGTAAAACATTTTTTTTAATTAGCAATATTTATTAGTAAGAAAGTAAATATTTGAATGACAGTTTAAATCAGAAAAGTCACATGACATAGTTTAAATTAGAAGGAAGTATAAAAAGAGGTTGTAATTATAGTTTGTAACAATTACTTAATTACATACTTAAGAAATAAACATCTAAACACCATTTACATGTTTCCACATATTGCAACTAAAATACAAACTTGTTTGCTTAATCAATAATGTTGGAAGAAAAAACTAAACAAAAATAAAATGTAAACTGAAATACAGAAAATGAGTGAAGCTTAAAATCGTTAGGTTTCAAAACGATATTTAAGGAATTTGTTTACATACGAAATTTTGAGATTTATAGAAGATATCATAGGGTTAGCAAGAGATTGCATCAACCAGTTACAGGAGATATGTTTGTTGAATGTTTGTGGAGAAGAGTTAAATAAATCTAGGTTTGAACAACCATCCAGTTGCTTAAGGTATCTGCTGACCTAATAAAAAAAAGAGTTTTGCCTATAGTTAGTGGCATGATCCGGAGTGTGTAGGTAAATTGGTTGTCTCACTGACCGTGTGGCGTGCATACCAACCTTAGAGAGGAGATACGGAGAGTCTACTTTAGATTGGGCTATTTTAGCTAGAAAAATACATCTGCTATGTCTCGTCTTATATTTAGGGGTGTCTTTTGCATCTGATCTCATAGCTATTGTCATATATTTGACTTATAGTAAATATTTCATAAATTTGCGTTGTATTACTTCTAGCCTATCAATGTAAATGTCATATTGTGGTTTCCAAACTTGTGAGCAATACTCGAGGATGCTACGCACGTATGAACAATATGATATTTTAATGACTTTAATTCTATTGAATTGCGAGCTAGATCTCTTAATAAAACCCAGGGCCATATTGGCTTTCTTAGCTATGTAATCTATATGTTTCTCATATGTTAATTTAGAGTCTTGTATTACACCTAAATCTCGTACTTCATCTAGGTACTGATATAAGCTCTTGATCCATCAATTTATATTTAAACTGAGTAATAATAATTTTTCATGTAAAAGTTATTGAGTGACATTTTGCTACGTTGAGATCTAATTTGTTACGATTACAGTACACTTCAAATCTATTTAAGTAGTCCTGTAAGAGAAGGCACTCATTTAAATTGTGAATTTGTTTGAATATTTTCATATCATCAGCATATGACAAAGTGTGAATGCTTGAAACAAGTGCTTATAACATTAATATACATATTAAAAAGCAGTGGGCCCAATAAAGAACCCTGTGGAACCCCAGAGGGAACATGAGGTATGTTAGGAAGGGGAACAGTACCCATTTCAGTAAATAATACGGGATAACTCGCGTGAATCAGTCAGACGTCATCGGTTGGTGCGAGGGGTGACGTCACGCGGGCTACGAGCTGCCGCCCGCAGTGCTAAGCGAGACGACAGCGCGGGCGTCCCGAGCTCTCCTTGAAAAAGACCACCGAATGTGGTTGAAATTATAGCCGGAGCTATCTGACTGATTCACGTGAGTTATCCCGTATTATTTACTAAAATGAGTGAAAACCAAGTTAGTTTTTATAATAAAAAAGAACAGTACCCATTTAGAACAACAGCCTGAGATCTGTTTTCGACGTATGAAGATAACCACCTGTACCAAATAACATGATGTGAACCAAATACATGGTAATCTATATTACCATGTATTCCGGCAAATAGAATCTTCGCAAGAGTAAAGCATGGTCTATACAATCAAAACATTTGCTATAATCGGTATATATATAGAGTCAACTTGCCCTCCTGAGTCCATACAGGCGGTTGTATACTCAATAAACGATAGAAAGTTGGATGTTGTAGATCTATGTTTAAGGAAACCATGTTGTTCAGGGATGAAAAATTTAAGAGTGAGTAATATAACTGGTTGTAAATAAATCTTTCGAAGATTTTTGCAAAAATACACAATTTGGAAATCAGCCTATAATTATTGACATCATTCTTGTTACCACTTTTATGTACTGGTGTTATGAAGGCATATTTCCGTATTTTGGAAACCATGCCCTCTTTAATAGATCTATTAGATAACAATGTAAGCGGTTTTATAAAATATTCTGAGGATTTAACAATAAATAATGGAGTTAATTTATCGGGTCCTGCTCCTTTTGTTAAGTAGTTTCTGAATATTTTCATAAATTATTTTTATGTCGCTTTTAGTACTAGTAATATTTGGGTACGACGTATGTGCTTCAAACTGCGCATCCTGTATGTTAGAAGGCAAAAGAAATATTGACTGAAAATAGTTTGAAAAAGGAGGCATATATCTTCTCCTGACTCTGCTAGTTGCCCTTCATAAGAGAGAGAAGAAGGAAGGGTGTTCGAATATTTTTTATTATTTTTTATTTCAGATAAGAACAAAATAATGACAAATATACGCGATTTAAACCGTTTAAAGTTGTTTAATTACTATGTGTAAGAATCGCGAAAACTAAGACTCACCATTAGTTTTTTGAGCGACAAAAAGCTATACTAATCTGAAATATTGTTATCGTGGTAGGGTACAATGTACAATATTTTGTGCTCAATAAGTAACTTGGCATCCTGCAATATCGAATTCAAACATTTTACTTTGGTAAGTGGCTTGCTGACAGGCAACTTAACTCTGGCGAATCTTTTTAAGACCTTACTACTCTCACTTTTCTTCAGTAATAACTAAATAAGACCCTTTTTTAAAATGAAAATTAATCTATTTATATGTTACTGATATTTTTTATCATTATATTAAGTTTGCAAACTCTTAGCGGCCGATTTTGATGGCTATATAGTTTGTGGTTGCAACTTGGTTGCAACCTTCAAAGGATCGGGACGATCGAATTATTAACAACCGAATGCTATACATACCTTAAGGTTATGAACGAAACGTTAGTGTGAAAAGTTGCCATCCTAGTGCGCCTTAAGCATGCCTCTGAACTATAGAATAATACTACTCCTTTCTAAACGCACTCCTATCATTGTTTCACAACACGTTTCTAGGACTAGGCTAGGTCATGGTCTAAGAAAACAAGGTCTTCTACTCCCGAAGAATCACAGGCTTGCGTCACTACCAAATTGGCTCTTTATTAAAACATCATTGCAGCAGAATACAAGTTCATGGTTCATTTTCATGTGAATGTTTTGTTATAAAATATCAATACAATATTTCAAACGTCTAATAGAAAGTCACACATGAATCAACGTTCATCTCAGTAAATAATATGAAAAAAGTTTTCTCCCTATGGTTCCACCATTTTGACAAATGTCGCCGTCTCTGTCTCACGTATATGATTTGCATCTGTTTCGCTCTCGCTCATGCACATTAGCGCAGTGATTCGCAAACTTTGTGGTCGGCCCATTTCCGGAAGCTACGAGTATAATAAAAAAACATGTATTTTTTTTTCTATTGTAACGGAACAAACTAACAAGCTCGAGGCCTACCTGATGTTAAGCAGACTAGCCTCTGCCTATAACAGATGCATTTCGTCACAAGTCACGAATTGCACTGCGCCTGTCCCCAGGAGACATAGATGTAAAAGTAAGTCTCTGTACCTGTAATTTCACTGGCTCTCAAGGACTGCTGCCGGAACACACCGTTAGGTGCTTGGCGACAGATTTTCTACTTGAGGGGGTCGCTAGCCAGGCGGGCATTTGCAAAATGCCCTTCCACCATGCCAAAAGTAACTGTAAGAGTAAAAGTAGAAAAAGCAGTGATTTGAAGTTTTTTCATTTCCTGCAAAATTGTTTCATTCTTGCTGCGACTACTAAATATGGTATGTAATGTAAAATTTCTTTGGTTATATAACGTATCTACCTAATTGGTTTTTACTTCCCATATTTTTGAGCTTTCTTTGAAACTAAATTGTACACCAAAATACAGATAACTGGCTTTTTCTTGGGCATAGAAAATAATTACTTGATTTCAATCTATGAAAAATTTAGGCCTATTAGCGTCGACGGTACCCATTATAAGAAAACTACGAACATACACTGTACGAACTTGATAACCATAATTTATTTTATTAAAAAAAAAGGTGAAATCTATTAATTGTTATTTTACTGCCCCCCAATTTCTTCAAATTAGGTATAAAGTTTGAGAGCCGTTGATGACTGTATGCTTGACAAGCTTGTGTCCCGGTACATGACATCCGGTCTCGGAGTGTGTGGCGTAGTATATTATTGTACCATGGGCTAGGTAATCTGTGACTCTGTGTCTTAATTCATAAAGTAACTTTGTATATACTGAAAACTGTTGTTTTTCTTTTTGGAGTGTCGGCATATGTCTTATTTAAGTTAATGCTATTGCCATATGTAGAAATTCATTTCTGCATATTTAACACAACGCTATCTGTGATTTATCGAAATCCCTAAATTTGAGTGCAATGCTACAAAATATAAAATATGTTAAAGCAATGACTTTTTACGCATGTCAGATATCTGTTTTATTTGTTGTCATTACATGTTGTCATTATTTCACTTGATTATTTCTGAGATTGTATGGTCTGTCTTAATTCTTTCATCTTTCACGTTGACCGTTGTTCGCTCGCATTGCGCTGAGTTATTCTTCTTTTCTTGACTAAATACACAATAACTATATAAATTATTACTTGATCAATTAGAGTTATCTAAAATGGCATCATCTTCCTCAGATAGTGAAATTGGGAATGATCACATACAAACGAAAGTAGAACGGTGAGTTTAATTATAATTTGAATTGTACATGTATTGTATACCTACTATTTTAGGTAATCAATATTTTGTATTAACTCTTTCAGGCTAGGAGACTGTGAGGTGTGTGGATCGAATGAAGCAAAATACTCATGCCCCAAATGTGAAGTCAAAACATGCTGCTTGAACTGTGTACGAATACACAAGAAAGAGCTTGAATGCAATGGCATAAGAGACCGCACTAAATTTGTGAGAATCAAAGATTTCACAAACACTGATCTGCTTAGCGATTACAGAATGCTCGAAGAATGCTCGCGGTTTGTGTATGCTCTGAAACGAGATGAGAAAAAGAGCTTTACTAGGATAGACAAAGACCTGCCTGTGGTAAGAAATATCTACTTTATTTACTGCTAATAGACTAGCCTCTGACCTATATTTCACCCGATGATAAGTTATAATGCAGTTAAAGTTACTTAGAATCAATGGCTCTCATGGACGCTATTTGAAAACACCGTTAGGTTCTTGGCAATAGATTTTCTACTTCTGTAAATGCCCTTCAACAATGCAATTTAATAAATATATACTTTGAAGCAATGATAACTATGGACTACCTATTGTGCTGCAGTTCCATGGTAAGATCCCCACATCTGGCCAGTGCTTTATCGCTTGCTGAAAGGGAATGCTCACCTGGCTAGTTACCACCCTCAAGTAGAAAATCTGTTACCAAGCACCTAACATTGTGTTTCAGCAGCAGTCTTAGACTTAGTAAAATTACAGGTATATTAGACTAACAACTGTAAGCCTCAGGGACAACAGTATGCCTAACAGACACAGTGCAATTCTTGACTTAGTGCAGGGGTTACCGCAGGTGGCAGGGCATTAAAATATAAAAATAATATTTTAAACTTATATATTTGTTGCAGCGTTTGTTCAAATTAAGACTAGCAGCAAGACAGAGAGGTATAGTTCTACAATTTCTTGCAAAAAACTTTTCAAGACATATTATTAACACTACCAATTTACAGTTCAAGACAAACATGATAAGTTGGAGGATAGAGTGGGTATTCCCCAATGTAGAAGGGAAGCCTTTGAAATTTGTGGATCCCAAATGTCAGGAAAACAGGAAACTGTCAGTTTTGTTAGACAAATACTTGAACCCAGATGCAGAACTATTTGAAGGGTCAAAAGCATTGACATTTTATAGATCTACTGGTTTCAGTGGAGTCAAAATATTATTAAAAGGTAAAGTCTGTTATGCTAGTTTTCATAGCACTTGCCTTTACTTGTGTATTTCTACTATTTTTCAATAGAATAATAAAATAAAAGGAAAATAACCCTTTTCCACAGCTGAAAAAGTAAAAGGATCAGCAAAGAAGTTCTTTGAGCTTGATCCATCTGAATCCCTTGCAGAAAATTTATCTGGGAAGTGTATAGTGGAGTTTCCCATAGTGTTTGTGGTCCTCAAAGATCATGCTTATAACTTTGAAGTAATCATACCAGGTAAGATATGTTCCTGTACCTACTTCTTCAACACATGAAATCTTTTAAAAATGCACATGTTAATAGAAACTTGAGTGAGGAGAATAACTGGCTAAGCTTTTGTTGTTGTTCCATTGATAATTTTTTCATGCCAGTTGAAAGCATATTGATGCCAGTTTTTTTCATTAGAGTTTTTCCTCTAATTTTAATGTTACTTACAGAAGAAGAATTTGAATACGCCAAAGAACAAAAATCAAATGTAACAGTCAAAACTGAAGTAGCACTTTCTACCATGAATGGAAATATTCCAGATAATAGTGTTGACTCCAATGTACTACCTTCAAGACTGCAGAATACAAGAAAGAGGCAGTTACTTACTGAAAAAATAGCAGAACAAAAGAAGCTAGAGATTGAGAAAGAAATTAAAGAAGAGAGGAAGAAAAGACCCAAAAATCTTCTATTTACTACAGGATATTCATCTGAAGAGAGCTTAGGTGAAAGTGACAGTGAAACTGAGGTTATGTAACTTTTTATAATTTGTATATATAAGTTTATTTTAAGAAAACAAGATAAAATAAAAATAATTTTAAAATTTACAGTATTTGTAATGCAATCAAATTTTTTTCTGTTAACACAAACAAGAATTCATTTGTAGCATTAATTCCAAGCACTTCTCCAAACTTGTCTATGTTGAAAACATGCTGTTGGCCAACTTTGATTTGTCTCATCACTCCACCTGTGCGTTTCCTCAATTGGCTGTCTGGGTCACAGGAATTCTGATAAATGAATATGTGCTTAGTTGCCTCACCGACAACACTGTATGAGAAGTTTGGTGGGCAAGTAACAAATTTTCTGTTCTGTTTTGATGATTGAACATAACCAAACGCCATCAGAGTTCCCTGATGTTTAATGGGCCAGGTATCAGAGTTTACCAGCTGGGCATATGGCTGCCAGACACAAGCATCAACATGATGTCGTAGTACCAATGAAGGGACCTCATGGGTTTCATTTTTGATACTGAATAAGAACTGGTTAACACTGAGCGGTACTTGTTGGGTGATTTGGTGATTGGTGGTATCAATTCGCACTGAAACAAAAAATATGATAAGAAAATATATAATTATATTTGTTATTTTTAAACAAATATAGTTCACTTCTAGTGAAGTATTTCTATGACTACTCCTGCACTGTGGGTATGCAGCGCTTTAGTCTTCTTGGTTGACTTCATCATGAGTGGAATACCAGTACTCCCCCTCTATGCCTCCAGTTATTCTAGGATTTTAAAGATATTCTAGGGGTAGATCAGATAAGACTGCTTGAAAGGTCCTGATTAGGTTTTGCCACACCATTCAACCCAATCTAAGCTACCTGAATAATTCATGGTCAGGCACAGACACAAATATTTTGAATTCTATGTAATGAACCTACATAAATGACGGTACATTAAAAGCCATACATTACTACTCAAACAATTTTAGCTGTGCATTCTGAGCGGTACTTTGTTAACGGTCTATTATCTTATTAATAGAGTTTTATTTAATTTATTAAAAAGTCTTATTTAGTCATATATATATGCAACAAAGTACAGTATGCATTACCCCAGCAAGAAAATCACTTTTGGAATAAATTGAGTTCTACAAATAATTAGTGCCTTAAACGCTGTAAATGTGCACCAAATAATAAATTTGTGCACTTTGCCGTTTTGTTAAAAAAAAGGAAAAACCAATTCTGCTGGAGTAACGTTGTTCCAGCACGAAAATTTTAATCTAATGATCGGAAATAAAAATTAAGTATATGGACAGATAGCTTATATTTGTGCATAAATGTGCGCCAAAAATTAAATTTGTGCGTCGTAAGGTTTTCGAGATATTTTATTACCTGCTGGAGTAACGTTTAGCAAAATCCATTTTCTCGAAAACCAATAATTGTGCGATCTTACAATAAAAGTATATTAGTAGCTCTTAATTTGTGCTTATTTGTGTCACCATTAGGTTTTCAAAATTCTGTATCATTTTTATGTAATTATGCAATTACGAAAATAAAAAAGATATGTCTAGCGCTAAAACGAACAAACGGTTGTACTCACTAAAAACCGTATTTGGTTCTTCTTGTAATTCTATTCATAAAAAGTAAACTTATTAGACAAAATATACACGCATTTATCAATAATATCAATATATGTCGCAACCGACAGTGTCATAGTTAGATATCAAAATGCAAGAAATAGAATTAACTCTACATGTTTCGCTGTAAACCAAAAATTAGTGCGTTTAATGAAATATATATACTGAAAATTTCAGCTTCATATGTAAAGTATTAAAGAAGATATGAACAAAAAACTAAAGCAACAGCGAGATTTCTGGTTATCCGACCAAATTATATTGATGCAACAAAGAAGTCTGGTACTTACTACTTATTAAAGAAGATGGTCTTCTTTAATAAGTAGTATTAATGGAAGCTCTTGTCCGTACAGTCACACATAAAATACTTAAAGAGGAACTTGTGTATATTTTTATAATAGGTATTGTTTAGATTTTTATTTTGACGAAATATTTTTTTTATTGTATATTCCTACGCTCAGGCAACTTATAAGATATTAAATGAAAATGCAGGTTTATGCTTACATTCTTTCTATTTTTTTTTAATGTAATTATAGGTAACCTTCCCAATAGTAAGTAAATTTATTTTATAGTCTTACCTTTCAGAGTTTCCAGGTAATCTAAAAAAAGTTGTCTCTGGATGCTTTATTGACGAAATCATTCAACAAAAACAGCAGAATATATCCTATTCGTCATATTAAGTATGTACATGAACTTATTTTTCGTTAAAGAAAATTACACACCGTCCATTCGTCACTGCGACGCAAACGCGACTGTCTGCGTACTGAGCGCGGGCTGAGATCGACGCGCGTAGGTATAACTCGCGTTTCGTCCGTTTCTATGAAGTTGAAATACTGTATAGATAACATTACCGTGCTATATCAATCAGTCTGTTTCCCATGATTTTATAGCTGTGCGAACGTCAGACTACTTCTTCGTTGCAATCGTAGTTAAAGGTAAGTTGAACAGATGGTTGATATTTTAATGAATGTACCTACGAAGCAATAACAACTATGTACTATTATTTATTCTGTGATATGATTAACTCATTGCATCATCTAACAATCGTAAAGCTTATAATAATTTGTCTTTGGACTAGCAACTAATGAAAAACAACTCAATTAATATACCAAAAATACATTCATTTCATAAAAGTGTTTGATGTAGTAATGTAACCTGAATAAATTTGCACTACTCTTTATTGTGTAAACTACAAATAACTAGATACACCACGGTACTTACGTATAAAAAAACCTTTTATATAAACTCAATATAAAAAGCAGTTAAATAATTTCCCTTAACAGTTTTATGCCACAATGTACCCAGGCACAATATGTGTACACCTGTTAGTTCAGCAAAGTTAAGAAGATCATCAATATGTATGAAACCGTCGCTTTTTGCTATCTTTCGAATTTGATCGGATAACCAGTAATCTCGCTTCGTTTTAGTTTCTTGTTCAAATCTTCTTTAATACTTTACATAGGAAGCTGAAATTTTCAGTATATATATTTCATTAAACGCACTAATTTTTGGTAAACACTGAAACATGTTGAGTTAATTCAATTCCTTCCATTTTAATGTCTAATTATGACGCTGTCGGTTGCGACATATATATACTTAATTTTTCTTTCCAATCATTCGATTAAAATTTTCCTGCTGGAACAACGTTACTCCAGCAGGTTTTTCCTTTTTTTAACAAAACTGCAAAGTGCACAAATTTATTATTTGGTGCACATTTACAGCGTTTAAGGCACTAATTATTTGTAGAACTCAATTTATTCCAGAAGTGATTTTCTTGCTGGGGTAATGCATACCAAAGTACAAAATACAGAAATAATTAAGAATAAATTTTATCTTTCATAATTTGTTTCCAATAATATTTTATTTCTGCAGGATAAAATTTTTTGTCCCCTTCTATAGCTATCTGTAAAAAACAATGTAGGTAAGTACTTAATGGTGTATA
This sequence comes from Plagodis dolabraria, assembly GCA_963854805.1. Classification (NCBI taxonomy): domain Eukaryota; kingdom Metazoa; phylum Arthropoda; class Insecta; order Lepidoptera; family Geometridae; genus Plagodis; species Plagodis dolabraria. Next base: position 38,906,526 of record OY978441.1, on the reverse strand, counting down.
TACCGATTCTAAAGACAAGCCAATTTATCTATTTATGAGCTTACCTAACATTGTGTCTTCTTCTGAAGCAGCATCACATTCTTCCAGCTGCTGTGTAGATAATCCTGGTACTGACAGATCTGGAGACACCTCAGTCTCTGAGCAAAGATGTGCTAGTCTCTTGTGAACCTCCTCTACCAAACTGGCGTCCATTATCTGTTCTCCATTCTTATCACCTCCTTCTACTAGATCATCCCATAACACACTCTCTGATTTTGTTAGAAGAATGTCAACTTGACCATCCTCTTGAATGTTCCATGTTGTCAGCTCACTGTCAACTTTGTGTCTGAGTTTTCCATCAACAAAGTTTTTTCCAGCATAACTCACCATTATGGTCAATGGAGTTACAATGACTTTAAAGTGCTTTCTATTGAAGTTTGATTCTAATTTCAGTGTAACTGATATATCTTCTGAAGTTTGCAGCCATGTGTAGATTACTTGTGTTGGCTCTAATTTGGTTGGTCCCTTAATTTCTTTTTCTGAATCTAATGTGAACTTGAAAGTGTTGTCCGATGCTATATATAGTGCAGTGCAGCTGGTTTCTATAGCTGCATAGTGCACTGTGCCTTTCCCTTGCAACTGTCTAAAAGTCATTTGGTTCCATGTTGTGCCATCATAGTTAAATGTGACCCAGGTGAGCACTGAGTTAAAGTGTTTGTCATTTTGCTCGACTGATTGTAGAAGACAGTGTAATATTTCAGTGTTATCTTTTTCTTGTATCCTAGAATCTACAATAACAAAGTATTTGTCTTCTCCAAGTATGAGACTAGAGTTGATGGTCTGCCACATTTGGTTCCCACCTGAAGGCCTTTGTCTAGGTCCAGTGTCAACTATGTGCAAATAACCAGTGCCATCACTCACAAAAGCTAAGTGATTGGAAGGAAATGATAAGCATAGATTGAAGTGTCCTGGTCTTCGGTCAACGTGTGCCGGTACATCATAAACAAGCTTGTTTTGAAATGTCAGGTTAGTATTTTCGAAAGTGACGTGTCGTACTTGTTGTCTGCTATCGATGTAGTAATAATTGAAGGAGTAGCCCCAGTGGTCCAGTACCAGATGATTGTGGAGCGCGAATAACTTTGCATGGATGAACGAATATTGCACTTCGTCAGGATACACTTTATCCACAGCTTCGACGAGATCAAGAGAATAATGCGGCAATGCTTGCAAGTTAAGTTTGTATCCTTCAAAATCATGATCCAAAAGATGTCGGTCAGGCCTAAGTTCTATTATAGTTGAAGGCATATTTATACTATTTATCCCAAGGGTAGGTAAATATTTGATTTAAAAAAATTACAGCATCGTTTTACTAAAACAAAACAAAAATACTAGAGTGAACCATGGTACGTACAACAGAACAGTGTTGCCAGATACACAAATGTGTCGCTTAACTTCAAACTCGGATAAATCCAATATTTTAAGATTTTGGTATCAATTGAATAATAATAATAATAATCTTTATTTCTGAACAAAAAATAACATAGGAAACAATAAACATTGAAACGGTACTACCTGCTATAGTACAAGACTGTGTCGCAGATAGCAACGCCCGCCTCCTTAAACATAGTGGTGTACCTATACAGTGATCCAAAATTTACAGTGTTATTAGTTAAGTTTTTTTTTTTATATATAAATTTTTACCATAATTAATATTAGGTTAGTAAAGTATTTCGCACAATAATATAATTTTAGTATAAGAACTAATTATTATGTTAAACTATTTAATATAAGACTTCTGATTACGATATAATATTAGTTTATAAGGTTACACAAAAGTTTTAGTTCGTATATCGGGCATGTGTGTTTGAGTGTGTGTGTGTGATTGTGTGTATGTGTGTGATCTTGTGTTTGATGTATATGTGTTGGTGGGTATTTAGTAGAGAAACTAATAGTATTCTAGATCGGTCTCTTAGGGAGATTTTCGGTATCTTCATATGACATAGTCACAAGCCATTCGAGGATTTTAATTTTACATTTGTGTAAAGTAAGCGGGTATATATTTAAAATTTTATTTAGTTTGTTGTAAAGAAATGGGCCACTATGTTAATAGTGGCGACTGGCGACCTTCGTTCGGCGACGTTCGATTTTACACACAATATCGGAGCTGCGTTTCGAGTTTTGTATTTCGGAATTATAGGTAATTTGCTTGTGCTTGCGTAGTATTACGTACATGATAAAGAGTTGACGAACAGTGGGAATCTCGAAGAGTGAATAAAGTTCTGCAGTGGGAAAACGAATCGGTTTCTTGGCAAGTACTTTCAGTACAGCTCTTTGAGCTTGTTCAAGTCTTAACATTTGAGTTTTATAGGAACCACCCCACGAGACAATGCAGTAGGTCAATACGGACTGAGCCAGGGCATAGTAGACAGTCTTTAGGCATTTGAAGTCAGCAACGTAACGTAACTTCTTGAATACATAAATAAGCTTGCGAATACGCGAGACTGGGGTGTTGATGTGATGTTTCCAAGTCATTGAACTATCTACCATGACACCAAGATACTTAACACACTGAGTGCTATCAATCATTACGCAGCTACAAGGTTGGGCTGGGGTATTATTAGTGCAGGTGTGAGCTCGTACACTAAAAGATGAAGGAGGATGAGAGCTACTATTTATCGAGAATGGAACCATTTTTGTTTTAGATAAATTTAGCGTTAGGAGGTTGGAGTTTAACCAATCCAAGACAATTCTCAACGCATTTTCAGCAAAGTCCTTAGTTTCTTGCCAATGCCGCCCATGGACTAGCAGGACTGTATCATCTGCGTACGTAATTATTTTACAATTAGGGAGAGAAATATTGCAGAGTTCATTCATATATATTAAGAACAAGGTAGGTCCTAGGACGCTACCTTGCGGAACCCCGTAATTAATGATTTCTTTATTACTCATATATTTGCCTATTTTAACAGTCTGTGTTCGATCTTTTAGGTAAGAGTTGAATAAATTTAAGGCGACCCCTCTGATTCCTATACATTCAAGCTTATTTAGTAGGATAGAAATGGAGACGGTGTCGAATGCTTTCGACAAATCTAGGAAGATACCTACAGTTTTTAGTTTTCTATCGAAATTTTTAATAACTGTATCTGAAACTTCTAATACGGCGTCATCAGTTGACTTGTTGCGTCTAAAACCGAACTGATTTTCAGACAGTATATTGTGTTGATTTAGATAATTTAAGTCTTTTGTTAATATTTTTCTCAAATAATTTTGACAATACTGTGAGCACAGAAATGGGTCTATAATTTGTTATAATATCTCTATATCCACTTTTAAAAATAGGATGCACGATCGCGTTTTTGAATACTGTTGGGAAAATACCAGATGTGAGACAAAGATTAAAGACATAACAAAAAATGGGAATAAGAACGTGTCTCGCAGCTTTGATTACCAGTGTCGGTTTTCCATCCCATCCTACAGCAGATCTGTCTTTAAGGCTCAGAATGAAGGATTCAATTTCGTTATTATCAACGTTAAAAAGAGCCATAGAATTTGGAGTACTCGGTAATGAAGAGTACGGAGGTGCCCCAACTGAACTAGATAGAGACAGTGGTACCCCAACATTTTCATTAGTAATTTTAGACGCCAACTGTGTTCCTACGTTTGCAAAATATGAGTTTACTTTATCAACAGATTTATAAGGCTCTGAACACAAATTTAAAAGATCAGTGGAATGCGTTTGTTTACTTTTAATGTTGCCAATTTGCATTATTAATTTCCAAGTTTCCTTAGGATTATTCCTGGTCTTCTGTATTTGTAATTTTTCCTAATTATTTTTTATTTTCTTTAGTAAATTATTGCAAACGGTTCTGTATCGAAAAAATGTTGTTTTATGCGTTTCATTATTAGGGTGTGATTTATATTTTTTGTATAGTTTATCTCTCTGCCGTATACATCTTAGAAGACCAGGAGTGATCCAAGGCTTTAATATTCTTTTCCTACTAGAGGTGGTGACTTCTTTGGTATGGGTGTTTACAGCAGAAGAAATGAGAGTTACCAATTGCTTAGATGCACTTTCAGGGCATTTTGTAGAGAGCAGAGTGGAATAGTCTGTGGATTCTAAAGCTTTCACGATTGCTGGTATATCATACTTTTGTGTTAAACGATTTGTGTTAATAGCTTTTAGTTTTGTTTCACAGAATACAACGATTGGGGCATGATCTGTTATGAATGAGTCCAATACAAGTGTTGTGGCAAGATTTGGAGATCCAAGTATAACATGATCTAAACATCGTTCCCCCCTGGTTGGGCAATAATAGGCTGGAAGCATAGCGTGTGAAGCAGTTAACTTTAGGTAGTCGTTAGACATTGAATCAGAACTATCTGTAGTTATATTTATGTTAATGTCTCCCACAAGAATAACCGTACTGAATGAATTCAGGTTTTGTATTGTACAGTCAAGATCACTTATAAATGAATCAATTTTTTTATATGATGGTGAGCGATATAGAGCTATAACAGCTAGGTGATCTGAGAACTTTAGTGTAACACAGTTCGCTTCTGCAAAATCTGGTACTTCCACTTTACATACCAAACCACTTCTGACATATACTACCACCCCCTCGTTTTGATTTTTGTATGAGGAAGTATATGAAAAAAACCCAGGAAGAATGGGAATGATCGGGGCTTTACTCAACCAACATTCTGAAAGTACTATAATGTCAAGATCATAATTGATTCGCTGAAGAAAAATTAGCAGTTTATCAAAATTTAAGTTTATGCTTCTTATATTAACATGGAAGATTATTGTAGTATCTACATTTTTAATAAACTTTCCACTCTCCTTTGGACTACAGTTATGCGCATATGCGACGGAGATTTGATCCAAGTCATTACTTAGATAATGATCCTTATCCATCTATAAGCAGATATAAGAACTCGGAAACCATTATATTATGATCCGTACCACAGTGATTGGTACTGTCTTGGAGATGCATTTTTGCCGTGAGATTACAGTAATAAGAATGCCAACTATGTGACAAGAAAAGGTACCGCCAACCTATATAAAACCATTGATATTGGTAATTATGTGTGAATGTGTTTGTGGTGTGCTTAAGTGTATGTGTAGAGTGTGTGAAACAAAGACATAGTTCAAATGAAACATTAATAAAATTGAAAAATATTTGCAATAGGAACAATAAAATTGCAACAGAGAAAGACAATATTGGAGTGGTATTTGAGACATGAACGACGTTAGTAGCTACTGGGAAGCGTCCATGAAAAAGGCGTTCTAGTCATTTCTGATTGGTAATGTTCTCCAGGTCTGATTCCTGTGTGATTTTTATAAGGGGCCCGTTTTCTCTTTTGCGCAGGAATATCTGTCCGTTTGTTACCCAGCAAAACTTGAAATCATTCGATTTCGCATAGTCTCTCGCTAGGTTATAAATATACTCGTTTCATTTTGGCAGTGAGATTTTCAGATATAAATATTGGTCTAGCAGGCCCGCTTATTTTTAGATGTTCCGTAGAAAGTCTCGATTGAAGTTTGTTAAATTCCCGAAACATAGTAATTACCTTCTCTTTTTGAAGTACGCTAACAAAATCCACTATTATTGTTTTATTGGTCGGATCCTTAGACCTGATTCGAAAAATGTCCTTGACCTCGTGCGGTTGCACCGGAGCATTAATACATTTTCCTAACTTTATGATATTTGTTAGAAGAGTAGATTTCCTCTCTGCGGGTGGGGAAGGAATATTTCGAATTTCCAAACACGTTGATCTGGAGCTGCGTTCAAAATGTTCTAATCTGTCCTCTAGTGTTTAAATGTATTTTAAGTCTTCCTTTCGGTCCAATTCTAGTTTTTCTTGGTGAGTTTTTAATGAATGGGTAAAAAAAAGCTTCAAAACTGGTTTATCAGTTGTGCATAAATCCGCATGGTTCTTGAGAAATAAAACGTCAAAATCATGATAGTTAATTAAAGTCAGATAGATCCATGATACAGTTTTTTTCAAATGTAGTTAAGTCCATGGGAGCCAATCAGCGAATTGAGTTTTTTCAACATTGCTGTCAGCCGACATAAAATCTGATACAATGGCACAGTACACTCCTGCGTTTTATCGTTTCTTTTTGTTATTTAGACATTTTCCATGGATGGTTTCATTAAAATTGTGTCACAAAGTAAAGCCCGCAAGCGACCTTACATAAAACTTCGCCATAAGAAAGAGGAAAGAGTGAAAATTCGGTAAATATGAAACTCCTATACCTATGAATCGTTAGGAATCCTGAGTTTGCCCTAGTGTTGTGCTCAACATCATTGATTAATATTATTTTGTATTTCTACTGTTACAGAATAATTTAGATATAAATGTATGAAAGGATATTATTGCATAGTACAGGAACTTTCCGATCAGATTTATATAGGTACGAGGGTGGATTGAAAAGTTCGCGGCCTAACACATAAATACTTGAACTATTTTAATGTAACTGACCTCATTCGATTTGCTTACTCTCTGGTTGTCACATTGTAAAATTTATCGCAATAGTATTTTCAGTTTTTAAATAAGACTGAATTTTGTGAGCCTAAGTGCAGCATTTCTAAAGAATGGAGAAAATTGAGCAACGTGCTGTCATCAAATACCTGTTTAAAAAAAACTAACTCCAAAAGAGATTCACGAAGACATGTCAACAACATTGGGGGAATCTGCTCCGTCGTATACGACTGTGAAAAAGTGGGTTGCTGAATTTAAACGCGGACGAGAGAGTATTGAAGATGACCCTCGCTCCGACGTCTACGACTGAAGAAAACATCAGGAAAATCTGTGATCTGATATTGGCAGATCGGAGATTGACCATCAGGGAGATTACAGACACTATTGGCATCTCGTATGAACGAACACAAAACATCATAGTCAATGAACTTGGATTTTCTAAGGTTTCTGCGCGGTGGGTACCCAGATTGCTTTCAGTTGAACAAAAACAAATACGGCTCACGATTTCTCGCGACTGTTTGGAAATGTTTGAGGCTGATCCACAAGATTTTTTGGCCAGATTTGTGACAATGGATGAAACCTGGGTACACCACTACACCCCAGAGTCAAAACAGCAATCCAAGCAGTGGAAAGAACCTGATGAACCGACTCCAAAAAAAGCCAAAGCAATTTTGTCAGCTGGCAAGGTGATGGCGTCAGTTTTTTGGGATGCTAAGGGTGTCATCATGGTGGACTACCTTGCAAAAGGTGAAACTATAAACTCGGCTTATTACTGCATCCTTTTACGTCGTTTGCGTGAAACAATTAAAGCGAAAAGGCCAGGATTACTCAGCAAGAAAGTGTTGTTTCATCAGGATTATGCACGCGTTCACACGTCTGTTGAATCTATGGCTCAAATTCACGATTGTGGCTTTGAATTACTGCCGCATCCCGCCTATTCCCCTGATTTGGCACCTTCAGACATTAATTTATTCCCAAACCTAAAAAAACACCTTGGAGGTCAAAAATATTCATCAAATGAGGAGGTCGAAGCTGCAGTGGGTGACTTTTTTGAAGGCCTTGAAGAAACTTTTTTTATGACTGGCATACAGGCGTTGGAAACCAGATGGAAGAAGTGCATTGAGTTAAATGGAGATTACGTGGAAAAATAAAATTACTTTTGTTTATATTACAAATAGTTTTCTTGCTGAGGCCGCGAACTTTTCAATCCACCCTCGTATATACGGTCAAATGTAAGTTTTACAATTTAAGTACCGTGTGGAGTTGGTCGCCTCGATATGTTTGCAATTTTGCTTCTTTTGCATCTGCGTTTTATTATCTCACTAATATTTTAATAAATGCGAATGTCTGGATGTTTGTTCCTCTATAACTCGATAACCACGAAACCGATTTGGCTAAAATTTAAAACATAATATAATGGCCGGAATAGGGCAAAAGTTACTTTTATGCCAGCAAATGTTAGGTTCCTGTGGGAGTATCTAAAACTGTAAGTCAACGTAAATGAAGTCCATATACGTGCTGAGATGTCTTACTATTCTGATATAAGTATTCATATGTATACGGTATTTACATTCTCATTTATTTATTATATGTAAATTTATATCTATTTCACAAGAAATTAATGGAATTTTACCAACTAGGTTGTACGTTTGTTATTATGCTGATCTTTTTTTTAAACAATTCTATTTCATTGATATAATTTTAGTAGCTAAAACAACAAAAAACGCGGTCGATTTATCAAAAATGTTAGTCCACAGAGACTGCTAATTGGAGTTCCAGTTGATGAACTAAAACTATTTTTTTTTCCGACTTTTTTTAAACTAATTGATGTACGCAAATTGCTAAAAACGCACTGTGGCCAAGACTAGGCATCGTTAATTAAACAACGGTGCAATTAAATTATTATAAAAAAGTGCGGTGAGAATAGTGAGAATAGGGCGGCCAATGCACGAAGAAGAAATTGTTGCAGATGAAACAGGAGAAATATTGAATTTTATTTAATTATTGAATATTATTAAATTGGTTACTATTTCTAAAATAAAACTACATTGCCTTATTTTGTTTGTATTATTTTTAGTTTCATTCAGTTACTTACTACAAATTTTACTGTTGATGGTATGCCATGATTTTGCCACTACCACATCCCTAGTTCCAATCGTATTTTATCAAATCTACATAAATCCAGATCTAATAAATCAAAAATCTATAAATCCACACTGAGTTTTTTCAATGATAGATAAATTGCATTCCATTTTATGAAATGAAGATAAATCCAATCTAAATATTAAATTTTTGCAATAATTAATGGTTTTATTGTTGTATTTGCTGAACAGTGTCGTTTTCTTCAATACTGTTACGGTAGTAAAATATATGTCGGCAGAGGTCTCATAACGTGGGCGTACATGTGGGTATCGTGCAAATGAGAAGACACACATCACTTGAACAATTGGTTTATTCCCCAATTTACAGTTTATGGGGGTTGACCCCCGCAATGGCCTCCGTCCACCCCTTATAGCCATTCCAGTCCTCGCCTTGCCGAACACTCTCTGCACAATCTCGCTCTGTTCCTTTCTGGCCATATTCCCTTATCCCTTTTGGCGTGTGTGCCATACCGTATCGCGTATGTCATCTTCCATCATTATGATGTACACTGATAGTGGTATTCATTGCCAATGCTCGTTAGCATTGATAGTCACTGGTTTCACTCCTTAGGTAGGTGTTGCCTTTTCAGCGGCTAGTACTAGACTGACTTGCCAACTGCCGTGTCTTGTGACGTAAGCTTTGAGTCATAGTCACACTCTGAAATGTGTATAGACTAGTAGCGACCACAGACTAGAATAACGTAATAATTTATAGTGTTGCCAGTCTCGTAGCAAACTACTCACACTGCAACATATATAATGCCTTTTGAATAATCGAATTAAATTTGTTATTACTTTTTCTTAAATATCTCCGAACAGGGTAGAGTGGATTTATCCGAGTTTGAAGTTAAGCGACACAAATAACCATGCGCGGCGCGGGACACTTTCCTCATGGTCTAAGAAAACAAGGTCTTCTACTCCCGGGGCGCGTTCCAGTAAATATTGGTCGAGCAATATTTGCTCTAAGGCACCTGGAACGACTTATAAAGCTCCTTTCAAAATATGGAATTGACAGCGATGTTTTTAGGTGATAAATTAATACAATCTACATTTTAAATAAATGGGGCATAATACGTAACTAAGCAATGATTCATTTCGTGTTATTTCTCCCTTTCTGGGTAATTAGAATATTTTAAATTTGGTTTAATTTTTATAAATTACTTTTATTACAATATCTATTTTAGGAAAAGGACAATGACCTACGAATTTCTAAGGGTTCATAGTTTACTTTGGAACCCTAAAAACTATTACAAGTTTTAGCATGCAAGCAAGCATTTATAATATTAGTACTGCTAGTACTAATATTATAAATGCGAAAGTAACTCTGTCTGTCTGTTACGCTTTCACGCCAAAACTACTGGAACGGGTTGAATGAAATTTGGTGTGGAAATAGTTGAGACCCGGGTAAAAACAGCACAGTTTTTATCCAACTGCGCAAAAAGAGGTTTATGTTTTGCGCAATAGCCGCGCCCGGAAAGCTAGTTCATTATAAAAATCTATTTATTTGAATCAAAGTAGTAGTAATAAAGTAATGTTCCGAACAGTATCCCTGTACAGTAACACTGTCCTTCCTCATGTTTGCTGAAACCTAAAATCATGAAATGGACAAGATGAATACATTCTTCAATTGTTTAATTTTATTTCAAAAAAATGTTATGCAAAAAAACAGTACAATAATATTACACGAACCGACTAATAAAAACTGCACAGTTTTGATAAAGTGTTGTCAGACATACATTTTAGTATGCCTGGCAACACTTTACATTACGATCGACGCACTGTTTACATTTTGGTTCGAAGTTATAACCTAAATTGCGTAGTATAATATTAAATAAAGTACATTAAATTCAATACTTGTGTGAAAAGTAATTCCAGATAACTTTTTCTTCACTGAATATGTTCTGTTTTTGCAGTGTTTTAATAAGTGGGCATTTTTAGTTTATTTATTCCGTTGTGTGACGCGCGACGGTTTATCGTGAATGAGGACAAAATTGACCGAATTTGGATACGTTTGAGTGAGTTGTGTCTTACATAAAATTGGCCGAATTTGATGCTTCATTTTTTATTTGATTAGACTCCTTCTTTCTTATTCATTTCCATTTCTCTGAGACCAGTAACCACAGATTATGTAAGGTGCGTTCGTTTTGGCTCGGTTGCGTTTGTAGCAGTTTCAAAAGTGGCATTTGTATCTTAGCGTTCGGAAAGAAGCTTCTGCTATTTTTGATCACCAACGACTGTATGCTATCCGAACGTCTTATACTTATTTTCATATTTTGACAACCGCTGAAACCCAAAATAACGTTTTCTGGAACTGCAGCTAAAGATATAGGTGCAACAACTGAAGCCAAAGATATAGGTCTGTAATTAAATCTGCCGGAGGCATCGCCAGTTCTATTCATTATGATAGGAACCACAATATTTCTCATAAAATGTTAGTTGTCAAAAAACGATCATAACGATCCCACGGTAAGACGTGGGTCAAAAATAGCACTTTTCTCTGTCATTTGTAGCGTTTTCAAAGCTATCCGAACGGTGAGCGAAAACGATATTTATGCTCACGAAGTCCCTATACGAACGCCCTGTGTGATCATTTTTAGCGTTTGTGAGTGTTATTTTTGGAACTGATAGGCTATCCGAACGCCCTAGTATTTGTAATTTGTATGATGTTAACTTTGTTTAGTTTATACTGAAAATTATAAAGACATTAGGTTTAGAATAAAACATCCGATTTTAGAAATTATCAGAGAAAAGTTATAAGTACATGGAAATCGATAATCATGTCCTTTGATAGAATTGAGAGTTATCTTAGTAAACCATTTACTTCAGAAACATCATACGTAAAGACAGTTTTAATAGTTAATTTACACATAAAAACTTACATCTATTAGGCCCCCGCACGATATTCAGAAACACTGTTCGCAGAGAGCAACGGTTCGCCGAAAAATATTTTTTATTATTCAAAATCTAGGTAGGTTTAGTTTAAATATAGGCTTGGTTAGGTTAGATGTGGTTTTCTGCGAACCGTGCTCTCAGCGAACAGTTTATCGGTAACAGGTACCGACCCGCTTTTATTACTTACCACGTCTATTCTGAAGTACGTTTTGATATTGTCAAAACAGTGTAAGTAAAACACACATATACAATTATTCTTCCAGGTGGATTTCTACACGTACGGGAATACTAAAGACTTAGCGGTTTTATGTAAAATAAATAAAGAGATAATGACCAAAAGCAGAACTATTGGCATTCTGCAAAGTCACCACGGAAAGTTTTTCCTGTCTGATGTAAGTTGATACACAAATGGAACACCAGCAATTCTAAGTAGCTGGAGATAAGACCAAGAGTTTGATTTTTCAGATAGATGCATCAGGAGTTGAAGATGAATATATCATACAAATTTCAGTGGCTTACCTAAAGTCACCCCCTCAGTCAACACTTATGCCATATCCTGTTCAAGTCTTTGGTACTCTACAGTGGAAGAATAGACCAGTCATCTTTGCTAAAATATTGCAGGTGGGTTATTAACTTAAACCTGCTACATATTATACAAAACAGTTGACACCTGTGCTTTTTCCTTCATATAATACATTTTACATATTTCCACCAAACCTTTGCTCCCAAATAATACTTCATGTCTATTTATTTAACCTTGGGGTAAGTTGCAAAAGTGCTCTGTGATAGGGCTTATTATTAGCATCGCCAAAATAGTCATGGAAATCAAATAAGAATTAGCGAGTCTATCATTAGCCAGAGTATAAAAAGATTCACCATAAACCAAACATATTAATTTTGTTATATGAAGTTCAGTTATGAAATAACCAAATTAGTTGCTAGGGTATCAACCATGGTGCTTGACAATGTATCAATGAACTGACAGTTATTTATCTTAAAACCTTAAATGCTGTGCAACACTGCCCTCTACTCTCTCTGTCCTTAATCTTAATTCTGAGGATCCATGTTTTTTCCATCCAATATTGCTTTTTGTACTTGTTTTCATCATATCAATATGGAGATTAAAACACCATCAAAAATGGAGTCAGATTTTTAATTAACAATAGCCACATTTTTGCTTCTACACCCTGTAATGCATGGAACGCTTAGTCATTCATACCAATAATAGCCAAAACGAAACTAACTGACAAAATGAAAGTAGTTTCATAAGATATATAGAATTCATATACTATGCAGTAAACTGTTTGGATTTTTCGTCCTGTTATATCTGTTGTCACAGACTATATCTGAGCACACCTGGAACACAGCTTGTTTTTCTATTATAATATTACTTTCTCGAGTTATGGGGTGGTCCATAACTGGAACAGACTGCCATACGTTATCACTGCAGCTACTCTGAATTCATTAAAAAAAACTTAATAACTGGTTATGCAACAACAACATATTGACACAAGGACCTTGAACATTTTGTTAAACAACATTTCTACACTGTGTAAAATGAACATATAAGCTGTTATGTCAAAAAAATAATATCTGTTTGACATTTTACAGGTGTTGACGGTCCCAATAGCAATAAGGATTAGAAACATAATGAACACAATTGCTGCTACACATTTAGCTACAAGTCCTGAAGACTCCTTGCAAGATGTACCACCTTGACTGGTCAACCAAATTTGAACATTGAGCCAGGAAAACTACTGAAATTTATTATGGAGAAACAGAATTGAGACAAAATATTATAAAAGTATCATATACACATCAATGTATTCTTAAATTTAAACTGAAATTTCAAAATCTTATAAAGAATGCATATTTATTATATCTTAAAATAAATACATTACAATTAACAATATAATATAAAATTTACAACATTCCATCACCAAGCGCTGCTCATTACAAAATGAATTATTGTTATTGTGGAAACAGTCCATTACACTATGTCTAGGTTCCTGTGATTAACAAACAACCTGTCTGTCTCCTGATTATATGGAATGGTATAAAAATATAAATGTAATTCTGTCAGGGCAACATTATTCTCAAATATATGTAGGTACTACAATATAAACAGGAAGCAAGTACCAGAAAGTTCTAATTAGTAACATAAAAAAATAATTTTAATGTAGACTTAAGATATAGGATCATTATTATGTGGTCAAAAGCGTTTACTACTGTAGAAAAAAAGGATGTTAACGTAGTATAAACTTAGGATATTAATATATCATCATTAGTGAGAGGGTGGTTTGAAAGCGATAAGTGATATGTTCCACTCAAGTTTTTATTTTTACATACACAATTTCAGTACTAACTATATATATTATCTTAGGTGTGACGGCTTTGAGTGATGATACCAATGCTGTGTGAAGTCAATGAACAGCTACCATAACAAATCAGGTGTTTCGCGTACATATTTTGACGTACGCGGATGCGGTGCGGCGGTGGCAGATTGTATCAGGTTACCGGCCAATCTAGCTAGCCCGTCGAATGCCTCCCGCTTGAGCGCCAGACTCTATGTAGCCCTGTGCCATCTCTATGTAGGTCAGAAAACATCAATACGTCCTAGATTTCCAACAAACACATAGGTATCTATTTTTCAACGCCAATTTATTTATTGTGATGGATTTTCAAAAGCTTTATCTCTTTCATACTCCAAGCTGCCCTTTGTAAAATTATTAATCATAACATTTCAAATTACCTCATTGTAGTACCTAATACCTAGAGTTGCTGGTACCATAGAGAAAGTACTAACTTTCTCTATGCTGGTACCTACGAGGGTGAATCAAAAAGTTCTTAGAAGTGCATATATATGAAACCTTTTTGGATCAAGTTCGATATTCAAATTAAAGAGTGTCTATCACACTATATTTATGCAGACTGTCACTTATTTTTGTCAGTTCGTTCGCATGTAATAAATTTTTTTGTGCAACGAGTTGCTAAAAAGTCAAAATTATGGATAAAAGTGAGTTACGTGCGGTGATAAAATATCTCAGTTTGAAAAAAATGTCTACGAAGGAAATTTTTTTGGACATTCAGCAGACATTAGGGGGTGATGCTGTACCCTATTCTACGGTTGCGTACTGGGTGGCTGAATTTAAAAGAGGTAGATCAAGCTGTAAAGATGACCCGCGTTCTGGGCGGCCTTCAACCTCCGTTACAGAAGAAAATGTCAAAAAGGTTGAGAATCTGGTTTTGGAAGACAGAAGAATGACTATAAAACATATAGCTGAGATCCTAAAGATATCTTTTGGTAGCGTTCAATCCATTTTAATTGATTCACTGGGGTTCAAAAAAGTGTCTGCAAGATGGGTGCCACGAATGTTAACCGACGAAAACAAAAAGCGACGTTTGGAAATTTCCAAGCGTAATCTCGAAATGTTCCAGCGTGATCCGGATAATTTTTGCCGTCGTCTTGTCACCATGGATGAAACGTGGGTCCACCATTTTGATCCTGAAACTAAAAGACAAAGCATGTCTTGGAAACGACCATCCTCTCCATCCATTAAAAAAATTCGAGTTGCTCCTACCGCTGGCAAAGTTATGGCCTCTGTGTTCTGGGATAGTGAAGGAATCCTTTTTATTGATTACATGCCAAAAGGCCAGACGATTACTGGACCCTATTACGCAAATTTAATCCCGAAAGTGCGTGAAGCGAATAACGCTCCTGCTCATCGATCGGAAGTTGCGGTCAACGCAATCCGCTGTGCTGGCTTCAATCTCCTTGACCACCCACCATATTCTCCGGACTAAGCCCCAAGTGATTTTCACTTGTTTCCAAAATTAAAAGAGGAAATTCGTGGAACAAAATTTCACGATAATGACGCGGTTATAGCTGCCGTAGAGGACTTTTTCGAGAGTCAAGAAAATATTTTTTTTTCACAAGGAATAAGGAAGTTAGAAACGCGTTATTCTAAATGCATTGCATTGGAGGGAGATTATGTAGAAAAATAAAATATTATTATTTAAATCTTTGCATTTTTTAATATTGATTCCAAGAATTTTTTGATTCACCCTCGTACAAGGTATCTGGTATCGTGTTAATCCGCTGCAACCGCGCCGCGCGTTCTTCTGTCACAAGCCGCCAAAGATTGACACCAGTACACACATAGCATTTTTTGCCTAGTGATAGCTGTTTATTGATTCGCGTCGCATTCGTACCCGTGTGAATGGAGTAAATACACCGCGGTTGTCGTCGCTATCATTCTCAAAGCTAACGCGCCATAGATAGTTCTGATTTTGTTTGTGTAAAAATTAAACATGAGAGAAACAATCACTTATCAATTACAAACCACCCCCCGCAGCATTGTTGATATATCAATATCTACCTTATATGTTTATAACAAAGTGCCAGTATTTTCGAGATTATACATATTATCGTCCTAGAAATATACATAATAAATATAATATCAATTTGAAACACATTGTAAAATTGTGTGTTGATGAATGGAATAAACATTTTTAAATAGTTTCAATTGTGTATAAATAACATTACATTCTTGCCGCTGTCACTTAGTGACCACAATCACTAGAAAGTTTTTCACCAATCAGTCACAAACACTATAAAAATAGTGTTCTATATAAACTATTTTTCCTGTTTCAAGTGGAACTGTTTGAAATTGATACATTTGTATATTTCTAGAAAGATATTATGCGAGAAATAAACTTGCTATGCACAATCACAGAAACACAATATTTGTGATTGAAGTGTCTACATATTATTCTTAGTATTATTTGGTTAAACAGTTGAATGTATCTGTAAAACCACTTTTAAATATTCTTCCCTTTAACATTACCAAAGTGAAATGACCTGACAAAACTATCTATAGGACCCAGAAGTACAGCACAAACACAAGCAATATGACAGCTCCTGCTGTTGCTTTCACAAGCATGGATTTAGTGTTTAGGTAGGTAGCGTCTTTCTTGTATTTTTGCGACATGGTTGAAAGGGTTTGAGTTTTTGTGTCCAGCTCTGAAACAAAAATAAAACTCATATTAAATCAATTAATAAAACTAGCGACTCCCACAAACATGGGAAGTGGCATATTATAACATTAGATATGTTTTTTAATTATTGAAAAAACTTAGTACTTCTATGACTAAATTTCAGAAGAGCCAATTATCACAGGTGTGGCAACAGGCATAAAATATTATAATTAGTATCCAACCACACGGAAGAATTTCGATTTGGGTCAAAAAACTTGCATGAAACTGCAGTTTTTCAACTGTCTCAAAAATACATTCAGATTTTGTTCAGTCAGAACTGATTCACCCTATTCAAGTCACTTGAACATAAATTCGCCACTGGTATACTTACATGTCAAGCTTTGATTTTTTACATTAATCATCAAAGATGTCATCAAGACAATATTACCTATTACATGATGGACCGTCATATAATACGCAGGAAAAGGTAAGAGGTTTATGAATACGTATACGAAGACAGTATCGTGGGAATATAGTACTTTTACTGTTCTTAATTTTTTATTTGTTAGAATTTGGCGTTCAATTATCATATTATGATACGCCAAATTCTACCAAACTAAAAAAAAAATAACTAAGACTTTCGCGACTTAAACACATAGTTATAAGTATATAACGGGACTTAATCGCGATAAAACATGTATATTTTTATTTCTTTACCTCGACGGTTCGACCAAGTTGCAGTCGTTGGTAGTGGTCACGAGCGGACATGTTTTGTCGCGATTAGGTCCTGTTAAATACTCATAAAAATAAAAAATGTTTTGTCATATTATGACAAAACATTTTTCTCTCGATATCGAAAATTGGTATCCCAAAAATTGGTGATGATGTTGTTCAGGATAAATTAGAATTACTAGCTCTCCAGGACAGCTGCCGGAACACCATTAGGTGCTTGCAGACTTTCTACTTGAGTGTAGCAATGCGGGCATTCGAAAATTACTCTACCATCATGCTATGACGACTAAAATCCGTAGAAAATAACAGGGACCAACGGCTTCACGTGCACTCCAAAGCACGGAAACGCTCAGTAGTATGCCACTAGCGGTCACGATCACCCATCCAAGTCAGACGATGCTTAACTCAAAGGTATGGAAAGGTGCATGCTAGGTTTAAGACTTGTAACGTCGTGCCTAACGCCGTTACTTAAATAATAGTATTAACGTAATATGAAACAATAGATGTTAATCATAAACTAAAAATATATTAATTAAATTCTTTAACTAACTGTACTTAAAATTATAAACTTACGTTAATATTGTTAATTATTATAAATAATTACGTGCGGAACCCACGGCTTGGGTATGTTGAAAAGAATTTTCGCTAATGCTTCGAAAACCAGTCAAGGACCGCTAAACAAATTCCTTATCTCTTGAACTCAGTTAGCTCCAACTACTATAAGTAATCTGTGGCGTGCAGTCATTCTTCTATGCAATTTTGCAAGAAGCACTCGTCTTCGCATCGCAAACACACGCAAAACAGCAGAAACATCTTCCAAGTCTTCCTTTTTTTTACACAATTTTTGGCAAGACAATGTTCCACAGAGCAGATTATCTCTTCAAAAGGCACTGATCTTGGGGAAACCGAAAAGGTACCTACAAAAGGTACGTAGATGATACTTTTACCATCCTCCTCAGTAATAAAGTTTCTGCATTTCTAGACCATCTAAACTCCTTACATAATAAAATTCAATTTACAATGGAGCCTGAGGTCAATAAACTCCCTTAGTCATACAGTGTACAGGAAACCCACCCATACAGATATCTCAATGGTAACTCCCATCACCATCCATGTCAGTTGGCTACCGTAGGCAAATCTTTGTTACAGAGAGCACATGGCATCTGCAACACTGACCATCTCAAGTAGGAGCTTCAGTATGTAAAACAAGTACTGCAAAGCAATAATCACAAGCTCCCACGAATGCGTAAAAAAAATTTCTAACGGTAGACCAAATAATTTCTAAAAACTCATGTGACAAATAAAATCAAATAGTCACCCCGTGACCACGATAACTGCAAAGTGTTTGAAACGTCGGGATAAAATAAAGAAAAATATACTCGATTTTAACTAACAACGTCAAAAACACGTACTTTCAAACGGATGGAGAAATTTGGACTGTCCAGCGCCCTGCTTCCATAGCATAATTGGTAATGCACCAGGACGGTATCCTGGGGGTTGCGGGTTCAATTCCTGCTGGAAGTTATCTTTTCCATCCGAAATAATATACAAAAACGTTTATAATTATAGTATCAAGACACAATTCCTTTTGGTTTCATATAAATGTTACATAAAAACCAATTTCTTGTTATTTACCATAGTGAGACATGTTTGCACTAGCATAAAAAATGGGGTAGTGTTGAAAGCTCTTGGTTGAACTGGATCAACGATAGTAGACAAGATAGTTTAGTCCGTATGTGTAAAGCCTTGTTATTTCTGACATAATGTTTAGTTTCTTCAACAAACCTGAGAGCACAGCTCCACGTCGTAGAACATCATCAATATTCTGCATCATAACGCGCTGCACATCACCAAGCTGTGCTCCAAGTTGTGCCGTAGCACCACGCCGCGCCCGCGCGCTCCCTTCGCTGTACTGTTTCCTGGCACGCTGCATCCAGGTGTCGAATTCGATAAATGTGTAAGGACGAGTTACTGTGTTAACCTGTAATATGTACAAAAAAATACTGTGAGATTGTACCTTACCTTATAATGTGGTCAAAAATGGTAAAAAAGCTTAACCTAGAACTGGCTCTGTCATAAATGTTATTGAAGGTAGTTACTTTTCTACTTTATTACTAAATAATGTGGATTAAAGGCAGATTAAAATATACCATGACATACTCCACTCACTTGTAATGGCTACCTAGCTGAATATACAATCCAAAGTCAATATGCATTTTAATTAATATCAAGACATTATAGGGGCTCTAAAGATCAATTGCCAGAACAGATGCTTGGCAATAGATTTTCTACATGAGAGTGATAGCTAACCAGGAGGGCATTTACACAATAACAAAGTGGCGGAGATTTCATGAAGGCGTCTAATATAGCCCAACAACTGGTGTCCTAAGGCTGGGACTGACTGGGACCGACATTTTAACTTGTCCTCCAAACGACAGAAGGACTCAGTAAGAAACCCCACTTGCAGGCTTGCATCAACGTTGGCATTATTATGTGTTCAATAACGGAAATATGATGGCTCTGCTACTTAAAAAAGTAAAAATGGAAAAGAAAATATATAATAAAGTATAATTAAATTAGGCAAGGTCTTCTAAAATAATTAATCCTCAATAGTTTTCTTAGTATTTTAATTTAAAATATGGAGTTCTCAGGTTTTGGTGTACATATTATGTAATTATCAGATTTTAAACAACCACATTGCATTTATCAGTTTTGTCCAGATGTTTGTGTCAATTTATGAGTTTATTTATATTTTTCCATTTTATGTATATCCAATATCATTTCACTAAATTAAAGTTAAGTTTAACCTTTATTTACAGTATGTGAATGAATTATAAAATTGAAGTTTAAATAGTACAGTTTTGAAATTATATAATGTATGATGATACTGCACTATACTCAATCATTATATTCTTTATGCTGACTTTATTCCAGTAAATTTTTGCAACACTTGAATTCTTTATCTCTCTAGTTATCAACAAATTGTTTTTCTACAAATTTATTATAGTGCGCTTCTTACTTGAGTACTAATAAATTTTCCAACTTGGATGATCTTTTGCTATTTTTAACAGACTTAATTGTTGGCGCTCATTAAATGATTTATTTCTTTTTGTATTTTTTTTTTAAGTTTTGTAAGTATTGAGATAATACATATTTTATTTCTAAATTCAATCTTTCAATCGCAAAAACTGTCTTTAATACTACTTCCTTCGGTTCTCTTATTCTGAAACATATACATTTCTTTGACCACAGATGTCATAGCTATCACCACTATTATGTATTGACCAAAACCGATAAACCAATGCTGTAATCAGAACAATAGTGCTGTATAATAAAAAAACATTTAACAGGAAATTATTTGAACGGAAAACGATCCTCATTCATTTGTAAAGGATTTACCAGTAATGGCCTGATATTTATAAAAAGCAGACATTAGTTATTAAAAAATCATGTGTTTTTTAGA
This sequence comes from Plagodis dolabraria, assembly GCA_963854805.1. Lineage (NCBI taxonomy): Eukaryota > Metazoa > Arthropoda > Insecta > Lepidoptera > Geometridae > Plagodis > Plagodis dolabraria. Next base: position 38,885,856 of record OY978441.1, on the reverse strand, counting down.
TTTAGTCCTTAGCACATCGTTACAATCTGATTTAATATATTCTTGCTGAGTTTTAACACAACCACTTAATGAAAGAGATTTAAGAGTGCAAAGACTGAGGTAACATTTTTTTTTTATGAATAATGATTGATTTATGGGTTTTTATTCTGGAACTTCACATCAGTAGCACTGAAATGAAAGATCCTAATTTGCTCTTACAAATTAATGTATAAACTTTGGTAAAGTTATTTTATGGTTAGAGTATATCTTATCACCCAACACAAGAGGTTTAGGAATAGCAAATATACATATATATAATAAAACATTAAACATACCCTCTTTCCGTATTGCTGATAGAACTCCTGTGAAATTTCTTCCAAATAGCTGAATGCTAGTCTTTTGCTGTAGTTTCTTTCACACAGCACTAAATAACAGATATCTTGCTCAATGAGATAGCTGAAAATCATACAAAACTTTATTGTTATATTTGTGAAATTAGGCATAGATGTCCCATAAGATAATCAGCACTGTTTTATTGATGTTGTTTATTTTCTGTTAACAAATTAATATAGATTATGGTAATAATGTAGGTAAATGATTAAAATAAAACACATGCTGTCCATATGCAATAGTTTGCGTGATTGTTTGTTGTGAGTTAGTAGTTGCCTTCAGACAATAAACATTTAATGACATCAAAACTATGAGAACTGAAAAACATATGTATTAAAATAAAAATATAAAAATAATAAAAGAAGCGGTGACACTCACTGAAAAAGAAAGGGCCCAGTTTCAATGGAGCATCTTGTTGGTGATTGAGGGCCTAACTTCCTAAACAGCATTTTGGCCTGATTCTGGTACTCGAGTATATTGCAGCCGCTCTGCGAACCACCATAGCAAATCAAATTATAATATAAAACGTAAAAATGAGGGCATAAACTAAATAAACGATTGCGTTTTATAGCTTCGTAATCACAAATTGTACAATTTTGTTCATATCATCTCATGTGTGAAAACATTTACGGAGGGAATATGTATGAAATGTGTAAACGTTTACTTATTTAACTGCTAAAAACCTACTTTTTTAACTGTTTTGTAATAATAATTAACATAATACCTGCTCATCTTCTTGCATAGTTGCGGCTAAAGGGAGACCGTCTACGACCCTTGCAATCATGGTCATTATAACCATTTTGAATGAATATATTTGGCCCTCACTTTAATAATGTAAGTAAATATAAGATTTCCTGATGGACAGCCACGTCACGAATCACATATTTCTTTCCATAACTTTGGAAAACTAGAAAACTATCGCTGAAATTGTGAAACAACGTAGCTGACAGCTGTCGTTCGATGGGATTGGAATTCTGTTCTGTAACACGTCAGTTGTGATTAGGAATGACCATTTTAACTTCGTTTATTCGGATAATCGATTAGTTTTGCCCTAAATTTCGATTCTGCCACGTTTTTATTAAGTGACTTTCTTGTTTTTCTGTCTGTCTATCATATCAGTCCAATCTTGCAATTCAAATTTCGATTATTTTCCGATGAGCTATATGCCTGAAATTTTCAGGGTAGCTCACAACTCGATGACAATGTATTATTTGGTCACTTTCTTATATATTTGCACGGTCATTATGGCATCGCAATTTAAATTTCAAGCACTTTCCTATTTGTTTTATACCTTCTGTGGCGCATAAAAACATGTTTTTAGTTTCTTGATTTACATCTTATAAACTGGATTTTTTAACTCCAAAATACCAATTAGGATAATACGTATATATAAGAATAACAAATATTTTTAAATGTATCTTAAGAAACCATACAATAATATTTAAATAAAACACTTAAAAAAGTATAAGCCTACTTGACGACACAAACGCCACGCAGCCTAACCGGAAAAAGATTCAATTAGTTTCGATTCTAAACGAAGCATCTTCAGGAGGTCTTGACTCGCCAAGGACACGATCGAGGTCATAAAATATTAAATATTTTATGTTTTCTTAAGATACTTTAAGAAATATTTGTTATTATATTTATATATGGATTTCCACCAAGTAACGCCTAGATCTATTATATACGTATATATTTTATTAATAAGAGCGCGTCGCAAACTTAGAGCTTGGCGTCGAAACTATACATTTAAATTTGGACCTGACAGTTTATGTTTGAATTCATTTGTGAGCTTGTTGTTTTATTTCGTTGTATTTTTTTTCAAAATTAGACTGTAAATAACGTAGAAAAAAAAATCTGTAAGTTATTTTTTTGTACGTTATATATATTAGTGTTACAAAATAATGGTCGTTCATTCTCTTGGTTGACACCAAAATCCACGGGCTCACAGCTAGAATGAAAAATAAGACAAATGCAACAGGTAAGTCCAAGGAGACAACCTGGTTCTAATTCTACAAGCTTATATAATTTAAATTTATTCTACCTGGAAAGTATGAGACCAGGACCGAAGAGTTCGTACTAAATCATGACTGAGTGACATGAGTTCGATCTAAATCGATTATGGTAAGATTTTTTTGAAGAATCAACATCCCTAGTTTTCATTTTGACATTTATTTGACATAACAATAACACGTCGGGCAACTTGTCTCTGTGACAGCAAACAGATTATAGGCAGCCTTCCTTTTCAAGCCAAAAGCGATGTTGCTGGTTATAGCGACCATTACTGTTCCGTTTCAGAAGTGTGGTACTGCAGTTGATCAACTCGGTCACCATGGCCTCTCCTGCTCTCGAAGTGCTGGTGGAATTTCCCGCCACGCCAGCCTTAATGATATCATTCGCCGGGCTTTTACCAGCGCCAATGTTCCAGCTATTCTCGAACCGAATGGTCTGATGCGTGATGATGGTAAAAGACCTGACGGCATGACTCTGGTTCCGTGGAAGTTAGGACGGCCCTTAGTGTGGGACGCTACTTGCGTAGACACTTTAGCGCCGTCACATCTTTCTGAAACCAACGTGAGGGCTGGCGCTGCGGCTACCTCGGCGGAGCAACTCAAGCGGCGCAAATATGCTAACCTCGGTATGGGTTACATATTTGAGCCGTTTGGTGTAGAGACGTTGGGTCCGAGGGGACCGGGAGCTCATCGTATTTTCCAAAACCTATCTGAGCGCTTGGTCGATGCGACGCGTGATCAAAATGCTGGCACATATTTGGCTCAACGAATAAGCATTGCAATTCAACGGGGCAATGCTGCCAGCATGCTGGGCACGCTGCCAACTGGGAGTGGGCTGGAGCATTTGGACTGCCTATGAGTCTGCTATGACTTATAGGTGTCTAAATGCTTTTATTGTAGTAGCTGTAGTGTTGTATATAGTTCATAGTATTTTGTTTAATAAAGTCGAAGTAACTATTATATAACCTGCGGCCGTAGACCTGTGGGCGAATTCTACTAAGGATCGGTACGGTCATAATCGCGCTCACATAGCTAACGGCCACGCGGCCTCTTATAATTTAATAGTTATTAGCGTTTGGCTCATCGTCAAATATCTATAAAAAAATATAGGACTAATATTATGCGCAAAGAGAAGTGTTTGGTTGCGGTCTGATATGCACAGTTGGTACCGATAGCCCGCTCACAGCTTGTCCGATTTTTACGCAGGGCAGCAAACGTTTGGATGGCTGATAGGTGGTCATCGACGACGTCACCACTCAGTGCTTATATTACTCACGGCCGGGCCTAACCACGGATGGGTATCGTCAGCACTCCGTACCAATAACGCTATGATAGCATTTCAGGCCAAGCATCTGAGAGAGTGAGGAGGTTATGTTTAAATAGATAGATTACGTCGCACGCTATTGCTAGGTCTAACTTGTTATTATTTCTAAATAAAACACTCACGCGTTCATATTCAAATCGGTCTAATAGTTAGTAGTGGTAGCACTGTTAGTACTATTGGCGCACCTCTGACTGCACCCGTTAAATGCGTTTTTTCTATTTCCTTTCTTATTGGTATTTGGACTTGTATGGTTTGTACATTTGCTATTCGATTGGATAAAAGTTCGTTATAATCTAAATTAAAATAAAGTAAAAATCGAACGTAGTGACATTCTCTATGATTAAATTATGACTGATGGAGTTGTAATCCAATCGGATACTGTTTTATTCAATAATCTCCCTAAGATAGGGAATCATAAATAATCATAATAAAGTAAAACTCTACGAACGCACGATCGAGAATGGTGAGCCACCGGGCCGGCCGGCGCGGTGGCTCACCATTCTCGATCGTGCGCTCCCGAGGATAGATATTATGGCTCCCGAGGGTGCTTCGTGTAAAAGCGAAACGCGTCGAAAATTCTTTCGGTTTGGCTGCGTGGTGTTTGTGACGTCACGTCGGCTTAACAGGAAAATTAGGCGGAATTGTCACTAGGTATATTTTTTAAGTGTTTTATTAAGATAATATTATTTTAATGTTTTCTTAAAATATTTGTTATTATTAAATATGGATTACCGCAAAGGAACGCCTGAATCTATTAATTTTTGGGGACTTCCTTTACATTGAGGCTGATTCGGCTTAGTTTGATTTACATTAAATATAGTCTTTTGTGAAAATAAGCTGAATTAAGGTCAATTCAAATTCAATTCAAAATCATTTATTCAATTTAGGCGTCTACGACGCTCTTATGAAGGTCAATTCCAATTTTTAATATTGAAATATTCTACATTGTAGGCACTGCCACGTTTAGCAAAAAAATATATAGAGCCACTGCGAGAAGAACGGGCAAGAAACTCGGGGCCATTCTTTTAAACATCTTTTGACAATGTGTTAAGTATATACAATATAATATGACTATTACAATATTGGTTCAAATTACGTAGGTGACAGCTGATAGCTTGGCAGAGGCGGAACTTTCCAAGAATCTTTGTCGTTTAAGTAATCACAAATTTTGTAGTATGATTTCTAAATCAAAATATTTTTCACATGCAACTTGAATTTTCCTTCTGTGAGCATTGTAATATATTTGGGAATTTTATTATAAAACCGCACACAATTACCTAAAAAGGACCTTTTATTGGTCTTTGCTAGTCTAAAACCTGGTACTGCTATTTTATATTTATTCCTAGTGTTGTAATCGAGGTTGTCACTATTTAATTTAAATTTACTCAAATTTTTCCGAACATAGGTACATAATATTTTCAAATATATACAGACTCGGTAAAGTTAATATATCAATTTCTTAGTATAGATAGATAGATTACAGATTCCATAGGATCCATTTCATATATGGCTCGAATTGCACGCTTTTGTAAGACAAAGATTGTTTCCATCTCAGCAGCAGCTCCCCACAGCAATACACCATACGACATAATACTGTGGAAGTACGCGAAATAAACTAGCCGTGCAGTAGCTACGTCTGTTAACTGTCTTATCTTACAAACTGCATATGCAGAACTAAGTCTTCCGGCTAGATCATGTATATGTGGATCCCACTGTAAAGTTTAGTCCACTTTGATTCCCAGAAAGACTGTCGCTTTGTCAATAGAGAGTTTATCAAAGCCAAGCTTAATGTTTGGTTCAACATAAGGAACATTTGGTAAAGAAAACTTTAAACATTTGGTCTTTTTTGAATTTAAGAGAAGATTATTAGCGGCGAACCTATTGTAGTCGAAGAGCTAAGTGACCATAGAGATTTTGATTCGAGAAATCCCCAATGATCAAATCCTTAAAATGCCCTATCACCATTTTGTGACGACTAACTACTATCCTAAGACAAAAACGGGACTGATAACTTAACCTCACAACTGCACAGATGTAAATTGGCAAACGCCTGGACTCTGATCATATTATATACTTATATTTTATCAGCAACGCTTTATGGTTTACTTTTATCAGTTTTCACTTTTATCTGCATTTTCTTTGGTATCGTTATTATAATTCAAGTGCAATTTTTCATAACTAGTTGACGTGTTAATAAAATGGAGACAGTTGTATTACTCGAACTATTTAGAGTGATCAACTGTCCCTATGGTGGACGCTGCTAAAGTCTTTGTGAATACAGAATATAAATTAATAGAAACATCTTATTTCGAAAGTCTATAGTAAATTTTCATATCTTCGAAACAAAGTGATTTCGAGATATCTTGAAAAATATAGCTGATTTTGATTTAGGCACCTGACAGAACTAAAAGCAAGATACAAATATGAAAATAAATACAAGGGTTGTATTTTATTGTGGATATTTTATTAACATTATCATCATGCATCAAATTATGTGCTAACTCATTTACACTTATAACTAACTATACATAGAAAAATAACTTAACTATTGGGGAGAAAATACAGTATTTTGTAAATTAAACAAATTAAAATTATCATTAAAATATCGGACTTTAACTGCATAAAACTAAAAGCATTTTTATCGCAAAATCACTCTACCGACTTCACTCTCAGAATACAATGAATAATTTTGACATAAGCAAAACGAATGCGACATCTACCTTACAGTAGCCAAAACTAACGCATTATTATCGAGAAATCAATGTTATCAGAAAGGGAAACGATATCCACACATCCGGAATGAATTACGTATTAAATTATTGGACATTAATTTATACTTAATCGACGAACGAGAAATTACATAGAAATAGTAGTGAAAACGTGTTTCGTTCAATATCGCGGCGATCGCTGCGCCTTCCTCTCTATACCGATTCACTAACCTTCTCATTGCTTCCCTGCAAATTATTTTCATTTTCCTAACTACGCGGGCCGCGGCCGGGCCGGATCGCGGACCGCAGCCGCAGCATACGGCGCGCGGCTGTGCGTTGGGTTCCTGATTTCGTCGACCATACAGTAAGTGCCGACGCCTTTCATACCAATTATAACGTCCGAATTTATAAATTTATTGAAATTAAGATACTAAGACTAGGCTCGATTTAAAATAATTTTAGCAATAAATTTTCTCGAGGTGCCGTTAAATTTACAATGAAGATTTAAGTACATTATTAATTAGAAACTTTGATTTTTTTCAACAACATCGATTCGACTAAATTATTTAAACATTTTTCCGAGCATTATTTTAAATGCTTGCTCAAACATTTTGCCTACTAACCGGTAACTAGTTATCTCACAGTATCGATTAGCATCACACACTAGCCGAATTATAAATTCTGAGAGCGTTTCACCTTCCATCACGTGGTCCATTCATTACCTACTACTTTACTTAATAAGATATATTACAATAAAATTTGTAACCTATAGAACGAAATTTCCCTAGAAAGGAAAGAGTAAGTCCCACGTGCGCCCAGACATCCGAAGCGAGAGCATACCCCGCTCGGGACTAGTGACGCGCTTGGAACAACACAAAATAAATAAGTTAAACCTAAATTCATATTTACAAAAGCATAAGAAATAGTGCCGAAACGAAAGTCAAAGAGAATTCGATCTACCTATATAAAAATACGATTTAATCCACTTTTTAATAATATATAGTTTTAATCACACGATCGGGCACTGGTTTTGTTCGAAGAATTTTGGACACTGAGATCTTTTACCTATACGAAGTGAGTCCTTAACACTGGGTAGGTAGGTATACATATAGATAGATAGTGGAACTAAGTGGATTGGCGCCTGTTCCGTGCGAGTCAAACGAGACTGCTGTCCAGCCGACGTCGTCCCCGACTCCCTTTCTAGCACCTTTTACACGACACATCGATTCTCCTAAGGCTTTTCAGACCCTTTCAGTTTCAAGACGAACTGCGCACTCGCCACGGTGATATAATATTTAAAGACTTCATACTTACTTACAAGATAATAATTTGATATAATAATTTACGTAAAATAGAAAAATATTCTATAAAATTCAGAAATATTTCATTGGGAGTGGAGCGCGTGCGCATTTCGTCGTCTTTATCTTATTTAACGTCCACATCGACTGCGCTGCTCTAACAACTCTTGTAATGAACAATAGTCGAGGATGTCCGCGTCGCGAACAGTGAGGGCTGCCGTTGTTGACCGGTACGGGCGTTCGCCGGATGGGTGGCGCATGGCGTCGAAGTGAACTATACTACTCTTATTCGACCATTCGTATAAACTATCTAGTTAAAAGTATTATGATTCATTAACATTGGACCACATATCATAATTAATTATTTATAATATTTATTCAGGTAACAAAAAATGGAGATCGCACGCTTCTCCTCCGATGAATAGGTATATATAAACAGTTCCTGATATGCAGATGGGGAGGATGTATACGAATAGACAATAAAATATTTTTAACTTGTGTGATATGTAATAAGTGTACGTCTGTGTGCGCGCGACCCCCGTCCAACATGCCTACGATAATTTTAAATAAACAAAATAAACTAGAACATTTTCACTTAAAACAGCTCACTTATAGTAAACATCTATTAATTATAATTAACACAATTACATAACTCACAAAATATCCCTTAACTATGAATCATGTCAGATTTACCTATAACAGAAAGTTGGCAGTAGGTTTCAGTCCTCGCGCAGAATGTCACTACAATTCCACTAAATGTAACGTCCGAAGTATAATATCATTTGGAAATTCGTTTTAACCGTAATAAATAGAACATCAGATACAAAAAGATAGACTATGTGAAAACTAAGGAACAGTTTACAGCTAAACATCAACGACCATTTAAATTTACAATAATTAATTATATTTATAATATATAGAATCAACAGCAGTGAGGTCTCCAGTCTGTAACAAGGTGGAAATATGCAAATGGCCATAAAAAGCACCAAAGAAGTAAAATATTTGTCTGAGGATAGTATTACTCGATATTTTTGTATTTAATTACATATAATATATAGGTAAACATTTCATTACGTAAATATTTCTTTATAATAAACTCTTATTAGACTATATTTATTACTTATTGCATATGTATGTAAAACTGTCGAATATCGTAAATTGTATATTCTATTATGAATCTTTTGTTTTGCATAGTTTTGAGGTAGGAAGTTCTGATTCGTACAGTCCATCAGGAAATGTATATTGACATAAACATGCAATATTTTACAAACTTCATTACAAACATTTAAAAATTCGTTCAACATTATACAAAATCACTCCGTACCATATAACATCTAGCAAATTTAGTGTTCATCTTTCTGAAATACCCCTAAAAATAGGTACACCTATATAAACATTTGAGCAATCAATTTCGTCTCCACTTTTGTATAAATATTAAATTCAATGATAATATAATAATAATAATATTTAGGTTGATTTGAGAATAATATTCATTTTAAATCTTAACAACATTATTTAGAAGCGATCCAAAAACGTAATGCATGACAAATTGAAAAATAGAATTTTACTATTAGTGAAAAATGTAAGAGCGAAACGAATACGCGACTCTATAAGTAGTTACGTATGAGAAGTCCCACGGACCACGGTCCTTATTCACTTCCACTGGGAGATTCGGGCCGAAACGCGCGGGCGCAGGCAGCCCTGCCGCATGCTGCATGCCGGCGCGGGCGGCCGGCGCGAGTCGCAACACTAGATCGTCCTTCGCGCACACTAGGAACCGACTACGCACATCGACTACGCGGGGCCTACGCGAGCGAGCAGTCGATCTCTACAATGTCCTTGGGCACGTCCACGAACTGGTACACGAGCCGCTGTCCGTCCACCTTGGCGAGGATGCCGCGCTGGTAGTAGTAGCGCAGCGCGCGCCCCATTGTCTCGTAGTTCATGTCGGGCTTATTCTTGTGCAGCCCCCAGAGGCGCGATACCGCCTTGCTGTCGACTAATTTGAAGACGCCCTTCTCGCGATTGGTCCACTTGATGAAGCGAGGACAGTACTCGCGGTCCTGCAGCAGCTTGAGCAGGAACTCCCAGAGGTAGGTGGTGGAGCCCTCTCGGCTCTTGCGCTTGACGCCAGGTGCGGGTGGCCCGTCAGCGCGCGGCCTTTTCTTGGGCTTGAGCTTATTGTGGTAGGGCTGGCGCGAGTAGTCGCCGAAGTCGAACACGGAATAGGGCAGGTCGTCGTGCGGCAGCGGCGGCGGCGCGGGCGCCGCGAAGTGGTGCGCTCCGCCGCCGCCTCCGCCGCCATACCCGTACCCATATGCATCCCGCTCCGAAACACCACCCACTGTAACAAAAACCAAACGTATGATTAGATACGTATACATATATAGATACTTGCATCTCGCGTAGTCGGGTACTTAACAAACAAAGCTGCGTTTTTCTAACAATCAGAAAGTGATTTTGTTGCATCTAGCTTTATTCTGGATATAATTTACCCATACTTCAGTACTTCCACATTTTGCTCGTATCGTATGTAAATTGTATTAGAATTTGGCATACATAATTAATTAAGAAAAATGACTGATTGTACTAAAAAGGTATGAATTCTATCGGCAGCTCAATGTAAGTTGCTAAGTTTTTGTAGATATCTATTTCAAACAATTTATTCTGCGGTAAACGAGCCGTTCTGGCGGGTCTAACACTTAGAAAATGAAGCTTGTTTAATAACAGCGTTTGTGTATTTAATTAATTAGAGGCGCTAAACAATTGTGAGACTAAAAACCTCCCACGAGATTAGGACAATCTGTGTTGACATAACTATCTGCAGTATTTTAATAATATGAATTTGGCAATAACTAACTCGCACAACGTCGTATCGCAATAGGAAACAAAGTTAGGTAATTAGAACGAGTGTAACCGGGAAAAGATATAATAATTAAATTTAAACAATTTGTCGACTACTTAGCACATCATACCTACATGTTAATTACGCTCTTTTGATAAATTATATACGTACATATTGTTATCATTTAACGATACACAATATGAAGGAAGTTAAGAATACAAAGTGGAGGCGTTGATATTACTTAGGCACATTAAAATATTATAATTATCAACATTTAATGATTGCAATAAAAATGATTGACGATGGTGTTGTGTTGTTTCATAAATTCATATCAGCCATCACAATAAGAGTATTTTACAAAATTTAATGAGGTTAAACATATCTAAGTATAGGAGGAAATAATAATAATACGCATAAAGTTTAGGTAGGTATATGTCGATAAAGGAAATTTGACAATTTTACTACATATTAGAAATATTAGCGATATTGTTAACTGAATATAGACAGAGAGTTACCTAACAGGTTTGACATGAACGTGATCGGGCCACGCTTATTTCAATAAAATATTTAGGTATAAAACCGCGTCTCGTTGGGACACTTTTCTTTCTCGATAATTTATCGATAACTACGTCATCGAGTCGCGGGTGTTGCGTTGCCGCAAGATGGGGCCTCTCAAGTCTCAATACATGGATTCAATTCCGGTATGTATTTATCATACGCTAAAAGTTTGTTAAGTAATGTGAGCTCTTCAGAACGCTTTTAGATTTTTGCAATTTAATATTGTGCACGTTAGTGAGGTACCTACATTTCTTCTTTGTTATACGTAGGTTACTCTTCTCTTTTCTAGCGGGCCCAACACAAGATGAATTCTTTTCTGTTATATTATTTGTCGTCTCAGTACTAACTTACATCTTTCATAATTTGTCATGCATTCGATATCATGCAGTCCTTCCACATTCATATTCAATAATCTTTTCGTTAGCTAAAGGTAGCTTTTCATCTCTCTTCATGTCATATCCATACCATGGCATTTACTAGTACTAATATTATTTTCTGTCATTGTGTCTTTGATATACTTATTCCGTTACTTGTCAATTTTATATTCAAAACACATTCATAACATATGCATCACTGCTTCTTGCACTCCTCTCACGTCCACCTCTTTCGATACCCAAGATTCAGATTAGAGTTGGAAGTTTAGTTTGGAAGTCAAGTCGGCAGATCCTAACAAGATTTTTGTTAAGATGAAATATGGATCTTGGGAAACTAAATAAAAGAGATTGATACATAAATTTACAAATTATTGGAGAACAAAATGTTTTGGGAATTGAACCCGCGTCCTTCCGATTTCGCGCCGGATGCTTAAACCGCTCAGCTACCGGGGGATCCGCTATGTCGCTGAAATTTCGTGCACCAATTGTATTTCTTAAACCGTCACATGTCACATGGACGGTGCGTGGCGATGATTTTCGCTTAGTACGCGGTAGTGCTTGTAATCATAATATTTAGAAATTAAGATTGATACATAACTAGGCTTTGAATAATAATCACAAAGCGGTAAGTAGGTAAGTAAGTACTCCTAATCCTTAGAGCAATGGCTAACAAAAGTAACGTTTCGTTATGACAAAACTATGATCGGCTGGTTGATCTAGCAGCAATTGAGATAACACTAGAAGCGATAGTGTTGGATTGCGTCAACGCGCCGGTATCGCCGCCTTGACCCCAATGCCGGTCGCCGCGACCGACCGCGGTATGGCCCACACTATTTTCCTTCTTAAAAAATATTTTCTTCGATCTGTAGCCAGGTATATGTTGATTGATTTGATTTTCATTTATTTTATCAAAATCATTGAAAAAAGTACCTGTGGTTAATTTCCGATTTAATTGATATGTGTAACATATTATAAAAATGTAAAATTATAAATAAGAACATGTCGAATATCTAAAAGTTTTATGTAAAGCTTGGTAACGATAAGATATATTTCAAACATCACCAGATATTAAAGTTACTTTTGGTTAAGGAAATCACCACAAACAGTAAGAATTAGCTGGTATATGAACAGAAGTTCTATTTCTGGCAGATGACAATTATGATCGTTTTTTTATGAGATTGTTACGGAACGAGTGTAAGGCCCTTCTGGTATTAAGCGGTAGTCTCTGCCTATAACAGGTATATTTCGTCACAAGTTACGAACTCCACTGCTTCCATCACCCTGAGACAAAGTTGGTAAATCTCAAGTGCCTGTAGTATTACCGGCACCTATTCCCATACTCCAACCGTGTAATAGTGTATTTATTTAGCTGCTGTACAATATTAAACTTTTGCAAAGATTAAGATTTAATAGTTAGATTTAAGAACTATTACATAACTGTACCTAATACTTTTATGTAATATCCTCATCCAACGTTACCTATGCCTAGAGAATTGATTCAGGAAATCAATAAGATTTCTCGAAAAGTTATAAACATTTCAACTGATAATCGTATAGTGAATATTTAGGTAGGTACATACAAAAACTTCAAACTAGTTGCGAACTCATAAAACCCATCAGCATCAACAGATGCGATAAAAATGTTGTTTGGTGCACAGATTACCCCGAATTCGCGGGAAACCATTATCCGGGAGTAGAGGAAATAAATGGCATAAGTTTTTATTCCTGATGGTTGAAAAAAACGTTTATAAATGTGTTTGTTATTGTAGTATCGCACTATTTGCATTCCGGGAAACGTTATTAATAAAACATCGTGTCGGAGTGAATCATTGTTCTATGATTGTGTATGGACGTCTATCAGGGATTTCCTCAGGATTTTCTTATTCATTTTGTTGTTTTAGAAATAATAAATTCTGCAGCGATCGTGTCTGCATATAAATTGCCGTTTATAAATTGACAATGCACGGCGGATGGTTAGAAGTCAGGGAAGTATCCTGAGGAAGTACCTAACTGCCTACGTAAGTTTAAAGATTGTACCGAATTCGTGAGAACAGTGATACTTTGAAGCCTGACGCAACTCTATCTGTCACAGTACAAAATGTACTATAGTAAGAGCATTAACTCATTTAAGGAGAAAATTTTAGAAGGAGGATAACTTTAAAAACTCTCACAGTCAAAGTCAATATCATTTATTCAATCATAACTTCTACGCTCTTGTGATAAGTTGTGATGGTCATTAAACATTTTAATTTTGAAATATTCTACTACCATGTTCGGCAAAATAGTGTTATAGAGCCAGAAGAAGCCGAGCAAGAAACTTGTGCTGTTCTTTTTAAACGTCTTTTGACAATGTCTTTAGTAGTGTCATATATTTTTTATTACATAAATGGAATCTTGACTGAGGCAGAATTGTCCAAACATTTTTGTTGTTTAAATAATTACAAACTATATAGTCGCCTTTCTTAATAAAAATGATTTTCACGTGCAACTAAAATATTTTTTCAAGGAGCATTGTATGTAAGATTATTAGGAACTTTATTATAAAATCGTACACAATTCTCTAAGAAGGATTTTTTATCTGTCTTTGCTAATGTAAATCCTGGCACCGCTATTTTATTTTTATTCCTAGTGTTATATTCTTGATATTCGCTGTTTAATTTAAATCGACTCAACTTTTTACGAGCATACTGTGTGAGCATTCGGTAGAGTTAAAATATTAATTTAAAAAGACTAAGATTATAAAAGTCCTTCGTTACTTGAATTAGGCCGCTATATTTTCTACCAACCTTAAAAATCAGAGAGGTTTCTTTTGCGAATAAAACAATATCGTAGAACTTTGACCATGTTAGGCAAGTCGTTAATAGGCGCTAGAAACAGAAAAGGTCCTAAAATTTCTCCTTGTGGTACTCCTATTTTTACCAAACACCCGGAAGATGCATTTCTATTTATTACAACTTTCTGTAGCTTGCCTTACAGACATGACTATACAAGATTCAGAGCTCTACACTTTTATGAGTACTTAAACATAGTCTACCACCATGCCCGCAAGTAGAAAATCAGTCGTCAAACAATAACGGTGTGTTCCGGCAGCTGTCCTTGAGAGTCAGTTATTCTAGTTAAGCCTGAACAACGTCTTCAACCCCATCATCTCTTACCATTAGGTTAGATATTGGTCAAAGGCTTAGCTTATTAACTAAACACAAATGACTCCAAACTTGTTTGGTGATATAACTTTTATAGATCAGGTTTGAACATATTGCTAAGATGTATAATAGTGTTTCACCACCTTCTTACCCTTATCCCACACATACACATGATGCACATAATATAAATACACATAATGGTGCACTTTTGTTAACCTACCTACGCAATAGATAACAAGAATACACTAATTACGAGATATGTTTTCTACATAATACGAGTGATGTTGAACTATTTCTCAATAAGAGGCGTAGGTTAGAAGACTACGAGTAGGCTAGACGATTAGGCTATTATTTTGGGTAAGTACTCGTAATAACCTAGTACGTAACACGTATCGTAAGCGAAATTTACCCGGTTCTATCAGTTTTTATTTGGTTGGTTGGCCAGCGTCGCCGCTCGAGCGCGCGATGTGTCCCCGTGGAGATATTTCTAGTGTGCGCGCAAAACAATCGCGTCCGCGAGGCCGCCTTGTGTTTCCGCCATATTCTTTCTAATATTATCTAACTTGCGTATTTTTGCGCGCGTTATCTGCGGTCGTTCACCCCGCAAGCTGACACGTGTGAAGAAGTTACTATATAATCATCTGCGTCTGTTTATCCATTTCTACTTACTACCTACCCGTTGTCTGAAGATTCTGAAGTCGCTTGTTGTGATTGTGCAAATATAATAATGCATGCACCTAATAGGTACATAGGGCTTTATGGGTACGGTCATTGTTAGAGACAGGAGGAAACTTCTTGTTTTACTATTGTTGTGTCTACTTCCCAGTCATGACTAATGCGGAAATCAGTAAACTTTATTACATTGTAAACAGTCTCACTGACTAAACTTCCATCAAAAGTGCATAGCGAAATATCTATAAAGGTAGGTCTGTAATAAATCTGTCTAGATAAGAATTATTTCATTAGAGTTATAAAATCAGGTAAACCCAATTGAATATCAGAGATACACCCAAAGCTTAACAGCCAGAAAGCCATCAGTGTTTGACATATTAAATTAAAAAGTAATTTATATTATACCACACGGCACGGTTAACAAGTTATGGTGTGGTAGGGCCACGCTCACGTTATGGTGTGGTAGGGCCACGCTCACGCTGCCGCTGTATCCATAAGAATTACCACCGAATGGGCCGGCACGCCTAAATGTCTACACACACACACTTTACTTTTAGTCCAGGCCGATTTATCTTAAAAATCAGGCTACTTAAGTGAAGTGACTTAAGTAGCCTGGCCTTATGATATATTTTTGTAGGTATGGTGACATTATTACTGTCTAATCTTGGGCTATGCATGGCACTTCTTTCAGGTCAATCGACCTCCACTCCATTGGTAATGGAGAAGAACAAGGAAGGACTACATTATTATGCATATCACAGATCGTATAGAAACAATTATAACGAATAGGTACGGTTTCTTAACTGTTCCGAAACTATATCGGCCACGTACCTATACTAGAATTTTACAATTTAATGAACCGTTCCACGAACATTCATACAAAAATCCTCGTCGAGCCTGGGAAGCGAACAAAACGGGGTAAAAAACCCGCATTTAATGCGCCGACGACTCTATTTTTAGCGAATGCGGTGGTCGCATCCTACTGGTTGCATACTGCAAGATCAAGGTTACAGGCCCGCTCCTGCGTGTCTTCGCTCGGCTAGGCACTATCCCCCGGAGGAAATTGCAGAGAGGCTCGTTTGGGACAAAGTGAACTCTATTCCGTGCGGGGTGGGTGCGCTTTCTGGTGTGGAGGCGTGATGGATGACTCTACTCCCGGATACAAGTGTGCGAACACGAGTACGGGGCGCGGGACGGGAACCGGTCGGCGCACATCCCGCCTCGCGATAAATGGGTTACCCCACAAACCTCTTGCGATACAAACGAGTGCAAGCGCAAGGCAGCGGTCAAGCTCCGCTGCGCACTCTCCTATGCAGCGCCGCTCTACTCTAACATCGTCCATCGTCCGTTTCGCAATAACGCCTTTCCTTTGTTTCGCTTATACGTTTGAGACGAATGTACAACTTTATAAATGAAAGCGTTTCTAACAGACGACGATTCAGGAAGAACAAAAGGTATTTATTCCATATTATGCGCTTGCGTCAGCCGGCAATCGTAAGTACTTCATGTAGGTACATATACATACGCAACAAAACGCCTATGACAAGATATCGGTTTGCAAAAAAATGTTATCGTCTATTTTTGCATGAGATAAAAGGAATTAGAAAGATAAGATAGAAGCGAGAATATTTCCTCAAAGCAACTGAAAACGTGCAAAAATTACGTGAACGACCAACGTTTTTATCTTGAGTTTTTATTCAGGCGGAAGAGATAACGTAATCGTAGTTTATTTATTGTCGCGTAGGATTGCACGGGTCGTTGGTTTTATGCAATGTGCTTTTTTATTCTATATCCTTCCTTCCATAGAGCGGCGACAATAGTATGTAGAGTCGTTTTCCTGTGCGACCGGAAAGCGACGTGCGTGTTTCTAAGATCGCGAGTGCGTCGCGGTGCGTCGTCGACGGCATGCGCTCGGTTCGTATGCAGCGGTGAGCAGCGCGGGCGGCGGCGGTAGTGGCGGCGCAGGCGCAGCGCAGGCAATGACCAGGAAATGACGCCGCCTGCTGACCTTCACATACGCGCGCACACAGGCTAGCGTCCGCGCCGCCTGTACATCCCTGCCGTGCGCTCCCTGAGCCCCTCCTGCCGATCGCGCAGCGTACCGCTACGGGATTTCGCATCGATGTGCCAGAACCAGTCCGGTAGAGCGCTAATAACTATGAATAGAGAACTCTCTCACGGAAAATTTCTAAGATCACATGGAACCTCTGGCACAATTTATAATCTTTATTATAAAATTAACTGTTTACGTCCGTTCGAGTTGCAGAGTGTGGTTGGCTACAAGATAAATGAACTTTTGCAGTTATCAATCAAGGTGACTTTGATTTGATACTGCGGCTGCGCAGCGTCCGAAAATTTAGATAAAAAATGTACTCGGATAAAAATAATATTTATTAAAGAATTATGCTTATCACATCGGACAGAACATTTATTGCAAATTAAGTTGAATACGAAATAATATATAGGAATACAATAACTATGCCAAAGAATCAGGAAAGGCAAAAGCGCTCAGCACAGCGGTGAACTTTCGCCGTGTTAGGTAAGGTCAGCATTGCATTGGATCGGCGGCGAACTACGGCGACGCGGACGGTAGCATCAGCGACGCAGGCGCATCATCGACCATGTCGCACCCAATGATCATAGTTTGCACCACTTTACGTAACACAACACAATCACACCGCCACTTCAATAAGTGTGGCTGTTCATTTTCGATTTTCCTTTGGACGAAGAAGTATCTTATGATTTCTGATACGTTTGAAGTTTTCAGCATTGGAAACTCATCTACTTTCAGATGTAAATACAAAACAAGGAAAATATTGTATTATATATATACAGTTTTTACATAGTAATTGTGTATTACAGGTAAATACAACTATGTAGCTGCAGACGCACTGCAGCTTTAATTCTACAGTTCATCTCTTGTAATGTTAGAGGGTCCAATTATTTAAGCACTATCAACCGGTTCTAAACTTGAAACGATTTCCTGCGCATGCGCCATAATTTTGCGTAATCTGTGCTTGTCTTATTCAATACTAGTTTTTATTATCATTCTAATTTATTTTCCACAAAAAGAATCGTTAATATAATAATATTTAAATGTTGAATCTATGTTCTACCACATGGTATGATACATGGTAATATAGTAGAAATCTTAATTATATTTAAAACTATTTATAGCGATGCACGTAACACAGAGCTTTTCGTAAAATTCAGCCAATATAAATATGAGAAAACGTAAACATTCGGAGCGTCAACAGAACTCGGAAACGTTTTTACAGCTATTTGATCATCGGCAAACACGGAAGAAGTACGCAAATAATAATATATCTGTTATAACAATGTGAATTAATTGCGAACTTTTAAAACGGACAACTGTACAAATTTCACCACAACACAGGATGTTTAATTGCACATTCATCTATCAGAGTAAATTGAGCAAAATTAAAATACCTACGAACAATATGTGACTGTTACCTATATCGTTGCGAAGGTCGTCAAAACATTTTGCCAAATTGTATTGACACAGAGTTGGGCAACGTGAATCTACGTCATAAAGTGACAATAGTTTTGTGGAAATTATGCGCGATTTAAAGAATATTTTACGAAGACTTCCGCATTTGTGTCATTGAGTTATGGGTAAGTAAGTACTGTCCACATTCAGGCAGATTGTGACGGTTAGAGCGTTAGCTACCCGCGCCAGACGACTCATTATCTAAATGGGAAGTTCCTACTTATCTAAGTAACATTTTTGTCTCCTACGCAGATGGTTAGTTTGGGACGCATCAAAATGTAGATGTTTGGAACAGACAATGAGTTTATTTTGAGCATGTTACCATAAGGAAACACAAGTGTTAAACTCTACCTAGGCGTTTTGCTCTCCTATCATCATTGGATTTTGATATCCATAAATGATGATTTTTAACAGTGCTTATATCTTTGGCACTTTTGCCTAGCGCTAATACAGGATCCGTAGCAGCAATTACTCTGGTAATTCAGGCAATGAGAGTTTGTGTCCAGGCTGGTAACGCGCTAGCGTATGCTGGCGCGTTTCTGGAGTACCTACCGAAATGTCTAGCCAAGCAACAATTCTCCTATAACACTATAATATACTATACTACTTAGACTATGGTATATTAGGAATTAGAAACCCTTGTTGTAAATGGTGGTAGACAGATAAATTATCTACGAGTAGGTCTTTATGTGAGTCTGTCCTAAGTATGATCGATCATACCTGAGGCGCATGGCGCCTGCTACTGAGTTGAAAGATCGCGAACAAAATTAGTATAACTTCATGGCAAATATCCTGTTACATAATAATCTGAATATTCCTGTACGTTATCATGATGTTAAATAACCTATTAAAAGGTAATTATTTACAGTTAGCAATGTAATTGCAAAACGCGGTACGAGTAGGCATGTAACGTAAATTTCTTTTATCATCCTGATAAAAAGTGAAATGTTATGAAACGAGTATGAATGTTTACATTCATTTTTTATATGAACTTGTGACATTATTTTTACCAGAAACGCTGAGAGGTGTCTGAGTGACTGATAGCCCCCGATAGCTTATCATATCATTGTGTATTTTTTATGCTAATAGCCGACCGGACGCCGTTATCGGTGCACTATTCGGTTAGTGGTTTGTTCAGGCCGAGGCGATGCATGCCTTACCGTTGTGTAAGGTCAGGTTCTGAGGACCTAGCAGATAATTACTCAGTAGTTGCCTACATCGTTGAGAGAGATAGACCACGTAGTAGGTTTGAGCCGATGTTGTTAATGTCACACAAACCTTCTTTATGCCTACAAGTTGCAAATATTTTTTTTGGTTATAATATGTTGGTGAATAAACGTGTAAGAAAACGTGGATCGTTATAACACGCTTGACGTATTTTGTCATCACGTTTTTCTGGCAATGGATTGTAATCTTGTACACAATTTGTAAATAAAAGATGACTTTATTTTCAAACAATGATCAACAAATATAATTCTATTGAATTCATTCTTGCATTTGTTTCGCAGTGTCGCCATTGAACGACACGCGCGTACTTTTGTCATTTCGACTTTCCCGCGCGTTGGCTTGGCTTTGACACATGACACTAGCTAGGGCGCTGTCGGAGTCGGCAGCACGGTTGCGACAAATGCATTTCTGCCACTCTGCCACCCTATCGAGCAAAGTTGCTTTGGCTTATAATGTTTGCCGAGCGATGTTTTCGATACGATATCTACTCGTTATTGCCGATACGACCTCAACCTATAGTTTGGGACGCGCCGAAGGTGATCTGGCGACGAGTTCGTAAGCCCCGCACTTACGTAAACGATTGCAATTGTGAAAACATCTTTTTTTATTGTTTTATAAATGTACTATACCTACTAACGTGCCACAATTTTATTGATATGTTGAATAATTACTAACTAGGAAAGATGACTCGGTCCTAGCCGGTTCCTAATTAGTACTTACTTACATATTTACTAATTTATGGAAAAAAATAATATCGCGATAGCTATCACAATATAGTGTTCGCATAGTTATAACTAAAATCGTAGGTTATTAATTTTATTACGATAAAATTCTTTGTGAGAATTGTACAGTGGTTAAGATGCGATTTCTTTTTAGTAGTATTAGTATCTATCTGGGAATAATAGTATTACATTTTGTTTTGGTAACTACAATACCTAAGTATCTACTTACACAAGAAAGTTTGAGCAAATTTTATTGGAGATTATTTTTAAATATCAGTTGCCTACGAACCTTTTCTACCTAGGTTCACAGAGTAGAGAAAGCAGCTAATAGTGATGGGAAAACTAATACCTGCTGACGGATAACCGAGCAAAACTTTACGTAGTATGGATGACTTCATAGATAGTTAAAATAATTTTTATATTTTTACCTATATGGTATAAAGATGTCATTAGATAAATAATTCATTAAAGAAAATTGACAAAGTAGATAGGTAAGTATACCTACTTATTACGTACTTAGATTAATTTTGTAATTAGCTAGATAGGTATGTTGCTTGAGTTGTCTTAAGTTTAGATTGTACTTATTATTTTATGTTAGGTAACTATATGTAGTAGATACGTATTTATGAATGTCTTACCTACGTTCTCGTGTGTTGTCAATATTTCATGAGAGGGTCACATTATAATGTCAATGTATTATTAGCGTGGCACGGAGATGTCACTTTGAGGAAATGGCTCCTCGGAGAGTCGTGTCACATTGTCTGCCACAACAAAACGAGCCACATTCAACCTTTACTCTTTTAATCAAACTTTTTATAATTATATGAATCCAGATATTTCTCGATTTCGTATCTCATTTTGGGTTAAATTGTAAGTTTTTAGGAAACCTATTTACTTAGTGTTTTTACCGTGAACAAAATCTGTATAGTTGAAAAACAAAATATAGTTGCCACCTATCAGCAAAAGGTAGTAAGTAAGTGATTGATATAAAAAGGCGTCCTATTGCAAGGAAGTGCAGGAATTTGCGAGACGCGTTAGAGGCAGAGGGCGTGGGGTGTAGGTGGCGCGGGGAGGGGTGACCTTCGCGCGTTGATGCAATGTCGCCGTGTCATTGACCACTGCGCCGCGCAAACAGTTGCAGCCACCCGCGCCGCCCGCGCGTCACCCCTCACCCCCGCGCAGCCGTCTATCCTCGCCCCACCCGGACCGATGCTAACTTTGCCGGTTTTACGATAACTCCCTTCTTTGAATTTGAAATCCGCATATTTGTTTGGATGTGATGAATAATGTCTTTGAATGTCTATATTTCACTCGCAGGAGGAAAACAACTTTTATTTGAATTCTCTTGATGGCTATGCATGATTTAAAAAAATCTTAAATTTTTCAAGACATTGTGGCGCAAACAGTGCCGCAAAACCCTGCACAACATACCTACTTAATTTGTTCTGTACAAGAACAATAGCTTAAAATATTTATATACTATATATGGCAATATATACTTACTGGCCACAGGATTAAAGAAAAGTACCTACCTACCTGCCTAATATGCGAAAATTTGAAAATCACTTTTATTATTAACATTAAATAGATACTTGAATAGCACTATCATTAGCTACCATTAGAGGAACAATTTCTTTTGACGAGTTTGAAAGATACAATCATAGAGTCATCAAATAAACTTAAAGAAGTATATACCTATACTGCCCTAATATTCCAAAATGTGATACCTACGTAATTATTAAACACACGATTTCATTAATTATGACCTTCAAAGGTGCCATATTTGACTTACCTAAGTGGCAGTGTTTTTTTACACTCATAACAATAAGTCAGAGAGAAGTAACGTATACACTATCCAAAGCTTATGTTATTTGGGTAGAGTTAGATGAGATAATCAAAAGTCAAGTTATACTTCCTATAACTTGAAGGCTTCATAATTTTCCAATTGACCAGGTACAGGTAATTCTAATTTGTATTTGTCAAAATAATATACCTACGCTGTTATATTGAATAACTATACAGGAGATAAAGATAGAGTTTATTTACAAACAATAAGTCAGCTGAACGTGTCTGCGCTACGAACGATTGCGTGCTATGTACGAATTTTCGCCTTCCGGTCATCTCTAGTGCCCGTTTCCGTTTAATTTGTATCCTGTACCATCTTACTGTAACCTTGATCTATTGTGTATTTAATTAAGTCTACAAATACCTATCGACAGTTTTGATACCTTCTTTGTTCGTTTAGTTAAAAACTGTGGATTATAAATTATTTTCGGAAAAAAAATTAAGAAATTTTTAAATATGTTAAACAGTACGTTTAAAACCTTAGTTGTCGTCAATAGCATAATGATATGCTATCAACGACGACAACCCGAACAAATTCCACGATGAAAACATACGACGAAATTAACTTAGTTTCCGTTTACGAAACTAACTTGTTATGAATAAATAATTATCTGCTTCAAAATTGTTATAGTAGCGTTCTCGTCGTAAAGACGTGGGTAATAAAAAGCGGGTTGAGGGGCGAGCACCCGGTCAAGGCTTCCGCTGATTTCCATCTGTTGCCTAATCCGACCCTGACTGCGACCAATCAGGCCGGAACGGCTTTTTTCACTTAATTATCGATTGGACTTGTCCAATTTATTGTCAGACATAACTTTACAGATGTATTAGGGTTAGGTCACCTTGTAGTCCAAGATGGCGGCTCTTGGCGCGGTTTCCTTGACGGTGGTAGTGGGGCGTGTCGAAGCGGCGAATCCACTGACAGTGCGCCTTTAGGACGGGAGGTCACTTACTACTTAGATAGGTTAGGTAGGTATTCAGTGATCTGATCGTGAGGATGACACCACAACACTGTAGGCATGAATTGATATATTATTTTCATCTTTTTGTAATGTAATAGAAAGACTAAATGCGAAAAAAACAGATATTGATTTTTTTCCTTATTTCATTCGTTTAAATAAAATCAATTTAGTATATTTCTAATATTTAATTTTGCATAACCCCAAATTTTTGTGTAGGTTTATGACTCAATCTAGAACGTTCATGTTGTCAGTTGCATTCTAGCAGTCAGTAGAACTTGTGTCTTCTGTTAGTTTATCAGGTAATGGTTTGCGGGTTCGGCAACTCATGTAGGTAATTGGATAATATGTATAGTTGATATAATTTAAGTAACACATTAAATTTCGACTGCCTTCTAAATTTAAACGTTCTACATTCCCACGGCCCGAAACGACATCGTCTCCGCCAGCATTGACACCACAGCTACGGTTTTGCAACATCCCTGTCGCGTTATACTATTAGAGACACCGGCACTGCCACCGCCGCACTGTGGAATCCAACTGAACAGTTTGGCAGCCGACAAATGGCCTTTGTAAACGCAGTTTCATACCCTATTAATATAAGTAATACCTCATTAAATATAAGTGATTTCCAGCGGAGAAGTTTCGTCGCGCATCGGTGTGATGCAGTGACAACACGAACAGAGCGCAGGGCGCGACAACATCTATTTATGCAGCGCTATGCGACCTAACACTGACCCGGTTAGGAGTGCGACGCATAAACACAAGGATAGCGAGTGGCGCACGATCGCGATCGAAGCTGCGATCGACCCGGTTATGGAATTATGCTATTTAGAGTGGTAGGCAGCAGGGGCAGCCGTGGTCCGTGAAGGGCGAGCCTTTTGCCGCTCCACCGGGAATTAGCGGATAATTTTAAAATGGCCAGGAAGCCAGCGAAGCGAGTATATAGGCCGCACGGACGCTCCCTCGCTCGTTTTTACGCCTATCGTAAAACGGAGCACAGAGTTTCCGGACAAGTGGAGCGCTGAGATTCCTATGTGAAATTGGGTCGCGGCGATTTTCCGAGCTGACGATTCGATACGCGAGTCGGTTATTCCGTGTATTCTGTATATTTCGGAAAAGATTGCGCCACCGGCACGGCAGCGGTTGATGGCGAGCGGAGATGCGTTGCGAAACGCGCGCAGGAAGCCGCGCGTGTGTAACGGAACAGTGAAGGTGACGCATGGTAGTCGTTGCCGGCGCGGGTAGTTCGGGCGCTACCGACCTATCATCGCCCCGTAGGATTTACCATGAATCAGAAAGGACTTTACTGCGGTTAGGCTGATTGTCATAAACATACGCGTTATAGGTCACGTACACAAAACAAGGTGCAATAACGGGGACTTATGGAGAATTCGGGATCACGCGGGTCCTTTCGCTTTCAACGACAACGACGCGTGTGGAGTCAGTACGGCCTGCGCAACACTCAAGGTCGCAGGCCGTTCAACTCGGATGCGACCGCGGTGTTGCGACACCAAAATATGTAATTGTAGAGGAGTCGAGGCGCGTTTGGCAGCGGCCACAGCGCAAAGTGGGTCGCCGTCTTGCGCAATCGCATTTTGTACGACAGATGGCGCGCGACGGACGCTTCTTCCTTATACGGAGCGCCCTATCTACTGAGGATTCAAACAAAGGACGCCTTTTGAGAATTGCAAGCTTCTTATTCTCAAAATAGATCTAAACCACTCTCATAGCGGTCTGTGATCGCATAGCGTTGCTATTGTATGCCTCATCACCTCATTTATGATTAGTGTTAACTAACTTGCTTTATAATAATGAAGTCTTACCTCAACACTTTCAATACCACTAACAAGATTCCAGTTAGAAAAACATACTATCAGATTTCCATTTACAGTTTACTGCTAATACGTAGGTACACAGATACACCTTACCTACTAACTTGAAACTTATCAAATCGGTTAAAATGTGGCAAAAATTGCACGGTAAAAAGACAACATTTAACTACAAGCAAGGTATGTAATGTAAGTTATCTAGAGTATCATATAATTTTTTTATATTTGATATAATTATCGATGAATCGGAATGTCCAATGGTAACATGATTAGTACGGATTAAGGAATCAGTTTCCTTAGTTACTTCACTAGCCTCCGCGTGTATATTATTACGAGTATATCCTCCGAAACGCCTAAAAACTTAAACCGATGTGTTATAGGCACACAATATTGCTAGATAATATTATCTATAGGTACTATTAGAAAGGAATCCTCATTGTAGGAAATGCTGATGTTGAATATGATTAATTATGTAGTTTGTTTAACCTCACTTTTTATATTAGTTTGTGCACCCCCGTCTTATAATTCCTGTATTTCCTCTCCATTCCAAGGTTGCCTGGAAGAGATCGCTGTTAGTGATAAGGCCGCCCATTGTAACACTTGATTGTAAGCCTTCATATTTTAATACTTTGTAATTTAATGGTGTGTACAATAAAGAATTATCTATCTATCTATCTATCTAATTATACTTACCAAACGTTACGAAGCCTTTAACGGCCTATATCATCGCTTCAAAATAATATACCAATACCCAATCTAAATCATCAGTCTTCGCCGGACTTCCAGAAATTAAGTAACTTTAATTTGTGTTTCATTAATCTATTGTCCAATTACCATTTGCCTGCGGGAAAACTCTTTCAGTGGTGCATTCGATACAGGTGTTGATATCATAAACTGGTATCAGTTAGATGATATAGCGGTACTTTAGGCTTGCTCGGGGTGCTGGCAGTACACGTCCTGCGGGGGCTGTACAGCGTCTTGCTATTGCCGTAAAGTCGTCACGGCAAAAGCAGAACATCTGGCAACACTACCTGCAATCTACCTCGCAGAATATTAATTGCTGGTATACTATTAACCTATGATATGCGGACGGACATTATTTGATATTTGGAATTTTGAATTTTGCTGTCAATGTAATGAAGGTACCTATACCTACTTAATTAAATATAAATGCTATTCTACCTACCTGATCGGTACTACCTATAAATATAAGTTTGTGTGAGAGTTCGTTCGACTCTTGCAGATGACAGAATGCAAATCTTTAGTTTCCTTAACACATTGGACACATCCCGGTTCACTAGGTTAGGTTGTAAATAGGAAGGAGCGCGATATATCTATTATACCAAAATAACCGAGTGCCACGCGGATGAAGCTTTTTAGTATTTTTTCATTGTGTGTTTAGTGAATCTACTTTGCTTCTGTCGGGTCAACATATTAAAATCGTGGCAGAGTTTGGTTAAAACTGAAAGGACGAATTTAGGAAGAATCATCATTACAATTATAAGTCAAGAGCGCAGCGTGACGTGATGTAAGCCAAAGCATCCTATTTGGAAGTTCGCGAATGTCAATAATAACGTTCCGGTCCCCCAGCGGTCGGCCAGGCGAAAATAGTCGCCAACTATTAATATGAGGCGAGCGCTAGCGCTGCATTGCCCTTGAATCGGGACGATCACCCCGCGCACACTCCCGCGCACGCTGTACGTCGCACACCACGCGCTATCCTATTAGATACGAGTGCTTGACGCACACTACCACACGCCGCTGCTATCGCGATGCAGCGCTGCAGAATAGTCACAATCATCATTTTGATTTCCATTTCGTTTGCGAATGTCACATTGACGTCTCTGTTTACTCCGTGCTCTGAATATTTTATTTTCTTCTTACAAGATTAATTCCCATTAAATTCTTATTATTGGAACAGAGATAATTTTTACAGAACATCGCGTATAAAAATCCCCTCCACAATCAATATTATATTACCGAATATATCTGGTTATTAAGACGAAACAACCAAATTTAACGCTTATTATAATAGTAGGTGTTTTGTACCTACAGTTTAAATATAAGTCTATATGTGATCGCTAACCCATGAGTCTAATACCTATGCCAATTACCTACCCCCGAGACTTGTCTTGTTTTGATTTTAATGTTAGAATCAGTAAACTACAAACTCCCTTTCTCATTTCTTTTTCTGGACCTGTTTAGTTTTGACTATCAGATTACAAAACTAATCCATATATCAACTACATTCAATGCCAACTCCTACCCTACGTATAATAAAAGTTTCTCACAACAACATGCGCATGCACACCGAAATCATGTTTCTTACTAGCTAGCTACAGCAATACAATTTGGCAATTGGCAACATCCAGTCAAGGTTTCTTTTGTTTCAATTAAGTTGCCTTTATAAACGATAAGACAGACGAAGACTACTCTGTACAATTTTATTGGTTTTAGTTCTTATTGGAGATCGGAAGTTTAATAATCATAAATTGTCTAATTGGCGATGAATTGGGCTGCTCTTGTTTTTAATAGAAAAAAATTACGATATATCCCTGACAAATAAATTGTTTTAAGCGCTTCATCGTAAGGGCAAGATTATTAAATGAAAAGTAGAACGATCAAGTAAGTTCTAGAGTTATTTATTTGGAAAATGAAAACGTATTTAGTCCACCCAACGACGCCACATACTCACACAATCAGGTTTAGACTGCCCAATCGGAGTAGGAAGGTCGTGTACGTTTCGCCAGAGACTGACAATGGCGCCGGTACCACCGCTCTTGCACAATATTCACGTTTGCAACACCGAAATTTCGTGTGTGCCGCGTTACAGCAATGGCCGATATATGAGTTGCAGTCGGCTTCAGTCTTTCAAAATTTTTTTTACCGACTATTCTCTGCTTTTATTAGTAAATAATTAATAATGATAAACTATGGCTGCCTACTATACATGTAATTATGTGTCCTGATATACTTTGGACTCAGCTCGTTCTTCAACTTCTTTACAATTATTAGTCTTCAATGTGTCATGTATGATCAATTAAGTAACAAACGTATATTACGTACATAAGACGTATTTTTCATTCATATGCTCATCATTATCTCATGGTGACTGTGCCTACTCACTACTGTATAAAAAACTTTATTTATGTAATGTTTTGCTATTCATTTATTATTGGTATTGCATTGGAAATTGATATCAAAATATATAAATGCGCGGTTTTCCTCATTGGTTTACGGAATAGGCAAACAAGGTCCCTAATGGTCTTCCAGAATTACACTTATTATAGTTTTGTCTGATACATGATTTAATAATTCTTATTGCGCATGAATACACAGTATATTTTGTGATGTTTTGCTATATTTCATGTTTTTCTTGTGTGTACAACAACTAATTTATTTTTAGATTCTGTAGCCAGCTAATCTCATATTCCAGCTTGGCGTCATCACCGCAGCTGTCCACCTGCCACTGTAATATTCTTCAAAATAAAATCAGTAGGTACGTAGAGACTTCCGCAATGCGTTACAAAACTGGAATTAGAATAATTGCTGGTTTCCTTAAGATTTACGTATGTAGCGATCCTCTGGTTAGCGTTAAAGTATTTATTACAAGCAATAGTTATTTAGGTCATTGTTTCCAAGAACATCTGTCATCAATTCTAATGTTAGATAGCGTAATTAGGTCATTAAATTATTTTTATAACTGAGGTACATTACGTAAAACGTACTCGTATGATATAAAAATGTCTCCGAAGCGTTATTCTACTTCTACTTTACTTTACTTCCTGCATGATATCTTTTAATGGCTGGGTTTCAGAAAAATGAAGTAGGTATACCACGATTATTGTCAAGCAGAGTAACGTAATGTGTTTTTTATTTGTGGTAACATGAATGAATTGCTTTAAGAATTTAAAGCTTCAAACAGTCCAAGCAATTGAAAGTGGTTGGTTCGCATGCGTCGCCGGTAGTCGCTAGGGACGCGCTTCGCATAATATTTGTTGGTGCAAGTACTTCGTCAGTGGTTTTTTGCATCTTTATATTAGGATCACTGACCTTGCGCAATGTCAAATAGCTGAGGACGGGCAGTGGCGAACAGCGCCAAGTGGCGATAAATGGCCGATGCAACGCCATGCCAACTGGTTCCGTTCGTCAGCGTCCGTCCGTCCGTTGTACTCGTACCTTTTGTTTTTGTGTCACGGAAACCAGCATCTTTGCACATCTACCGATACGCGATTTTATTATTACCTGATCCTGATTATGCTTCGAAATACATCTATTGTGGTTACGTACATATTTATATATAATAATATTGTTAGGTAGGTATCTAATCTATATTCATTCAACACACACATAGATATTACATATACAACATTAGCGTTATATTTAAAATTATCAGAATTATATTTAAGTATCTGCTAGGGTTACATCGACGGAAATTTATGTCTTTCATTTGGTAGGTACTTTTATTAACTACATAATACAAAATTCGCTAATACATAATATGCAACCGAACTTTCCTTATTTATAATTGAACTAAAGTTCATTCTTCAAACAAGGTTTCAAAGGTAAGAGACGCAACATAACTTTGCTGCCGAGCAAACAATACATACAATTTTTCACCTCATTCCAGTAAGGAAAATGACAGGTACAAGGAATACATCAAAAATAATGTAGTGAATTTGCGTTAATTTATACATAAATTCATATTATTGGTAATTAAATTTTTCTAGAAGTATTAAGTATTTAGACTTTCGTATTTCAAAACCCTTTTCCACGCTAGCGGATTAAAAGAACTATTCCACGTAGATTGCAAATGATAAACTACACCTTTCCGAGAAAACTAAATTATTATTAGTACTCTATAGAGAAAGAAAGTCAAAAGTGTTCAGATTCCTTTGGTGCAAATGTACTTCAGTACTAATATATTGTGAAGAGCCAGTGTAATGTGTGCATTTAATGATACACCTAAAGTTTGTAAAGAAGGCCAGTTGGCCACCATCCAGGTTGCAATAAACACGCCCCCGGAAGCGGTTCTGATAAAGCTTCACGCTGCATATATTTAGATAACGTTATAGCAGGCTAGTTTGTCACTCTGCGATGTATCTGCCAAGGAGAGAATAATGCAGAGAGTACTTCATCTCAGAACTGATGAGAGTCGAATTGGCACACATTATAACTTTATATCAATAAGAGTGCACAATCGTGTCTCACACATGTGTACGATGCACTTATGATTGCATTTTATCTGACTTATGAGTTGGTTAACACGTATAATATAATTTATTAAGTTGATGTTTCGCAATTGTTATCAAATTAATTAAATATACTAAGTAGTGTTGTATTTTGCAAATTTATTATTATTCTTATTATTTA
The DNA here is from genome assembly GCA_963854805.1 of Plagodis dolabraria. Lineage (NCBI taxonomy): Eukaryota > Metazoa > Arthropoda > Insecta > Lepidoptera > Geometridae > Plagodis > Plagodis dolabraria. The sequence goes on along the minus strand of OY978441.1, from coordinate 38,855,087 downwards.
TAACTGCCGGGCTAGTCTGTCAGTGTAGTGCTTTAATGTTGTAATATTATACAAGTATTAGTTCCATTATGTGGAGTACCGACCCATTTATTTGGCCTACACATAGACAGCACATTTTGTAATAAAAATACATCTTGCGAGAATGTTCGTTTTCTAGCCACCCAACTAAACTTTAAACATAATTATAATAACACCGAAAACATTTGGAAATTGCTTAGAAATCGAGTAATTAGCTAGTACAAAGTATCAAGAGTTGTTGATCGTCAGGTCGCATTCCCGAATTCCGCGCGCGCGCAGTAAGGTCACCTTCCGGGTGCGGTCTGAGTCGCGGTTATTCACCGGGTCACCTCCGCCAGCCACAATGCAACACTATTCTCTCTAGGTATTTATATTTCTACTTGTTTATGTTTTACATTTATGCGTCGGTATCTCTAATTGACACTATATTTTATTAATAATTACATCATTTTTTCGTGCAATATTATGCAGTGATTGTCGATTTGTTTTTTATTTCGGTACATTATCTAAAACGTAGGTACTTTGTAAATATTATTCAATAAATTTAAATGTTTTATTATGTTTTTTATTGATTGAAAACTGGTAAAGGTATCTCATCGAAGTGAAAGAGTCAAGTATTGACAGTTGGTGCCTAGGTACCTGCGTCAGTCACAGGATAATAATTGATTTATATGTTCAATTAACAACAGATGTGTCACGCTCAAATTTTATTGACGTAATGTAATGATAAGTATTCGTTATTCGATTAAGGAATCGTTATTAGGGATTTTTTTTATTCTTCACAATGAGTTATATTTTATATCGCCCAAGTCAATTTATCAGTTGGTTTGGCCAGGCCCGGCGCGTTTTGATTGGTCGTGTGCAAATGTGTGTTGGTTGATTCACTGACGGTTAACGACAGATCAGATAAATAGATTGTTTCCTGATCTGAGCGATGAATGTGACGGTACAGGCCCTTCTCTGTCCCGCCACGTTCATAAATAAACCTATTTACAAATATCAGTTTGCAGCATTTTGAATGTTTTAGAACGAAATCGTATTAACCCTTTTACTCGTGCTATCTTTCCATAAGAAAGAAAGAGAGCGGAGAAGTGTGCTGTTCTGGATGCTTTTTATGTTGCCAAGCGCATGAACGGCACATAAATCGGGGACTTTTGACAATAGGAATCGGTTGAAGTATGATTATTGAAGAATTAAATGAAATATATTGGGCAGTTTTAGTATGGGAAAAGAAAAAAAAGGAAATGGCAAGACAGGGGTGGGGATAGAGGTGCAGTTTAGGCGGGATAAAGTGAGGAAAGAAAAAAGATGGTGGGATTAAGCCTCGGAGGTCGCTCTCAGGAGGTACTCCGAAGACAGTCTTCGGTGAGATTCTTAAAGTCCGTGAAGTGAATTATTGGTAAAAATTTAAAAGTGAATTGTGTATTGAGAAGTGTTACACCGGTTAGGGGTTAGGGAGTCTCGAGTTGGCTAAATGCTGACAAAGGACATGGGACTTAGTAATTGGCATGGCCGATGAAAAGTCTGTACGATTCCCAACACGTGGCAACACGTGGGGATTTCGGTCGATTTTTAGGTAGGGAGTAGGCACGCCCAGTGTTAAACTGGCAGGGTTAGTACCTATAAAAAGGGAAACCCGGAGCAAAGTAGTTAGCATGGCTGACAAAATGCTTATTTATTAGTAATCCGAGTATTCAGCATACGCAGAAGAAAGGTTACGACGTAGCGTTTTCCTCCAAGCGTTCCCGTATCCTACCCTACATTATGATTCCTCATTTTCTTAGGTATTATAGTCTTCACGTGTAGCCGTGGTCTGGGAGTGCAAGCTCCCAGATTTAGACAACGTCCCTCGGGATGTGCCCGCGCTTGGAACGAGCCGGCGGCTGTATCCTTCGGGAAACAGTTACAGTTCCCTTCAGTGTCGTATATCCTAGTGTGGCTTAGGTGCTCCTAGCAAGTGGGGTTCCCTAATAACCATAATGGGTGTTATTGCAATGAAGTCTATATTATATATATTTTACACCATAGGTATCAAATCCTCGTTCAATACAATCCCAAGCTTCGGCCTCATATGTATGTGAACGTATTACACCGGCATTTAGTATACATTGGAATTTGCCATTCCACTTTCAGCTAGCTTCTGTTAGCAGGAGTTTCCTCTTTACACCGAGGGGAAGCTGTCCTACCTACCATTGCTATGGAAAGGGGGCTACATTATACACCACATGATTAAAGTAAATGTGAGACATGGATCTCTAGGCTGAATACTACATCTAGAAGAATAGGAATTAGGTAACTAGGTACATTTGAGTAGGAATAGGGAACATAGGAAATTGTTTGGGAAATAGCACTTAGTAATAATTCGGGGGTAGACTCACGATATGATGCATTACATTTTTCTATCTAACTCATAAGATAGGTGTACTGGCAACTTCCCGGATTACAGGAGGTAGACTAGTATCCTTGGGTTCGCTGAATTATTAAAACATTTAATATTCTATCAAGTGTCCAGGAAATACTTTAATAGCCATGTAGGTTACAAACTAGAATTATTTTGTTACAATAAATAAAATAAAAATCAGTTTTAGGTTCATATTTATAATTATCATCCACTCAAATTAGTTTCAAATTAAGACGGTAGTAAATGTAAGGTATCGTTTTTGATGCTAATGGACAAGCTGTGCAGTTCCATTGTGGGAGACCATCTAATGAGAGACGTAGAATGGTTGACTACTCTTCGACAGCATGAGGAAGGATATATTACAATTTATTATGTCGCTATTAGTATCTGTTAAAATCAAAGTAATAGGATATATCAAATAAATAAAACAAGGAATTAGAATATCCTAAAATAAAAAAATAACTATGCAATATCTTGAAATTTTCATGTAATTAATGGACAAGCAAAGCTGTTTCATTATGATTAACCTTTTCTATCAGACATATAGTCTAGGTGCATTATTCCTCAAACAACATGGAAAGAATATAAATTGTTTCATTTTGAAGTCAAAAGTTTGCAGAAACAAAGAAAGAATATCTAACAACAAATACTCAAGAATACCTTGAAAATATACTAAACTTATTTGTTCACTATTAAAATTACTAGATATAATAAAATCAAGTAAAGCTGTATAATTACTCTCCACTCTCAAAATAATATATATTGGACCAATGATATCATCTAACAGGATATGACATCTAAACAAAGTGGTGGAATAGGTTCAAAGATATTATTTAACTAGATATGTCTACTCAAACAGAGATATGATAGGCTGTAGATTGTATAGGGTTACTTGTAGTCCCAATCCAATCAGGTTTTAGGACATATTTAGTACATACCAGCGTAATATTAGGAACTCCCTTTTACCATAATAAGTAAAAGGAAGTCCCGCTAAGAACCGAGATATGATTGGATGTATGCCCTTACTGAGGCTAGGCAGCTCCAGAGATGGCCAGCGTCTCGGTGTTATGGTAGATACTCGTTTGGGTAGAATGAATGGTTTGTTTTGTATAGCTATGAATAATGATGTCTCTCATTTTCATAGAAGTAAATTAAAAAGGTCCTTGAATGTGCAGACAAGATACAAACTTACATACTTACAGTGTCGATGACAATATCATACGACATTCCCTTTTGCCAAAAGAATATGTCCTCATGCCCATGTAGTATATATGAATACTGAATCAATTGCAATACACATACTTACTGACTTTTAGTACATTTGTAAATAATAGAAAACAAAAAAAAAAGAAAGAATAATAACTTTATAAAGTCCTCTTACAATGGGTGATTATATGGTTACTAATTATGTTGGGTAATTAGTAAGGAATATAACAGACCTATGCGGTGGAAGATGACCAGTTTGGACAAGTCGAAATCTACAGATGGCAGCGGGGAGGGGCTGTTATCCTTAGCCGCAATCAATTAAATATCATTCTTAATTTTATTTGCATACTTACCTACTTTAAAGGTTCTTATGTAAATCTTACTTATTTCATACCTACTTAGAACATCTTAGCAACATAATCTTCTTTTCACTCTACCATATTAATATAAAGCAGATAGTTACATATCTACGCAGTAATTCTTATTCAACTTTATTAGAACATCACATTAGTCACTATAGATAGAATCTATCACTGCATAATACTTATGGCAATATGCTGAGGTTTTAATAGACTCACAACATTTAGTCATGAAATAGGTAGTTTGGTTTTGATAGTAAGAAAGTGGTAATAGTAAATTTTGTTGTTGCAACTTAACACTTTTACTGTATTATGTTAGAGAGCCAGTTCTAAATTACACCACTTGGAGAGTACATAGGTAGAGTAGGTCACGTCTCAAGCCTTTGGAAAAGAAACTGAGTTGCTACTTATGGGCACAATATAGGATCCTGACCACTATACTAGACGATCACATGGCCTTATAATGATCTCAGTCAAGACACACTCAATATTAGGTTATGTGTTATGTTTGGATACGGTATCTCAGAATGGTAGAAGTTATCACACAAATAGGATATCACAATTAAATTTCATTTTATTAAACATTTTCATATAAGGTAGCGTAGAGTACATGAGATTTAGTATACAAGAATGAGGGGGGGACGTTACAATTGAGTTCCGTGACCAGGATTATCTTGTTATAATGTGGTGCTTTGTGTTCAGGTTTCCCTAATTATTAGCATAATCAATCATTGATAGGAAATTTTCTTCATTGTAGTTTAACTATAGTTTTCTTGTGATATCGAGGTGCCTTGACTGGGACAATTTGTTACCGTGAATGGACAGAAGGATTGAGATGTGTAAATGGTTACATATAGGTTGTGTTTATAGGTTAGGTACTTACCATCTTACCAGAAACATATACTGATAGGTAGGTAGTGTTTATTCGATTAATATTAATAGTCACTGTGCCTACTAACATGTTCTACCTTATACCTTTATAAACAGTATTTAAGTGCACTGAGATAAAGCATTTTACAGTCAAGATCAGGATAGGAACGACGGAATATTTCTTGGTAATAGATTGGCATCTGAGGTCTTGTTTACCACATCACAGTTCTGCCAAATTAACTCTTAAATTCAATAATATAGTCTCCTTGATGTGTTTTCCTGCTCTTAGTGTATTATAGTCTAAAACCTAAAACCAACAATTTGTTTTGATTTTTCCGTTTTCATTCGATGCAAATAGGGCGGCGTTACCTAGTGTTTATAAAGTACGAGTACGTTATTACTTAGTATTGGTACCGAAACGGTTATAAACTAGTATTATTGTATTGGTACCCAAATGGTATTTATTTCTATCTCAAATCAAAGAACGCTCTCTATTACTACGAAAAGTGGCAACGCTTCTGCCCTTCCGTCACCATGTTGTGGGGTGCAGAGCAGCAATATGATGCGTACACACTAAACATGTGCAAATGAGCTAGTATATCGATATTAGGTAGTTAATATTTGAATGAAATAAATGCTTTGTTATTTTTATGTACAGATAAGTTATTTTCTATTAACATATTATGTAGGTACATAAAGTTGGTATATCATATATACTAGGTTCCATAAAAAAAAAAAAAAAAAATGTTCAAGCTGCATCCATTACCTACATATGAATTAACATAGTAAGAAAATTCAATTCCTTAAATTTGGGCATAACACTGTAATTTCTTTATTACATTACAGTATTGGTGGCGCAATAAAATATTTTCGGTTGTTAAATACTAGGTTTTAAAAGCTTAAGAAATCCCTTGTGCAGCATTGTAATAGAAACAGTTTCGTTCAAAAACGAAATGACAATTAATTTTTATCTCGCCTTTTTAACTTTTTTTTGGATCTGTACATATTGGACATTAACAATTTTTTGAGATTAATAATTTATAGCGCTAGAAAATTAAGAATATAGGCGCCGTCAGCTTAGCATGTTAGATACTTGAAGAATTTTATCAAGAAATAGAAACCTTAACTAATACTATTAAATATTCCATGTTAAACAGTAGTCGACAGTATAGAGGTTGATTAGAACCAAGTATTAATTATTGAAGTGAGATCGATTAAGATGTTATGGTTTTTATTTGATGCGTAATTACTTTAGGGGCAGTTCTATATAAAAATCATGTTATGATATCTATACACGATTTTGGGTACGTTATATACTGGTAGGAATTAGTTCTGAAAGTTATTATTTTAATGACAGTTTGTAAACTTCGGTAGACAAAGTTTAGATGTTTGAGGAATAGATTGACCTGTTTAAGCAAAATAGTAACAATATTATTTTTTTTAGCTTCTTGTTGGCAATGGCCATTGTACAAAAATATAGATTTATGTTGTATGAAATAAAGGGCATCTTTTCGAGTATGAATATCATTAAATAGTAGACAATCTTGCCGCCCTATGATAGAAGGCACTAAGGATATAGTCAAGTTTACGATTTATTACATTTATGATTCATATATTTCTTTTAACCAAAAATTAATAGAGCGGGATCTCTTGTGTTAAAGAGGTTTAGGTACGCGGATTAATTACCTATTTATTAAACGAAATATATATCTGAGATGCGTGAACCATTTTGACCCCATTCGTAGGGTGGGGTAAATTTGGTTCGAAATTGGTCAGTGGTGGCTAGAGGTTGTACAACTTGTACGGCTTTGAGCATGCCAAGATCTGACTCTTGAATTGGTATTAAAATGTTGGTTTTAGTGCTCTTAAGTGAAAATAAAAAATAAAAAAATTTAAAGGATTAAACACGGCATAATAGAAGAATGGAGAGGCCTAAGTCGAGTCGGAAACGTAGACAGCCCAATAGGTATTTGGAGGGAGAAAATAATGCATTACCGGTGGAAACAGGAGAAAGTACGGCTGATATGGTTACTAATCGGAAGTGTAGGCAATCCAATATAGATACAAATGGAGATAATCGTACAAAGTCGGGAAAAGAAGGTGAAGCTGTGAATATTACGGTAGAAACGAACGAAAATGAGGATATAGAACCAGCAACCAAGCGGTCTAAAAGGACAAACGTTCCTAAGAATATAATAGACAGAAGCAAAACAAAGAACAGTACGGCTGTTATGTACCACATGTTAAGAAGGACTATAGGTACTTTAACTGCTAAACTTGATGTATTAAGTGAAGAAGTAAAAAACACGAAAGCTGCAGTGATAGACGTAGGAAGTTCTTCCTCATCAGTTGAAAGAATGCGAGTAATTATGCCTGATAGTCAGCAGCCACTATCACCGCCAGCGGAAAATGGCTTAATGGATTTTGAACTAGCTGACACTACAGCTAGTGACAAAGCAATAAAAGAACAAAATAAAAGCATTGAGAAGCAACTGCCTGCAAATAGTGAAGGGGTCAGTAGCATTGTCTATAATATTAGAAACATTACTACGGAAAAGCCCAAATTTGGTGGGAAGACGACGAATAAAATAAGTATACATCCGGTAACCTTTCTAGAAGACCTAGATGTTTATTTAAATAAAGCATCAAAAGAAGGCACAGGGTTAGAACTGATACAGGAGTGTTTAGTAGAAGACGCTAGAGATTGGGCCAGAATATATAAAGGGAGATGGAACTGCGTTGAAGATTTTAAAGTAGACTTCTTAGCTACGTTTTGGGGTGAAAGTGAGCAGAGCGAATTACGTCGGAATATTGTACAAGGAAGTTGGGATCGACAAGAAAATCCATCAATGGTAAACTATTTCCTAAGGATCGTTGGCAGGGCTCAGATGCTAAGTTACAAAATACCAGAAAAACAACTAGTTGCGGACTTGATTAGACATTACCCAAAGTTCGTACAGCAAGTGTGGGTAACATCTAGAGCAGGAACTATAGTAGAAACTGCGGAATTTCTTAGAAATATGGAAAACATCAATAAGCAGGAGGCGCATACTTATTCTGCAGCTTCAGGACAGATTAAGGATAGTGCGAGAAAGAAAATCGACTACCAGCAAGGTTATCGGAATTGGCGAAGACCAGAAGCGGTTCAGAAGACCATTGCTAAAACACCGGTGGTTAGTTTAATTGATAGAGAACAACCAGCTGTTGTTAATAGTCAGGAAGTAGAGTCAAACTAGAGGAGGCTGATGATATTGTCCCCGAATCAGCTTCAACCATAGGGGATAGGGGCTTGCTTATTATGAGGAAAATGGGGTGGAAGCCAGGTCAGATATTAGGAAAAAATGGAAGAGGTTTAAAGATACCTGTATTAGGGAAGATCTTAGATAGAGGGGAAAAAGAGGGAATAGGATATAGCACATTAACCGATCCAAGGATAAATTGCATTCGTAGTCAGATAATAGATGTCCTTAAATTAAAAATAGAACAGGAGCAATTAGATAATGACGAATTTACTTCGGTTACATCAGTTTTTGACGAAAGGAATACAGAACCAAAAATTAATGGGACAGATTTTAAGTCGGAAATAGGTGTGCAAGTGTTTGACTTTGAAGTAGTAGGGCTACTTGATTCAGGAAGTGACATAACCTGTATCTCGGAAGAATTTTGGGGCGTATTAAAACAACGAATTCCTCATATACCGTTAATTCCTATCAAACCTGTTCAAATAAGAACAGCTGTAGGGCAGAAAAGTGTCGATATTCGTAGCATGGCTTTATTACCTTTGAAAATAGGAACGACAATGAAGGATACGGGGGTGTTGATTGTACCAGGACTGCTTAGACCTTTAATATTAGGTTTTGACTGGATGAAGTCAAACAAGATTAAGGTTGTCTTAAGCGGAGCAGATAGAGGGGTGGTTTTGGAATATGAGGGGCATAAAGAGATCATTAGGTTCATAGAACTCGGAAGTAGCCCATACATTGAGAATGATTGTGAGGGTCTATGTAACGAAGTGAATGAAGATGAGGTAATAGATTTACGACAGGTTAAGATAGGTATGTCACTTAAGGTAGAGGATTTGGAGAGGCTCCAAGTATTATTGAAGAAATATGAAGGTTTATTTTCTGACACGCTAGGCCGAGCAAACTGTTATGAACATGAGATTAGGATGGAACCGCATGTCCCGATTGTAAAAAGGGCTTATCCTATTCCGTATGCTTATCGGGAAAAGGTAGAGGAAAAGTTACGGGAAATGGAAAAACTGGGGATTATAAGTAGATCTGCTACACCTTATAGCAGCCCGCTAACCTTCACTCTAAAAAAGGATGGTTCGATCAGAGTCCTTTTAGACGCGAGGGAAATAAACAAACATATGATATCTGAAACAGAAAAACCGCCACTACAGTTAGACGTAATAAATTCATTCCATGGAACAAATTTTATAAGCATAGTTGACATGAACAATGCTTATTTTCAGATACCGATTTCTGAATCAAGTAAGATGTATACAGGATTTACGTTTAACGGAAAATCCTACGTCTATAATGTTTTGCCTCAAGGCTTAAAAACTTCTGTGGGTAGTTTTAGTAGGGCGATTGATACTATATTAGGTTTTGAAGTACGAGAATTCTGTGTTAATTACCTAGATGACTTGGCTATAATTACTACAGGTAACTTAGAAGAACATTTAGAGCACATTGACATAGTACTAGGAAAACTACAGGCAGCGGGGTTAACTTGTAATTTAAAGAAAAGTAATTTTCTGTGTAAAGAAGTTAAGATGTTAGGATACATCATATCCACGGATGGGCTTAAGACAGATCCAGACAAATTGAACGCGATACAAGAATTCCCGACACCTAAAAAAATAAAACATGTCAGGGCCTTTTTGGGGCTATGTAACTTTTATAGGCGGTTTATACCTGCGTATAGTAGTCACATTATGCCGCTATGCGAACTTTTAAAGAAAGAAGCTGGATGGCATTGGGGGGACATAGAACAACAAGCATTCAATAAAATCAAAACTCTGTTCATAAAAACAATATCGCTTCACCACCCTGACTTCAAGAGATCATACTATTTGCAAACAGATAGCTCAGGGATAGGAATAGGAGGAGTTTTGTATCAATTGGGGGAAGATGGTGAAATGAAGATATTAGGATTCCATAGTAAGGTGCTCAAAGGGCCGCAATTAAATTGGACCGTCACAGAACAAGAGTTTTATTCGGTAATATGTTGCTTGCAGAAGTTCGAAACCTATTTAAGGGGGGCTAATGTAATAATTCTAACGGATCATAAAGCACTATCTTTTATTAAAACTTGGAGATTATATAACGCTCGAGTAACTAGATGGGTTAATTATTTAGAGCAGTTTCAGTTTGAGGTTCAACATATTAAGGGCAAGGATAACATTGTAGCTGACATTTTATCTCGTTACCCAATAGGTGGGGACATATTACAAGAAGAGAAAACCAAATTGCCGGAAATATTATACATGGAAATTAAAACGAATAGGGAATTGATCACGAAATTAAAGGAAATATCGAAGTTCCAAAAGGAAGATGTTGAAACAAGAAAAATAATAGAGGAATTAGGTAAAGCTCATAGCTGTATAGAAAAACAAAGCAGGATAATTAAAAGATGCTATGTAAACAATGATATATTATATTTTAAACCGGAAGGTACAAATATTGATGTTATATATTTACCGGAAATTTTGCGAAAAGATATTATAGTGCAAATACACCTAGAAATGGGTCACCAAGGGGCATATAAAGTAATAAAATATATAAGAGATAGATTTTATTGGAGAGGGATTACCAGATTAGTGAAACAAGTAATAAAAAATTGTCACGATTGTCAGATTACTAAAAGCAATACGGTTAAATTTGTCGGTCCCTGTCGGTCAATAATAGCAAAGGAAATAGGTGAGATGGTAATGGTCGATTTGTATGGACCGTTGCCAACAGGAAAGTTTGGGATGAATTACATACTAGTTATCCAAGATGCCTTCAGCAAATTTGTGAAATTTTATGACTTGAGAAAAGCCACGTCTAGATCAGTTATATGTAAAGTAAGACAATTTTTCGATATAATTAAACCAAAAACCATAATGTCTGATAATGGCTCGCAGTTTTCGAGCAAAGCATGGAAGGAATTCATGGGGCAAGAAGGAGTGAAGGTTATATACACTACTGTGAGAAATCCGCGACCAAACACTACGGAAAGAGTTAATAAGGAATTAGGGCGTTTGTTTAGGACATATTGTAGGAATAATCATAGAGGTTGGGTCGCCCTATTGCCGAAATTAGAAATATTATATAATAATACCTTTCATGAAAGCACAGGATTTACACCATGTGAAATAATGTATGGTGAATCAAACAGATTGTCAATAGACCCGGGGTTGATGAGAATAAATATTAACTTAGAGTTAGGAAGGATAAGAGAACTAGCTCAACTTAATTTACAAAAGATGGGAGAGAAACGACAGTTGAAGTTTAATAAAAAATTTAGACTCATTCAATATCAAATAGGCGATTTGGTGAAAATAAAACGGTTAAATAGATCTGATGCGAGACAAAAAATAACAAAAAAATTTGAGGCATTATATGAGGGACCATACGTTATAGCAGCAAATCCCTATCAAAACGTCTACATTCTAACAAATCCGGAAACAAATGTAGTGAGAGGAAAATTTAATGCGATACATTTGTCAAGGTATTACAAAGAGGCGGAACCTGGGTTGGGGCTGATTGGGGGAACAAAATGACAGCTGGAACTATTTTGAATAAAGATTATTAAAAAAAAATGCTTTAGGCAAAGTTTGAATTTCGTAATTGAGATGTATAAGATTAAAATTAAAGTTTACTGATTACTTAACGTTTTGTATGAATTTAAGAGAAAAGAATTGAGGTTGTAGGTTAATAAGAAGGCTTGTTTTTAGTACATAAAGGAAAATGTAAATGTACTAAATATTTGAATTATATAGTCCTAAAGAAAAAAAAAAAAGAAAATATATTGTAATTTAGATTAACAAAAACGCCCTAAGGGGTCCTCAATAAAGGAAGTTTTGAACTGAATTTTAAGATTTTTATTTCGCTGGGTTAGGGAAAGGCCCATGTATGTTTATGGGGGATTTGCTACCACTTTGTTAAGTAAAGTAAGTCTGGTGAATTATAAGGAAAGATTTATAATAACAGTCAATATTGAAAAATAAAAGGAAATTTAATTTAAATAAATACCTATAAAGGTTGGCTCTAATATACACATGTATGAATATAAAAGAAAAATAACAAAGTGGAAGTATTTTCTACTAAGCATAGATGGAGGGGAGGATGGTGGCCTTTTCAATTGTTCAGTTTTAAGATTGTTGATAAGTAAATTGAAGTCGTCTAAAAATAAATTGTCTTAAATCAAGTTTGTATTGTTGAAAATTTAATATTATATTGTGTATACGGGTTGCTTAAAGAAATACGTAAGTAGTAATGAGATGAAACCAGCGACTTATTATTCAAACTAAATTAAATTTCAACAAAATTGACAAACAATTATAATTGACAAAGCCTGTCTGTGCATTTGCGTCACAAGAACGAATAAATCATTAACGATTCTAATTAAAGATTCTAGGATTTGCTAGGAATATGCAGACGGGGGGTTGAGCGTAAAAATAATTCATTTAATAACTGAAAATTATAGCAAAACGTAACTTAAAAAAAAAAGATACATATAGATTCATAATTAAATAATACGCTATAGGAAATTACAAACGGGGGTTTGAGCGAATATAGTAATTCAGTCAATAACTGAAAGTTATTTCAAAATTCAAATCGAACAATTGAATTCTTAATTTAGCGATTTGCTAGGAATATGCAGACGGGGGGTTGGGCGTAAATGTAATTCATTTAATAACTGAATATGCAGAATATGCAGACGGGGGGTTGAGCGTAAAAGTTTTTTATTTAGTAACTGAAAATTATAGCAAAATGCAATTTAAAAAAAAAAAATAAACATAGACTCATAATTAAATAATACGCTAGGAATTTACAAACAGGGGTTAGGTGTAAATAGTAATTAATTCAATAACTAAAAGTTATTATTCATACAATGAGTTGCTAAGAGCATATTAAAGGGGGGGTTGAGATGTAAAGAGTGGTCAATTTATATCACATCACATAGTTTATCTAATGCATGCCATCTATGGTTGACAGATAAATCTCATTAAATTTAATTCGTTTTATCATGGACTAAAGAGTATTTTTACTGTTATTATATTATACCTGCTTTGTAGTTGTCGTGCTGTTGATTTGTAAGGGCAGGCGAGAATGTGAGCTTGGGGAAGGTATATTAGGCAAGTGGAAGTAGTGAATTTGATTGATAATAAGGTATGGATGAATGAATAATTAGGATTTGAATTTGACCTTGAGATGGGAGGCTGAGAGATTTATGACAGTGGTTTTAAACAGTATGCAGGGCCCAGCAAACCAACAGGACTCATGGGGTTAGGGCTTCTGATTTATTGATGCTAACCTTGGAGACACAACTTAACCCAGAAGGGGCTTTCTATGAGAAATTGGTGTTAGGTTAGGTCCGATTGACAATTTCAGTGCTAAAACTGGTATCATAGAAAGTCCATACTTCACAAGAAGCTAAGAAAGCTAAATGAAAAATTCGGCAACTTTTACAAACTCCAACTAAGTTCCAGACGTTATTCCGAGTTGAAATTTTGAGGAGGTTTCTTATCATTGGGAAATAAATGCTTTGTAACTATTAAAGTCAATGGGGCTACGGAAGGGACTTATTGGTGGAAATTTATCTTTAATCTGAATGAAGAATGGTTTGAATTAAGTTTACGCTGATTTGTTACTATTAGGGTAGATCGGCCTCACAACCCGGTTCTCTTGCATAGCCTTTTTGGTCCTTGTGAGAAGTCTTTGTTGTTCAATGGTTTGTTTATGCCAATTCTTAAAATGTAGATAAGGTGATGTGCTGTGATTTGGTTGGTTTAAAAACACACTACTACACTCTTTCATTTCGAGGAAGCAATAATAAATCTGTGTTATCGTTATTAATATTGTTGGTAATAACATTTCTGGGGTTTTTATTATCTTTTATTGTCTGGTTTGCTTGTGAACTATAGATGGTTTTTTTTAAAATTTTCCTTCGGTATAAATTCACACCTGCAGAAAATTTGGGGGTTGGCTGTGACGGTACAGGCCCTTCTCTGTCCCGCCACGTTCATAAATAAACCTATTTACAAATATCAGTTTGCAGCATTTTGAATGTTTTAGAACGAAATCGTATTAACCCTTTTACTCGTGCTATCTTTCCATAAGAAAGAAAGAGAGCGGAGAAGTGTGCTGTTCTGGATGCTTTTTATGTTGCCAAGCGCATGAACGGCACATAAATCGGGGACTTTTGACAATAGGAATCGGTTGAAGTATGATTATTGAAGAATTAAATGAAATATATTGGGCAGTTTTAGTATGGGAAAAGAAAAAAAAGGAAATGGCAAGACAGGGGTGGGGATAGAGGTGCAGTTTAGGCGGGATAAAGTGAGGAAAGAAAAAAGATGGTGGGATTAAGCCTCGGAGGTCGCTCTCAGGAGGTACTCCGAAGACAGTCTTCGGTGAGATTCTTAAAGTCCGTGAAGTGAATTATTGGTAAAAATTTAAAAGTGAATTGTGTATTGAGAAGTGTTACACCGGTTAGGGGTTAGGGAGTCTCGAGTTGGCTAAATGCTGACAAAGGACATGGGACTTAGTAATTGGCATGGCCGATGAAAAGTCTGTACGATTCCCAACACGTGGCAACACGTGGGGATTTCGGTCGATTTTTAGGTAGGGAGTAGGCACGCCCAGTGTTAAACTGGCAGGGTTAGTACCTATAAAAAGGGAAACCCGGAGCAAAGTAGTTAGCATGGCTGACAAAATGCTTATTTATTAGTAATCCGAGTATTCAGCATACGCAGAAGAAAGGTTACGACGTAGCGTTTTCCTCCAAGCGTTCCCGTATCCTACCCTACATTATGATTCCTCATTTTCTTAGGTATTATAGTCTTCACGTGTAGCCGTGGTCTGGGAGTGCAAGCTCCCAGATTTAGACAACGTCCCTCGGGATGTGCCCGCGCTTGGAACGAGCCGGCGGCGGCTGTATCCTTCGGGAAACAGTTACAGTTCCCTTCAGTGTCGTATATCCTAGTGTGGCTTAGGTGCTCCTAGCAAGTGGGGTTCCCTAATAACCATAATGGGTGTTATTGCAATGAAGTCTATATTATATATATTTTACACCATAGGTATCAAATCCTCGTTCAATACAATCCCAAGCTTCGGCCTCATATGTATGTGAACGTATTACACCGGCATTTAGTATACATTGGAATTTGCCATTCCACTTTCAGCTAGCTTCTGTTAGCAGGAGTTTCCTCTTTACACCGAGGGGAAGCTGTCCTACCTACCATTGCTATGGAAAGGGGGCTACATTATACACCACATGATTAAAGTAAATGTGAGACATGGATCTCTAGGCTGAATACTACATCTAGAAGAATAGGAATTAGGTAACTAGGTACATTTGAGTAGGAATAGGGAACATAGGAAATTGTTTGGGAAATAGCACTTAGTAATAATTCGGGGGTAGACTCACGATATGATGCAATACATTTTTCTATCTAACTCATAAGATAGGTGTACTGGCAACTTCCCGGATTACAGGAGGTAGACTAGTATCCTTGGGTTCGCTGAATTATTAAAACATTTAATATTCTATCAAGTGTCCAGGAAATACTTTAATAGCCATGTAGGTTACAAACTAGAATTATTTTGTTACAATAAATAAAATAAAAATCAGTTTTAGGTTCATATTTATAATTATCATCCACTCAAATTAGTTTCAAATTAAGACGGTAGTAAATGTAAGGTATCGTTTTTGATGCTAATGGACAAGCTGTGCAGTTCCATTGTGGGAGACCATCTAATGAGAGACGTAGAATGGTTGACTACTCTTCGACAGCATGAGGAAGGATATATTACAATTTATTATGTCGCTATTAGTATCTGTTAAAATCAAAGTAATAGGATATATCAAATAAATAAAACAAGGAATTAGAATATCCTAAAATAAAAAAATAACTATGCAATATCTTGAAATTTTCATGTAATTAATGGACAAGCAAAGCTGTTTCATTATGATTAACCTTTTCTATCAGACATATAGTCTAGGTGCATTATTCCTCAAACAACATGGAAAGAATATAAATTGTTTCATTTTGAAGTCAAAAGTTTGCAGAAACAAAGAAAGAATATCTAACAACAAATACTCAAGAATACCTTGAAAATATACTAAACTTATTTGTTCACTATTAAAATTACTAGATATAATAAAATCAAGTAAAGCTGTATAATTACTCTCCACTCTCAAAATAATATATATTGGACCAATGATATCATCTAACAGGATATGACATCTAAACAAAGTGGTGGAATAGGTTCAAAGATATTATTTAACTAGATATGTCTACTCAAACAGAGATATGATAGGCTGTAGATTGTATAGGGTTACTTGTAGTCCCAATCCAATCAGGTTTTAGGACATATTTAGTACATACCAGCGTAATATTAGGAACTCCCTTTTACCATAATAAGTAAAAGGAAGTCCCGCTAAGAACCGAGATATGATTGGATGTATGCCCTTACTGAGGCTAGGCAGCTCCAGAGATGGCCAGCGTCTCGGTGTTATGGTAGATACTCGTTTGGGTAGAATGAATGGTTTGTTTTGTATAGCTATGAATAATGATGTCTCTCATTTTCATAGAAGTAAATTAAAAAGGTCCTTGAATGTGCAGACAAGATACAAACTTACATACTTACAGTGTCGATGACAATATCATACGACATTCCCTTTTGCCAAAAGAATATGTCCTCATGCCCATGTAGTATATATGAATACTGAATCAATTGCAATACACATACTTACTGACTTTTAGTACATTTGTAAATAATAGAAAACAAAAAAAAAAGAAAGAATAATAACTTTATAAAGTCCTCTTACAATGGGTGATTATATGGTTACTAATTATGTTGGGTAATTAGTAAGGAATATAACAGACCTATGCGGTGGAAGATGACCAGTTTGGACAAGTCGAAATCTACAGATGGCAGCGGGGAGGGGCTGTTATCCTTAGCCGCAATCAATTAAATATCATTCTTAATTTTATTTGCATACTTACCTACTTTAAAGGTTCTTATGTAAATCTTACTTATTTCATACCTACTTAGAACATCTTAGCAACATAATCTTCTTTTCACTCTACCATATTAATATAAAGCAGATAGTTACATATCTACGCAGTAATTCTTATTCAACTTTATTAGAACATCACATTAGTCACTATAGATAGAATCTATCACTGCATAATACTTATGGCAATATGCTGAGGTTTTAATAGACTCACAACATTTAGTCATGAAATAGGTAGTTTGGTTTTGATAGTAAGAAAGTGGTAATAGTAAATTTTGTTGTTGCAACTTAACACTTTTACTGTATTATGTTAGAGAGCCAGTTCTAAATTACACCACTTGGAGAGTACATAGGTAGAGTAGGTCACGTCTCAAGCCTTTGGAAAAGAAACTGAGTTGCTACTTATGGGCACAATATAGGATCCTGACCACTATACTAGACGATCACATGGCCTTATAATGATCTCAGTCAAGACACACTCAATATTAGGTTTTGTGTTATGTTTGGATACGGTATCTCAGAATGGTAGAAGTTATCACACAAATAGGATATCACAATTAAATTTCATTTTATTAAACATTTTCATATAAGGTAGCGTAGAGTACATGAGATTTATATACAGATAGAGGGGGGGGTCGTTACATGAACCAACAGTGACTGTAGTACAATGCCATCCGTACCCAACTACGTTCACTCAGAATCGACATGCTCACAAGAAGGTTAAGTTAGTTTTTTGTTATTAATATAAAAACATACAATAAAAAAATAGCTGATGATCTATTTTCAACCTTTTATGCTCCAGCTGAAATATTATCCGTAGATCATGGATTACGGGTGAGGATATATTGAACGTAATTTTTGTAAAAATATAAAAATGTGATAGTAAAGTAGTTTTGATATAACTTTCTTATTTGTACCGGAAAACAGTTTTGTACAACAAACATTACAAATCAATATCAGTTCAGCATTTTTGCAACATAACCTATGTAATACACACAAGTGCAAAAATGCGCTTATGACAATGCTGCAATATAATATATATAATAAAGTCAATATATAAAGAATGGAATAAACTCGAATTGGGTATACCTACAGAGATAAATAAAAACTATCAAACTGATATAGTTTATTTCCGGAATATGTATTGTAGTGCTAATGTGGAATAGGTCTTTAAGGCAGAGCATGCCTGCCTTAAAGACCTATTTCATCTATTGTTTCGTCTCTTCTCATCAACTCAGAAAGCAGTCAAATACACTGCCTATCTTACCAAAATGATATACTAACGTATGTCTAGTTGAGATATTTCAAAGGTAGTACTCACCAGGTGGTCTTGGATGCGTGGCGGCGTGATGGAGAGTACTGGCTATCTGATGATGCGGGTAGAAGGAGAGGAAGGGCGCGTGGAAAGACGCCTGCGGCGGGGGCTGGAGCCGCGCCTTCAGCTCCTCTGCTGATCCTGCGCCTGATGATGACGACTCTACGTCAGACACGCCGCTGTCCGCAGGGGAGGGGGGCAGGGAACCTGCGAATGAATGAGTTTATGCTGTTAATCGATACAATCAACCTAATACTCTATAAATGCGTTAAAGGACCTGAACTGCAAGAATGTTACCAAAAACAAACCGCAGGTAACTACAGACTTATTAGAACTCATTTAGAGCTGCACAGATTAAACAAAACGTCATCATCATTGACATCTAACCTCCCATTAATACAGGACACGGGTACCCTTCTGAAACCTCTTTATGCTTCCATCTCTTCACATGTTCATAGTAGTTTTATCAAGCTTTATCAGAGACGTTTACGCACTTAAAATTTCCTTGTTAATAAGTACCCTATCCAAGAGATAATAATACGAAAAATCTTTAGTTTGGTGACTCTGTTAGTAAGAAGAAAGTGATTGAAATCATTACATTTTCCCACTGCAAGATTTGACCGTTAGAAGACATTCAAGGAGATGAAATCTGCATCAAAAGAAACTGCAACCATTGTCCACTCTAACGGTTATCCGACATGCATATATTTGCATGCAACCCTTGCACGCATTTATCAATCCTGGACCAAACCAGCCAAAACGGTTAGTGTGGACTGGTAATTAATCCTGGACCAACGGTCACATTTTAAGAGGACACTCATTAGAAATTCTTTGAAGCAAGTGGAAACAACCTGTTTTCATGTGGGAATATGCATATGCAGTGCAGCACTGCGATTGTCATGCAAAAAGTGCATGTTCTTGGGTTAATTTATGATTATGCAGATTTGCTCGGGGTTGGGTCGGGTGCAAGGGTTAACGGTAAACTTTGCATTACAAATGTTATTATTTTGGTTTGTAATTGAAGAATGTTTTCTTTCTTACGATAATGCAAATTTGGAATCAAGGAATCAATTTAAGTCAAGAGTGTACAAAATATCTCAATATAAGATTTAAAACAAAGTTTAAATTGTGTTTATTTATTTTGATTTGTATTCGTTTAACAATGTTTTATATAAATATACCAACGCCTAAATTGTAATCAGCCAAGTATTGTCAACATACTTAAAAGGTGTTTTTAACCATGGATGAACCTATTTGTATCCTTTATTACAGAATAAAACATTTTGTATTTGTATATTAGATTACCTATAGCTGTTGTATTGTTAACAATATTTATACCTGCAGGATTGTAATTTGCAATGAGAGAATGAGGCAAACCATTTAACAATGATAAACCATTTAAGTATGTAACTCATGTTGTCATATACCGATACGACGCGTTGTTTTTTGAATATATGCTAAGTATCATCTTTATTTCTATCCGGCTCACATCACAAATAGAACAAAAAACTAATTTGCTTCGCTCAATCAATAAAAAATCTAAAACCCATGAGGCAACTTATGGTCACCGCCTGACATTCAGTACGGTGACCTTTCCTTCGTGCTGGCGATTCTGGCATAACCGGCATAATCTTAATGGCAGACATAATTTAATTAGGTAATTAGTATTTTACGAGGGCAGCGCTTTATCAAAATCTTTCGATTTCTCGTTTCAGAATTAATAGTAGTGACGTAAACAAAGTTTTAGAAGTGCATCAGAATTGGCCAGCATTTTTGCCAATTGACCAGTTTTTTTGCGTAACTTGCAAAATCTTATTATTTTTTACATCAAATTAAATTAGGCAATTAGTGTTTTAAGAGAGCAGCTTTGTATCAAAATTGGGTGAAGTTACGTAGCAGCAATGTAAAAATTTTTTTTGGAATAAGTGCATCAGAATTTTCAATTTCTAAATGAGAGAAAAACTAAATGGTAATATTGTTTTGTAACATAAATGCTTGCAAAGCGATTAAGTTTACAAAATTAAAACGAATTGCAAAAATAAACTATACAAACTGAAATAATGATTATTATCTAAGACAGTAGGTATGCCAGATATGCAGGAGATGTATTATACTCATAACTGTGACCCAACTTATCAAAAATAGAAGTTGAAGTCATAGATGTATCCACACTGAAACAAATTCACATGAGGTACAAATAGAAGCTCGAGTAACAGCGACAGATACGGAGGTGTTTTCCGCTTTGTAACGTTTCTGAAACCGCGAAACGATGTTTGCATAGCGATGAAAAATCCTCTATGTTATATATATATATATATAAACTGTGGTTAAAGTAAAACGAACAAGTCCTACCTCATGACTAAGCCGAAACAAGGAAGTAATCTAGATATCATCTTCTATAGGTATATAAGTACTAGAGTTGCCTTAAACAAAATATCTCTACAGTGTATCACATCACATGCATATGCATGATAACGATTCAAAAGTTTCCTTGAGAACACTAAGAAATAAAAAACTTTCTCATGTCCAGTACCCTCGTAATAAAAAAGTTTGACGAATAACGGTTATCCGGCATTTAAATAATATAATCAACAAGTAGAAAGCGCTCATTCATACGGCTTCCTCCATAGAGCAAAGTGACCATTTGACCGGTGTCCTCGGCGATAGCTGTCCGCACCCCTTTGTGGTCATTGTGACCCTTCAATGGGACAAAGCATGGGAACCGGGAAGCGCCGCGGCCCACGGCTGGACACAGCCCCGCTACTAACACCATTTAAAACGAGACCTATGCTCCTTTCAATGCGATAAAACAATATCTATTTAAGTAACATGCAATGCTATTGATTGTTTGATTCTAAATACTCTGCTCTACTTGTTAAAAATTGGAACCAAATCTGCGGTTATGTTTCATGATTCAAGAGGTATAATATGATATATTATGACACGGATATCTGTTTTCCTGGTTATTATTTAGTAAGTATTTCGTATTGTTTCGTTATTATTTTGGATTAGTTAACACATCACATTTCCTTGTTCCAGATTCTGCCACCTCGCTGCAGGAACATTCTATTTATACGCCTGCTTATAACAGTCAAGTCTTATCAAAACAGGGGCAAAATACTCGATTATGATCGATGTATTGGTACTCGTACATTTTATTCGATGGCAATATAATATATCAGCAATTCTAATACTGATGCTAGTATTGTAAGATATGATTAACTGAATAGGGAAGTGGTCAGCTTTTTGCGCGATTCCCAAGGCGTATAAACAAAGGCCAGTTCGCACCCGGGACCGGTTCAGATCGGACGGCCACACGAGTGACCAACGGTAGGAACACGGAACGGCTCTATTGTGCTAACCCTTTCATCTCTCGTATCAAAATAATAATAAATTAACTATAAATAATGACCACTGGGGTGGGTTTCAGTCGAGCAGTACCGGTCTACCGGTCAGCGAGGAATGCGGTCCCATTAGTAAAATATCACAAAGATGGGAGACGGGAGGGGTCCTTCCTTAATCTGAGCATCTTTATAGAGTGATGTCGTTCTGTACACTCTATAGCCCTTTGTGGAAGACGGCGTTAGACCATAATCCGCGGGACAACAGTCAACTCTCGCAATTCTTATGCATATGAATATAAATCGCGCAGTTTATGTGTTCTTATGTAACGGACGCTACTCGTATATAAAATCATATTGATGTACATAATTAGGAACACGTGGAATCTTGGGTCCGGGAAATACCTCTGATACCTATGTACATATGTATAGGGGTATAAAAGAGAGGATGTAAATAATAGATGATAAAATGTTACATAATATATTATTATGAACACTAGTTGAAATCACATAACCTGACGTTTTATTAATATTAATGTTTCATTGTCTACAACATTTTATAGAGTATTGACTTGAAGCACTGTATGCCAGTTATAATAATTTCACGTTGGTTAAGTTTCTAAGACCTCATTAGAAGCTTTTCTATTTAGTAATTGACACTACATACTAAAAACGAAAAGGAAAAACATAGGGAGTCTTCATATAAAATACCTACTGTGTTTTTAATCCTTTTGGTTTCTGCTCTATCATTAAAAATGGTATAATAGATACAAGCGTCGAACTTGAAGAGATTATAGTACACATTTTAAAGTACTAAATAAAAGTACAAAAATGGGGATAAATAAGAGGATTTACAGAGTGCTTAAGGGTCGGGAATGCATTGACAGTAATAAATGTAATAATGTTATTGCAGATGTCTGTAGGCGACGGTAGCCACTTAACATCAGGCGGGCAGTATGCTTGTTTGCATCTCATCACATAAAACACTTATTTCATTTAGGTATTAGATTTGTTTTGTTATAATAAAGTAACAAAATAAAAAAAAAACACCTATATAGAATTATTAACATGGTTCAATACTTTCAGGGGCAAGAGACTTTAAAGTTAAAAACAAGTTACATATATACAGCGTAAAGAAGTTGTAGGAAAATATTTGGAGGATTTTTATACCAAGTGAGTGAAAAATTTGTATGAAAAAGTAATATGCCACGCGTGGAATTTAGAATTCAAATTCACATATTTTATGATTGAATTTACCCAAGTTTTGGGGAGTGTAATGGGCCGGTAATAAAGAAAAAATTCAAGAACGCAAAGACAAGGAAATACCTATACGATATTTTTACTAATTTATTAAAAATTTCTCGAGTAAGCAGGTTATAACAAACCCTGTGCAGATGATGTCGCAGTTAGAAGCTAGTGGTCGTTTAAACTGTATTTTAGGTTCTTATTTCCTACTTCGATCTTCTTTTGTTTCTTGTTATCCACTCAATTCGTATAATGAATTGTATCTAAACCGTTAGGAACAATTACAACAACAAAACCCAGAACCCTAAATTCCTTATATTCCGCACGTAAATAGTTACTAACCTATTGTATCTTACAGAAGATGTGGTTTCAATTATTAAATTGCCAATTCTTATATAACAAAGTAACAAAGTCGAGCGTCGCGACCCTAGTGTATCTTTCCTTTGTAATGTAATTCCTTTAAGATGGTAATTTGGTTGCGAACAGCGTCTACAAGGACCTATATCTATACAATTATGTTTAGCTACACACGCCACTGCCGTTGGTCACCGTAGGCATTGCTAAGTAATTAAAATATGCTCCATACCTATATATATTAAAATATGCAGGGTTATTCTCGAACCCAATGGTTTTAGTTTGGTTGGTTTGGTCAATATCAAACATGTTTCAGTTGCAATACATACTCGTATACAAGTTAGCAGTTTCAATCTCAATTCCAGACAAGACTCGAATTGCTGCGGCTAAAGAAACCGGACAATATATTCAAACTATACATATAGTATGCGACTAGAATAAGTCAATGAAATATAGCTCAATATTAACATTGTGTTTGTTCCCTTGTAATGAACGCGTTATGTTGAATTCATTGATATGATTCCGTTTTTATTATTGACGCAATATTTAGTTAGCCTCTTTGTTTCTTATGAACTGTAGTTGATAAAGTGACACATGCGGTTTTAAGTCCTCTGTTAAAATTAACCCTTACAACATCGAGTGCCACACCGGGCTGCGGGCCGCGGGCCTCACAATACCACAATGGGTTGCGTTCTGCACCCACGCGTGACATTCTAATTACAAAGTGTCAATAGCTCCGGAAAGCCGCTCGGATGAATTGAAAGGGAAAAGAGACGCGGTTATTTGACGGAGTGAGATGAAATTACAGATTAGCGTCTATTGTGACGGATGACGCAGCGATTTAGCGGTGCAAGGTGCAATGTAACCCATTTTTGCACAAAAAATGCGCATTTTCGGGTGAATATGAGCGATCGATGGCGCAACGTGTGCAACCAGCTGCGTTGCATTGTTTGGTTAGGATGTTGCGTATTTAGCTAGACGAGGGCCGACTGACCGGGTGATGGCTACAAGGGTTGCGTGCGCTTTGAGATCTGCCGACAGTTTTGTTTAATATTTTTGCAAGGTGCGTTTCATTTTACTTTAAATGTAGGCCGAGTACGATTGTATTTTGATAGAGCTGGTTTAACATAATTAAGATGTTAAAGGAAATAAATCTATTTTATCCCGTAAAAATTGTCTGATTTTTCCGGATTTCATTTTATTACTTTGGTAGGTTCTGGCGTAAGTAGCATTATATAAATAGAGTATGGGGTAATTTTCCACTCTATTTAACAATTCTAATACCTATTATACGTGAAACTTTATTACTTGCAGTTGTTACTAAATTTTATAGCATCCAGGGCTGCAATGCTGAATGATTTCAATCGACCATCTATCAAATATGTCAAAAAGAAATGCGATATTTAAACCCTTTATTTGACCCCTCCGAATAATACGACTATTATTCATTGTGCAAGTTCCACCCACGTGAGCATTAGAGGGTTATGCACATTGCAGATCATTCTGACCCGTGCGAAACGACATCTGCATCGAATAACGACAAAAAGGGTCAATAATGAAAATAGAATCGAAACGAAAAAAATCAATATTTATACAATATATTTACGCAATCAAATACATTGTCGAGTACAAACTGTAATCCCAGATGTAGTACCAAAAATCAACAAAGCAGATGTTACATTTCTCGTTTCCATAAGCATCAAAGTAGTTAGTAACTATTCAGTGATATTTTCCAGATTTAGGTCAAAAATTTATCCGGAACCGAAAGTCTTTCCGATACAACGAGGGGTATTTGTGTGCGTGTTAGTGTCTGTGTAGTGTAGCTCTCTGGTAGTAGACACATTGAATAGAAGGAAAGTGTATACAGGAGGGTGGTAAGAGGCGTGCGTGTGCGTGAGGATGGCGGGTACTGGGTGGTAGCCACCATTGCTGAGGCGGCGCGGCGCGGCGGCGGCTTAGGGCGGCGTGGCGCGGTCGTGACATTGGGCGGGCGGATCAGCTGACGGCCATCGATTCCAGCACTTCCTGCTCTTCTTTATGAATATTTCATGCGCCGCACGTCCGCCGGCACCCGTTACTTTTGTTGTGACGGCACTATCCCCACACCATTGCAAACTTACTCTTTATAATTTTTACAAGACAAAATATTGACTAATATTGTAGAGATTTGCTACGTGTTCAATGTTTGGATGTTAACGGAAATTGGTTGAGCATGTTTTCCCATCTACTCGTCCAATTTCATATGATGTTTGTTGAAAAAATACAATAACGAGGGCGGGCTACATGAAAACACATCAAAATACAACACAATCTAATTTATGTCCATGTATAAAAGAACAGGAAAATATCCATGCCAAAGTCAACATACTCGTAGATGTTATTAATACAAAAAAAAACATTAAGTGAAATGACATAGCAGCAACATGTTTCTTTAATAAGAATGAATGTTGCCTGAATAGATTGTATGTGTAGTGACTTGTAACTGAATCAGTGTTGCTAGTTTGTACAATATTCAGAAGGTACACGTTACATACAGGTTGTTCTCTTATACTGGATATAATGTGCGTACGTGAGCTCCAGGGCCCTCAGTGTATGTAGAGTGTTAGATTAGCTACAGAGTGGATCGGACAGAGCCCCATTCCCCAACTTTTGTGAGAACAGTTTGCGTAAATATTTGTGTGTTGTATAGGGTTGCGAAGTAGATAGACTTGGAAATTAAAATATGTAAGTAATACAACTTTTAAATTAAGTATACCTACACTTTCACGAAGATTAAACGGCATAATTTAAGAATTGTGTGTTGTGTAAAAAGTTATGTTGGGGAGGTTACCATAAATGATATTATAGTTAACATCTGATAAGATATTAAACAAGATTGCTTTTATATAATAAAACTTTTATTGTGACATAGTTGGAAAATATATTTTTTAAGTATGAAGTTGATATTGATTCCTCTTAATTGATTTTTTTCTAGAGCATAAAATTATATCACAATATGTACACTTTAAAATAAGTTACGGTGAAACCGACCAAAGCCTCTCAAGGGTATGTGGCATTAGGAAAAAGTGTTAGAATCACAGTTGAACAATAGTTATTTCTAGGCAGTGATATGCACTATATTATAGTAACGAAACCTAGTAAGCATTACATCGTTATTATGTTTTAATCTACGAATATAATTCGTAAGCTTTTAAGCTGTCAAAAAAATAACATGCTAATTTCAATGACATGCAGTTTAAAATCAGGCTGCTATCTTTGAGACCCATTTCTCATTTAGATTTAACTTGTTGATATCTTAGAGCAAGTTATCGCTTCACAATAGCATAGTAATCGAAGACTAGCGTCAATCTACCAGCCTGGCGGGCTACCTATAAAAGCTTCACCCCGGAAACAAAACATTTCTGCGGCAAGATTCGGACCGTGTTACGGGCGGAGCAGAGCGGAGGGAAAGCTACAGGATACAAGTATGTATAGTAACAAAGTTAAATACCTAGATGCTCTGAGGTCGCATTTTATCACGCGGACTCAGCCGAGCGGAGCTGGGCGGAAATTACCCGCGCAGCGTAATACTGTAGCATTACCCAATATATAGCATCGTTGTAGGATCCATATTGGATGAGTACATCGGGAGTATCGCTGTAGATTGTGTACCTACCCGTCATTACTTATTAATGTGTATTGCGGATTGTTCTGGAACTGGATTGTATAACGTCCTTTAAAGCAATGATTTCCTACTGACCGTGACTGTCCTGAGACTGCCGAGAAGGTGGTTCATGGTTTGAATCAAGCTTGAGTTTATCATATGATGATGTAAGACATTGTACAAAAATATGGTATATTCCAGCAGCTGTCTTTTAAATCTGAATAATTCAAGTTTCAGCCTGCTATCACTTTCAACCACGTCATTAGGTATTTAGTAACAATAAAATAATAATCAAATGCAACCTTGTCGCAATAAAAAAAACGTTACCTACCTATTTGTAGAATATAAATTATACAAATAGGTAGATACGTAGAGTATATATACATATATTATATATACATACGAGACGTAGCTGGTTCATATAATATATCGTATGTTATGTGTAAAATGTGTTTTTTTAGGGATTGTAATAAAACAAGCAGGTGGTCCACCTGATGTTAAGCGATAACCCCTGCCTATAACAGATACATTTATTTACAAGTGTCGAACTGCACTAGGTCCGTTGCCGACAATCGACATAGAGTTTGTTAAGACTCATGTGTCTATAATTTTACTGGGTTTCAAGGACTGCTGCCGGAACACACTGTGAGGTGTTTGGCGACAGACTTTCTACCCGAGGATGGTAGAAAATTAAATTATTTGCGCTTATTAAAGATCAATTTGATTTTCATCTGTCAAGTTCTGATCATATACTATAATCAAAAATAGCTTACAGCAAGAATTTAATCATGTAAGACAGTGAAGACAAAATTTCTGTTTTCATTCTGTTTTGACTAAAATATCGAATGATTTTATTTACATTTAGTACTGAGATTTAGTAGATCTCGGAGACTACCGTATCATCATCAGACCTCCAAGATATAAATTGATTACTATCAATAGAAATATGTGACAACATCAAGATTTTTCCATTAAGAGACAGACAACGCTATATAAGTAGGTAGAGTCCGTGTAAATACTTTTATCTCTTGTCCGAGTATTTGCCTTGCTATGTATGACGAGAACATATGAAACATCTCTATATTATGTACATAACCGCGAATGCGTCCTACAAATATGGTACCACACTCCAATTTCCGGTGGAAGTCGGTAAATGTTTTGCTCTACGAGCTACGAAAATGCTACGAAATGTAGAGTTTAGTTCAATACAAAATGAGTCGGTGAAAATAGGAATGTGGTTTGTAGTAAATTTATTGTGAAGTTTATATGATATATATGCTGTCCGTCCGTCCGACCGTCCGTCTGTCACCAGGGTGTATCTCAAGAACGGTGATAGCTAGACGGTTGAAATTTTCACAGATGATGTATTTCTGTTGCCGCTATAACAACAAATACAAAAAGTTGGCCAAGTGCGAGTCTGACTCGCGCAAGTTAAAACAAAAAAAGGTTAAAATATGAAGTCTAATGTTGTATAGCTAATGGTACGGAACCCTTCGTGCGCGAGTCTGACTCGCACTTGGCCGATTTTTTTTATGAGTTTATGTGGCTAGTTCATCAACTTTGAATGTTTTCTCAAAGAAGTTACGTGAAATTTATTGAACTCTTACCTGGATTAGGCGGGCCATAGATGTGCCTGGAGGTAGGGGTGGGTGTGAGTAGGCCATGCAACAGTGCCAGGGACCCTCTCGCGCCCAGCGGCAGTCGCGCAGGCTCACCGTCCACTGCAACAAGAGGAAATGCACTTTAATACATGGGTATATGTTTATGGAGATAGCATAATATATGATACTGAGATGCTTATCATTGGTACTTAGCGATGTTTAGGTATATATAGGAAAATAATTTTAATATTAGTCATGAATGTCAGGACATGATAGAGGATGCATAGAATGAAGATAATTTGTGCTTAGATTTATGATTTTACTGTTGACTTCGGTGTATAAGCTAAATCGCTATAAAATGTATCCCAAAAAATATTATGGAGTTAAAAAATCAGGAACAAAGCGCTCGTAGCCAAGTTTGCATAGCCATTCTGAATCGATCAGCAAAGTTAAGCAGCGTCCGCCGCGGTCATGACTTGGATGGGTGACCGCTGGTTGGGCATTACTACTGAGCGCTTCCTGTCTTCGGAGGGCACGTTAAGCCGTCGGTCCCGGTTGTTGTCTTAGGATAGCAGTCGTTACACGCACTTTGCAAATGCCCGCCTGGCTAGCTACCACCCTCAAGTTGAAAATCTGTCGCCAAGCACCTAACGGTGTGTTCCGGCAGCTGTCCTTGAGAGCCAGTTACTCTAGGTTAGTCTGAACGACATCCTCGACTACATCATCACTTACCATCAGGTGAGATAGTGGTCAAAGGCTATCCTATCAGGCATAAAAAAAAAAATAAAAAAAAATAAACAAAAACAAACAAGATTTTTTTTGTATGTTATATACATATTTAATAGGTAAGTATTCAAAATTGCACACATTACACTTATCGTTAAACATTATACGAGTATCTTCTATATTTATGTGTCATACGTAAAAATTATCCGTTTCAGTAGTTTGAGCGCGAAGAAGCATAACCGACAAATAGATATATCTTTCTGAATAGAAAACTGCATGATTACAAATATTTCATTTTCATTTAATTCATTATTTATTACTTGGCTGGAGAACCTGAAAATTGACATTTAATTTATTATATAATTCTAATTTATTTTAATTTAATTTTATTGACATTTTTATATATTATTGTATTTTTGATGTAGTAATGTTACCTGTAGTCGTACGATTAAATAAATAAATGTAATTCATGGAGTATCTCAGAAACAATTTAAATTGTTCATAATAGCCAAAGATTAAAACAATTTGAAGTCAACTATACCTTCACTATTATAACTATACCTATAAGGTATAATGTCGTAAAGTGAAAGCATACCACAGGCATACTTATATCATATAATTTAGGTGCTAAACAAAGCACAGTTTCTAGGTACCTAGGTACACGTCCCGGGGGCTAGCCAAGCTGCTCCAGACGCGTGGGATCGCTATTTAGATGGTAAATTATTCTAGAGTAAGACCTTCGAGCGGTATCCATTCCGTCTGACTTGCTCCTTTGTTGTTTCAGCCGTCTTATTCCTCGCTTGTCAAACGTATATTAATGCTGTGTGCTCGACGGGGCAAGACGACGATGTTGCCAATTCTTCATCAACGAATTAATGTAATTTGCTTCTAGTTCTAGTTAATGTACTTAGTCGAAACTAACAGAGGGTGGTTTCGACATTGAAGGCGCTAAATACCTAACAACTATACCGCAGAATATACAAAAGAGGTTGCACTGTAATGAATAGGTTTAATATCCGAGATATCAGATAAATCTTATTAATGATGGGCAAGTGGCAGTTACTATGGACTACAGAAGCCTGAACTACTGAATGGTCATTTTGCAAATGTCCTCCTGGTTCGCTTCCAAGCTCAAGTAGAAGACATTTATGTTGACGCCAAGCATCGAAAACTGTATAGCGGCGGTATTCTTGAGCACCAGCTCCCATGCTAAGTTAAGTCAGTTTACAAGACATCATCTCTTAACATCAGAGAGTAGCCTATCTATCAGTTAGCCTAAAAGGATTTTTCTCGCACGATATACATAACGTTTAACGTCTGTATGTGTTTTTACGGTTTCAGTACAAATACCTACAGAGATAATTCAATTCAACAGCACGACTGAAAATTTTAAGTACAAACAGTATAAAGCACGTACTAAAGTTTTCAATAGCTGTTTCAACGCACGTCCTTGAAAGTTGAACACTAAAAAGTTTAAGGTGAAAGTGGGTGGAAAGGCGTCAAGTCTTCCCAACTACTTGAACACCCCATCTATTTTACTTAGCGGTTAAAACGTACTCGTGGAAGATTTAGCGATGGAATGAGCTTTAAGTTTAGCTTACGTTTGCTATATTCCGGAGAATTACCGCAAAATCGATACCGTATAAAATAATCTCGATACATCCCAGACGTTTCCGTACGCCGACCTTGGGACACCCCCACACACCCGGCACGGCACCCGGCATCACCCGGACCACCTGTTGTCTCCTTCTACCCCCCGGATTCACTGCGCATGTTTGACGCATAGAGCGGGACGACAAATAGCACTCTCGTCTTCTGGTCGAACTGTCTAGACGGAATGTGAACTCTTTACGGGCCCGGACACATGTGGAAAGCGATGGTTGCCGATAATGGTATCGAGGGACCTTATGCAAATGGTATTTTCGTGAGCGCACGCGAGCTGCTTGCATGCCTTGGCCGGCAGCCGCCTCGCCAGCGGAGGTCGAGTGCCACTGATTTACGTGGAAACCGGGGGTGCAATCAACCCTATATGCGGAGGCGAGACGACATAAAACAATGCTTTATTGCCTGACCATTCGCTACGAAAAATTCTTAATGAATACGTAGAGTTCTAGGTCGCGATAATGTCATAACTAGAATCCGATGTTCGTTTTATTCGCTGCCACAGCCATTTCATTTTTATTTCGTTTTAAGTAATCGGCACAATATTTTATGTCTGTGTTTTATTCGTAAACAATCTGCTAAAACGCGAAGATGTTTGTTTTCCTTTATTCAAGTGATTGCGAAGTGCAGTTTACTTTTTGCATAAGTAAAAAGGCAGTAGTTGCCTAAGACTTTCGTTCGAGTATGTATTAATCCAGAGTGGGATGGGGTGCTACAGATGGAATGAATGTAGGGCACGGTGAGGGGAGGGGAGATTGAGACCATGCTCTAAGATAACGACAGAGAAAGGAATCAAATTAATGCAAATGTCGACAATACTCTCTACAAATATTGTTCGAAGCCAATATGAACAAGTTTGTAGATCATATTGTCAGATTTTGAGAAAATGGCGAACAGTCCGTTGTCGTCTTATATTATTAAGCTAAAAATAATAATATTTATAACGTTTACAATAACATCCTCGCAGTTAGAAAAAAAATCTTAGTAGATTCTTGTGTTGTTAGAAAAGACCAAATTATTTCAACGATCAGGATAGGTTTCCACACAATACACAAAAAGTAGAATTGACGCCACAAAAATACTAAATATAACCTTCCCGCCCGGGGTATAACATTTTGTGCTCCAATAATTTGTAAATTTATGATTTTCGCTTAGTACGCGGTAGTGCTTGTAATCATAATATTTAGAAACCTTCATAAGACGTTAAACAATAACAATCTAGAATTTTACAGAAACCCAAAATTACTAGATATATATTAGTATTTATCCGAACTATAAGCGGATGCTATCCGGGCGATGTCCTGCATTATTCAGTAGCTAGGAAGGCTATGCATGCAAACACGGGCTTACAGTACAATGAACTGCACTTCTCTTTGTGAAAACAGTACCTACTGCGCACGGAATCGCTCCAAACAAAACATCTAAATCCTATTACTCAACTTAAAAATTAAAGAAAATAATTAACTATAATTTGGGACTTTATTCAAAGTTTCAGGCAATTTAAACTACTGAAAATAGTAAGGCACTGAAAAAGTTACAAAAATTTGTCAAATCACTTCTTGATAATATTATGTACATACATATATACATTTATATTATAAAAACTACCGTGGTTTTCACTGCTAAGTTTGAGTTGCTAAGTTGAGTTCTAAACGAGACGTCAAAGCGGGTGCCCCGAGCTCTCCTTGAAAAAAGAAAAACACCGAATGTGGTTGAATTTATAGTCGGAGCTATCTGACTGATTCACGTGAGTTATCCCATATTATTTACATACATACATGCTTAGTTTCAGCGGCTTGATCTGTATAGAAAGAGCAAATTATTTCAGAGAATTCAGTCCAATGTCGTCTTTGTCTACCCACCAATTAAAAAAGTTTGATTTCTTTGGTTCTCTTGATTTCTGTTACTACAGTTGAAGATTTCAACTGTAGTAACAGAAAAAGTTAGTGTTAGAGCAGTTATATCATACCGACCCCACATACAGCGGACTAGGGTGGGAAAAAGGGTGTTATATTTATATATTTGAATATTTACTAAGTACACAGATTAGTGAAAGTATGTCATATATACCTTAGCTGTGAAAATACCTAAGAGTACAAAATTTTATATGTACCTATAGAATTTATCAATGCACCTTCAGAACGATGCGTTTCATGACTATTTATCCAACAGATATGGGGGTTGGGCTCTGACATTCAAAGCAGTTCCCTAACAAGGTTAGTTTGAACAACTATCGCGATAACTATTGCATTAGGTGTAACTAGAAGTTACGGTTTGTACAGAAAAGTTAGGGCGTTTCCATTTTAACCCAGTCAACATCCGAAATGTGCCACTTCAAAGTTACGTGGCAAGGAAACGATGCCCACATCCTTACCTCATTAAAATAATATAATAATTGCTGTAATATAACTCTGTGTAAAATAAAATGTTATTTATTTTTACAAGAAAAGTAACTCTTGAAACTGGCGTAAAAATGTTAGGTAGGTACATTACATATCCACAATTTGCGTCAAAACCTTGAATTGGTATTGTAGGCATGTATCTAGGTCTCGTTTAGTGATAGTCTAGTCAAGTATGATTTAATCTGTGGTAGCAGATAACGATATTATATGGCACGTGGAATAGGCTCCAAAACCTTAGACCTTCAGGTGTTTTGAACGTATATACCGAGCCGGGTTCCCACGCTGCGAAACGCCGATAAATATCAATTTAACACATAGTCTAGCATTTCTTAGTAATAGTGATTCAGTGTATGGATCCGAGGACGGAATTGTAAAAACCTTATTCGGATTCCAGGACTTTAACCTCGCTGGGATACCGCCTCACTCCTTTTTATATTATGTATAAAAGTTACGCTTCCAAGGAAGGTGTATTTCGTTGTCCGTTAAAGAATATACGAGGTAAGTTACACGTTGTCGCCGACTATAACAGACAGCAGTGACAAGAAAGATTAGCAGACTTAATATTGTACAAAACTTAAGTCGTAAATTCCATGATTAGATCGCGACAACGTCTGGTACGTAATCCAGAGCTAGCGCAGAGCTCTCCAGCTACTGACAAACATTACTAGGATTAATCCAAACAAATTACATGAGATAATTAAGCTAGAACCGCAGGGGTCTCCCGTATTCATAAAGAGAAGTAAACTTCTAATCTAGCTGAAACTTTTACTTTCCTGCTGCGCTGAAATATTAACTAACTTGCATAAGTTATGCGGGCCCCCCCTTCTACTTTCGTTGTGGGGGTGCAGGTGAATGCACTGGGGAGGTAGGTTCCCCCTTTTCCTCTCCCTGAGCAGTATTATTTCGTGCTGGCGAAATATGGCTTGGCAGTATGAGGTTTTTAAAGTGCAACGAACGCTTTACATTCTTTTCTCTCTGTAGGAAGCGCTCGGGGCGTACTAGGTGCGGTCCGGGCGTTTCATTAAATAGTTTTGCATGTAGTTGCAGCTGAAACTGAAGGCGAAAAATTAGCTTTTGCTCGTTTTTGTCATGCAGAGGACAAAATACCGTCTATTTTGTTAGAATAATGTGCGGTGTTTGGGCATACCTAAAATTTGAGCATCGAAATTAGTTGCATACGAATAATTCATGTGCAGAACAAACAGACTTGTGTTGCTGATGATTCTTTACAAAAAGTACACCAATAAGCGAAAAATATTTATTTTTGTACAACAACACAAAGAAATGTCACGTGCGTACAAATAGGTGCAGATAATTCGTGTGTTGTTATTCGGGGCAGGAAATAATTAAAGTGATAAAAGTGTTTTAATTTCGACGTTTATTTTCGTGCGCTTTGAGCTCATGACTTTTTTTTAATAATAATTGTATTATTACGGGCGGCTGTCATCATTCAGCGTAAATGGAGAGTTTTGGCAGATATATTGTGAATAATAAAGATTGGTTTTGTTTTATTTCCTCGAAAAATTTATGCAAATTGGATGGTGTAAGCTGACAATTATTCTGCTTCAAAGCATGCCCGCCAACACTCAGATAAATTAATAAACCAAAGGTAGATTAGCGTTTTGTATCGTTTTAGAAACTATACCTGAAATTTATATACATTATTCAAAAGTTTAACTTACTCGCTTGGAAAAATTATGGCCCTAAATTGATTGTGTAATTGAAAACTAATCGACCCTCCACTTTCAATTAGTTAGTTTAGCTTTTATGATTCAGGAAACCATAACAATATTTCATCGGCTCTACTTATTTGGAGGCGGAAGTGTAAGAACCAATGGCACTGTAGATTAATGTGCTCAAATACACGTGCCCGCCGCCATGACGTCATCGTAAAAAACAGACACTAGTATAAAGAGGTCGAAAAACTAAATATTTTTTACCATAGATAAGTTACGTGTAAATACACTACTTTTCTTCCATTATTAGATACAATGCGATATGTAGTCACGTGGGAAATGGTGTTTAGTCTCCTTTGTCCTGGACGGAAATTGATGCCTATTTTTTCACGCGAGAAAAACAACATATGTAAGAAACCATTAGGAGTCTTGGCGGCAAGAAAATAGGAAATATGACATAGTTTTATTTTCTTAAATGTGTATTTTTTCAAAGGTATTGTAGGTAATGTTTGTGAACGTGCTCCAGTGTAGGCAAATAGTTTAATAGCCTGATATTTTACTTTTATGTTCTCACCCAATCTCAATTAACTCTTTGTAATGTATTTAGTAAACACTTATTGTCCCCGACTAGTGGGACTTGACTAAGTTAACACTTCTGCCTTATATACAATAAGTAATATACTTGACTACTGACATACCCACATACGACTGAATTTTCAAATAAAAAGCCCAATAACGAGGCAATGGTAATTAGTTCGAAATTTGAAGTAAAAGTGTCATATTTATTTAAATTAAATAATAACGCTCAAGTAACTTTCGGGAAAATTGCAAAATTTCATTGATACGTTACTTTTATATTGAGCTAATTGTTTTTATATGCAAAATATGTTATTTTATACACACATTCAGTAATCTCTTAATTACTGCTCTGTAATAATATGAAATTTAGTTATGAACAAAAGGCTTGTCCAAAAATTATACGTGATTTGAAAACGTCTTACAACTAAATTGTTTTTTTGTCATTTCTTATAAATTGTAACGTAAGCAACAGGGACTGTTGTGACTGTGACAAAAGCATTTGAAATATTTTTCTTCTATAAATTTACGGGTTAACTATTGCGTCATGAAGTAATGTTACATTCCTCTAAGTCTTGAATGAACTTCATACATATTGCTTTTTATTTCCTATCCAAAGACGAAAGTTCTGCTGCACAATAGCAATCGGTATTATATTAAATAAAAAATATATAATAAATGCAAATTAGCATACCTAACCGACCAAGCACTGAATTATTGAACCTATGCAAATACAAACAATTCTGAACTCTCTAGTTTCAATAATATGAGCGATTCCAGATTGACAGTTTTCGGCGAATCTCTACCGAGATGTGTGACGTCAGTCGTACATCCGGGAAGCCATGCTATTTCTAACATCGACACCGGTGACCGGCTTAATGGACCTCTCAATTATATATGTGACAGTTAAATTGAGAGGTCTCGGCTAACTGGTGGTTGAAACCAGTTAATTAGGTCCCTCTACAATATAAAATGACAGGCAAATTGAGAGATCTTCGTCGATGGTTTGTCACGCGTTGCCTACCTACATTATCTGTTTGTACTTCGGTATGTGTATGTCTGTACGAGATGATAATTGTTATGTCGGTGCGCATTTTCAACAAGCACATTATCAACCTTCATTAACCGCTGTAACATTGATTTGTGCCTACTTACTATCTATGTAATAAATAAAGTAATAAAAGTAGGCGCATATTGTAGAGGTTAATTCTGTACTTGGAAATATTTTCCATAATACGTTATAATTATATACCTACAGGGCAAATTTGATTACAACAGGTAGGAAGGAGAAGAGACCTCGGTGAACTCTTACTACGCCCTAAGTACCCATAAGGTTGAACTTGTCGGTACAAACGTCGAAAAGTGATCACTCCCTCGTTTTAAATCCAGCATGATATCTATTTCTCTCTTCATTATCTACGCTTCTATCGTTACAAGTTTGTAAATAGATAATTAACTTAGAATGTATACCTCGGAACATTTTTAATGTCATGAGAATAGCAAGAGCAGTCGAACGACACCTGCGTCACTTGTGTTGCAGTGAAGTCAAAGGATTTTGTGTGGTCGCCATCTTGAATTCGATATTTTGTACTTTTGACAGATTTTATTCGACTGCTCTTACGGGTGAGGCATTTGTCCATTGGCAGACGGTATGGCTGATGATGATGATGGTGATAAATATTTTAATTTACGTTGTATTTGATAGAAGTTTGAAGTATTACCACTAATAATTAGAATCAAATGAATTCATTATTGCATACATTTTTAACTCTGACATATATGATAAAAAATAGGTTTGCGGAAACAGTTGGTTATGTTTTGAGTACGAAAGTCATTTATAAATTAGCGGTGACCATGACAGCTGTCAAAGTCTGTGCGCTAATTTCCTTGTTACAAAAATACGGCTCAATTTTATGTAATGGAATGAAAGCTATTCTGTAATCTGTACAATGTATAGAACAGAGAGCGAGCGTATGAGGAAATGAAATCATACATATGGGTGGAAGATAAAGCATCAAAAGAACCACATTTTAGAAGCAGGTAACGTCAAGTCTCATTTCCATACAAAATCCTTAATATTTGACTAATGATAACGGAATAAGAACGAAAAATATAAATTCATATATGTTCGTGTCAGTATTACATCATTATATATATAATTTTGCTTGTAGGGCATATATTTTATGGGACAGTGTTTATATCTAATTTATGTACATTCCATGTTATATTGCTTTTTCTCAAATCAGACATAATTTTATTATAAAAGAAAAAAGTAGTTAACCATTGATATAAAAATGTGAATCTTGCATTGGCCTGGCAATAATGTTCAACAAGTCTTCGTACGTAATCTGTGCTACACGAATTACGGATTAATTACCTAACTGATTATCTTAAAAACGACTCATAAAATTTTCATCAAACCTAGTTCCTAAAAGAATCGGAATCAGTTGGCCGTTTGGGAGCCACGATGGTACGAAACTGAATGACGCACAGACGACACATTTGAATAAATTAACTTTGACTATAGTTTGAGTTTCAATATATTTGGATCAAATGTATACACATATAACCTAGAAACGAATATACTTGTTTATTAATATTATCACCCAACATTATTTGAATCGATAAAATGATTGTTAATCCGTTGTTCGTAAACAATAGATCCTTGAACGTTCTTTGGCGTTCAAGTCACGCTGCGCACGCGCATGTTTAACCATATTTTACTATATATGTAGGGAGCTTCTGATTGTTCTTTGATTCAAATTTCAAATATAAAGAATTTAACGATTCTAGTCTGTTCGATTTCTTCAAATTGTTTTAGGTAGGTGTGAGTAGGTACTTAAACAGCTATGGCAGTGTCAATTCCCACCATTCAAGTCCAATATTAATTTATCATCATCAGCAACAGTAAGTACCTACTGATATCAATTACATTAACAATTAACTATGTTCATCGTTTTACTTCAAGTTCTTGAAGGCTGTAAAATATATTTTCTACAGTCTTGTCGTGGCACATGAATATGTGTTTTTCTCAATGACAAAAGTCACAAATGTCTCTAGGTGAGTGCAACCCTTCCACTTGTGCATACACAGCTGAGCTAGGGATCAAAGAAAGAACTTATCATTATGACTCATTTAACAATGTCAGTTAAGTAATACATAATCTTGCAGTTTCCTGTCTGTGGTTAGCCAAACCTATCTGCGTCACTATTTTTGCGTTCCAATTTTAGTTCATCGATTTTGAAAGGAAGTTGTCAAATATCACATACAAAAAGTTTTTTTTTCATCCAAGTTTAGAGTGGTTAATGTACTCTCTTGTGTTCATCTACCTTTATGTATATTTGATTAAAAATGATTACACTTGGTAGTTTTAGTTGAACATTGACTTATTGATAAATTCTTTATATCATATATATCTTTATATTTTATATTCTTTACTAGTAGGTAGGTACCTAGCTACCATAACAATATGTGGCATGTAAGAACATAGCCTTGGCTAACACATTAACTGATTGGTCGTCATTTAACTACCATTTCTGAGCCCTTTGCCCCTTAATAATTATTCGATCCTTAAGTCTAGCTTATTAACTTTACTAAATAATGAACTTAAGTTATTCCGTGAGGGTTAGTTAATGACACGAATATTAAGTATGATATAGATGGTGGGATATTAAGAAAAAAAGCAAAATTCCGTTTTAAACTGAGTATTTAATGGTTATTATTTAGTATCATCTGAAAAACTGTGAGAAACAAGTGAAGTTATTAGTTAATACAGTGAGCAGATGAATGCGTGGTAGGGAGCGCAAATCCAAAATGGCGTCGGAAAAGCGCGCGCACTTTCCCCGCGCGCGGGAAACGTAAGAAAGTGGCGGGCGTCGCGCGCCGCGAAATGGAAACCGCGATTACGCTGATAACACGTTTATCTTGCGGACTTTAATAACCGACCGCACTCTGTGCTGGCGTCTAAAGACCTAGGTCTTTCACGTTTAAACTAGGCAACGGAAATGAACGCCATACTATACCTTCACCAACAGTTAATAGGATATGAAACGACAAAGTAGTCGTGCAGATTTAGTTGTTTGCTAGAGTCTGTTCAAAACAACTGAGTTATAATTAGGTACGTCGATGATCAGTTAGATTGGGTAAAAAAGATTTTTTTTTAGATTTTTATAGTTACATATGATATGAGTATTTGGCGTGTCACAAATAAATTAAGACGTTGAAAAGTTCGATATATGCAAAAATCGTCCAGTACCAACCACGAAACATATTGAAAAAAGATTAAAAGGGTTTAAATACGCATCCACTGCCAAGCAACTAATAAAAACTGAATAGAAGTTTGAAAATTTCATAATCGCCCACGCTAACTTGTAAACTGTAAATAGTAGAGCTATTTTGAGCGATATACCGATCACTTTAGGTAGTTACCTAGCAGGTAGGTATGAAACATTAAAATGGTTTACTAGTTTTCTATTTCCATCTACACGCAGCCACTCCAATACTCGTCGTTTATTCTTATTATATTGTATGATATTTGCGTAAAAAAATAAAACAAAAAATATGAAACTTGCAATATTAAAATACAGTCTGAATGACTGAAATCATTTTTTTGGTTTATCCGATTGGCACATGCCGGGTAGTAAATAAATACGATTGCAAATTAGTGTTGCCAAAAAATAGTTACAGTTTGTACCGGTAACTCGAATATAAGCTGTACTGTAATGTGGCATAGTAATGAGCCTGCATTATGGAGTCTTGCGCAAAGCCGTGAGTCATGGAGGAAGGAATCGTGTCACCGAAGCTCAAGCTCCGATTATTGTGTGTCCGAATATGCATCGTTACGTGTGCGCTTTTTGTCAATCGGTTATTTGCCATGACATGAACGTGTAATAATTAATTACTTAAGTGAATATTATTCGAATTGCTTTCCAAATAAACGAAAATCGGCGATGGAAAACTGTTGTTTTGGAGTTTTGATATTTAACTGAAAAGTCATGTAAGTTAAAAAAAAACATATGATTATCACGACTGTTTTCCCATAAAAGTGTCTTTATGTCCACGTTTCATCGGACATGTTTTAGTATCATGTAATAGGGGGCAATACTTAGCTATCTACCAGGCACAGTTCTAGGCTCCGGACTTTTACTGAAAATATTTGGTATGTTGACATAAGTATTAGTAATTGTGAAAACTATATAATAAGAATAGTGTATAATCTGACATTCCAGGTTAGGTCAGAGCGGAGATGACAACGCAAGAGCGTATAGTTTATATTTGTTTGCACGGAAAGTGGGTCAGGCAGCATGAAGGGCGCGATGCGCGCGCGCTTCCTACGCGCTGCGCTGCACTCGCTCGCTACACAACTACAGACGATAAACTACCGAAGTGAAGCGGAATTGCATCTCGCCAATCCCTAAATATATCGATGTCATCATATCAGAACACTACAATATGATAAAAGGCAAAAAGGTCTTTATGTTAAAATTTTATAGTTTCGTAAGTTTAGTGCGTAATACAGAACAGGAAATAATTAAAAGGTGTTGATAACCGCCCCCAATTTTGTTTTTGATGTCCACTGTTAGACCAAATTCTCCCACTTCTTTTTGCAAACGAACGGATGTTTTATTTTGCAGTTCGAACACCGACCTATATGTTTTACGACGCAGCGGTCAATCCACTCCAGAGTGAAATATCGATTCATCAAACACAGATCGATTTAACCGACAGTTTAGCACGAGACGATTTTATTTCACAAGTCTATTGTCCATTAGTCATGTCCTAAAAGCCGGCTGTGGTGTTGCGTTAGATGTTTTTTGGGCCAACCTTGCGGAGGGAAACAACAGGCTGCTACGTGCAGCCTCGATCGCACGTTAATTTGATCCACGGTCGCGGTTACGTGTAAACAAACCTATACAATTTGTTTTTTCGTGTCTACGCCGTCGTCTGCGCAGTTAGGCATACTCCGGAAAGATTTGAACCAAGGTTCGCTTTCTTGACAATGATTTCCCGTTCGATATGTTCAGTTCAATTTAGATCGATATGTTTAGTTTTAAACGAAGGTTTCCGGCACTCCGGCATATGATCGTGTACGAAGCTTGAATTATCAGGCTTTATCGAAATCATGTCAAATTACCACACAAATAATAAAATCCGACTCGTTTATCGTACATACAGTATTGCATTAATTCAAGTCGTCGGTTGATAAGATGCCACTATGGCCAGATAAACTCGCTATCTCGATTACGCTCGGTACTCGACGTAGGAAATAAGAAATAGGGACAAGGATATTTGGTTGTAACACATATTGTTTTGTTTGTTTCTTCAATTACACTTCACGTGTAAAGCGTTGCAACATAAGATAGCCACGGCGTCCTAATTACACCGGGAAAGTGAAAAATCAAAGGTCTCTGGATTTGTGTCATCGAGATGGAAACGGCGCGTCACTAGGCCGCCATGTTGGTTTTGCAGCGCGCGAAAGTGAGATTTAGCGTGAACGGTGCATCGCGACTCCCTTGACCCGGTTGCGAGCGCCGCCGCCCGCGCCCCGCACTACTATAGTAAACCTAACACATAGATACCGAGTCTAGGCACGAATTGTACTATACACTGAACTGTGCAGAGCGCTGTGCACACTCGATCGATATATGTGAGCGAGCGCCGCAAACAATATCTCGACTATAACATATAAAATGGTCAGATATATCTAATGGAAATATTTTTCAAGGATCTGATTGAAAGCAGTTTATCTACAAGTACGAAATGGGTACTGCAATTATTGAGTCCAGTTAAAAACGATGAATTTTTTGAGTTTTTTTCTGT